>NJPT01000021.1:0-619153 GCA_002946425.1 Rutstroemia sp. NJR-2017a BBW
CCCCCCCCCCCCCCCCGGCCCCCCCCCCCCCCCCCCCAATTCACTTCGCCCTCCTCCAACATCCCCTCAGAAAGAACAAGCCCCAAGCTTAGGGAGGCAGAGAAAAGCACATCAACTCACCACATCACATCACTAACATATTTAATCATCTCAGACGCAGTACCAAAATCTAGACCTGGATGTAAATTCATATCACCTCACCCACCGGGAACTCTTCATGGAGTTTCCCCTGTGAGAGACAACCCACTAACTACCTAACACTAAGCGCCATATAATGCCGACATGCTACCTGCCCTGCCCTGCCCGCCAACCAGCCAATCTATCTACTTTTGATCCTCCCCTCTACAACCGGACCCCTGTTTTTTATTCAGTGATCTTGATCTGGAAACTACATAACAAACGCCCTACGCTACTCAGCTCACGTCCGGTAGACGAACGGCTATGTCTCCGGACTGGGTTATGTAGCGGACCCAGGGTAGGGAGGGATATTGTAACTACAGTGCATCACGTATCAGTAAAGATTCTTTTTGGAACAAAAAGGAAGAAGCAACATACCTTCGGCTCGATAATCTTCAAATATCTAACTTGAATCCCACTTGTCGTGAAATACGGAATTTCAAACTTCACACTAATCGGTCTCTTCGCCCCCTTTCCGCCCACCCCACCCATACTCCCACCAAACCCACCCGTCATCCCACCACCATGTTCATCATCGCCCTTCACACTCGGCAGACCCAGTTCCGCGCGCATCAAGAACTCTTTGCTCCCACCAAACTGCTTGATCTTCCACACGATGGCTGATTTCTCCGGCGCGTAGTGCACGGATCCGATGTTTGTGCGGAAACGCGGCGTGTCCGCGTCTTCGGGGACGGGGACCGAGATCTCGACGTTGTTGGCTGTGCTGCGGCGCTTGAATTGCGCTTTGGCTTTCAGCATGTATTCGATGCGGGAGCCCGAGTGCGATTCCACGATGCATTCGACCCAGATCAGGGGCTTGACTTGGGTGTTGAGGCGGTAGGACATTAGTTCGAATTCTCCGTCGGGAGGGATAAAGGAGATGGTTCGGTCGTTCTCGAAGCGTGAGAGCCGGACACATTGGTGGAATTTGACGTCTTCCATTTCGATGGCTTTACCGCGAGTGGCACGCCCGGTCGTTTCGAACATTACTTTGTCGTTGAGACCGAGTCGGAGTTCGGGCATCCCTGATAGGTAGCATTTCATCTTGATGGCACCTAGAATCTCGGATCGCAAAACGTTGCCGTTGGATGATACCAGGAGATTGAGAGACTCCACCACGTCCAAGAAGACTTCGTTTTTCCTGTATCGAATTCCTTCTGATCTCCATGATACGGCGTTTGTGACGGCTATCGGTGGACGGGCTTGGACTTCTAATTTGTGTGATTCTTGGGTGATGTATTCTTGGAGGATTTTAGATTCGGTGGTTTGTGGGTAGCCAAAGTCCATCATCTCGTCGAGGAGTTCGTAGATAATGACAAAGTTATCGCGGATAGATTCTTCTTCGAGTTCTTTGAAGTATTCGGTGAAGACTTCGACTATTTTGTGGAGGAAAAGGAGGATTTCGGCGGCATTCGTGTTGCGCTTTGTAAGGGCGAGGAGGTACAGGTTGTTGTGTCGGATATAGAGATACTTTCACGAAGTCAGAAGACATCTATGCGCATGGAGAGAATGGATATATACGTTGATTCCCTCGTCTGAGAAACATGGTGGCACTGCAGAACTCTCTTCTTCTGCCTCACTTAATAGTATGGGAAACTTCTCCACCGCTGACATAGGAATGTCTCCTCTGTAATTCCGCGCAAGAAGGGTCTGTAATAATGGGTCAACATTGTGCAATGCCGGTATGCAAACGAGAAGTTTACCTTGCCCTTCAAGTCGAGGAAGAAGACAGCAGATGCCATATTGCCAGATAGTCAAAGAGAGATGCGGATTGATGGCTCAGGGCAGAGCAGATGTTGTGCCAAGCAGGCGGGTATTATTTTCCAAAGGAGGTTTATATCATTCGCAGCACTCTCGTCTCGTTCACAGTTGGGCTGGGTAAATGGTAAATATGTATCGGAGAATTGGTTGATTGTCCCTATGTTGTCTAATGGCCCCACGTCGAGCTTAAGCTTTCCCTTCTGATAGATCTCACTCCAGGTCCGTCCCAAGTTGAATCCAAGAAATCTTCCTAGACCCAGAGGAGACTAGCGTAAAACGAAAAAAGCTTCGGCCGTTTAAAAGTCTTCGTGGGAAAAGTTCTTTGCTCTTTTCTTCTTCTTTTCTTCAACGCGCCCTTTTAGACAGTGCAACTCAAACACATAGACATAACTTGTATTGGCATTCTGTCAGTACTTACTTTGTTTCCCATTGATGTAGTTAGCGATTTCGCGGCGCGGAGACCAATACCAACGGTACCATAAGAGCTGGCCGAGCATTGGATTCAAATTCGTTTGATGAAAATAGGTTGCTTGGGCGGCGTCAGAGGGACCATACAAACCTGCAGTATGAAAGAAGACGATTGGGGGTGCCTCGCAACGGTTACCCTTTTACCCTCCGATTACCTTCCTGTTGCCACCCTCCCCTCCATGTGAAGTCTTTGATAGCTGAGGTGGTCGGATGCATGCCTCTGATTCCATGTGATATCTCGTACGTACCAGAGTTGAGAGAGGCACGGGTAAGGGAATGCGGAATGCGGGACACATTCCTGCCTCCTGCCTCCTGCCATTTCTCTCCCCATTCATAGTCTTTATATATAGTCTTCATCTTCAGTCTTCATCTTCAGTCTCTTTGAACCACATAAGAATCCTCGCGGTCGAGAACCAGCAAAGAAATGTTTACAGCGACCACCAAATTTGATTCGGCTACCTCCAAGATGACTATTCAGCCGAGTCCAATGAGAAGCCGGAGACCATCGCATGTGATCATCTGTCACTGCACGCACTGTGAAGCCTTTCACTTGCATCATCCCATCCCATCGAGTAGATCTTCCTGTCATTGTATTTGCGCCATGTGATAAAACCGTCCGCAGACAAGCATCGGCAAGGGGAAAAGATACTCGGATCTTTCCTACATAACTGAACGTCCCGAATAAGGCTCAATTCATCTTTCTTTTCACATTCGGACTTCCTTTCCAAAGCACCAAACATTGACCCTGCTCTTGTACTCTTGTCTCACAAGCCAAAAAAAAAATATACCGAATCCTCATATTCTCAACCAGCATGACCACGAATATCTTCCACAAATGCTGCTAGATTCAGGCGTAATCTCGTTACCATCATCCAATACACGATAGCATTACCGACAGCAATTTCCAATCACATCTGCATACTCGTCGGCGTTTGATTTCGAAATGGAGCACGATCACATGTTAGAAGAGTGCCCCCCATCCTACGCACAATCTCACGACCCTGAATCTATAAATTTACCTTCCGTACCCACGGCAGATCCACCACCAATTCATCATGAGCGAGTGCTACCTCCTCCATCTGCTGTATCTGCAGACCCCAGATATCGTCAAGAAACAGCCGCCGAAGCTCAATTCTCATGGCCGTCCTCAAACCCTCTGACTGCGTATTACCAGCCTGGTCCCGCGCAACTCTCCCCAAAAACAACAACGACGAGAAGTACAGATTCGCCGAGCGGAATGGACCTAGACATATCGGAGAGCAGAGCAAGACGTGGTGGAAGTGTTGTATCTATAGATGATCCAGATGTTCGCATTGCTGCAGAAGCATTGGGGGATCTCCGTGCAGGTTTGTGTCGCGCAGATTTTTCACAGGGCTTACACTGACAATTTTTGGATAGATTTCATACAATCTCCTCCGCATCATTACGCGCCTAATTCTTCCAATTCTCCCAGATTTCAACAGCGGAATTCTGCACAGCCGGAACCCCTCCTTTCTCTCTTTACTACATCCCATCCGCTCATTAGTACCGCCATAGGCGGTTCGTTGTCCGCATATTCGGCCTCTAAAAATTATAGTCCACGCTTCAAATCTAGTGCTGAGTATGTGGAAAGACGATTTACACCAGTGCTCAACACCGTTGGGTCAGTTGGTCGCATCACTGGTGTGGAAGGCGGGGTTCGTTGGTTTCTCGGTGGCCGACGGCCAAGTCACCATGGTCCCTCGGAGAATGATTCTGATTCTCCCTCACACAAGCGTCGGAAAGTCAATACCTCCTCTCCATCTGATATAGAAAATCAAACCACACAATATGACAATCAGTACTACCCACCACACCAACGCCGTCCGAGTCAAGCATCAACCTCGGATAGTCTTCCAGCATATGATGATTATCGCAGTCCCAGCTACGAAGCTTCACAAGCATTGATACCTACCAATCAACGATCGGAAGATTCTGCATCACCTGGGAGTTCATGGCAATCCCGTCTTGTCCTCTCCACCTCTGGTCTTAGCGTCGCCATGTCAGAAGAGTCTCTCCGCAGTCTAAAGTACTGTCTCAGCTGGCTCCGCTGGGCTAACGAACACATCGGGAAAGTCATCGCCGCACTGAAATCAGTTCTAGAGCAATATGATCATTCGGGTACCATTACCGACAAGCCTCATTCGGAGGAAAGCAGGGAAAACCAAAAACAGATGGTCCTCCACACCGACGAGGAACGCTCAGCTCTGCACGCCAAAATCGCGGAACTGAAAAAAGACGTCTTGAAAACTCTCAAGGAGGTCGTCGATATCGTCTCCAAATACGCGGGTGGTGCGCTTCCAGAAAACGCGAGAGATCTCGTGCGTAAACACCTCACGTCGCTACCTCAGCGTTTCCGTATCGCAAGCTCGATCTCCTTCTCGGCTGGGGGGACGGCCCAGAATGGAGAAGGTGATGACGATAATGAGGTTAAGGAGGGTGCGAAGCGGGTTATGGTTTTGGCGAAGGAGGGGCTCGATATGATGGCGCAGGTCTCCGGCGTCTTGGATGGCACGATCGTTAGTGCGGAGGAGTGGTGCGAGAAATTGGGGAGGAAGAAAAGGGAGGAGAGGGAGCAGGCAACGGAGGAGAAGAGGGATCATGATGAGAAAGTCGGGATGGGGATGGGGAATGCAGAGCGCTATGCGGGAGAGGAGGATAAGAGGCCGCAGCTGGTGATGCCGACTGTTAATGGGGATACTAAGATCGCATATCCTGGTTTTGGAAGCGAGGCTACGCCTACGGTTGCTTGAGGAGTATGACTAGGCGACTCGGTGGGCTTCTTGGTCTATGGATAGGCTCAAAAGATCCCCCTTTTTATATTTCTTTTTCACATCATCTTCTTCTTTTTATCGGTGCAGAAAAGAAAAATGGATAAAAGACAAGATCGGTTCTGTTCTGGAAAGGTTATTTATTTATCGATTTCGATTCTATTTCGCGAGTATGGTCTTCAAGTTTGGTGTTTTGATCGGCTTTGGTTTGCTGGAAAGAATTCTTGTTGTGCACAGCAGGGAAGGGAAAGGGAACGGAAAGAATCGAACTATATTCGGCGTTTTTTGCTTCTTCTTTTCTCTTGGTAAATGGTGTCTTCTCTAATTATTCAGTTTGGCGTTTGGGGAGGGGGATATTTGTTGTTATGATGACTGGGGGGAGGGAGGGAGGGAGGTACTGTGGTTGGTTACTATGCGAGGGTTTGATGAGTGGTTGGTTCAGTCTGGTTTGGTAAGGTTTGGCTTGGTTTATAGCAGTTAGTAGATAATATAGATAGCATGGTAGGATGGGAGAGGTAGTTGAGTTGGGGGTATGTAGTGTGTGTGTGTGTTTTGTGTATGTACGATATCATGTTATATCGATTTATATTATTGTGTAATTGGATTGATTGATTGCATTGTGTTGAATATAAGTTCTGGATGGGAAGTTGACTGGGAGAAAGTGAGTGAGGATTAGGAAGTCGGTTTGCGCTGGGGGATGGATAGATAAATAGATAGATAGTATCTGCTCTGTACTGCAGGTGAGGACTTGAAAGTAGAGGTTTGCAGTGGAGGGAGGATGCTGAGTAGGAGGGCGATGTTATATGATGGGATATGATGGAGTGTGAAACATTTTCATATGTGTTGATAGATATGCCTACAGATATAGGGATAAATAGGTAGATACACATAAGATTACCTTTCTCGCCAGCCACCACCTCATGATAAACTAAGTCTATCTGGTAGCGGAAGAAGACCTGAAATAGATTACTGTAGATTTATGCGAGCAATCACTTCATTCGCATCACTTGAAACCTAAATAAAACTCCAATCGTCCATCCATAATTAATCAATCCTAACACCCCCTCCTTTTCCGTATCCCCATCCCATCTGATCCGGAGCCCTAAACCCAATCCCAATCCCGCCATTTACCCAGCCAGCCAGCCAGAACAGAAACCCGAATTCCAAAAAGCAAATCAAAAGAACCCTATCCCTCTTCACCCTCATCACGCCAACCCCAACCACTTCAACGCCTTCCGACTATTCCCCCTCCTGCCCATCCCCGCCCCTCTAACCCTCGGCAGCATCAAGCTCGAACAACCATGTCTCCCCATAACCATCCGATCATACGCATCATCATCGCTATCCATCTCTGCCATCAAGATCTCGTCGTCGTCGTCATCTACCAATGTCAATCTCTTCTTCTTCTTTCCTTCTCTTTCTTTTTCTGTGTTTCGATCACCATAACTTTCAATACTCCTCTCGAAGGAGAAATCCGGTTCGTGGTCCTCGGTGCTGTTGAAGAGGGCTTGGTATGTTTGTTGGTCGTAGTGGGGAGTGGGAGGGAGTTGTTGCGGGGGAGAGGTGGCGGAGTCGCGGTAGGAAGAGGTGGAGATGTAGGAGGAGGTGGCGTGAAGGGGAAGAGGAGGTTGGGCGTGGAGTGGGAGAGAGCTGGAGCGGTGAGGAGGGGGTGCGGGTGGCGAGGGGAAGTTTTGTAGGTCGAGTGAGACGGGGAGAGAGTTTGTTGTGGAGTATGAAGGTCGGAATAATGGGTGAAGGTTAGAGTGGTCGATGTCTTCATCGTCAGGCGCCGAGGGTATGTCGTCTTCGGTGATGTATGCTTCTTTTCGTGGGGAGAGGAGAGGTGGCAAGGTGCTAGAGTCTGTGATGTACCATTGTGATCGGATGGCTACATTTTTGCGAATTAATAGGAGGAAGTTTTGAATCTCGGATGTAGATGCCGGGTATGGAAGATGGTAGTCGGCTTCAGAGAAGGACGAGGGGGGAGATGGAGGATGAGGCGACTCGAATGTTTCGAATGTGGTATTGGAAGGGAAATATAGAGGGGATCGCTTCGACTGTGCACTACTCGCAATAGTCTCCATTGAAAGGTGGGCGGATCTGCGAGGGAGTTGCGCGAATGCAGGAGGATCTGAGGAAAAGGTATCCAAAACGCCAGCCACTTTGAAAATATCTGAACCAAGCAGATTACGCATAGCTAGCACTAATGCAATCTGGTCGTGCCGAAAGGTAAGGACGAGAAAACGAACGGCTTCGGTGGTTGCTAGATATGTTTCCAGATGCGGAAGGATGAGGCTGGCGAGCAGTCTCTCGTCAGTTAGTGGATCTAGATCCTTCCGCATAGCAGATGGTTGAGCCATGAAACTTCGCATAGCAAGTGTTGTTAGATATCTGTCAATGTTAGTAAAGTTCAGGAACTTTACACTGGAAATAAGACGTAATACCTTAAATCGAGCCGTCCGCTCCGACTCGAGCTTCCTCTCTTTGAACCAACTTTCTCCATCCCTTCCACAACTTGAGCAAAGAACGCATCATCAATACTCTTCTCACAGCCCACAGCAACTATTTGGTCTAAAAGCGCATCATAATCGCCAATAGTGTCCCTATTCCTAAACATGGGCTTCCAAAATTCGCCCAAGCCAGGCATCAGCAAGCTTCTGAATTCGTCTAACTCTCTGGACTCTTCAACAAGATGTGTGGTCAGGAACAACCGAAATTCGTCCTGAATACCAACGGGTATATTGCTGTCTAACGCTGAGAATTCATAAAATTTTTGAGTTAACCTAGAAGCAACTGTAGGTGTCAATGTAGGCGTAGGCGGGTCTTCGTTTTCCGAAGTAAGGGGCACAAGCTTCTTCGCTAATTCCGCCCGTCTTTTCAGGTCCTCTAAAACAGGTACTTCGCTCAAATAGAAAGGGTCGGCGTCGATCTTTCCTTGGAAATGAAACTCATCAGCTTGTGCTGTGCGCGGTGGTGTGGGTAGAGACCGAGGGGAAGCAAAAGGGATGATTGGAAATTGGCCATTCTTATATAGCGTGATAGAGCGAGATATCTCTTCAGGTGAATTGTCTGTGAAATGTATGACAAGATCTTCAACGATATCAAATACCGCCTCCGTTAAATGAGTATGTTGTCCATCTTCATTAGTATCTGTGCGGTTGGCATATCGCGACATGCGTCTCAAGCGCACAGGGCTATTTGATATTGAAGAAGGCGAGGATCTCTTAATAGTCGTTTGAGACGCTTTCACAAAGGTTGCTTTTGGTAGAAGCTCGAAAGTAGAGTCGCGCGGAGATTTCCTGGTGAATTGTTGAGAAGAGTCTCGGAGATTCTGAGCAGATACAGAATGCCTGATGGTTCTTAGACTTCGAGTTTCGTCTCCAAAGTCAGAATATAATTTCCCGGTCGATGATGTTCGCCTTAAAAAAATCCCTGAACGTGGAGAAGCGGATTGCATATCTATCACACATGCCTCTCCATAGACAACTTCGCTGTGCTGAGGCGCCTGAAGGAAGGCTCCATCATCAAAAAAGTCGTCATCTTCATCGTCAGCGTCATCATCATCACCCATACCTTGGCTCAACGAATATCGGCTAGCTGGTAATGTAAGAGGTTGTGGGAGAGACTTGCTTGACGTTTGAGGACCGAATGTGCCACTATATCCTTGACTGCTCGATCGATCCGGCAAAGTCACCACGGTGGTAACAATCTCATTACCTTGCTGGAAAGCCCAAGCGGCAGGATCCGGTGTGATTGTGCGCATCTCTCCTGGTACATTTTGAAGACTGCTTCTTGGTTTGCTTCTTATGCTAAGATTTCGGTCCACTCCAAATGGTCCAAAGCAAGACTCTGGCGAAAGATCAACACTATATCCCATACTGATGGCGCTCTTGACACTCCGTAAGTCCAACTGTGGTACTGTCTTGATAGGAGGTATATCGCGATGCATATGAACGGCTGAATCTGGTAAGGCTGCTGGCCTCGGTTTGTCCCTGTTAGTGAAGAGCCCCTGCACACCATCCTTGACGATGTCATAAAAGACGGCCTCGGCCTTCTCATCGTCCCCATCTGTGAGATGCTCCGATATTTTTGCAATACATATTGCCCGTGCGCTAACACTACCGCCGTTTAGGAACACCACTTTCGATTGCGGAGAAGATTGAAGGAAAGACCGTGCTTTTCGGTTGCGTTTATCGAATGCGACGTAGACGTCGCGCACGAAAGACCGGGCATCAAATTCCTGGGCCGGCTGCGACGTTGATATATAGTTATCGATTGGCGCAATAACCATAACCATATGCGATTGTGGGAGGAGACGCAATTGTTCTGAGATTGTTCTGGTATTTCCTTCCAAGGCAACCAATTTCCCAGCATCTTGAAGATTGGGCAAAGTTGAAGCCATTCTCAAGTCATGCACTGCTTCCTTTCTGCCGACCCGGTCCCCCAAACAGATGACGAAATACAAAAACGAATCACGGTAGGACTACCAGACTTGTGATATGGCGATATCGTGATGAACCGTGGAACAAAATTGAAGGAAAGTATTAGGGAATTATTCTAGGATGCAAGAACTGGAAATGAAATGGGTGGTTGGAAGATACATCAGGTACGGAAGTGCTTTCTGTAGTCAGAACTCAAAGCTTCAACTCCATTCGGAAGAAGAAGAAGAAGCGACCATCCTCACCTGCAAAGTGACTAACAAATCGGTGTACGATGGCGTACATGAGTGTGTACCAAGTGATGGCGCGCATTTCTCACGCAGATTTCCATCCTGGATTGCAGATTAGGTTTCAAGGTTTCAATTGGCAAAAGTAAAGCGTAGGAAGGACACACCACTGGCCAAGTACATTACCTCATGTAGCCAATGAGGGAAAACATCGAAGAGGTTCGCGATGTCGGTTAGCTGCGCTAGCTCTGGGCTAAAATATATTCCTAGCTGGGACCAGTTGGCACCAGTTGGGACGAACAAGCGGGCTGGACTATTTCCCCCTCTTGGATGGAGTCTTGTATACGGACGTACGAAATAATGGAAGTTCCTTGGCCGCGGCGGCTGGGACCACAATTCTAGCTGAGACAAACCACTTCAAGAAATTCCTGTGGCAAAAACCAAAATGATGACCAAGAGTAATTCATCACATTCACATTTCATATTCACATCATAGGTTACTGAGACATGCGGGATGTGTCTGTAGGCGCCTCTTCAAATCAAGAGTCTCCCAGGTTTAAACTATTGGTTGAGGCGGCTGGTACGTGGGATTGGTGAACAACTCATAAGGTTGGCCTAAATGCTGACTCTATGGATTGTTCGCTTGACAGGCGAGTCCCTGTTTAACTGTGTCGTTCCCGATTTTCAACCAGAAAGCTCAGTCTTTTGTGCTAATATTTTGACTTTGGATCAAACAACCATCTTTTATTGAATTTCACGTGGAGCCCGGTACCTGTAGCAGTGTGCTACTACGGTAGTACGGCGCTCGACGAGCCTCAACCATAATGTCCGATGCTCCAATGTTGTCTGTGTGGCTGCATATATCGATGCAGCTCCAAAAGGAATACGGCAAGTATTGACGTGTATCTGTCACCGTGGAATGAAGATGTAAAAAAAAGTAGAGGCGGGTGAAGTTCGTTTTCTCAGAGTTCTCGATTCTCAAGGAAAAGCTCCGTCTTATTATGCAATGATGGCTTTCCCGAATAAAAGGCCTTTAAATAAACTGCAAAGTCTCAGATATGTCTTGGTACGAACGGTAGCTCATATGGCTAGGGACTTGTCCTTAGTGAACAAATTAGCTGCTATCATCGTGCTCTAGAAATGAACTTTAAGGAAGATCCCAGACATGAAACGTCCACTGGAGTCACCTGAATTCTCCGATCCCAATCTTGCTGCTTTGAGCAAGTCCTCATGCAACCGTTTTTCTTCATTAAACGCGTGTGACCTTGATTTGCGTAAGTACAAACACGTGGTAGAACCACGGACCACAGTCTTGCTCGAAGGAACGGAACCTTGCATAGAAAGTAGTATGATATTCGTGAGAAATCTCCGCAATAGAAAGGTTCTTCGTTATTCTTCATCCGTATCCATCAGCTCAGCCAACTCGGCTTCTTCTTCTGCAGTCAAGAGGCCCTTCTTAGGCTCAACCTTCACCTCCTTTACAACACCCTTAGCCTTTTCTTCGCTCTCTTTCCGTGCCTTCTCAAGTTCTGGCTTGCCGAGCTCCCATATTCTCAACGTACAATCGATGCTCACACTTATAACCCGCTTCTGATCCTGTGAAACAACCAGAGCGGTGACTTCCTCAAAGTGACCATCATAGACATGCCATAATTTTCCAGTGGCCTTATCCCAAATCTTTACATCTTCATCCCTGCCAGCAGTAATCACCCAGGCGTCAGTGACTCCTATAGCCCTAACATAATCTCCGTGTTCATAAGTCTCTTCCATACTCCAATTCTTGGCTCGGGATAAACATTTTGCTGTCCCGTCTGCGCTAGCAGTCCACAGATCTGTCTCTTCATCACCAGCAAAAATGACCTTGTAGACGCTGGTTTCGTGCTCCTGGATTGTATCTCGAGCCAGCTTGCCCTGCGACGCAGCCGTGTCATTGGCATTGATTATTTGAGAGGCGGATGTTAGACTGATTCGCCATCTCCTGATTTGAGGATCACTGCTTGAGGAAACGAGAATGACTTCAGAATCTGTTGAGTCGTCTGGATCCAAAGCAAGATCTTGCACAGCCATCATGCTATCATTGCTATCGCGCAACGTATGCAAACGCTCCCCAGTTGCAGTGTCCCAAATCATTATTTTTGCGTCAGCACCACCTGATATCAAGCACTTGAGAGGTCAGATACGGTATATCATGAGAGCACTGGAAAACCTCACATCGTTGCCTCCGATTTTTGCACAGACAATGGCTTTCACAAAATCAGAATGGCCCTTGAACTTTTTACCGGGGGCTTTGCTTTCCCGGTCCCAACTCCAGATCAACTTGTCCCAACAACCGGCGAACACCGTCTGGCCAGCATGGCCGCCGATAGCTACTGAGGTAACTGGCGCGGTAGGACCTCTGTAAACCGTTTTCCAGTCTTTAGTCTAAGAATATGCCGTTAGATGGCCCTCCATAGAATGCTGTTTCATCCCGGACCTACTTCGAGGTTCACCTTCCGCACGCAACCAGCGCTTTCGGCCAGGTAAACGCATTCTGAAGAAAATGGATCGAGTACAAGGTTTAAGATCTTGGACTGGAGAACGATAGGATTCCCATTTTTGTTGCCAGACTTTGCAGCTCTACGGGCGCGCGTAGATTCCGAAGCATCGGTTTGGAAAAAATGGCCTGGATCCGTTGATCGAGACATGTTTAAAATAATACTTTCGTATAAAGTTTTAATATCAGGAATTGTGCTTTGCCCAAGTAATTAATCTGATTTCATAGTGGGGATTTTTGGGTGCACAGGCAGCGACAGGCATCTTGTAATTCCACCCGCCTAAGTTTACAGGGTGCGTGTAAAGTGGAAGTCGCGGTCGTACGCGATCTCCTCACAAAGTCGCGTCCACCTCTGAACATTCTAAATTTCTCAACCACAAATGTTCTGAATAGCCCTGCTGCCAACGACAAAAGATAGCCATGGCTACCACGACCCAGATCCGTCTGCGACCACGACCAGCACATACTTCAGGACCTACCTACCTTACCTACACTCCAGATGGCACGAAATTGGTTACGGTGGGCTCGAATAACACCACACGAGTTTACAAGACTGGATCTGATGGCGAGCCCACAAATATTGATGATTGCCAGGAGCAGAATTTGGGAGTTGATGCTACAGTATGTCCGAACATCTCAAGAAATTAATAGTACTAATATTTCAGTAAGAACGACTTTTTTGTTGCCGGTTCTGAAGATGGGACCGTTAGCAAATACTCCCTCGATACGATGTCCTTCGACAAATTCCTCATGCGCTGTTCGCTACCAGTTCGAGATGTTGCGATCTCTCCCAATGGTCAATGGTGTGCGGTTGCGAGTGATGAGCTCACGGTGAAGATTGTAAACACGAACGAAGTCAACCATATGATGTACTTGAGGGAGCAACAGAAACCTGTGAAACACCTGTCCTTCGATCCGGGGAACAAATACATTACCCTTTCCTGTACTGATGGCGTGGTATATGTTTACTCGCTGGCAAACGACGACCCCGAACTTGTGAGGAAAATTGACGGCTTGATTCGAGCTGTTGACACGGACGAGGAAATAAGCTCCAAGGTCGTATGGCATCCTGATGGCAGAGCATTCGCGGCGCCAACTGCTACAAGGGATATTCAAGTCATGTCACGGAATGACTGGGAGAAGCAACGAGTATTTGCGAATGGACATACGGGAGATATTACAGCGTTGGCATGGTCGCCAAATGGTGCGATTCTCGCATCGGCTGGCAAGGACAAGAAGATTCTACTTTGGGAGACGAAAACACAAAAAATAATTGCCAGTTATGACCATGCCAATGTGATGGACTTGGCGTGGCATCCAGCCAACAACCTACTCTCCTTCACCAATTCTGACGGAGAGGTGTACATCTTCCAAGACATTGTTCCAGAGGAACACGCTCATTTGATCAAGTTAGAACGACAACCAGCACCATTCATCCACGATCCATTATCAGAAATCTCGAACAATGCTCGGCGGCCTGGCGCAAATGGTTCAAAGGACATCCCTGTCCGTGGGGTACGACGTGGTACCCCTGACAGTTTAGATGATATTCTCGGATCTATAATGGGAGATGAAGATGATTTCGTTGTCGATGATGACGGCGCAGGCTATGCACTTGGCCTAAATGGCAATGGAAAAAGGCCTGGAGAAGATGTCGACCCTTATGCTGTGAGCAAGAGACGAGCACAGACGTGGGAACCACAATACCACGAATCGTTCCAGCCTGGTAGCACCCCATGGCGGGGAGACAGGAAGTACTTGTGTCTGAATCTCATCGGATTTATATGGACGATTGATCAAGGAGATTACAATGTTGTGACAGCTGAGTTCTACGATCGAGAGACATATCGCGATTGGAAATTCACCGATCCATTACTCTATGACAAAGCTTGTCTTACGGAGAATGGTGCCCTGTTTTCTTGTCCTTCAAGCGCTGAACGTCCTGCAACCATATTCTATCGTCCACATGAGACTTGGACTAATCGTGTGGAATGGTTAACAGAGTTACCCAAGGGCGAGGAGGTGACAGCTATCTCTCTCAGTGATTCATTTGTCACTGTAACCACCACCGCCAACTACATTCGAATATATACCCTCTTTGGCATACCTTACAGAGTATACAGGCAGAAGAGTAGTCCCACGGTAACTTGTGCAAGTTGGCGAGACTATGTCCTGACTCTCGGTAATGGCCCTGTAGGTGCCGATGGCAATACAAAACTGTTATACACTATCCATAATATCAAGAGAGATGAGATTTGTCAAAGTGAGGACGTTGTAGCTCTCCCAGACGGCGAAACGCTGAAGAGCGTATTCTTCTCTGATAATGGGGTAAGTCATTATTCGACACACTTTCTGATGTGCAGTGCTAATTATCATATTCTAGGATCCGTGTATATACGACTCCACGGGAACTCTATTGACCCTCTTGCACTGGCGTGAGCCCTCACAAGCAACCTGGGTACCACTCCTGGACACGAAGCTCCTATCGCGTCTTGCCAGCGGACGGAAATCAGAAACTTACTTCCCCGTCGCTGTGGCTGACAATAAATTCCACTGCATCATTCTCAAAGGCGGAGACAAATATCCATATTTCCCTCGTCCGTTACTTAGCGAATTCGACTTCCAAATACCCATCTCATCAAAATCCAAACCAGACACCAAAGATGACGACTCCGATGATGAGGGTGGAGATGAGATGAAGAAACTAGAGGGCGAATTTGTGCTTAAGAGCATTCTTTCGACGCTGAAGTCGGATCTTGTTAAATCTACTGCAAGTACGCATACTGAGCGCACGGAATTGGCTATGATGGAAGTCGAGATCGACAAAACATTACTCAAGATGATGATGGCTGAATGTATTGAAGGCGAGGATAGGGGCATGAGAGCACTAGAAATGGTACAGTTGATGAGGGATAGAACTGGAAGGATGATAGAGGCAGCGGGGAAGATCGCCGACAAGTACGAGAGGGCTGTTTTGGGAGAAAAGATTCGGGAGCTGGGCGAGGCAAGGTTAATGGAAATGGATGAGGACTAATGGGATAATTGTATATGGCTCTATGAATGTATGAGACGGCGTTGTAGGATATGGGTCGATTTGGATATTACGACACTGGATGGACGTATCCATACTTTTGTCATGTTCACCAGGCTCATCGCCTTTTCCTGGGATTGAAGAATGAACCATCGCAGCAGAATTTTTGCTGCTACTGTACAGTAGTATTGCACAGATCAAGAGCTGGTTCTGGTTGACATCCTACCATCCCACCTGTGGTCGTCTGAAACATCAGAAAAGACTAGATTCCCACACCGAGCAGAAGGTGCCTTAACTCTCCAGCGGTTTGTAGCCTGAGAACAGCAAATCGAGCAAAAGATGGTGGTCATGACGGCAAGTAAGATAGCGCTCCACCACTCTTATCGCAGGCTTTTATGCGAAGTCACCGGCATGTACTTCGTGCTATACGCTTTATACCTCGTACAGAACCCTAAGGTACCCGCACAGGGTTCTGGGTGATGAAGTGGAACTCGATGCCAACAACAGATGGGGAATGCCATCCGCTGGTTCAACGGTATTGGATCGACTATCGATACGCTTCAAGGGTATGCATCGAAGTACAGCAAAGCATGAGAAATTTTGATCTTTGGTCTCAGAAAGAAAAAAAGGAAGGAGACGGGCACAGCGACTACGAATGTATGAATGAATGAACACGAGGGAAACATTGAAATAACCTGAGGGAACATAATCATGAGGTGGATTGTGTGCGCTTTGTAACCTTAGACCTCTCTTCACATATTCTAGAAAGATCATCGAAAATCTCACCGATATGGTGCGAGGCACTCACATGCAATCGGAACCACATACGTAGTGGGTAAAAGAGGGTGTGCTTCTCTGCGGTGCCGTGCTACAAGAAAATGTACCTCATTTTTTTGCGCCACATGTGGCTCGTGGCTCGGAAATGCAGTAGCGATTTTCGCATTGCCTTGGTAAATTATTGAACGAGGGAATCGTAAATAAAATCTACACCTCTCTCCACAAGTAGCTACGAAGATCTTTGCTACTGGGTTCTTTGAAATCCGGAAAGCCTCCTTTAAATCCTTATTCTAGACATTCATCACGCGCCATACTGTCAGAGCGTGGTCTGTACATTGAAATATCACCGTCTTGTGATCGTCAACATCAACGCGACTCTCGAAAAGCCATCCTCCACAACTTTCCCCTCTCTCCCGATACATCTTGGTCTCGCCCAGCAACAACACAATGGCTTCTCTCGGTGAGGATCTGCTTGGGATAGTAAACAAGCTGCAAGATCTTGTTTTCAATACTATCGGCAACGATAGCTTGGATCTTCCACAGATTGTATGGTTTTCCCCTCCTTGACCGTTTGCACAAACGTGGCACTGATACATAAACCTCTAGGTCGTGGTGGGTTCGCAATCATCCGGAAAATCGTCCGTACTCGAGAACATCGTCGGTCGAGATTTCCTTCCTCGTGGCAGTGGCATCGTTACCCGCAGACCCCTCATTCTTCAACTTATCAACGTCCCATCAGAAGACGAAGATGCACCCGAAGCGCACACAGCAGCCAGCGTGGCCACCGAGCCTGAATGGGCTGAGTTCCACCACATCCCCAATCGAAGATTCACAGAGTTCTCGGATGTGAAGAGAGAAATCGAGAACGAGACGGCGAGAATAGCGGGGAATAACAAAGGGATCAACAGGTCACCTATAAACTTGAAGATATATTCGCCGCATGTGCTTAGCTTAACTTTGGTGGATTTGCCAGGCCTGACAAAGGTATGTTCTCTACTTCTGGATTCAGCTGGACTGAAGTTCTGATCGTTTGTAGGTTCCTATCGGAGATCAACCCACAGATATCGAAAAACAGACACGGAATCTCATTTCGGAGTATATTGCGAAACCAAACAGTATCATCCTAGCAGTGTCTCCAGCTAATGTTGATATTGTGAATTCAGAGGCTCTGAAGCTTGCCCGACATGTCGATCCTCTCGGGCGAAGAACTATTGGTGTACTTACGAAGATAGATCTCATGGATCATGGCACAAACGCTTTGGATATTCTTTCAGGAAGAGTTTACCCGTTGAAGTTGGGCTTCATTGGTGTTGTGAACCGATCCCAACAAGATATCCAGGGTAACAAATCGCTCTCGGAGGCTTTGAAGTCGGAAGCGGACTTCTTCAGACATCACCCTGCGTATAGGAATATGGCGAACCGATGCGGAACCCAATTCCTCGCGAAAAGTCTCAACACAACTTTAATGGCACATATCAGAGAGCGTCTACCAGACATCAAGGCCCGACTGAACACATTGATGGGACAAACACAACAGGAACTTGCTAGCTACGGCGATATGCACTTCAGTGGCAAGGAGCACAAAGGCGCCTTGATTTTGCAACTAATGACTAGATTTGCGTCTTCATTCATCTCATCCATCGATGGTACCTCTACCGAAATCTCGACGAAGGAACTCTGCGGTGGTGCTAGGATATACTACATTTTCAATTCCGTGTTTGGAAACTCCTTAGAGACCATCGATCCGACAACAAACCTATCTGCTCTAGACATTCGAACAGCCATCCGAAACTCCACTGGTCCCCGACCAAGTCTTTTCGTTCCTGAGCTCGCATTCGATCTTTTGGTCAAGCCACAAATCAAGCTGCTAGAGGTTCCGAGTCAAAGATGTGTAGAACTTGTTTACGAAGAGCTTATCAAGATCTGCCACACCTGTGGCTCCACCGAGCTCACAAGATTCCCTCGACTGCAAACGAAACTCATCGAGGTCGTTTCCGATTTGTTGCGGGAACGTCTAGGCCCAGCGTCTCAATACGTGGAATCTCTCATTTCAATTCAAAGGGCTTACATCAACACCAACCATCCTAATTTCCTTGGTGCAGCGGCAGCAATGAGCAATGTTGTTTCGAACAAGCAAGAAAAGGAAAGAAAACGATTCGTACAAGAAGAACGAGAGAGAAGGGAGCGCAGACGTCAAAAAGAGCTTCTGGAGACCAACGGTACAGAGACACCGGAGGACGAGGAGGCGCAAGCTGGGGGTGACAAGATCGAAAATCTTCCCCACCGAAAACACCTCCACAAGAATACTCGAAGCATGTCCCCGGCAATTCGCGAAAATGGTATTGCATCAGCGATGAACGGGTTGAGAGGCGGTTCTCCGCCAAGATTTAATGGAACCGCAGCCGGCGGCAACACTCGAGATTCATTCTTAAATTACTTCTTCGGCAAAGACGGCGGACTACCCGGAGGAGCAGGCTTACCTCTCTCTGCATCATCGGCACAGAATCCTAACTTGGGAAGACACGTGAGCCAAAGTGCCGAGCCAAGCATAGCACAAAGTATTAGGCGGCAGGAAGACCGTCCCGCGGTAACTAGAACGCCTGCTCAGCAAGCTCGTGAAGATGATTATGAACTTGGTCGGGCACAGAGAGAATACACCTACGATTCACCATTCGTAAGACACCCTCTCTTTCCCCTCCTTTCCCTACCTTAAGCTAACTCCCAACAGGGCAATAACAGCGAACCCGCGCTCACTGACCGCGAAGCCATGGAAACCGAACTGATCCGCGCGCTGATCTCCTCCTACTTCAACATCGTGCGCGAGAGCATAGCCGACCAGGTCCCCAAGGCTGTCATGCATCTGCTGGTGAACCACTCCAAGGACGTCGTGCAGAATCGTCTGGTCAGCGAGTTGTACCGCGAAGATCTGTTCGGCGAGTTGCTGTATGAGGATGATGCTGTCAAGAAGGAGAGGGAGAAGTGCGAGAAGTTGCTACGGACGTATAAGGAGGCGGCGAAGATTGTGGGTGAGGTGGGCATTTAGATGGATGATTGGGTGGGTTAGGATGGGCGGGCTCTTTGGATGGGTGGGTGGATGGATGGACGGACTTGGGGTTCGGTTGGGTGGGTAGGTGGGTGGCTTGGCGGTCCTGGGATAAAAGGATAAAAACGAGCAATAAGCGATGAGATGAGACGAACGATGCACATGAGCTAAGAAAAGATGACGAGACCACGAAAGACGACGTCTTACCTTTACCTTTTCTCCCGTACGATTTCTCCATGCAGTTCATGGACCTATGTACTGTACTGTATGGATCACGCATGCACCGGGAAAATGGGCAAGCACAGCAAGATTGGGGAGAAGCGAGCGAGCGAGCGAGCGGAACCAAAAAAGAAAAGAAAGGAAAAAACAAACACTTGTAGAATCATCCAAACTCCCCAACCCAATGTAAACTCAATTTCTCTTTTCTTCTTTCACGTCTTCTTCATCGTCATCTCTACTACTATCTTGAGGGTGCGTGGGTAGACTTTTTGCTGCCATAAAAAATAAACTAGGGAGAGGAGAGATGACAAGGGAGGATGGGTATAGCAGCGGTCGGTTTAAATGTACACAGCTGATAAATGAATTCATGCTTTTACTTTCTCATCTCCGCTATGACATCGTTTAGTCAATAAAAATTGAACTTCTTGTCGAATCACCAGACGCTCAAACACTGAGACGATAATCAGTCACTCACAGGAACAGAAATGGAAGAAAGCTGTATATATGATCAAACACCAAATGAGAGTCTAAAAAGTCTACCCACAGCTATCAAGTGCAGAAATGCACACAGGCATGAAGTAACATAAACCCATTTTTCGTGATAAAAACATCGCCATGTAAAGACTACCACATGGGGTAACTGATGCGAACACATTATCGTGAGACATGATATCTTAACTCATCATCCACCTTGCTAAACCACCTTGCGAAAGCAATAGATACAAACAAAGAGGCCAACCTCGCTCAGATAGGCATATGACAACGATCCTACACGACCAGTAAGCTATGGCATCCTCCGTGCAGATGTTTCGGGACATGGACATACCTTAACTAGAACCGCGGCAAGCAACCCAGGCAGATATAAAAGAAAAGAAAACCATATACTAAATACCTTGACCCCACTCAAAATCACCATAAGCGCCATATTCTACACGGAAAAAGTCGTTCTCGCAGTAGTCAAGGAGAAGAAGACGTCTCTCAATAATATCAACCTTGATTCGCTAGCCACAACATCAGCAATGTTCCTCGGTGAGTACAGAAAAGCCAATCACTTACACCGCGGGAAAGTTCTGGAAAACGAGCGAGTAACATAGAACTGATAGCCTCTGTTGTGTAACGAGGTTTGCACATCTCGTGCGAGGGAATTTTGCCATTGACGAGAGGTGCGTGTGTTGCCAAATATGCGATAAAGCGGTCATGCTTCTGAGACCATGAATGAGGGAGACCGCAACTGGGAGAAGATTTGTTGACGAGCTCCGGTCCGGGAATACGATAGTATGTCAAGATGTTCATTACTTTTCCACCAGAGTTTGGCTGTTATGGATCCTGTTAGTTTGTATCAATCATCGAAGGGAGGTCGGAAAGACTTACATCAAGAGGGTCAAGCGGCTGCGGACGGAAATCGGTGAAAGGAGTTTTGAGTAGCTTTAAACGAGCTGCTGCCGCTTCTTCACAGTTGTAGGTAGATGCGAGAGCTTTTCGGTCATGCGCACTCATTGGTTCACGAAGCAGCGCGGTCATAGATACTCTATTTTTGCGGTTGGGGTTGATATTTTCCTGTCGAGGTGGAGGCACTGCGACAAGTTAAGTCAGCTTTTATGGTAAATTTCCCGGAAAGCGCAGCAGGACGTTTTTCGGCAGATATAAAAACTCGCGGTTACTTACTACGGACAGGCGAAAGCTGTTCAGAGAGCATAATAGATTAGCAGAGCATGAGGATGAGAGAGAGAGCGATGATATACAGGAATTGCAACAGCCATGATTTTTGATGGAGGCTGTGGTTGCAGAAACTGTGAAGATATGTCAGTACGACATCTTTTTGGAGAGAGCAAGCTCTTAGGATAAAAAAATGCGGAGCCTACCCACCGTAGAACTTTGCTTGAAGTTGCAGTGTGGTAACTTCGGATGATAATGGCTAAAATGGCGATCAGTATCGAGGGAAATATCGGGGAGGTTCTGACGAGAATGGTATCGGACGGGTATCGAGAAATGTACGAACTTGTGAGACTCGACCACGAGGCTTGAGGAACACTGGAACTGCATAGGCTGTTAGAAAACACAGAAGAAACGAGGGATGGATCGCTGGATCAATGCGATACATACACTCTTCCTGGTATGCCTGGTGCTTGATCTAATTCATAGTTGTGAGCGTATGGCTCTGGGTTGGTAAGATTTCTCGAACAATTTCCAAACAGACGAGAAGGCTCGTTGCGTTGGCCGTTGGCAGAAGATTTCGCACGCACCTTTTGTTCGATCTCAATAACCTTGAGTAGTTGTCGAGGCTACACGGAAAAATAAAAATCAGTACGGTGGATAGAAGATTGATATTGGAAGTCTGGAAGACCGGTATGGGAGAATGGCAGAGCAGAGATCTTAGGCGGAAGGAGTCGAAGTTCTCGGTAAAGGCGAAGTTGATGTTGACGAGGTGATTTGTGTTTCCGAAGGTGAAGAGGCAACTCACTTTGACGGTTGGTGTGAGTTCAAAGACACGACTGGTTACCATCAGATTTTGCTGACACGCCATTGATGACCTCCCAAAGGGAAGAATGAAGAGGAAGATAGAGGTTTGTGAGTGCGTGTAAATTGGGGGGTTTTATTGCGAAAAGAAATCGAAGAGCAGCAGAATACGGCAAAGTGGAAGTAGTAAAGACAGGAAAAGACAGAGATGGCGACAGATTCGGACCGATGAAACAGCAAAGTGGTGAGCAAACGAAAGATAGAGGACATGAAGCATTATAAACTCGATTAGACGTACCTCTCTACTTATGTATCAACAATACTAGACTGAGCCAGCACACTGGACAGACAGTTGCAGCTTCTATAGAAAATGCTTAGTACGCCGACTTGGTGACTTGGATAACGACGGCGTCAAAATCAGGAGCTCAAAATGAACAATTCGATCTTCGATCTGCATCCAAATATCGATATCTTCGAAATCTTCGATTCAAAGTATACAGAGTTCGGATGGTCGAAAGGATATCTAAATTGGCGGGATATAAAGACAACGAGGAAAGTGATACTTTCAGCAAAATATGAATTGAATCGTCGATGATGTTTGAAGAAGTCAAGATTTGAAGAAGTAAAGGAAATGTTGAAACAACGACCATGTGCTAGTTCGAATTTCTGAGAAGTTTCGACTCCTTGGGTGCCCAGCTGTGCGGACTGTAGATAGAAGGTGCGAGTTCTGGGAAAGAGGCAAGAGTGAATATGGTCCTTCCTTCTGCCGAGTTTCGGTCTCGTCCACCCATCCACCTAACCGAGTTCGTCCGAAGAAGTCCGCAGGATACAGTTGGAAGTGTTTAGTTGGAGAATTACTCTGAAAATGCACTCGCGTTCACATTCTCCGGCTCTTTTCCACATCCATAAAGCAAGCTTCCAAAGGCACTTTTGTTCGTTCGTTGTATGACGGCAAAGTCAAGACTAGGCTGGAAAAGATGTACATACCTGCCTGTTGAACCTTTCAGCCTGTCAATACCACACTCAAGCTCCTTCTCCCACTGCCATCCACGAGGACTTTTGCAAGAGTGTTAGTACATCTTCATCTTGAGGTGGACAAGTGGCCGTGTAATGATGGAGATAGCAGACATACATAGCAAGATCCTCGCACTCCTCAATCACTGCGCGATAATTTATATATGAGGCAACAGAGTCATGAACCTAATTGCACTGTATCCTTTCAAGATAGTATGGTGAGATTATGCGTATATCCGGTCCTCCTTTATTACCCGAATTATTCTCATTCAAGACATAGATTACTTCCCTTCACCTAAATGTAGCAAAGTTGCACTTCACTACCACGAGAACTGCTGACATGTGTCATATATACATCGATCTCTAGACATCTTGGTCTTCGACTCAGAGAGAACTTTTGCCATGCGATCATAATCAGGTGAAAAACATCAAGAGAACTGGTTAGAGTTACACATGTAACCCACGGGTTCGTGCATAAGTAGCACTCATTTATCGGCGGATGCAACCAATTTCAACGCTCGTGGGACAGGGCTTTGAATCATGGGTGGAAAGAAACGGCCTAGGTAGATGACTCTCAAAGGAAATGGGCTTGGATACTCTTTTTAGTATTCTTCAATTCGGGATCATTAACATTCATGATACGCGCAACCGAAAAATTGAGTGCATATAATACACAAAGCCTCTAAATTGCCATGCACCCATGCGAGTCTTCGTTGTACAAACGCCTCCCTTCCAGGAAAGATTGGAATTATGCCTACTAACTTCGAACGCAATTACAACTTTTCAGGAATTATGAAAATCGGGTCCTCCACTGATGGTCTTTTGCTTGTCTTAACGACCGGTGAGCTTGCTAAGCAACGAACCACTCGGAGCACTTTGCTTATCAAATACGCCCAGAAGTGATTTCCAGACGGCACCTGGCTCTTGAGATGCGTCAATACCAGTCCAGATACCAGTCTTCTGGTAATAACCGACAACTGGGGCGGTTTGGGCATGGTAAGTAACCAATCTCTTCTTCAGAGCTTCGGCATTGTCGTCAGATCTTTGAACCAACGGTTCGCCGGTAATATCATCCTTCATTTCGGCCTTTGGGGGGTTGAAGATCCGGTGGTAAGAACGTCCGGAAGCGGGGTGCACCAAACGACCAGTAATACGAGATACAAGGAGGCCGTCGTCGATTTGGAGCTCAACGGCGTGTTGCAGCTTTTGGTTCCGTGCTGCAAGCATGGCGTCCAGACTTTCTGCCTGCGCAACCGTTCGTGGGAAGCCGTCAAGAATGAAGCTGCGTTATGCGTCAGGCTAGCCTTTTGTGAAATTATCTACCAAACTTACCCTCCTCTGCATTCTGGGTTGCCCTCGAGTTCTGCCTTGATCATGCCAATAACGATCTCGTCGCTAACGAGGCCACCTTGGTCCATGATTTTCTTAGCTTCCCGGCCTAATGGTGTCTTCTTCGCAACTTGTGATCGCAACATGTCTCCTGTAGCCTAGACTCAATTATTAGAACAGCCCCCTCCCCGCAGAAAGTATAACTTACCAAATGACAGCATGAGAACTTTTCCTTGATTTTAGGAGCTTGAGTTCCCTTGCCTATGCAACATTTAGCCGATATTCGGAACGACATTCAAGAACACGTTCGCGATTCAAGAAATAGAGAGCACATACCGGCACCGGGAGGGCCCATAAGAATCATTCTGATGCTTTCATAGGAGGAAGGTGCTGGGCCGCCAGAAGCATGCTGAAGCTTGTCTTCGAGCTGCTTGACCCTCGATTCGAGTTTGTTCACAAGCTCTTGGAGGGCCTGAACGGTATCATCGCCAATTGGTGCCATTGTGAATTGATCTACTTCGGAAAAACAGCGGACCAAGCTTGAAATGCAATGGAATCGATCCAAAAAGGACGCAGAATCGTAGTTGAAGGGAAGTCGAGGGTAGGAACTGAGCAAAGCTTGAGCGTTAAGGTAATAGAGTGGGAAGCTGTTAGGTATTTACGGAACTGCACTCCAGTCCCGCCGCACTGTAAATTTAGCTTGCTCACGTACCGAACGGTGGCCCGGAGGGATGGAAAAAATTGACCGAGCTAACCCCTCAACTCAGAGATATCAAGAAGAATATCAACAAGAAGCAGAAAGACAGCTCTTGGGGAGAGGAACTCGGATACTTGGGCTTTATATATCAGGGCATCTACCTTCCGGAGAATCTACTGATCAATTGGACTTCAGTTCTGCGTGGGCTTACAATGCAGTCAACTCCGCCCGAAACTCCTTTGGTGCGGGTACCACGGGTGCTTCTACTACGTATACGGCTGCGACATTGAGGTTGATTTGACCACTAAAACTACTTTGAATGTGTAAATCCGACCTTGTGAAGAATTTCTCTTAGCCAATTTGATCCTCCTATGCCACAATCCCGAACATCTCCAGGTTCCGCCTTGCCGCCATCTACCCGCTCTGAAAGGTAAGGTTGCGCTGCGGTTCCAAGATGTTCCTGGTCAGGATATGATTCACGTGATCTGGCTGTATCTCGGTTTGGAGCTAGCTCCAGTAGCCTCTAGCCATCAGGTAGCTTCTTGCCGCGAGTACCTAAGAGCATCAGCCTTGTCAAAGTTGTCAACAATTATTTCTGATTTCCGCACCATAATACCCCCAACGGACAATTCATCATGCCTGCAACTACTGCGGAAACTCTATCTCTTGTCACTAGAAATGTCTCTGTCGCCCCATTGGTGTTACTTTCAGCAGCAGATCATTACGGACGTTCAGCCAAAGGCACGCGCAAAAGAGTGGTTGGAGTTCTGTTAGGACAAAACGATGGGAAGAACGTACGGGTTTCAAACAGTTTTGCTGGTATGTAAGATACTTCAAGAATCATCTCCGGATTGAGACCTTTTGGAGGCATTCACATACTAATGGAGGATACCAACAGTTCCATTCGAAGAAGATGACAAAGATCCATCAGTATGGTTCTTGGACCACAACTATGTCGAGTCGATGAATGATATGTTCAAGAAGATCAATGCGAGGGAAAAGCTGATAGGATGGTACCACTCCGGGCCCAAGCTACGAGCTTCAGATTTGGAGATCAACGAACTATTCAAGAGATACACTCCCAATCCATTACTGGTAATTATCGATGTTCAACCGAAGGAGGCGGGCGTACCAACGGATGCATACTTCGCGGTGGAGGAGATCAAAGACGTGAGAATTTCCCTAAAGAATTGGCTGAGCAAGTATTAACAGTCGCTATAGGACGGAACAACCACATCCAAGACCTTCGTACACACACCATCAATCATTGAAGCTGAGGAGGCGGAAGAGATTGGAGTTGAGCATTTGCTGAGAGACATCCGAGATGTGGCGGTTGGAACCCTTTCGACAAGAATCACAAACCAATTACAATCATTGCAAGGGTTGCATTTACGGTTACGAGATATTGGACAATACCTACAAAAAGTCCTCGATGGAACCCTCCCTGTCAACCACGCCATCTTAGGAAACCTCCAAGATGTATTCAACCTCCTTCCTAACCTCTCTACACCAAAGACTTCCTCCCGAATCCCCAACGGCGCCGATGCACCTGTCGAGAACAACAGCGAACTGGCACATGCGATGAGCATCAAGACCAACGATCAACTGATGGCAATCTACCTAAGTAGTTTGATCCGAGCCATTACCGCTTTCCATGACCTAATCGAAAACAAAATCCAAAACCGACAACAACAAGAGGAGAAAGAGGCAAAGAAGGACGAGGCCAAGGATGAGAAAGACAAGAAGGCAAATGGCATTAATGGGGTAAATGGAGAGGGGAAAGACGGCAAGGAAGTGGAAAAGGAGAAAGAGGATAAAGAAAAGAAGAAGTGATGATTGAAATGATGACGATCAGATGGGATTTGGTTCGCATTAGGTGTTTTAATGGGAGCATTCAAATTCGGCATGGCATGACATTTAAGAATGATGTGTCCTTGTATGATAAGTGCTTAGCTTGCGGAATAACAGCAGCCATGCAAGATATGGCAATGTTCTTCGCCGTTACCCGGTACTGCATTATCAGATTTCCCACTAACATAGCCCCAATGCTGGTGATCCCGCGGAAGATTATTTTGTGCATTGGATATCGGCAGTGGACAGTCTGTTTGTTGTTCATGTATTTGACTCGTCTTATGTCTTGTGTCAACAGCTTCCAGCGAGCAACAGTTCAATGCCAGTGCTAGCAATTCACATTGCCATCCTCAACCCTCCAAGCCATCGTCCATAGCTTCCGCGGAACCTGGTACCCTTATACCCGAGTCTCTGCTCTTGTATTCCCATTCCACCCAAATTCCTTGAACCTCTGATTTCGTTCAGCATCCAGTACAGCTACATCCCCCCGATCATCTTTTCCCGTATACACCTCTATCCTCTACGCCGTCTGTCGCTTTCTGAGTCCTACGCCCATCTCTCTACCCCTCTTTCAGCTATTTCTCCTTCCGTCCTTTCTTCCTCCCATTCATCCCCCCGTCTCCTGCCCCCTCAAACAACCAACCCCGCCATCTCTTCCCTTCCCACCACTCTCTCCTTCACCAACCCCCCCAACACCCCATCCCATCTCTCCCCCAACAAACACGCAAGCAGATGTTTGCAAATCGGCGGCGGATTTTCATCCCCCTCTTCCTCTCTTCTCATCCCCCCATAAGACCACTCTTCATCATTCCTTTCCCCTTCTACACCCATACTCTCACCCTCCTCATCCCCCTCCCCATAACCCCCAGAAGCAAAAGCCGGAAACGCCGCAAACGCAAAAGCCGCACAACTGCAATTCCACGCATCCAAATGCACCACATACGGCCCCGCACCTGCGCCTGCAGTATCCTGCCATCCCCCGCCGCTTCTGCCTCGGCTTTTGCTGGGTTGGGAGGAGCGGACTATGTAGATTCTATTTCTCTTTTCATTTTCAGACAATTGTTCTTCCTTTCCTCCTCCTCCATCTTCCTCTCCCCCTCCCTCATCTCCCTCCCCCTCCCCCCTCATCATAACCCTCACAACTGCCCCCCGATCTAACAAATCTAGCGCGAGCAACAGCACTGGCGGCGGCAGCAACACATGCAGGGTAGACAGCAGCGCTTTCTGTTCTGGGGGAAGGGCGCGGAGGGGGTTGTTATTTCTTGTGTTTGTATGTGTATTGAGGGGAGTGGAGGAGGGAGGATAAGAGAAGAGCGTGTTTAGGATGGATGTGAGGAGTGCGCGGGGGGCGGGGAGGGGTTGTGGTGCTGGTGGGGGGTTTGAGGTGGACATTGTGGGTTGGTAGTTTGGGAGGATGAGGAGGCAGTGTGGAGTTTTGGGGTGGGGAAAGGGGGATGAAATCAAGTGCTTGAAATGAGAGTATTCTGGTAGAAAAGTAGATTATAGCAGCAAGTGGAATATAAAATTTGAGGGTATATCATTAATGTTGTAATGAATAAGGAGGCGAAGATAAAAGTGAAATAGTATTACCGTATTGATGCATAACCGAATACACATACAGGAGTCCAGGACCCCCCGAGAGCAAGCAACTACAATCATCAAACATCATTTTATTTTTTCTAAATTTACATACAAGCGAACCCAGCTCATTATATACAACCCATCTCTAACCACTGATTCTACACCCATTCTCTCGGTTCCCTCAAAACATCCACCAATCTCTGCTCTCTGCTCCCCTTCTCCGGCTCATACATATACCGCCAACTAGCCGTCAACGGCAAGCTCATCAAGATACTCTCAACCCTCGCACTTGGGGTATTTAAACCAAACGCTGTTCCTCTATCATGCACCAAGTTGAATTCCACATATCGTCCTCTTCTAACTTGTTGCCATTCCTTTTCTTTCTCCGTGTATGGCATATCCTTTCTCTTTTGGATAATGGGAAGATATGAGGGTAGGAAAGCTTTCAGACAGCTTTGCGCAAAGGCGAATGTATTTTCCTGGTCTTTCTCATGCTCATCAAGATCGTCAAAGAAGATGCCTCCAATACCTCTGGATTCGCCTCGATGTTTGTTGGAGAAATATTGATCACACCATTTCTTGAATCTGGGATAGTACGATTTATCATGGTTGTCGCATGCCTCTTTGATTGTTTTGTGGAAATGGATTGCATCCTCGTCGAATAAGTAACTTGGCGTCAGATCCGTTCCTCCACCGAACCACCATGCGCAAGGAGTTCCATCAGGATTTTCTGTCTCGAAATATCGGTAATTGAGGTGGACGGTAGGCGCCATTGGATTGACTGGGTGCAGAACCATACTCAAGCCCGCAGCGAAGAAGTCTAGTGATTGAACATCTGGGTCGATAGCTTTATGGTTTGCTCGCATCTTTTCAATTGCAGGTCGAGGTAGGGTTCCATAGACCACACTGATATTGACTCCGGCCTTCTCAAACACATTCCCGTCCTGTAATACACATGAAATTCCACCACCGCCGTTCTCCCTGGTCCAAGTATCTGTTCGAAATTTCTTCCCATCGACTTGTTCCAGCTCATGCACAATTTCCTTCTGTTGTTGCTTGATAAACTCCTCCATTCTCAGGCGCATGGGTGAGTTTTCTGTTACTCCGGATTCACGTTTTGCAAGCGAGTCCCTTTCTGCGATTGTTGGCGAGTCCAGTTTGGCGGGTCTATCTGTCACCTGTAGAGGTGTTAGTGAAGCCCAATGAGCGGGAACGTGCTTGAGTGTCGCATACCATATTGTAGATCAAAAGAGGAATGAACACAAGTCCAACCGCAATTCTCGTTTTCGGAGCCCAGACAGTGTTAGGGCGAGGGCCTGGTCTGTTTGGATTCGGAGGCTTGTTAGGATATGGAGGTTTTGGGGCTTCGGCGTATGTTCTACGTTGTAGTAGCTGTACAGGACGACTTCTATAGGAGGGGGAAGCTCTTCCCAAGCTCGACAATCGAGCCCCTCTTATGGAAAAAGACATCTTGAAGGAAGGAAAAACACCCCGCAGTGAAGGAATTGTTTAGGAATAAGGTATAAAAAGCATGCCACAAGTAAGGAGATATGGGGTTTGTTGTTGCTGATGTGAAAGGAAAGACGATATTTTTTACAGAGCGTGGTACGATTCCTACTGTAAGATCATGTCCATGATGAGATGAATCTCCAATGGGGACGAATAATGGTGGAGCAGCACTGGCCATCGGCAAGATGCAGCAGGCATTGCCGGATTAACTCTTAGTCCGCTTACCGAATCGCCGACCCCAGCATTACGAATACCTCGTCTGCTCGTCTGCTCGTCTGCTCGTCTGAGTGCCATCGTCTGAGTTCCATCGTCCGGATGCAGAACAACTTTAGAAGGGGGAAATGTAAATGTGAAATGTGAAGAAGATTTACCGACTTCTTGAGTCTTCTACACAGTATCTAAGGTCATGTAGGTACTTGAGACATTGTCGTCATGAAAAGAACGAAAACGGCAATAGTTAAATGCTGGAAGCTGTTCCTGCTGCTGTTGCTGGGCAGGGCCGACCGCCGGCGCATGACTCCAGATCCACAGACAAGTCCATCCTCCACAAAGCTCCCGGTTTGGTACAAGTATGGAGAAGGAGAGCACCGCCAGTCTGCCAGTCCGCCAGACTCCAGTCCGCCAAACTGCACGTAGGGGTTGGACTCATCCGGTATCTCTTTGGAGATAACGTTAGCCAGACCGATCAAAGTGACAAGGTGATAAAGTGACAAAGTGACAAAGGAATAGAGCAACAAACTTGAACAAAGAGATGGATTCTAAGAATACTCAGGAAGTCGATGTCATGTGCCGTTGTTAAGAGTAATCGAATGTAATCCGAAACAGGTTTGGAGTCATCGCCGGTGATCACTGACATGTTACAAGTGATCATTCACTCCTCTCACTCCTCCCACTCCCCGTATCATCAGCTGCGGTTTTACTAAAACGAAATACTCACATCCTCCATACAAGTACCAACAATCAATCCTGTGGCAGTGATGCTTATGAATGGTTCACAGTTCACCGGGTTTGCGTACTTATCGCCTCAGAACTAGTGAAATGTGATTCACCCTTCTCATTTCTCATACCAAAGAGAGGCTCCAGCTTCCACACACCGCTTGCCGCTACCGAAAGAGATAGCTTACTAGGCATAACCGCTACAGGACAAGACTTTACTTATTAGCCACTCAGCCATCCAGGCAGTCCTCAATTACGACCTCTCCTGGCTTTCCCCTCCATTACAACTCCATCTCAGAACACAGCGCCAACATCTACATCCAACGTCAACCATCAACAGTACTCCTTTAATCCAACTTCACAAAGAACATCTTCTCACCATCAATATGCGATCCAAGTTCAAGGACGAGCACCCCTTCGAGAAGCGCAAGGCTGAAGCCGAACGTATCGTAAGTACCTCTCTCCCGTATTAACAACCCAACCCTATCGCCGACCATCATCCCCACCATCACCACTCCCGTATCCACGATACCAGATTCACTAACTCTCCCGTTTCCTACAGCGACAAAAATACTCCGATCGCATTCCCGTTATTTGCGAAAAGGTAGAGAAATCCGACATCGCCACAATCGACAAGAAGAAGTACCTGGTACCCAGCGATCTCACCGTCGGTCAATTTGTCTACGTTATCCGCAAGCGTATCAAGCTTTCGCCCGAAAAGGCCATCTTCATCTTCGTCGATGAGGTCCTACCACCAACTGCAGCTCTGATGAGCTCAATTTACGAAGAGCACAAGGACGAGGATGGGTAGGTTCTCCCTTTCTTCTGTCTGCATAACGTCATTTCTGCCTAAAAGCATTATCGTGATCTTCACGAAGCATCAAAATGCAGCAACAAGACAACTACGAACAAAGACACTTTCAATCTCTCTCTATAGTCGAATCCCCTTACTAACACATCATTCATAGTTTCCTATACATCTCCTACTCCGGCGAAAACACCTTCGGTGAACTCTTCGAAGAAGCCTCTTAAATTCACCGTCCTTCCTTTTACTCACCGACACTCCGCATGTCGCAATTACACTACATTATTCAGGCGTTAATCGAGGCAGGCGATGATGGATAGGATCGGATCAGTGACTCACATTACAACCTAAGGCAGTTTTATTTCTTCTTTTGCTCTCTTCCTCGACACCGCATCTGTTATCTCTATTCTTTGACCTGCGGCACCCACATGACATTATCCATCCGTCCGTTCGCTTCAGCCCCTTGCAGCACAGCATTGGGTGGCTAGCACAACTCTCAGATTTGGATCCCACTCGTTTCGCTTTGTGTGACGTCGATTGGACACTTCTTTCTCTTGTTGACTGGAGGTTATTTGCTTGCCTGTTACCTTCATTCATATTGCTGCATTACGATCGATAATAAAGGAGACTAGACACGGGAAGGGCGGAGGGGGTATCGGATTCCGGGTGCGGATGTGGGTAGTTTTTACGGAGAAGTGTGGAGAACCAGAGAGAGACAGGGAGAGATTCGAGGATATGCTATTGTATTGGTTGTTTTCCTTACTTGCTGCTTCATCTGGAGGGTTTCTTTGGGGATAGGTACAATAAGATGTTTTTCTGCCAACACATGCATGTATCAAGTTTCACTATATGTCCACGTGAGGTTCTTTGATTTGTGATTATCTAGAGAGCGTTGAAGTAATTGGAGACGATAAGCCCTGATGGTTCGTGATGACGAAAGCTATTTGATGATGAACCTGATTAATAAACGGACACAAAACACTATTCTCCTGACCGATACACGAAAACGAACTCCTAACGATACTGATAATCATTAGCCTTTCCACCATAAACCATGCCCCTTATGCTTCTACGATGGCTATCTAGCACAGATCTTCAAGATCTGCACCAGCGAATAGCAATATGTCAAACGAATGTCTGACAAGATAAGATATACACACTCCAAGTGGCACAACCAACCACCGCACCAATCATATTCCCTCCCAAACCTTCATTCCCTAAGCAGACTTCCCACCTGCCCTTCCGACGGAACCAAAAACCATGCTCAACCTCTTCCGAAACCCAAACTTCCTCGAAAGACTCCCAATGGAAGCACTCTTCGAGATCCAACTCCTCTTGCCCGGACTACTGCTAGCATCCGGGGAATCACCTACTGCACTAGAAAGCTCTCCCGAGGAACTATCGTCAATGCTGAAGGTGCAGCGCTGTCGAGGGGTAGTAGATTCGGAACCTGGGACGTGTTCAGGAACGTGAGAGAAGGCGATATGCGATGGGGAGATGAGGGAGCTTTCGCTGGGTTGTTTGGAATGGTGAGGAGAGATGATGGCGTGGGTTGAGGAGGGAGAGTCGGGTCGTGCGAGGGGTGAGGAGGTTTGGTGTGGGGAGATGGGGTGAGAGAGTATGGCGAGGTTTGGGTAGGATTCGGTTGGTTTGAGGACGTGCGAGATGAGCGGATCGAAACAAATGCCCGAGTCTTTGGATTCCTTTCGTTGTCCCACTATATCTCCAATATTTGCAGTGTGCGCGATGCGATCTGCTTGGAGCGTCTTGCTTGCTCCGATCCAGGTAATTGATGCCCCAAATTTTTCGATAGTGTCGGTCGACGAACAAGAGGTTCGTGCTTTAGTAGAAACGTCTTCGAATTGTTCTTGGAACTCGTCAAGAGATACTGTTTCTACCATAAATGACTGGTCACTTTCGGAGGCCAAATCTTGCTCGAGAATACAAACACCGTTGCGTAACCTGGTCTTTGAATGGCCAATAAGCTCGTCTTTCTCTTCGGCAAGAGGAGTAGCGCTGTCAATGTCTTCCATTCTCAACGAAAGTCCCTGCTTATGAAAGGAGACTTGAAGCTGTAGTTTTTGTAGATTCTTCATAAATTCGTCTTGCTCAATTTTATCCATCCACTCAAACGCTTCGAGGTATTCCTGTGTCATCTCCAGAGGAGAAATACCAGCTTGTGAAAGCTTGGAACGTGCTGCGGCTGCTTTCTGAAGCGTTCGACGGTTGAGGATCGGGATTGTTTCGTCCATCCATTTTGTGGTGTCGTTTCCTTGGCTGAGAACGAGCGACACGAACTCCGCTTCGTTTAGATACGCAGGATGAAGACCTCTAGGCACAAGCATCTCCCAAGCACAGTCCCATAGCGGCCCGCGGCGTGCAGCATACTCTTCTTTCGCTTTCGTTGAGTTTACAGCGTCGGTCAATTGTGTAAAATAGGTGTGCTCATCGACAAGATCAAACTGATCGAATGACAGGGACGGAGGGGTAGTCCCATATACGGGGGCATCAATAGCAGCTATCTTAGGTCGTATGGGCAATACAACCATGTCCTCGAAATTGAATCGGTAGTCCTCCAATTCCCGATTCGAGGAACAGTCAAAATCAAAATCCTGAGTAGGGTCCTGCTCATAAAGGTCGAATGCCATGTAGTCATCAAGATTCGAAGGCCCCGCATATGGATGTACCTGCTTATCAAGGACATCGACAAGTTGTGTTTGGTACAGACGGCTTTTTGCCAAGGAGGAATGTTCATTGCTGCTAGCCGGTTGTTTTGACATGGATGGAGGCGACATAGCCAGGTATGAGGACCCAATGGCTGTAGGTCTCGACTCTGAAGGTGCTGGGAGCTTCGAAGGCGGCTTAACCATGCTCATGAATAGACCAACGTCCGAATCCTCGCTAGGACTAGCCATGTTGTAGCTTCCACAGAGAACAACTTTGAGTGTGTAAATGTTTGTTGGTCCTGGTATCCAAATAAGACCAGATGAGTTGCGTAAGATAGAAGAGAATAAAAGTGAGTGCTTGTGTTATGCCGCGCATACAATCTGAGTAAAATGCGGTGTCTGCAGCGTTGTGGAAGAGCATTGGGGAGTAACAGCTACTTTTCTGCAGAAGAACCGGCCGTCGTAGAATAGAGAATTGTGCCTTCCATGAGCTCGGCAGCTCTCGTCGTTTAAGGGAAGCTCCTGCCTGCCATTTTCCTCAATTCTTTGTTGCTAGGGGATCATCCGCTCGAGGAAAGCCTATTCTTCTGCTATGAATTAGAGATATGCTATACTTTAGTTTACGTCGGCGACTCCTACCTCAGTCCAGAATCTACCGTTTGCTTCGTGGTACGGCCCTGCTCTTTTTCTTCTCGATTGATTCGAGTGACTGCCGCTCCAATGCCTATGAATAATGCGAACAGAGGATCGCTGACCTTTGATATGAGATACGCTGGAGCAGGCATGATTATTTGTAAGACAACTTTCGGTGCGAAGGTGTTCTTGCTAGAGAAGTAAATTTTTGGAGTTGAATGTGGAAAGGTAGAGTTCGGCTTTTAAATTTACGGGCGATGTTATTCGCGAACTCGGATGTTGCCGCAAACACAACACAGACCATATTATTATATCATCGAGGGGTCGTTTTTGCTTGAGCTACTGCGGGGTGTCGCAATTTTGGAGGACAAAGCTAGGATGCATTTTATTTCAGGTGTTCTTCGTTATCTGAGTCGAGTACTTGTGCCCTATTTATGCTATATACAAGAAGTGTTACATTTTATGAACGCCAAATTCGCCCCGGCCATTTTTCTATGTATTATTACACTTCATAACTGATTTATATCATTGTAGCTTATTTGGAAAATGCTGCATCGAAAGCAGGAATCAAAGTCTGTGCGAGCCAGAAAGAGAACACCAATTTTGGTCCGGTCATCAAAAGCTATAGGATGTAAGTAAATTCGTCTGCACAACAATTCGGAACAAGACATACCTTTGGTGTCAAACCCTTAAAGAAACTTGTGAAGCCCTCGTTCTTCATCATGCTTGAAACAATTCTGAAGCCACTTTCGGGGTTCTCGAAGTTGCGGTTTTGGATACGAGTCTTGATAACATCAAGCGGTGCGGATACGACAAGAGAAGCAGAAGCACCGGCAATTGAGGCTACGAAGTTCTGGAACCACGAGGCCTTGTTGTAGTCGGTCAACCCGAAGAAGTATCCTTTAGTAAATGCGGAACCACCAAATAGCTGTAATTCTGGTCAGTAACACTGAATAACCATACTGTCAATGGTCACATACTGCGAAGGATCCAGGTGCATTTCTTGCGGCAGTCCATCCCCAACCTCGATACAGACCGAAACCCTCATCTTTTACAATTCTGACAACACCCCTTCCCCTGAAAGCCTCGGGGTTTGTTTGTCGTTTAATCTTTAGAACATCAAGGGGGAGGAGAACGATCTCTCCAATACCAATGAGACTTCCAGCCAAAGAATGCATCATAGCTTTCCCAGTTTTAGGGCCGAATGTGTTATCGAAAGTGCTGCCATGGTTCTTGGCTAGGTAATCTCGAACAAATGGTTGTCCACCATATTTGTAAACCCTTTGCAGGACCTTATAACCAGCAGCGTATCCAAGTCCTGGGAAGAGAGAGAAGAACTTGGTACCGACGGGAGCTTTAGCCTTGTCTTTGAAGATGACTTCTGCCAATCGACCAGTAGTCTGCCATTAGAGATTAGTATAGAATTTATAGCCTTCTAGTAGACTTATACCTTTCCCTGGTTGCTCATCAATCTCTTTGCAATTGTATCGACCTTCCATGTAGTCAGCAAGCCGTCATTGACATCACAATATAGAAATCCATACAGGATGGAAGACCGCAAGCTCGGCAATACCAGCAGATCCTATAAGTATTAGCATACCATCGTGCCAATGCGAACCGGGAAACATACCAGAACCCAAAAGTCTAGCCAATGTAGATTCTCTCTTGTAGTCCTTCGAAGCCGATCCCGGCGCAATTGCTGCGATTGGAGACATTGCTGCGACAATAATCACGAATTGAACAAACTTCAAAAATCAAACAAATGAGTGAAGAATAAGTATATCAACCCGAAGGACCGGGAAGGAATATCTTGAGGAAGACTGCGCAAGGTAAAAGAAAATTTCTTGTCTGGTGTGATTGTTCAACATTTTTTTCTGAGCCCTTGTGAAAGCAAAGATCTTGTTGGTAGGTGCTTCTTGGTCCGTGCGCCGGAACCCATATTTTGGTGGGCTGGCGCTGGTGGGGAAGCAAGCAGCTGTGGGCGTTTCTCGGTAGCTGTAACTTATATTCCATCCAGCAGGCTACAACCATATTGCTAATCAAGGCTCAAACGTTTACCATATGACAATATAATAGGACAGGTCAAGACACAACAAGATAGCATAGTCAATGTTCCATACGATCGAACAGATGCGAGTAGTATGAGTCTCAAAGATATAGATCATTGCTTCGAGCACATGGAAGAATCTAGGATTATACATGAGTAGATTGGAAATTCTGCCTAGGTAGATACGAAAACCTCAAGCAAGAAAAGAATCTTATGGTATCACAAGTTAGGAGGTCAGCCGGAGCTAATCCTTTGCTGCTCGACTATTTAAAAACGCCGGTCAATATGCAATAGATGACGCCCACCAAACGGAGAAGGAAACGCTCAATGCCCACCTATCCCAATTCCAAAGTCTGACTCAATATTCGTGAAATACGCCAGCCAAATCATCAAGCCTTCCTATCTGACCCAATAGATCTTCTTCCTTGGCCCGAATCTCTTGCAGTTGGTTCAACTGCTCAGGCCGAAGGATATCTTCCCCTTGTTCCTGCACATCCGTGCGCTCTGCTAAGGCCACAATGTTTGCCTTGCGCCTTTTTTCTATGTCGAGTCTCTGCAGACATCTTGACATGGTTTTGTAGACCCGATCTAATAGAATGGCGCTGACTCGATCTTGATCGAAAAACCACAGAAACACTGTGCGTGATATCGTGCGACCAGCATCCCTAGGAACTTCCTGAATGTCGACGAAGCCAGCCATTTGCATCTCGACTAGCTTTGTGCGCACATCTTTCTGCTTAATGAGGCCTAGCACAGAAAGCTGTTTCTCTTCCAATTTCCCCATCTTTCGCATGATTCGTGTAAGACGATGGCCAGTCTTTCCAAAGTTCTCATAGATAATTGCATCGAGCTCGAGTTCCCTCAGACGCTCAATTACACGGTCGTAGTCGACAGTCCACTCACCCAATCCTCGATTCCCACATTTGCGCAAGAGGTGGCAGTCGTCAGCAGCCAGTAATTGAAGGTGATTCATAACATGCATCATCCTGTTCTCGCGAGACTCGGTAGGTGCCGGCTTAGATGGTTGATCTTGAAAGGTTACGGCACGTTTTTTTGCGCTCTTTGCGGAAGGTTCTGCAAAAGGATCGTCTGAGTCTTCATCGATTTCCATCGGATGTCCTTTTCCATTCACAGCCGGCTTCGCATCCTCTTCAGATTCCTCATCTGAACTAGCTTCGCCTTCGACCTCTGCTTCATCCGCCGCTTTCCTCTTTCGCCCATTCTGCACTCTATCCACTTTCGATGTATCGATTCGCTGCGCAGAAGCTTTACCGATTCCTGTCGATACATTTATTGAGGTACTCAGAGCATCAGCTAGCTCCTGTGTGGTGATTGACGGTCCGTCAGGTAGATCCGTGGTGTCGTCTATCCTATGGTCTAGCTTGCATTGAGGGGTTTGATCCTCCAACAATCGGAGAAGTTCTGCGTAGATATGGGATGTAGTTTCACCAATCCTGGAGTTGACAAGCTCGACCAGTCGACGGTTTCGTAACACAACTGCGCATTTTTCGAAGTTGATTCGCAAGATTAAATTGGGCTTTAGCAAGTTAGCACGCGATCACCTCTAACCCAACAAACTCGAATACCCACATCAAGTTTCGGTCCCTCATCCGCGCCATTGGTGGCGACACCGTTTTGGGAAAATCTTCTTCGTTTAGGAGCGGACCCATTAAGGTGGGTGTTCTTAGATGGCTTGTTATAGCCCACAGGACGCCAATTCGGGACTTGGACTCTGAGTTCCTGGAGTCGGTCGCGAATTTTCGATTTCAGCTCATCCTTCTGCTTCGTACCCCTCGTTGTGCCCCCATAAAGATCGCGTAGAAGTTCTCTCTCAATGGCATTATAGGTATCCGTAGGGCTCTTGAACATGTTCCGGCTGACGGGTTGGATTAATTCATCTTCTAATAGATGGATCAACATGGCATTCAATTGACCGGCTGAATGCGCATGTGCCGAATTTCCGTTCGCATTGCCATTCGGTGCACCATTCCCGTTCGTATGTGGTTTGTGATCTAACTCTGCATTCTCAATGATGTCGGATACTTTGGCGTGTCCAAGCAGTAGCAATTGTTCCATGAGAACCGTAGCCGTTGCTCCATATCTATCCTCCACAACCTCTAGGACCTTTCCTGATTTGACCAAATTGTACGCAGCGTCTGCGTTGGCTTCGTACTGGGTGTCCGTCTCTTCTTGACCGGAATCATGGTAGACAAGGTTTTGTTGGATGAGAACAGCTAAACCCATCTTCAATTGTCGGGCCGTGAGGTGAGTATGGCGCATAAGCGCTCGCAAGGGTAACCTTCCGCGACGAAGTAGAATGGTAAAGATGCGCTGATTTGCATCATGTTAGTTTTGCCCAAAATAATATCTCTCGCCCAGCCTCCCAGCCTCTCAGCCTCGTCAATCAGGAACGACGGAGTCATAACATGACACAAATGACCCAAGGACATAATACTCACGGAAGATAATTCGCCATAGATATCATCGACGAGCAGAGAGCAAAGCTCGACTGCGTGTTTTGACTATGAATTGAGTTAGCTTCAGCAATGAGCAATCCATAGGCAGGCAGGGTCGACAGTCAAAAGAAAAAAATTGAGGTAACATTCATGAAATGCTTCGGCGCATTGGACTTACCCTAGACATGCTGTATTATTGCTACTAGAGATTATCCCAAGATCCCTAGAGCTGTCACAATTACTACCGATGCTTCATTGACAATTTGAAGTCAAAATCAGAATTGCAGATTTATGAATTATCCAGAAACCAATTACATAGAAAATTCAGGTGGGGGACCAAATTGTCGAAGGTATAAAAAGATCCCCGCCTAGTCATTCTGAGCTTGAGTTAAGCCTAATACAGTTTAGCGGTACCTCTTCCGAGTTATTCCAGCAAAAAGAACGGCAAGCTTGATATTAGATCTATACGTCTTTACCTTCCAAGAACTTGAATCCTCTCTCCTCAACCGACTATCCTAACAATGATCTCCCGGTCGGCGATTGGAAGATCTGCACAGCTCGCTGCCCGCCGACAATGCTGTGCTCAGCCCGCTAATCGTCGTGGCCTCGCTGCCGTCTCCTCCGGAACAACTTCATTCTCATACGAGTCCTCGGAGGCTGCAGGTGTTAAGGTCGCAAGCAGAGATGTCGCTGGACCAACCACAAAGTTGGCTGTTATTGCTAAGGCTGGAACTAGGTATCAGACTGCTCCAGGTCTGACTATTGGGCTAGAACGTTTTGCATTCAGAGTATGTCTACGATCCGCAGAGGATCGCATCCGCAGAGGATCGCATCCGCATATGATGTATGTTCGGCCATTGCTGATCTTTGTGTTGCTAGAATACTCTCAAGCGTTCCGGCCTTCGTATCTGCCGAGAATCCGAACTTTTGGGAGCGCAATTGAATGCCTACCATACCCGTGAAGCGCTTGTCATCGAGGCTAAATTTCTGAGAGAGGATCTGCCATATTTCACTGAACTTCTTGGTGAAATTGTTTCTTCCACAAGATATACTTGTGAGTAGCTACATGTCTGAGGAGATACCCACTAATCTGTCTGCGCCAGCTCACGAATACTATGAAGAAGTCGCAATGCTTATCAAGATGGCCCAGAAGAAACTCCTTGGAGACGTCTCCGAGTTGGCGATCAACTCCGCACACGGCGTTGCATTCCACAGAGGTCTCGGCACTCCGCTACTCCCCTCTTCCTCGACACCTTTGACCAAATATCTGAACGTGGATTCTATTGCTGAGTACGCAAAGAAGGCGTACACAAAGTCGAACATAGCTGTCGTTGCAAATGGTGCTAGTCAAGCAGATCTGACAAAGTGGGTTGGTGAATTCTTCACCGATGCATACACTGGCGAAGGACTCTCTGGACCTGGCGCAACAAAGTACTATGGTGGTGAAGAACGTATCGCACATGACTCTGGCAACTCTTTCGTCCTTGCTTTCCCAGGATCCAGTTCCTTCACAGCGGGAGAGTCATACAAGCCAGAGGTCGCTGTGTTGGCGGCTCTCCTCGGAGGCAAGTCAAACATTAAATGGTCTGCTGGATTCTCGCTCCTTTCAAAGGCGGCGTCATCTTTCCCCGGTGCTCGAGCAAAAGCCACCCACCATGCTTATTCTGATGCTGGTCTCTTGACCATTGAATTCAGCGGTTCTGCGAGCGCCATCAAATCAGCTACTCATGAAGCTGTCAAGGCACTACGGGCTATTGCCGATGGTTCTATCAGCCAAGAGGATTTCACTAAAGCTGTTGCCAATGCCAAGTATAACGCGCTAGAAGAAGGTCAAAATATCGAAGCAGGAGTTGTCTCGACCGGTGCTGGTCTTGCTCATGGCGGTTCGGCATTCCAAATCGACCAAATCGGTAAGGCCGTTGAGGCAGTAAGCATCGAGAAGCTCAAAGCAGTATGTATATCGATCTTTAAGCAAATTCAGGTACTAACAAATACTAGGCTGCAAAAGCAATGTTGGAGGGTAAGGCGACGGTCTCGGCTGTCGGTGATCTCTATGTCCTTCCTTATGCAGAAGAACTTGGTCTTTCAGTGTAGAGCTAGATTTAGGATGGGGAATTGGGGTGTATTATCAAAAAGCTCTTAAACTGTATTGTAGACGTGATCCTCGCTGTGAATATACTCTCGATTACATTTTGATATAATATGAATCAAACCTGGGTAAAATAGTACTACACAAGGAATTGTACTAATCATGTGACTACTCGCACGTGGGATCGGAATTTTCCCCATCTCTTTCCGCGCTCCACCGAGAGGTCGACATTTGACGGCGCACCTCTACGAAACTATTCTACGAGTTCCTTACAAACCACATTATACACAATGGCGTTCGCGTGGAAAGCATCAGGTCTTACGTATGTTCTTGCCCATGAATCTGCCTCCTCAAGTTCTGCAATTGAGTTTGAGTCATCTTGCGCGGAAGAGATCATTGACTAACAGGCTTTTCACACAATAGCTACAACAAATACTTGTCCGTTGCGGCACGAGTCGTCCGACGAAGCTTGAAAGATGATAAGAGATTGGCAGCCGAGCGAAGAGGAGAGATGGAGCTGAGATTTGCTAAGTGGAACGTGAGTGGACCTGGCTAAATGGATATGGCTTCGCGGAGACTTTGACTGATGGTGGTTTTTGATACAGAACGGCAAACAAGGCGACGTCAAGAGTGTTGCGGATGCCAATGCTGCTGCGATGGCGGAGAGCGCTTCTTCCTCATCCTAGATATCCGGATCGAGACGGGAGGGACAATGATGAATGATGGCTAGAGTTCGGAAATGGCTGATTTGCTTGGGGAGGCTTGTACATTTGTATTACTGAGGGACTCTGGTCCAATGCATTGAAAAAGCACCGTCACATCACCTTTCTATCTGTCTCCTATGATTATCACTCTCAAGATCCGCGCCTGGTATGCCCAGCCCACGGCAGCCCGGACACCTATTACTTGGTCGGATTTGCGGGTTCTTCTCGCAAGTTCATGTCTAATAGATTAATGTGAAAATGCCAGTTCTTATTCCCCGTCATGTTCCACATTGTGCCCATGATTTCTTCCCCCAGATCGTTCGTTCAATATATACATAGCACTTCTCTCGTATCCCGAATGTTCTTCCGTACAAACCCCGTTCTGGTGCACAGATTTTTGATTGAAAATGATTAACCACACTCCGTTAACGGGGCACCTTCTCTCATCTCAACTATCATCTCAACATGGACTTGCCAGTAGATTATACAATGTTGTGCTCGTTCTTCATTTTCAAGGTGTATATCGGGAGGTTCAGACGTCTCATTGATATCATTCGCTCAAGCGAGAATTTTCACTTCCTTACCACACCACACCAATTCGGCAACCTCAAATTTCTGTAACAGCCTGAATATTTCGCGTGGGACAGTATACCCAAGCTTATTGCTGTGCAACCATGCAGGGAAACGGTGTGGCTGCCATATCGCAGCGTATGTCTCAACTGCCTACCTTTCAATACTTATCGCTGACGGCCGTTTGCAGAGGTCTCGGGCCTTGATATCAAAGACGGTCCCAGTGACCCGGCCGCGATGTTGGCGGCATTCGATTCGGAGCCACCACCCGCTCCAAAGTTGCACAGCAAGGGTGTCATAGCCACAGATATCACTGATGTTTTCACAAATGCTGCTCAGCGTGTGTTACCCTCATGCTAGAAGCGTCTTTGGGAATGATCACGTGCTTACACTTCATGCCTAGAACTCGATGTGGGAGAATTGGTCAAGGATTCCTTTTTCACGCTCTTCGAAGCTGTCGGTGCTCTTGAGGTAGGTATTTCAGAGCTTTTTTATAGAGCCTACCTGATTCTGGTGACAGATAATGGATCCTAAGATGGATAGCGGATTCCTTGCTCCCGGAGAGACAATGGAAGATAACTACGACTATGGCCATGTGCTACTCCCAGAAGAAGTCATTGGTATCATTGATCAATTACTATGTCATGAGGTATGTCTCACCTAAACTTGTGTCGTGAAGCTGGTTTGACACCTTGTAGATGGCATGGCACATGGGACATCCACTTTCTCAGACAATCTTCACCAGTTTACACATCGACCGCATTTTGAGTCCGTCCCCAATGAGCTTAGATGAAACTATCTTCGATAGAAGCGAGAGTTGTTCACCTGAAGAGCCCTTGACCTCACAAGTTCTAAGAGCATACTGCTTAGGACTAATAAAGACCTGCTGGCATGTTAACAACAGGGTCAGGTCAGAACATTTTTATGAGGTAATGTCCACCTCTAACCTCATGTGCTAGCGCTACTCCTAATCCGAGATGTAGGAGGAAGATTTTGTGACCCATACTTACAATAGGAGCCTTCTTGAGAGTATCGAGGATGATCAGGTCCTTCATTTTCTTATGGCAACCAAAGAGCTGTTAACGCAATCAGATACTGTGCCTCGGGACCTCAAGGATGCATTAACTAGCCGTCTAGACTTTCGAGAAACCTTCTTACGAACAGTCGACGCAGCAGATGCAAGGCCTCCAAATTCAAAAACATTATGGCAAAAAATGCACTCTTTATTACCAAATCTGAGAATATCAACCCAGCTTGGAAAGCCCACTCCTGATGCTTTCAGTGTCAAGATACAGAGGAAATTAGCTAGTACAGTTCCACCACGTCCCATTGTTCATGTCAGTCAGGATGCAGTATATAATCACCTCGAGCGAATGTGTAAGGATGGAGAAATCGTGGTAGAAGTCCTTGAGTACTCTGATAGCCATAGTTTAATGGTAAGTCTCCCTGCCCATCGATTTTGAATGAGTCCATACTAAATCCCTACAGACTTTCGTCTCCCTATTCCAAGCACGGAGCCCTCAGCCATCTGTGTATATTCGAACTCTACTCCAGCATTATCTCTTCGCAGACATGATAATCCTAGGCAAAATGTCTATCCGTGAAGTTCTCGATGACGACTTCTCTAGTCTTACCTTGCCAGCGGATAAGCTTTTAGACCGCGGCAATGATGATGTTGAATTTCCCCATGACCCACGTCATAACATGGCCAAAAGGATGGAGCTTTTCCGATCAAGAGCTGCCAATTCCTATCTTGATATTCTCCGTACAATGTGCCAAAACCGTTGTCGCATACGTCGGACGTTGTGCCACAACATAGTCGACTGGGACAATCTCCAGCTTGATGGGGAAGAAATAGACCAGGAGCTGAGGGAGTTCACAGGGGAGGAGCCGATCATGAACACCGAGATTTCCAATGAACCTATATATGCGTTTCCCCTCTCATCCTGGGCCTATTTCTATAAACTTCGCCAGATGGAATGGATTGTACAAATGGGTTTCGAACTCCAGATATATCAGCCTGATGAACTATCAGGGATGTACTGGTATCTCAACTACATCTGCAAAACACGCAGTCGACACCTCGAGAGAATCCGCGGCTTCGTCATGCGGAGCTACTCCGTGTTTCGAACAAGCCCCAAGCGTAGCACCGAAAAGCAACAGGAATTCGCGAATGCCATTTCCTACATTAACTTCGCGATGCTTGAAGTTGCTGCAACCTACGGATTTGCGGACGCATTGTCTTCCCTATTCGAAGCCCTACGTCGATTGGGCTTGATTACAACTCCATCAAGACCATATAGTAACGACATCATGCGTTACGAAGTCCGCATGAAACCATTCGCTACAATTGGGCTTCCTGAAATGATCCCTTACGATGAATTCACACGTCTCGTGACTCAACCGGACGAGTCGATTCTAGATATACTGAACTTCGCGGCTGATGCAACGGCAGGTGCGAAGAAGGGCTTGGAGATTCTTAGTAAGTTGAACGCCAGTGAAGCTTATTGCCATGGGTCTTTTGAGAGCTGGGTGAAGAATATCAAGGATTGTCTGAAAGCTTGTATTTTCACGGGAATCACTATAGCGGCGGTGAAGAAAGCTATAGCAGCTGCAGGTGAGAAAGGAGAGGTGAAAATAAAGGTTGAGTTGCCGGCGGCTGGAAAAGGATACCATGACTGGTGGGTCGTGCCAAAAGTCGTTCCTGTGCCATGAGGAAGTGGTTCTGTGGAAGATGGATTGGTCACATTTTGTGTACTTATTCTAGAGATTCCAATATATTCTTCAACCATTGCATTTGACTACGGAGATGAAGGCGCGAAACAGTCAACTATGCACAACTCAACGTATGATGATGAGCAGCAAGCACAAACAGCTGACCTGCACATACGAAACAAAGATTCTCAGGTCATCCAATACCACAAATCCTTTCATTATTCTCAATTGAGAAATAAGCCCGACTCACCCAAAACAGCCAATACTCACCAAATCGGACGGCAAACCTTACTACCGTATATATAATAGACATAGACATCAAAATAACATTTGTTGCACATCTGACGGAGCATGAGTCCGAATGGTCTCACCGGCAATGAATGTATTAGACATCGATGGACATAGAAACAGTAATTGTTGCACATCTGACGGAGCAAGAATCCAAAGGTCCTCAACCCCGATATCCACCATAGACATCGATAGACATGAAAAACCATATTTGTTGCACATCTGACGGAGCAAGAATCCAAAGGTCCTCAACCCATCGACACAGATGGACGCAGAAAGCACTTTTGTTGCACATCTGACGGAGCAAGAATCCAAAGGTCCTCAACCCATCGACACAGATGGACGCAGAAAGCACTTTTGTTGCACATCTGACGGAGTAGGAAACCAAATGGCCGCATCGTAAACTCAAAAATCCCACAAGCAAAAAGGTATCCATACAATCGAGTCGAGATCTTCGATGCTATTTCAGACCCCGAAAAAAAAAAGATATCCGACACGCCGTCGGCGACTGCAGCCAGCCCTCCGAAGACCACCAATCACGCCACCAACACATGCCGGACAATGAACGTCCACTTTTGCGGAACGTTTTAAGACAAGCAGATAATCAATTGTTGCATATCTTTATCGGAGGTCATCGCCGATAAAAGAAACCCTTATTGCAGGATTCCCATGAATGCTGTGCTCGCTAGGACGCAAAAGACAACCAGAAAGGGCAAAGCATCGTCGATGGGGATGCCGATGCCGATGTTGCTGGTGCTGATGCGAATGCTGATATGGATATGGGGATCAGGGGACCGACCCTGACATTGCACCTGCAGATGGAGATGGAGGCGGCAGAGGAATGCAATAGACCACAACGGAGACGGATCAAATGCCCGCTGATCTTGAATATAAGCGACGCGGTCTCGTATAGGATAAATATAGAGAATCCAGATTCAACAATGGCCCGTTGTGGGTTTTCAGGGTCCTGTGAGGGGTAACAGAGACATGCGGAATGTCCTCTTCCATCGGGGGCTTGAAAGTGGCATGAAAGTGACATGTCATTTAAAGCCGGTTTCCTTGTTTGATTGTTTACACATCTTTGACCAAACTTGATTCGGGGAGCCGGTCAGATGTTGCGAATCTTACGATTATCTCTCTCGAGCCTGCAGGCCTGGGAAAGTTGCAGTTACAGATGGATAAGACGGAAAGGGGGTCGGAGACTGATGTTAGAGAACCTACATGCATGGAGACACCTTGTGGGATAAGATAAGATTCATAGTAAAATGTGAGATTTGTAGAAGAGGAGGGTATACGCAAAAACTTTCCAATCCTACAGACAGACCGTTTGATATTCCTACTCAACCCAATTTGTATCTGTGTCGTCCTCAATCTAGACATGAATCATCTCTATATGATATATCCATAATATGCAGTATGTATGTTCATCCAATAATTTTCTCTTTAACCCCAAACCCATAATGCATAAGAAGTTCGTAATCTCGTACTCATTCATTCATTGTCCCCTGCTCCCGAAAAATGCAAATCCAACCTAGCAGCGGTCTACCGTGCAACCCAATATATATATGGTTCTCTTTTTTCTACCATATCCATATGCATGTAATCTGGCACGTCCTGTATCGCTAGAATCATCGATCATCGCCTGGGTCCCGAGTTCACAAGCTGTCTCTGCTTGCCCAACCAACTCTTTGGCGCATCTTGTCTGCGCTGTAATACAACGTGATTACTTTGGAGTCGACTCGTAAGATCATACCATGCCGTAGCTATTACGGCGTTCTCCTTTGTGAGGGTTTTCACCAAAAGATCATTTGCAGCCTTCACGCACATCTAAATCAGTCATTCTGCACATACTCAATTCACACACGTTCAAGGGATAGTTGAAGTGGGATAAAGATGTTGATTGCAACAGAGAACATGATATATATATATCTCTCGAATATGTGCGTCGAAGAAAGAAAGAAATTGATACGATACCTTTTGTGCTTCTGGGTCTTCGGCTAGAACAAGTCGTTGTTGGAGCTCTTGAATCGCTGCTTCCTTCTTTTCGAGTTGCTAGAGTTATCGTCAGTCATTCTCCGTGTGTTTATCAAAGTTATTTGGTGATGTAAACTCTGCGTGGTGGTGAAGGAAATCGTGACTGGTGTGCTTCTGCTACTGGCAAAGAACCAAACGCTGCGCGCTCTGAGTTAAGCTCTGCGTCATGGTCGGTATTTGAAATAGAACGCATTGCGCCTTGAGCTTGTGAATGTGACGTATTTGATGACCTTGGTAGATAGAGTTTTCTCCAGATTGACTTTTTCTTTGATGGGGGCGTTTGATGCGTATGAATATCTGTTTTTCGACTTACTTGTTTCAAGGACTCAATTGTCGTATTGGGCTCTGGTTCTTCACCCTTGGCTTCCGTATCTTCGGTGGAAGCAGCTGGCTTTTGGGAGACTTCTTTCAGCTGTGTGGAAAGTTGGTCTTTTTCCCTGATTGCTTTGAAAAGGTGAGATTCTTGGTCAGCGAATTCCTTTTTCAGACTATCATGCTCGGCTTGAAGAAGTGTTAAGTCATGCTCATATGAAGAAGTGATCAACTGGTTCGCCACTTTGAGTTCTTCGAGTGCCGCTATATCGTTAGCGCTCATGGCAGCCACTATTGTCATGTCAGTTAAGTTGGAGATGCAGCACGGGCATAGCGTGGCTTACAATCTGCTCGCACGGCTAACAGGTCTCGTTCAAGACTTGATACTTTCGCGATGAGTTCTGAGTTCTTCTGCTTCAACGTAGCAATTTCTTGATTCGCGGTTTCGAATACCGAGTTGCCTTTAGATGCAGCATCCTCCCTGTGATAATCATTCGTAAGTATTCTGATAAGGCCACTATTCATTGATATTTCGACTGCTGCAACTGACCCTTCGCCCGATAATTGACTGAGAACTGATGATAGCTGATCCTGAGTCCTGACTTGATCTTCTCGCATCCGCTGAGCCTTCTCAATGTAATCTTGGATGGTCTTCTGCGCATCTTGAACTTGAACACGAAGTTCAGCATTAGTCTTACCACCCGCTTTACTTTTCAGCACCTGGTTCTCTGCTCGTAGCCTTGATATGGTAAGCTCCAAGTTCGACTCCGAGACATCTCCGCGACTCAATTCATCCTCTAGACTGAAGCCAGAAGTAGCAGCCAATTTTGGTGATCCAGCCTCTGGTTGTTGTGTGTTAAGCTTCTCTTGAAGATCCTCGATGAACTTCTCGTCGTGTCGTTGCCTGTCTTGCAGTATTTCCACTTGCTGAATTCGATTCATGAGCTCTTCCTCAATAGCCTGTTTACTAGCTCGGAGGTCTATTAAATTGTTTTCCTGCACTTGCATTGTTCTGCGGAATTCCTCATGAGTTGCCTGGTATATTTCGTTCTGCTGGTAGACCCTATCATAATCATTTTGGTTTTCTTGTAGAACGTCAAGCTGTTCTCTCAATCGTGCGTTGTCCTTTTCGATTGTGTTTAGTTGGGCCAATTTCTTCTGGTAGTGGTCCACCATGTTCGCCTTCTTCGCTAGAGCTTCATTTTCCACCCGGAGTATACTTATAGTGTCCTGGCTTTCTTGGCTCTGGGAATTTTTCAGCGATAGCAATTCCTTATTCTGTCGCTCTCTCGTGACTCGAGCATCGTAAAGCTGCTGCTCCTGACTTTGTATTAACTCGTTAGCCTCTTCAAGCCTTCGTTCAAGGTCTTGCAGGTAGCCAGATTTGCCCTCCTGATTAACAGCAGCTTGAAGTAACTCGGTTTGCCGTTGTTGTTCTTCAAAACGTTCTTGTAAATCGTCTCGACTAGCGGATAGATGTTCTAGCCGCGAAATGAGGTCTGCGTTGCGCTTTTTCACGGCAGCATGTTGTTCTGATAATTCGCCATATTTCGTTTCCCAAGCTAGATCATCCTTCGGCTCTGCTGGATCAGTTGTTGAGCCTTGTACACTTGCCACATCATCATCAATCTAGATCTACCTTAGCAGTTATACCATATGAGCTTAGGTGGCTGTCAGGCCTACTGTTTTAATGAGGTTCGCGATCTCTTCCTGTGCCCTGGGATCCATTTGCTTAGTGATGCGCTCGACAAATCTAATGGTGTCAGGGCCCTTGATAACGACGGACAGGAAAATCGTGAGGAGCTGAGTTAAGTTAGTCACGGTGGTTGTGGGTGCGAGTGTTGTTTAGACCTAGTACCTTCGCCGTCTCAATGGCGTCTGAGTATTGTGCTAAAGCATTGAAATCGATTGGGTCGTCAGCCACCAGGGCATTCAGGGAATTATCGCCATGCTCGTGGATATATCTGACAAGAGCCTTGTATACCGCTTCCAGCCTTTGCTTTGACACGACCCATTTTGTAGAACTTGTCTTCGTGGGGAGGTTTTTGACGGCGTAGTCAGGGTCGATGTCCTCTGCGATCGATACGGTGTAAGAACTCGCGCACATTGAATCAAGAGTAAATCCCCGGAGCATCTTTGCATACCTAGCATATAAGACAGCGTAACGCCATCTGCCAAATCCCCTATGGATGCGACTTTCTGGGGTAATGGAAAGGTGTTAACCTGAAGGGGTAGGGTATTAGCAGCGAAAGAAAAGCAAACAGCAAAAACGCAGAAATTCCTTACCCAAGACAATAGAGCCGCCGTCTGGCTCTCGCTGGGACGCTCCAATGTAGTGGGCATCTTCCTTTTAATTGTCAGTACTTTGTACTGCAATTTGCTAGGTCCAGCGGTGTGGTGAGACGTGAAGTGAGGTTCAAAGTCTTATCGTGCAGGTGGTTGCAGCTTGCAGGTGAATTTCCGAATTATACGAAAATAGGCTTAGTGATTTCGAACTTTTGGATCTTCAGAGGCTGGGAATAGGAAAAGGAAGAAGAACTCTTGGTTTGGAGGATTTCCTAACTTTAGCATGTTGAAGGAATCATCTTGGTTAATAAGGTGTCGCAAGTACTTTATGCCATTTCAGTCGCTCTGTTTCATTGTTGGAAAGACAGGTCGTGAAGTTTTGAAACTTTTTTCATTGTTCTTCGGTGCTGGCTGTAACCCTGCGAGGACTCTTTGTGCTCTGCGCTGATAAGTGATAAGTTTTTGCACGGGGCGCAATCGATACTCCCCTCCCAGTGCTCCCACTTTCTCTGAGTCCCGTCCCATCGCACTTGCTGAATGGTGGAGGACCCTTTTTCATTGTCATTGGCTCTGTGATTGTGGGGATGTAGTTGGTTCTATTGTTTGTGCGGGCGAGGCGGGCGAGGCGGGGTGGACATGCAATCTGGAACTCAAAGAACAATGCCCACGAGTCTGAGCCGTTTGCGGCGGTTCCAAGCAAAAGAAAGGCTCTATATTGGGTACGCATGTTGAATGTTCTTTGAGCGCAATGGCGATAGAAAGAACTGCGAGACAGCTGGAAGATATAAGAAGATTCTCATGGAATGTAGATTTTAGCGGACTTGGGGAATTGCTTCAGCTAAGGGACAATACTGATGTGCCAGCCAAACAGGAGGACAAAGACATAATGTTGAAACGCCAACCAAACAGCAGCACAGGAGGGCGAAGACACAAGTCTTCTGTATATCACCGCACTAGAATCAAACCGAGATTCTGAAGAGACGTAAGTATTGTTGACCAAATTAAGTCGTGTCCGTCAAATATGTCTATGCGCATCCAACAATTCGTTGATGTGGGACAAACTCCAGGGCGATGATCCAATGCCCAAAACCACCGATTACTGACAATCCCATATATCCATAGCCAGCCCAGTCCAAATCCTATTATGATTACAAGAAAAATGACCCAGCCACTCCAAACCCTATAATAACAGCTTCTCCCAGTCCTGATGCCCAGTTCCTACCATTGGAGTGTTTGCTAAGATTGACTACCGACGGCGGTGACGATTTGGTCGTCCTCGATGAATGCGTTATACTCGTTTCCCCATGTTTGGACAGTTTCAAGGACTTTGACAGGAGCCGTAGCAGCGAAACCTCTGCGGATATTGGTTAGATGACTAAGTATAAATTAAGGGGCAGCACAGACGGTTTACTCACTTGATCAGTTTGTACTCGTGTGTAATGACTCCTCCAGCTGCTCTAATGGCATCCATAGCCTTGTCGATTACAGAATCGGGTGTGTCATCGGGGTATGAGACAATAACCGCTTTACGAGGAACTGCTGCACTCAGTGCGACTGCGACGAGGAGAAAGATGGAGAAAAGTGTGAACCTCATATTGATGATGTCTCTTCTTGGGAAGATAATAAATCTGTGGACGTATAGTTGTATGAAAGTGTGATGGACAAGAAAGAAGTGAGCAAAGGTAGTTTATGACGAAGGATAGGATCAGACGATAAAGTGGCGTATCGGACGGGAATGGTAATCGCTCAGCCTTGGCACGTGGAAGAACTAGGATTGGGGTTTAGCCCATGCGCGCCGCGAACAATGAACTGTTCTACATGCCTGAGGCACTTATAGCTCGGCCTAGCCTTGACTAAAAGTTGCGTTGTAGAATTAGATAATCCGTCGTCAACTTCGCAGCTCTGCCACCTCCGAACTCAATCAACGTCAACTTCAACCACCTCTTACGTCGCACGTCAGCAGCACCGATTTCATCGACCGCACCCACAGCGTATTCTTCCCCCGTACTGATAATTAGTGAGACAGCTGACAGGTGGGAATCTGGGAAGAGGGATTGAAGGCGCAGGGCAACGAAAACTATCAGGGCGAGTCTAGGCCACTATAGAAGGGAAAGGATACAAAGAATTAAAGGCTACCCAAGAAGGAGAAAGAGGCAATTCAGGAGGGATTGAGAGACATCAAAATACACACACACTTCTAGTTCTTCTCGAGTTGAAATACTTTTGCATGGTACTAGTTAGCTACTGTTGAAAAGCTTTCTTCTTATTTCATCGAGTTTAGGAGTTTGGTGGGATTGCATGCGACAAAGACCTTTCACTTTGGCTGTCTTTCATCATCAAGACCATCATCTTGCAAACTCCCGCATTTCTGCCAGACTCGCATTTATTTGCGGCTTCCCTTTAGCCCATCATGTCGTTCGGAGTTCCTTCTGATGAGGTTGCGGAGGATTACAAAAAAGCCCTTGAAGATTTGACCATGAATTCAAGATATGAGATCAGCAATCTAACCGTTATAGCAAAAGAAAACACAGAACATGCTTTGGCCATCTCGGAGGCTTTGAGAAATCACATAAAACAGGTAGGATATAGATGTTTTCCTTTAGTCGAACTAGATATTCCTAGTAATCCGAATTGTATTCTACGTCGTGCTCCAATTTTGATCCCAATACTTACGATTTGATGACAGACATCGCCGCAGAAGAAATTGCCTGCTTTTTACGTCCTCGATTCCATCGTCAAGAATGTTGGAACGCCGTATACCCTTTTCTTCGGTCGCTCATTATATCCGACCTTCATGGAAGCCTACGCTGTGGTGTCCCATGATGTGCGAAGAAAAATGGATGAGATGCTGAAGACCTGGAAGGAGCCTGTTCCAGGTTCTATAGATACGCGTCCTGTCTTTCCTCCTGACGTGACTGGTCACATCGAGAATGCTCTGATCAAGGCCAGAACTGCGGCTGTCCAAGCACATCAAGAGCAGATGAGAAGTCAGCAACAGATTCTGGGCCGTAGTAGATCTGCTGTTGGCCAGGCACCATATCGCAATACGCCAACGCCGCCGAATAACTTACGGCAACATCAATACCCTCCTCCCGGGCACCCGGGGTATCAGCAGTATCCGAGTCCGGTTAACGGACAACCATATGGTGTCCCACCAAACGGGCAGATGCAGCATGCACTTCCACAGGTACTGGACTCCTTCAATTGCTCTCCCATCAATACTAATTCGCAGCAGCGACCCACGCCCACTCAACAATACCCTCCAGAGCCTAATTCATCAGCATCTTGGCAGCAACCGCAGCTTCCGGGCTATCAGTCTCCAGAAGCTAGCATAGACTCATTAAACAATGATATTTCGAATCTCATCATCTCTTCCAAGGCAGAATTTTCCCAAAATCCTTACAATAGTAGTATACAGACAAGGCTCAAGGCTTTGCTTGACTTACAAACCATCTTGCAAACCCAAACACTTCCGCCTGATCAAATAGCAATGATAAGAGACCAAGTAACACAGCTCTCTGAAGCTTCTCGGCCACCAGCGCCGAGGATCCAATCCCCACGTCCAGCACCTGTAGCGACACCTGTACCCCCGCCGCAGCAACAGCCAACCCTAAGCTCTTTACTGGGACCTGGCGGTCTGGCTGCACTTTTGGCCAGACAATCTGCTACTCCTCAACTATCAACGCCTCCTCCTCAGCCTCCCGTTGCAGTACAACCCCCTCGGTTACAACCTGCCCACAGCTATTACCAACCAGCACCACCTACACCTGTATCCGCACCTGCACCTCCACCAGTGGCAGATCCAAACTCTTTGTTAGAGAGATTACGGGCTGCGGGTATGCTACCTGCAGTTCCAGCCTCCAACACACCAGTTCAGCCGCCACCACCACCACCGCCTAGTGCATTGCCAATCAACATACCCGGCTTTCCACCAGCCCTTCCATTTGTCAACACACCTCCCACTGGAAGAGCACCACTAGCAGAAATTCCCAACGATGTCGTCCTCAAGCCCGCATCCCTTAAAATGTAAGAAATTATCAACATGATCTCTTTCATCCCGCTGACAACTATAGGTTTCGCCCCCATCTCATATCCAATCTGTACGAAAAACTCGGTGCACCATGTACTCAGTGTGGGCGACGCTTCCAAGCCGACGAAGAAGGCCGAAAGAAAAAAGTAGCTCACTTGGATTGGCATTTCCGAGTCAATCAGCGCATGGTAGAAGCGGAGAAACGAGGTCAACACCGAAGTTGGTATGTTGACGAACTGGTAGGACGATCATTCCCCCTCCCCCTCCCATACTCAACCTAACAATATCCCTAGGACTGGATCAAATCCCGTGAATCAGAAGACGATAAAACTAAGGACGCAGGTGACCCTTCTCAGGGCGCGCCCGGTGCAGCAGCCACTGCGGATAATAAGCCTAAGCTTCAATATCTACCGGTGCCAGATGATCCAGCGCTGTCTAGTAGCGTGTGTCCCATCTGCCAGGAGAAGTTTGAGATGAAGTGGCTGGATGATGCGCAGGAGTTTGTCTGGATGGATGCCAAGATGGTGGGCGATCGTATCTATCATGCTAGTTGCTATGCGGAGGCGACGAAGGATAGAGGGACGCCTGAGCCGACAGTTTTGGGGAAAAGGAAGGCCGAGGTGAGTTTAATTCTTCACTGATAGTTCTTTGGGTGATACTGACGATATGCTTAGGATCAGGAACATGTTTTACGAACGAAGATCAAGACGGAGCCGCAATGATAGGGTGGATAAATGGTTTCGCTGGCTGCCTGCTTACTGATGTGTATTTTCTTCTTCTTCAATACTCGGTGGAAGGATTATTGTCAGCGGATGGATGGCTTGGGTTTTATTATCTTACGACACGTTTCAAGGGTGGAAAGTAAACTGGCATAGCATAGCATGATATGGTATCAGATGCGTTGAGAAAAGTTTCAATAATAGAAGTGCTAAGTTATACGGGGCGGTCAATTATCTCTGTTTTCGAAGAGGGGAAAGGAGAAAACAACAGTATTTATATGCTTGCATAGTTAAGATAATACATGCATGCTATTCTGGCTGATATTTCTATGCTCCCTAGTGACTATGTTTGTCTTGTGTATGCTGGGTGTGCTATTTTATTTGTGGTAAATTTCGAGATTCGTGCCGTAGCCTTCACGTATATGGGCGGGACTTGGGGGAACTGAGGGCGCATCTCGGTGAGAAAAGAACTTCTTGTTGAAATTGATTGGACTGTCTATTATGCTTCTTGAGCTCATTAATCCCTCGTCGAAGGGAAGTTGTGATGCCAATTTGATCATGTTATTATTTATAACTTACATATCTACACACTTCTCCATTTCTTTACTCTGAATAATCGACATACAAAGTATCCTTTCTCTCTTCCCCCAAGCCTCCTCTATCTCTCTCCATCTCCATTTCCGCCCCTCACGAAATTATCTTCCCGCACCCTACTGTCCCATCCATGTTACTTTTCGGGGAGGGGTTTACCGGGTACCGGTAAAGCCCTCCCCTTACTATGGTGTAAAAAACTACTCCCCCACCTAACCTCGCCCAACGCTCCTTCGATAAGCTGTGCCATTCGCAGCAGTAACCTGCTATACTCCTCGATATCTCTTCTCAAACCGACTGTGTCATCGTCGTTTATGGTTTGCTCGCCCTCTTCTCCTTGGACATCTTCTTTATGCGTAAAGTTATCGCTGTCCAGTTGTTTGGAGCGTGTTGAGGATGGTAGTGTGAATAGTTGATTCCGTTGTTTGTCATCTGTTCGTATGCGCTTCGGGTGGGAATAGGATGAGTTGGTTGGGAAGCTGGTGCTGCAGTTTGAGGAGATGGAAGCATAGGAGCGTTTTAGAGAGCGGGAGGAATGGATTGGCGTGGGTGTTTGAGGTGAAGATTGGGGTGAGGATTCTGGTGAAGGTGTATAGGTATATGAGTGAGGGTATTGTGTGTAGAAGTAGGGCGAAGTGGGTTCTTGTGAGATGGGTGAGATGACGAGTGATGAGGGGTGAATAGTGGTGGTGGGGATTGATTCGAAAGGCATGAGAAGGTCAAGCTTTGAAGTTGCCATTTTGAGAGGTTCAGATGGTGGTATGGAAATAGATTTACGATCGAAGAAGCAGAGGTCAAGATTCTTTTCAACAGCAAGCAAGCGGCTGACGGGAAGGATCTTGATACGCAAAAGACGCTCGTGTAACACTGAAAGAAAGGAATCGACGTTCTAGTTTAAGGTGTGATAGCAATCTCATCACAGATTTCTGGATTGGACGCCGTATGAAGCAAACAAATGAGTAAGTTTCATGGTGAGAAATGACGAGAATTAAGTATTGAGACATCTTCCTTAAATTGGTGAAGTAAGAAGGCAACATCAATCTTCCTGACAACCATGGTCTTTGACACAACCTAACTAGGCATCACGAAAAGAAGTTCAACAGCTTGTGGGGTTTGGGTCAATTGGATTACTTCATAAGGCAACAACAGGAAGTCTCCCAGTATGTCGTATCCTGCGGCAACAGGGCCTGAAGACAGAAAATACTTGATTTGGGGTATCGAGCCTCACTAGAGATGGTTGTGGGGTTGATATTGGCGCCAAGCTTGGCCTCCCAAGGCAAGTTGTGGTAAAATTACCACGCCTTAAATCCTTGCAGCGGATCACTCGCCTTCTAGGTATAATGTTGGTCTGCTCCTACGCTTCCGCATTTGGTGTCGCTTCACGATAGGAAAGAGACAGGAAGGATGCAAAACGTATTCTTCGGTACCACATCCAGGTCTCGCTACTTACTGCATTAGGACAGAGGAGAAAAAGGAGAGGGGAGAGGGGACATGTCGATAAGATAAACTAGATGTGGATCTGGCTATCTGGATCCACTTGATGATTGATGATGATGTGAGCAAGCTTAAGATGTGCAACAGCAGAACGGGAATATTTTCGGTTGGATGAGCTGCGTGAATTATTTGGGGATTGCTAAGACATCTTCGACAACGTCACATATTGCTGTAAGTACATGCGAATTATTTTTGACTCAAAATCTTCAAATCTCAATAAACGACAGATCAGAAAAGAAATCAGCAGCATTAAGTGCTATTAGTATTGGAAGAATTACTGATACCGTAGGAAACCCAAACCAAACCAAAGCACCAAAACTTCAAAAATCCACCTGAGGTAAAACATTATCATTACAAGCCGCTCGTCTTCAGCCAGTCTCCGAAACTTTGAAGACCCGGATGCTCTTTGCGCAGACCTTCAATATCTGCTGCATACCCTCTCTTCTCAAACCATTGAAACATCAATCCAACATCTTTGATTGCCCAGAGGAGCGTAGATCCAACGAATCCAAACGTTCTCGGGATGTCCTTTCCCAGTCTCGATTGGAAAATCTCATTAGCCTCGCCGAACGTCAATTCATCGCCTGCGATACTGATTGCACGGCCCTTATATTCCTGCGGGTGAAGGAACGCTTGAGCAGCGAAATATCCAATATCTGCTGTTGCGACGAGCTGGAGCTTGGTCGTGGGAGACAGCGCAGCGCACCAAGCAGTTGGGAAAATCTTGCCCCCAATTCCTGTAGTGAAGTTCTCCATAAATGCGACCGGTCGGAGGATCGTCCAGCTCATGTTCGACCCCTCACATTTCTCCTTTAAGTAATCCTCAACCTTCGCTTTGCTTATGAAATGTGGTACGTCCGTAGGATCATTATCGGAGTCCTTGCCATGACGATCTACCGACGTGAATACGAAGTGTTCGACATTATGTTTGAGAGCTTGGTCAATCAAATCCATTCCCTGTTGCTCTTCACTAGTTCCTCCGCCACCAAGGTGAAGGTTGGGCATGGTGACACAGAAGACACCCGTGATTGGCGTTTCAACTGCTGCGAAGACTGCTGCGAAATCACTGTTGTCGCCCTTGATGAGTTTAATCTTGTCCGATTCCTGCAGTAGCTTTTGAGCAGCTGGAGATTCCGGCGTCCGAGTCAGAGCAGCTATAGTGATGTCTTTTGCGCTTGGAGAGGCAAGAAGCGCATCGATTGCAGCTCCACCTTGTTTTCCGGTCGCGCCTGTGACGAGGATTGTTTTTGACATTTTGCGATTTGTTTGATTCTGTCTTGTTATTTTTTGATATCTGCTGGATGAGGTCGCAGTTGTTGACTACTTCCATATTCACTGGAATGTTTACGTCATCACGCTCGAGATCGATTCACATGTGTAACATGAGCTTGCGCCTATTTTGGGCTACTACCTCCCCGCGATTTAGCACATCATACTACGAGAAACCGTTTCGAGTAGAAAAACGCCATTCGTTGGGTACATTCGTTGGGTATCGTCGCTTGACAGTGTCTAGCTCGACGTCGTCAATGAAAAGCTGGTATCCATCAATCATATCATCATTTCTCGCATGGTCGTTGGCTATATCTAGGCACTTGTCAATACTTCATATGACAAGTTGTCATATGAAGTTATGAAGCTATCGACATCTAGCCCCATCTAGCCCCATTAGGCCCCGCAGAGAGATGGGGAAGCCCTGCTGGACTAGGTCTGAGCAGCTCACGTGCTTCCCAAAGAACAATTTCAGCTGAAGCCGGTGGCTTACATGATGGCTGGCAGGCACACTCAATTGCGTCTTGGCTTGACTCAGCGAATTTCAACTTGACAGGAGACACATCCAGTGACGTTCGGCCCCAGCCTCCTGCTTCTATTTCTGATTCCGCTTCGCCCACTTTGTGAACACCGAGCCGTCTCCCCCTTTCTTTTTACGTGGCTCAAACGAGGACCTAGCAGTGACGACCAACGTTATCCGTCGCTGTGATTTGGTGTGATTAGTATGCGCCATTTAGTAAAATGAGGGGTCATTTCCCCAAGTCCTTCATTTGCACAGAGTTTGCAGACATACTCACTTTCAGCCGTATATGCCAAAATCATTAGGTAACCACACAGAATTGATGCTGAGCCTCCACCTTGGGGGTTTTCTTCATTGAAGGCGGCAATTGCTAGCAGGAGACGAGGCTCGAATCATGGCTTTCAGGTATAAGAAGAGTCCTCCTACACCGTGATCTGCCAGTGCCAGCTTCAACAAGAAACCGTCCTACTGCTTGTGTCTGTCTCTTTGCATAGAAGTACTTTTCATTACTACACTCGCTTGAGACCATCATAATTTCATCACAGTCTTCTCAAAATGTATTTCACTCTCGTCACCATCGCTTCTGTTTTCGCCGTGGCATCAGCAACTGCTGAACCCAAGCAGCCATACATGCTTGCAGCCAGGTCTCTCAACCGAGAGTTTGACTTCAGCAAGCGTCAAGCCGGTTACGATCCCTCCGACTTCAGACGCTACTGCACCGGCAGCGGTACTACCTGCGCTGAAATCTGTGGCGCTGGGTCCGAAACTTGTGCCTTCAACGATGGTATCTTAAACTGCTTTAATCCGACCCAGAAAGAGACATGTTGTCCATATGGCACTGGTGGTAAGTCCTTCTCGTTCATTCACGTTCCATTCACGTCCTCCGAACGAAGAAATGCGGAGACTAACTTCCAATAACCAGACTCCTGCTCCGACGGTTACTACTGCGCCCAATACATCACCGATCGCACTGTCTGGTGCTGTCCCGACGGAATGGATCTCGCAGCTTGCGCTAAGGCCTACTCCCTGGCTGGCCCTCTTCAAACCACTGTTCCCACGCCTGCGCCTGTCCCTACCCTTTCACCTATCGCACCCATTCCTACAACTGCAACTGGAGCCTCGTCATCTAGTGTTAAGCCTTCGAGCACCAGTATTAAGCCTTCGAGCACCAGTGTCAAGTCTTCGACAACTAGCGTCAAGCCTTCAACCACGGCTACTACTCCAGTTGGCACTGTCTCTCCCACAAAGCCAGGTAACGGTACAATTGCGCCGACGTCGAATCTTACTCCATTCACTGGTATGGCGGCTGGAAGAGCTGATAGTTGGGTTGCGGGGAGTGTGTTGGTCCTTGCTGTTGGGTGGGGATTGCTTTTGTAGATGAGGTGGATTGTAATTCAAAGTGGGGACAGTGAGGTTCGTGAGGGGCAGGACGAGAACAAGTTGGGATGGAGTGGCGGGTTTAATATGCCGTCATGAATAATGTAGTTTAGTTCTGTTCAGCAAGTTCTGGTTGCATTTGGCGATGATAATGGTAGTTTAATAGGAGGTATTGAATGGTTAATCGAGACTTTCTCCTATCACTTTGGATATTCTCATATGTGCTTTCGGTCTTGTCGTTTGTGTTCAGCGTCGCAGATGAAAAGTCTCTTACCTCTACCACTTACGCATCCTGGTTTGTGCGATCTTGATGGTCTTGAACTGAATTAGAGAGCCGAAAGCCTGCTATGTCTAGTTATCTTAGGAATATGAGTGCGAGGACTCATTCGAATAGCATGAAAGTGCATATGCCTAATTCCGGAGCAACATCCACAAGAAATAAAAACTTAACTATTATTCTAAGATAACCAACATTGACGCATCGTGTTTCTTTCAAGTGCACCCTGAGTAATTCTGATTGTGCAGAGTAAGGTTACACTTCACTCGTGATACTCCAAAAGTGCTTGCGTGATGTCCGGCTGTACAATTCCAGCCCGGAGTAACAGCAAACTGGCCTCTCTCCCTTAGAATGAAGAAAACTGAAAGTGGCTAGGGATGATGGATCCCAAGTGCTTTGCCATAGTGGTTGAAAGAAATAATCAACAGAAAGCAGCTTCATGACCCAGCACAGAGAGAAGAGTCTGGTCTAACACCATCGTTCAACTGGTCACCATGATCACTGAAACATATCAGACCTCTTTTCACCGATATGAACCTCTGGGTGCTGACACCTTGTGTTTGCCTTTCCATATCTGCTTGTGATAATGGGTATTTTGGTGGTTCAGGTCGGGATGAGCGGAAAGGGTAGATATTCAGATCATTTTCCAACAAATGTCAAAACCTGTCACATTGAATGGTGTAAATTCATTCCCCCACGGCAACAGATTTCATTTCGGCTTATCACCGATCAAAAGCGACCTCGGTGTTTTATGTATGCCGAGTCACGTGTGTTGTAAGACAAGTTTTGCGGGCGAATGGAAAGCCTGAAATTTGTCTAGATGGAAAAGTGCTGGGTGGGTCATGCGGTTGAAGTGATCCCGAGTGAACGGACTCACCAGTCAGAAGGATCGCAAGCAGATCTGGATGAGCCTCGCGTCGTCTGTTATAGATTCTCTAATATCTCTGTTGTGAATAGGATTGCCATCATCGGAGACTTCATATATCCGTGGATCATCGAACTGGACACCTGGAACTTTGGAAGAGCTCGCATACCTGTTACATGCAGAACAAACCTCTGTAGTAACCTGCAAACGTGGCCAACGAATATCGGCAAACGGCAAGGCACTTCTCCAGCTTTTCCACCCAGTACTCGTGCTTAACCGCACTACCTTTGCCCGCCTTGACTGACAACTTCATCCATCGATCCGCAAATCGGGGAAAACCTGCATTATTAACCTCAATCCTGCATGCTCTCTGCAGCTCTTAAATCCGAGAATCTGATAATTTTCCATATCCGCTTGACCGAACGAGTGCCCTTTGAGCTTCCTGCAGTTACGATATCGCAAAGTCGACCACAAGTTTACCCAAGCGTTGCAAATTACTTACCCCACGTCTCTCACATGCTTGGACGCGGGACGTGAAAAGAGAAGATCCACCGGGCCTGTTACCGTTGATTGGGAAGCAAATTATCTTTCGCCCGGAGACTCCATCCTTGCTTACGCACGCTGTGTCACAGAACCCTTCAATCTTGCTCTACTGAAGAGAGTCGCATTTGCTGCAAGTCAAGGTGCTTCTAGAAAGAGGTGTTGTCGCGATAATTTAATAAGAATCTACAGGTATGCACGCTTTATTGTTCTCGTTTGTCACTCGTTGAAGGTTTCACCCTGAAGCTTTCGCAGCATCTCGGCGGTGCGGATCTTATATGATCTCGGTGCATCATCCCAACTAGTGTGCGGGAGTGGAGACATCAGCCATATGGCCGGTCTCAATTGACCCAATGAATGTCGTATTGGCAGTGATGGAAGAGACCTCATGCGGGGCACGAGGGTCCCCAGTGCTACCTTCTGATAAAGTTCCATATCCTAGATATATCCAAGGCTACCGAGATAGACTTTGAGCTCCGATCAGTATCTATTGCCTTTCTATCCCTCGGAAGAAAGAAGAAGAAAGACTTGGTGCTCCGAGTGTAATGCCGTCCTATTGTCTTCACGATTGCCATTATTTCTACCGCACAGCATTGCGCGGCTTGAATATCTGCACATCCATCTCTCCACTATACGCATAAGGAATCCAAGCTGACCAAGATGCCTACCACAACGACAGCCATTCGCATGTTCAGGATGCCGAAATCCTTGGATGAGTCTTTGAATGCGCCTGGCCAAGCCATGACAGCGCCAGACGGCAATCGATCTTTGGAAGGAGCAAAGAAAGTCAATGATAGCTTTTCCAAGGACAAAAAGGACCCGCTAGCGAGTAATCAACCGCATCACAAGCAAGGTATCACTTTTGCCGCTCAGGATAAACTCCCGAAGCTTCCCATCCCAGAATTAGAAAGCAGCATGACCAAATACCTAGCAGCATTGAAGCCGCTTCAGTCTCAAAGGGAACACGCCGAGACGAAACAAGCAGTAGAAGAATTTCTAAAAGGCGATGGTCCGGAATTGCAAGAAAGGTTGAAGAAATATGCGACTGGGAAGACAAGTTATATTGAACAATTTTGTAAGTTACTCCATATCGTGAACCATAACTTCTTCCTAACTCTTCATTAAACTCTCAGGGTATGACTCTTACCTCAATTTCGACAATCCTGTTGTTCTGAATCTCAACCCATTCTTCCTTCTTGAAGACGATCCAACACCAGCAAGGAACAATCAAGTCACCCGCGCAGCTTCACTTGTGATTTCCGCATTATCCTTCGTGCGCGCGGTGAGAAGGGAAGAACTGCCTCCAGATACACTCAAAGGCGTTCCATTATGTATGTACCAATACTCTCGACTATTCGGCACTGCACGAGTGCCCACAGAGAATGGCTGCCATATTGGACAAGATCCAGAGTCAAAACATATCGTTGTACTGTGCCACGGACAGTTTTACTGGTTCGATGTTCTAGATGACAATTCCGACCTTATCATGACTGAGAAGGATTTATCGATCAATCTGCAAACAATTGTTGATGATGCCCAACAAACTCCCATCCAAGATGCAGCAAAGGGTGCATTGGGCGTTCTCAGCACAGAAAACCGCAAAATCTGGTCGGGCCTGAGAGATGTCCTGACCAGAGAAGAGGGTTCAAATAACGCAGACTGTCTCGGAATTGTAGACTCCGCCCTGTTTATTCTGTGTCTCGACTACACTGAGCCAACTTCGCAAGCGGATTTATGCCAGAATATGCTCTGCGGAACCAGCCAAGTAGAAAAAGGGGTTCAAATCGGAACATGCACCAATCGATGGTACGATAAATTACAGATAATTGTCTGCAAGAACGGTAGCGCAGGTATCAACTTCGAACACACTGGTGTTGATGGCCATACGGTTCTTCGGTTCGCGAGTGATGTATATACTGATACGATCCTTCGATTTGCTCGTACAATCAATGGACAAGCGCCGAGTCTTTGGGCCTCAGCAAGTCCTGATCCAGCAAAACGAGACCCAGCGAGCTTCGGAGACGTTAGCACAACTCCACATAAGTTGGAATGGGATATGGTTCCTGAACTTAGCATTGCTGTCCGCTTTGCAGAAACCCGTCTTGCAGATCTGATTCAGCAGAATGAATTTCAGACACTTGACTTCACTGCTTATGGCAAGAACTTCATGACTTCGATGGGTTTCTCTCCGGACGCTTTCGTACAGATGGCTTTCCAGGCTGCCTACTATGGCCTTTACGGTAGAGTAGAATGTACATACGAACCTGCGATGACGAAAGTCTTCCTTCATGGCCGTACTGAAGCAATCCGCTCCGTCACGCCAGAATCCGTCGACTTCGTACAGACATTCTGGGCCGAGAATCCGCCAGAGCAAAAAGTAGAAGCTTTAAAGAAAGCATGCCAGAAACACACAGCAAATACAAAAGAATGTGCCAAAGCACAAGGCTGCGATCGCCACCTCTACGCTCTCTTTAGCGTCTGGCAAAAGGCAGTAGATGAAGACGGAGCCGAAGCTGCAAGTAGCAATGGGCTGAGCAGTAATGGGTACTCGAGTCCTGTTGACGCCGGATCATCACGAGATCCATCAGTGGTCGGAAGTCCAGGACGCAACTCAATCCTCTCCGAGGGCGACGAAGTGCGTTTAACCCGTACACGAGGCAACTCCTCACCGTCCCAGCACCAACATTCCATGCCGCTCATCTTCGCCGACAGCGGTTGGGACAAGCTCAACACGACCGTCCTCTCCACCTCCAACTGCGGCAACCCGTCACTCCGACAATTCGGATTTGGACCCACGAGCGGCGACGGCTTCGGAATTGGCTACATCATTAAAGACGAAGGGATCAGCATCTGCGCCAGTAGTAAACACAGACAAACGAAGCGATTCGTCGATGCGCTAGAAAGCTACTTATTGGAAATCCGACGCGTGCTCAAAGCTACCCAGAGACGAGGCACCAGTCCGAAGGCTAGCAGAGCCAGAGAAGCTAGTGCGAGTAGACCGGCAGCGAGTCGATTGAAGTCTAGAGGCCGCGTCATAAAAGCTATGGAGCCGGTGCCGGGTACGATGACGCCGGCCGAAGAAAGCTCGGCTGTTAGTGATGATGAGGGATTGGGTGGTTGTACGTTGCGATATTTTCTTTTGCTTATCTCTGATTATGTTCATTTTTCTTCCATTCCCTATCCTGCTTATTTCCCCTATCTTCGACCCCAAGTTTCCCTTTTCCAGTTTTCTTCGCATACATACACCTCACAGCATCGCCCCCATTCCCTCCCGTCCACATGACAATATGAAAAAAATATTCATCTACGATCTGACTCGCACAACCGATTTTTTTACCCCCTCCCTCTTTTTTTCACATGCATATCCGGGAAAAGGAAAGAAAAACGGAGAAGAAAATAAGCTAATACAATCACCGGTGCAATAGACGGCTTCTTCGATGCAGGCATGCTACTGCAGGCTCTGAAGGCCCGAGGCGAGGTCTTGGGTCTAGATGACGGGAACCCTAAACCTTCCGAACGCGCCAATCTTAACGCGCGACGGAGGGAGATTGGGAAGAAATTGAGGTTGAGTGAGTATTAGTGGTGGGTTTATTATTTGTGTCTAGCTTTTTTGTTGTTGTTTCGTTGGTGGGATGGATTTATTTAGGTTTCGGGAGTGTAGAGAAGAGTTGGTTTAGTTAGAAAGTACAAGAATATTACCTCATAGCACAGCATTATCACAAGAGCTGCTGCAGCCCGAGCAAGCTATTCGAGTAGTACAGTAAGATGCAGTGCGAGTATGAGCAAATTTAAAAGGGTAACCTGTGGGATGGATAGTTGCGATATCGATATCTCACCCACGGAAAAGGTTTCGGGAAAATATGAATCACAACCCCTCCACCTCAAAAATTATCCAACTACTAATTGTTGTTGGTATGGTATACTGTAAGACAACCAACAGCAGTAACAATAATTACAAACTTTACAGTAAACGTGGTTACGAAGAAGGAATCATGAATTGTCACCTTGGTAAGAATCCTTCCCACCACCCACACCCCACCACATCCCACCCTATCCTGCCTTGCCAATAAGGAGGATCTTACGAGCACCCAGATACCTTATTCAGCAGAGCCAAAAGGACAAAACAAGTTCACCTACCCGCCTGTATCGTATTGTAGGATCATTAAGCTTATTATGTTTTGGTTTGGTTTATTTTGGGTCGTACGAAAGATAGGAGAGCGCCGAGGGAAGGAAGAAACGAGGGGAGAGTGAGTGGTGAGAAATGGTGAGAAATGGTGACGGAATTGTGTCTTTCTTTGAGTCTGAGTATGTTTGCTTGAATTTTGCGTTTGTTTGCATGTGTGTAACTTAGGCTCGAGATATAGATTGATAGGGGTGTATGTGTAGGTGTATGTGAATATGAGGTAAATATGAAATATGGTTGCCTACCTATGAAGGGTGTACTGTATGATATTGATGAAAAGTACGAAAGGTGACCTACTTATGCGCCGGGCAGATAGATAGACAGATAGATACTGCAGTTGATGATATGAGTAGTTCGTTCTTTGGCATATGCGCGCAGTACATACATATATGTAGGTAGATATGCCGTAAGAGTTCTACAGCAGTTTGTCAATCAGTCAGAAGATACAGTGCCGTACGTATATATATGTATGTATCCCAACTCTTCTGGAAATGATGACAATTCCATGTGATTGCGTTAATCATAAAGGGGTAGCATAACCTAGTTAGCAGCAGCGAGCAGAAAAAGGAAGCCTAACTTATTCATTCGTATTCTTCCCCAATCCTTCAAAAAATTACGAGGTCCAGGTCCGATTCTGGGCCCTGGAAAAATAGTCCGAGCACGAATGGAGGTTGAGGCCAAGCTTTTTCTTGCAATTTGTAGGATCATGGTTCTGGGAAATCGTTTGTGGGTGAGCATCCCGAATTAAGGAGACTCGGAGGATGATCTGTTTCGCTTGTCGGGGAAATTTGTAGATGGGGATGGGGATTGGGGGTGGAAAGGAACAGACGAAAGACGAGATTAGATCTTTCTTTCTTCATGTTTTGTTCTTTCTCGTGGAAACTTGGGATCGGAAGGGTCGGGATGGGAAGGGAACAGATGAAAAACAGATGACGAAAAACTCCACCGAACGTCCACGAGGCGATTACGAATGCCCTCAATTCTCGGTGCGCGATTTCTCAGTTCCAAGCCCGTAGTCCTGTGACATTTGACCTCCGATTCGACATCGTATCGACGTCGGTACAACTGTTGCTGCAATGCTCTGAGTAATGAAAGAGCCTGATGTATCGGGATGCGCTGGCCTTTTCACTCTCTTTTGCCTTCTTTTTTTCTTCTTCTTTCTCGCCCCTGCATTGGCGTTTACGGTACTGTAGATCAATGGCTCATCGCATCCAATCTCCACAAACATAGAACTTAAAACAAACCAGAGGAAGCAGGACGATCCACTCATATGATCGGATCAGTCCGTCCGCCCTCCTTCTTTCTCTTACCCCTGGGGCGAATGGTGCAAGGGCCAGAGAGCGCAGCGTCTGGGATTGCGGAAGACGGGGAGGTTGAGTGGATTGGAGGAGGGATCTTTGGGGACAGGGGGTGAGGAGTATCCCTGATGAGTGGTGCACGGAGAATATCCGTACTTTCTGAATGGTTCGTGGCTACGGTCCAGAAGATAACATGAAACAGCCGTCAAGTAGGAACTGCAGAACTGTGCTGTGGGTGGCGGAGAAGCGTTCTCTTTGGGTGGACATGGGTGTGATTGAGTACGAAAGCGCTATGGAAAAGACGAATCTGGGCGACTCTAGGCAATTCTGGGCGGAATACGTTCGTACTGTGTAGACAACCGAATTCCAAGACGGCTCTAACTTCTAAGCCCCCTATCACTGTGGATAATGTGAACAGACAAGTCTTGTCGGCGATACGCAAGTTGTATGCATTCGGCATCCATGTACTCACGAGAGCAGTGGAACCACAAGGAGAATTCGAGAATTCGAGAATTCGAGAATTCAAGAAAAGGTACGTATCTGCTTTGGGTAATTTCTTTTGCCGGCGAACAATTGAAAGATGTCAGAAATCGAGCCAGTCGAAAGCGCCAAAATATCTTGGTACCTGACTACTGTAAGTGTGCGTAGGTGGTGGGCTCGGAGTTCTTCTGCTTGGTCTGCTCGGCCTTTTACAGTATTACTGTACAGGACTTGCATCGATTGGTACCTGAGACTGGCGTAAGACAACATTACTGCAGTACCTGACTAGAGAATTAGCCTATTTGCAAAGCCGGTGCGCGCACGTACTTCGTGATTTTAGTGACGAGACGGCCCCGTTCTGGTCCGAAGAGATGGGATATCGATCGCAACGGTGACATTCTTTTTCATTTGGTGACCCCTCCATTTCCCTCCATTTCCCTCCATTTCCCTCCATTTCCCTCCATTTCCCTCCATTTTCCTCACCCGTCCATTTCTACGCAAATGGCCCGAAATGGCCCGAAATGGCTAGCTGTCCCGCAGCACCTTGCTCATGTAACACCAAGTAACACCAAGAACCACGAGCCACGAACCATGAACCGCCCCTACCTACTACCTTGCTCGCTAGTACCACTTACATCGGAGGAGAAGAAACATAAGGATCCTTCTTCCTCCTCACTTTCGCTTTTTTGCCCTTCCTTTCTCACCACCATCAGCCTCTCTTTGCACCTTGCCTTTCATATCCGCGTCTTTGAAAGATTGCGCAGGATCATTCACTCCTTCTATTCACAGTCATCCACATTATCTTCGTTTAAATCACTTGAGCTTCTCTCTCAAAAGCCACCACCGCCCCTCTCATCACTTGATTCTTGAGTCGACCTCACCACCACTTGTCCTTCCTTGCGTTCATTGATTGAATCATCACACTCTCTTTACTCCTTTCGCAAAACACAAGCAAACACTTTGTTTGTCCCACGAAAGAATCACATTCATTTTCGATTCAGTCAATTGACACGCACACATACCTGACAAGTCTCTCCGTGGACGCTCACTCACTCAAATCACTACCTTTCCAGGAAACCATCAACCACATACACAAGCAAAATGCGTTCTTTCGAGATCTCATCCCTCGCCATCTTGGCTTCCTCTTTGCTGGTCAAAGCTGTTCCTGTCTACGTTACCGATGTCGAAGTCGTCACTGAGGAGATTACCGTCACCAAGGAATTTGATGGATCGTACCACACTGGAGCTCCCCACCGCGTTGGCACTTACACCAGACATGGAGCTTCTGTTCAAGCTTCCTCTGTCGTAGCTGCTCCATCATCTACTGCAGCCCCAGTCACCAGCGTTGTTGTCCCGCTCAGTTCTTCTTCCAGCTCTGTTGCTGCAGCAAAGTCTAGCTCATCCGTCGTCGTCATTCCCAGCCCAGCCAGCTCCAGCTCTTCTGTTGTCGTCGTTGCCTATTCCAGCTCATCATCCGCTGTGGCCAAGGCCTCCGATGCCGCCGTCCTTGTTCAGAAGCCTACTTCTGCGGCAGCTGCAACAACAGCCAAGCCTACCACCACCGCCAAGCCCACCACATTGGCGACCTCCACCTCTGCAGCTAAGGCTTCATCCACTGCCGTTGCAGCTTCATCTGGCGGAAAGCGTGGTCTCGCATACAACAGCGCGGCCATGGTCTCTCCCTTCAGTGGATCATCCAAGGTATCCTGGGCCTACAACTGGGCCTCCAGCTCATCTGGTCTCAGTGTCTCCGGCATTGAATATGTCCCTCTCCTCTGGGGCATGGCCAGCTCCTTCACCGGCCCATGGTCCGCCGCCGCCTCCAGCGCTATTGCCTCCGGCTCCAAATACCTCATGTCCTTCAACGAGCCCGATCTCTCCACCCAAGCCAACCTTTCCCCCGGCGACGCCGCCTCCGGCTTCAAGACTCACATGATGCCCTTCGCCGGCAAAGCCAAGCTCGGTGCCCCCGCCGTCACCAACGGTGGCTCGCCCATGGGTCTTACCTGGCTCAAGTCCTTCCTCTCCTCCTGCACCGACTGCCAAATCGACTTCGTCTGCATCCATTGGTACGACTCCGCCTCTAACGTCGCCTACTTCAAGAAATACGTCCAAGACGCCTACACCGCCGGTGGCAACAAGCCTCTCTGGATCACCGAGTTCCAAGCCAGCGGATCCGAGTCCGAGCAGAACACCTTCTTGGAGACTGTCCTTCCTTGGTTGGACAGCTTGGATTACGTTGATCGTTACGCTTGGTTCATGGCTGGTGACGCCAGCGGTCAACTTTTGAGCTCGGCTTCCTCTTTGAGCACCCTTGGTAACACTTTCAAGACTGCTTAGGTGTCTTGATTGATTGGATCGACGGCGCGCGCTCACTTTCACACTCTTTTTGGTAAATGCATACATGATGGATGGAGTTAGGATAGGATAGGACAAGATAGGATCGGATACCCCCCCTTCTATCTTCACACACACATACATAAAAGCACTCTTCAAATACTTCAAATGTATATATTTACAAACAACTTTTACCCCCAAAAACGAGCTTGTATTCTAATTGGATAAAGCTAAGATAAACAAAATGAATAGATTTTTGCATATAATGAGAGGATATATCGTGATATGTACTTACATTTGTTCATTGATGTTCTTCTACTCATCTTGTCAATATTGTGGGAGCAGATATAGAGTGAGGTCTTCGAAAAGAACGTTACAGTATCCTCTTGTCTGTACATAGGAAGGAGCCGAGCCGACTGCCCCGCCCTGGGCTCTTGCCCACGTCCACAGCGTGTCCCCGATGTGAACTGTAAAGGGAGAGCAAAAGGTTATCTCAGGACATGAGGGGGCTGGGGCTGGTATTTAATGTCTTATAAGATGTGAATGGAGGAGGAGAGTGGGTTGTGACTTTTGCTCGATATTGGGCGGTTCGTGGGAATCGTTATTCTCGGTTTTATATAATGTGCCAGGGCCTAAGAAATCCTATATAACCCACCTCACCCATCCACCCACAACCACAACCACAACCCCCAACCCCTCACCTCACCTCTGCTCCTCACCCTCCTCCCCCTCTCCCCCCTCCCCCCTCCTATAAGCCCTCACCCCCTCCCCCACAATCTCAAACTCCACCGCCCCGCTCAACCCACCCCCACTCTCGGGCGCCCATCCCGCAAACACAACCTTCATCCATCTCCTCCACCTCTTCAGCACCGGCTCACCCCTCTCCCCCTCCTCATCCATCACTTGCACGTGTCCATACACCGGTTTCTTGATCAGCGCTATCCGGCACGCGATCTGCGTCGTCCAGATCAGGCCCAGGGACGGGGTCTTCAGACTCTTGGCTGCGGTGAATGAGGGGTGAGGGTCGTCGCCCCAGCCGGTTATCCACCGTTGTTGATGGTCGAGGGATATTGGGTCTGGGGTTTGGAAGGGTGCGTAGGGGTTGGGGTTGGGGCGAGTGGGGGCGGGGGCGGGGGCGGGGGTGTGCGTGTTGATGGGACTGCCTGGTATAGGCGTGTGTACACCAGAGGCGACTGTGGCAGGATTCGGTGGCATTGTGTTCGTACCTCCACTCGTATTTCGACCAGCATTATATGATCTCGCCGCATGTGTCATCGGCCAAGTACTCCCCGGGCTAGAAAATCGATCAGCGACTTGATTCGCAACAACCACCGCAATCCCATGTTCGCGCGCCATATTCCGCAGTAATTGTCCCAGCTTCACTAGTTCTGCACTGCGATGCGCCATATTCATGCCCTTCTTCACATTCGCGGCGCCGTTTCCGTCGCGCTCGAATTCGGCGCGGTAGTTCGCTGCTACGCTGTCGAGAATGAGGAGGCGGATGCCGTAGCGTTGGATCACGACGGGGACTTGGAAGCGTAGGATGTGGTCTTGGGATTCGAGGTCGGGGGTTACGATGCTGTGGATTTTGTCGAGAGTGGGTGGGTGAGGGTGGGAGGAGAGGATGGGATGGCTACGCAGGAGTTGGAGAACTCGTTGGGTTGGGAGGGCGGATTCCGTGGATATATAGAGGGTGGGAGTCCCAAGGCCTTGCGGGGAGGGGAGTTGTGCGGAGAGAAGGAGAGTGATGAGGAATTGGGTTTTGCCTGCGCCGCTGGATGGTGTTAGTAAATGTAGATGCTTAAAGCTGAAGTAAGGCTACCGAGCAAGATTGTGGAATAGGTGGATGTTTCGGTAGTGGTGAGTGTGTCGAACGACTGAGAGAAATGAAAAGAGCTCGATTGGGGACAGCGATATGACCGCCAGTTGAGTTGATCTGGAGGTGTAAAGAAGAAGAGAAATTAGGTAGAATGGCTGGGTTGGATTTGCAAGTATAGAGAGCGGCAGCCATACCTTTCGCCAGTGATTTCCGTGATATAACCAGCAGGTATACCACCTCCCAGCGCACGATCCAAATCATCATCCAATGTACTGATGGTATCCCACTGATCCAACAGATCTTTCCCCGACTTCCTCAATCCTCGTCCATTTTGCTGTTGGCCGTCTCCTCCATCCTTCTCCGCGACACCCAAATCTTCTTTCAACGCCTGAAGCACATCTGTACACAATCGCTTCACATCTGGGACCGGCAGACGAGCTCGTTTTGCTATCTCCACGCAGTCGAGAGTGATTAAATCTGCTGTGGTGATGAGGTTCTTCTCGAGAGACGGGATTAGTCGTACATATTGCTGGGTTAAGAATGTGGGGAGGACGGCTGAGAGGTCTGTCATAGAGACATGCTTCTTCGGGTTGTTCGAAACGGGGTGTGTGGAAGACGAAAGTTGGGAAGACGCCCAGTGGACGCGTCGAAGGTATTTCGCTTGAGGGTTGACCGTGATTGCCGGCGATTAAGGTGGTTAGCACTGTCACGGTTAGGAAGCTCGCGGGTCTTGGTGCGCGGGGCGGGGTCAAATTGTGACATTACGTAAGATTACAAGGTGAACTAAGCGAAGTCGGATGTAGCTCAAATCACAGGAATTCACTGACACTGTTAAATAAAGCTGGAACTCTTTTAGCAAGCTGTTTCGACAACTAAGTACGTTTCCAATCCAAAAGACACACTTCTTCTCGAAGTCCTCAGGCTTGAACTGGTTCCTAACTGGCAGCTCGATATTCTGCTCTACACCTTCCACATCGCTTTCCATAAGAACCGGCGGCTCTGCAGTCTTTGCCGACGGGGTAAACAGAATCTGGACACAATCACGATCTAATCCTAAGGACTGCGGTTGAAAATCAACTTACCACCGGAACGATAACAGTAGCTGTTAAGATTCCCAGACTGGAGACCAAAAACACCCAACTTCTCTCTCCAAACGCGAAACTCGTCCACTGCAAATAGACTTATTAGTCGTCGTTGGCTCGGGGGAGTTCGGAAGAGCTAAGATCACTCACTGCTGGGCCTGCAAGCACCCCTGCTGCAGTGGCACTTGTATACAAAGCGAAAACCTGTCCATTTGCTCCAGAATGTCCAAAAATGCCAGGAGTATCCCGCTCCATGCTCACCACAGCGCGACTCAAGTCAGCGCCGAGTGGCGAGGAACCAAATACTCTGGCAAAACCTATTCGACATGTGAGCGGATTCAGAATCGTGGAAACTGCAGCATTACCATAGAGAGAAAGTAGTACGCACAGCAGCACCTTCTGCTCTAAGATGCCATGGCTTATCAATGCTAGAAGGACGATAAAGAGTGCGGAGAGCAAGAACCATAAAGCAGTAAGCCATCGGGATGGCCATGAATCTGCTAGCCATCCAGCTAGTGGAGCCACAAATATCGGAAAAGTAATGGTCAGAAATACCAGCCCTCCACCCATTGAATCCCAGCCGAATTCTCGTTCTTCAAATATTGGAAGCGCAGCATCAAAACTAGCCAGTAAGAACTCAGTGACCCAGACACCATACAGATCAGTCCATATTCTTGGAGAACTCAGAAGTGTTACCAAAGGCAGAGGATGATCTACATTTACCCGAGGCGACGATGGGTTTTCATTGCCGGGAAGGAGAGAGTCAGTTGGTGACGAATTATTCGAAGATTCCAAAGACTCCTGTTGCTGACAGTTGGACCCATCAGTACCTTCATGGAAGGTTCCATACGCATGTGTACTAAGCACACTTCTTCCTCTCGTTGTTCTCGCTGCGACTTTCTTCTCAACCATGACCAATAGCAGAAGAATGTCTACTGCAATCAAGACAAACATCACCGCGAACAAGGATGCGTAATCACATCGGGCGTACATTATACCGCCTATGGTTGGTGCAATCAGCATCCCAACATTAAGACTCGATATGACATAGCCCATCCACTGGCCAATATCTTTTGTGCCTACGGTGTCGGCGAGTAAGGCGAATCCGACTGTGTAAACTACTGCGGCTGATAGTCCTTGCAGAAAGCGACTAAGAGATAAGAGCCAAACGTTTGGTGCTACATAGAGCAGGGCGGTGGCTGCAGCATTACTGAAGAACCCCAATAGTAGAGGCGTTCGTCGCGATGAACTTCTGTCCGCATAGTACCCGAACAATGCTAAGTGATCGTCTTAAGAATGATCTTCACGGCTGGATCTATCCTCGACTTACGGCTTCCTAGGAACTGTGCAACTCCAAAGGATGATAGAAGCATCGAGTTCCAAAATTCGACTAACAAATCATCAGTGTTGTGAGAATAACATTGGGGGAAGTGTCAAACGTGTGATGATATGAACTTACGATTTTCAACCGGGACTCCAATTCGATACTCTAATTCACGTGGAATGACAGGTAATATCTGTCATGCATGGTCAACAGCGTCCTCGACCCCTGCAAGCTAATACTGACAACGCCGTAAATGAACGAGTCCTGTTTTTACAGACGGTTAGGCTTTAATTGTTTCTCGTTGTCTGTGGGGTTTTTGGGGGGGGCTTACTGAGAACGAAGCAACGCATACCGTAAGGACAATAAACCAGTTCGAAGAACGAAGCTGAAGATATCTAGTTTCGGCGTCATGAGTGGACGAAGACATACTTTCAAGAGATGAAGAAGATTGATGGAAGTTCAGACCTGGCGCACCCTCCGAAAGCCTAGTATTTAATCCTAGAGTGGCATGTCTCGCACGTCTCCTATAGAGGGCTAAGCGAAGGCCGAGGATTACTTTATGGCTTTCGGTTTCTTATCTTCTCAATTTACTATGCTGCATTGCAGAGCTCCATTGATATATTTGAGCTTGCGGAATATTCTCCGCCGTCAAGAGCAGCTGAGTCCCGCACGCTCTGTGTTCCACGGTACATTCGCGCGTGTGCGGCAGTGTAACCAATGAGTTCTCCTTGCATCGAATTTAGAGCAAATCTTCGAAGATCTTCCAACGTAGTAGTCTGCTGGACTGATAATTGTTCAGGACAATCTCACTGGCATCATGGCATCAGTGTATCGCCTTTGCATTTCCATATGGACACTCTCTGATTCATGTTGCCACACTCTCTGTGGTGATGTCTTAACTCTGCTGTTGTTACAGCTAATCTCTTCATAGGACACTGTCTCAATTATGTGACATGAATCAATATCCGATAACTCTAGAGTATTTCTGATATCTGACTCTCGAGGCCTTTCCGCATTCAGAAAGTTTCATGTCCTCCATGTCATGATCTTCAATATTTGCGCCATCATGGCCAGCTGAAAACTCCGCTTGCAGAAACACAACACGACTTGGAGCAACAAAATTTACGTAAAATCGTGACGTTCGGTTATGTACAGTCATTTCGGCACGTGGAGGGACGAAGAATTCTCGTACTTAACTTCGCTGCGGGTCTGTTCTACATGACTTTGTGTCTACTTTGATATCGGGTTTCCAGCTTTACACACTTTTTGTGTCTGTCGAGTGCTTGCATGAACACAAGCATATGACTTATGCTGGGTGGAAGTTCGACGATTATAAAGATCTAGACGAGCCTATTGACGTCACTACGGCCTCAGGGGCAATAATACAGGCTATAGGCCAGGGGACAGTTAGGTTACAGACCCTTGTCCAGGGCCAAATCAGGCCAGTTAGGCTGCTGGACGTTCTATATGTTCCGGGGCTAGCTGGGTCCCTTATTTCAGTACTACAGCTGCAGAATAAGGGTCTAACGACTCAGACCACTTTAGGCCCAAGGAGGGAGCTCCTGATCAAGTTCCAGGGTACTACAGTAGGCCTAGCATGCAGGGTAGGCCAGGCATATATCCTTCAAGGGCCTACTCTAGGAGCAGGCATAGGTGCATTAAAAATGACGACCCAGGAGCCTAACAGCCCTGAGGCAATGGTATAGCACCGGAGACTAGGTCATCTAAGCCTAGGCTCAATTCGGAACCTGCATAAGGTGACTATAGACCTGAAGGAGCCTATAAAAGGGCTAAAGGAGCCCTTTGAAGTGTATATCACTTCTAAATCAGTAAGGGTACCGAACAGGAAGGCCTCAGAGTATAGTACTAAGCCCCTAGAAAGGGTATTTAGCGACTTTTGGAGGCCTTATAGTACCCCCGGGCTAGAAGGAGAGCTCTATATGCTTACTTTTACTGATGATTATACCCGGAAATCATGGGTTTACTTCACTAAAGAAAGGAAGGAGCTTAGGGAGCTGTTCCAGGTATTTAGAGCCCGAGTGGAGGCTGAAACTAGCCTGAAAATCAAGAAGGTTAGGTGCAATAATACCCCGGAATATAGGTCCTTAGAGAAGGCTATAGCAACTATAGGGGTACAATTTGAGTTTACTACCCCCTATACGCCGGAGCAAAATGAGGTGTCAGAAAGGCTGAACAGGAGCCTAATTATAGTAGCTAGGACTATACTACAGGACGCCCAGTTACTACTAAATTTTGGGCCGAAGCCGCAAATACAGTATGTTATTTAAGAAATAGGACCCCTATAGGCCCAGGGGGTATAACCCCGGAGGAAGCCTATAATGGCAAGAAGCCATATATAGGGCATTTGCGGGTATTTGGGTGTATTGCATATACCCATATCCCTAAGGAGAGGCACCAGAAGCTGGACCCAAATGCTAAGAAAATAGTCCTTATAGGCTATATACCTACAGCTAGGCAGTACAGGCTATACAACCCAGTAGCCAATAAGGTGGTACTAGCTACAGCACCTATATTCGACGAAAGCAAGTATATTAGGCTGCCTGAGCCTAATTCGACACCTAAGCCAGAAGCACAAGCTGAACCTGAGCTCCCGGAAGGGGATACGATTATAGTGGATACTAGCCATTTATATATCCCTGGGAGCCCTGAAAGTGAAGGCCCAGAAGGCCCCGAAGCAGGGGATCTAGAAGGTTCAGAGAGCTCGGAGTTAGAAGAGCTTAGTAGCCCCGAATCAGAAGCCCTTGAGGCCCCTGAGTTAGGGGGGGGTAGTGCACCTGAGAGCACTGAAACCCAGGGGACTCAGAGCCCGGAATTAAGGCGTAGCCTTAGGGCCAGAAATCCTTCAAATCATGCTTTATCAGCGGCTACTAAGGTGAATTTACCCCGGAACTACACTGAAGCGATAAATAACTCAGTATGGGGGGCCTATTGGAAGGAGGCTATTAAGGATGAACTGGCTAAACTACAGGCCCTAGGCACCTGGGAATACACTGTACTCCCTGAAGGAAAGAAGCCTATGGGCACTAAATGGGTATTCACGGTCAAGTATACCCCTACAGGCCTAATCGACCGCTTTAAGGCTAGGCTAGTTGCACAGGGCTTTAGCCAGGTGCCTGGAGATGACTTTTTTAGAAACCTTTAGCCCTATAGTCAGGTAAGAAAGCCTAAGGGTCCTGCTAGCTATAGGGGCATATGAGGACCTAGAGATTAAGCAAGTGGATGTAGTCAGTGCCTACCCAAGGGCTAAACTGCATGCTACTATATATGCCAAAGTCCCCTTAGGCCTAGAAGGATGCCCTGAAGGAAAGGTACTACAGCTAAAAGCACCCTTATATGGACTTAAACAGTCAGGCAGGGAATGGTATATCGAAGCATGTAGTGGGCTTAAGAAGCTAGGCTTCCAGCCCCTATATAGCGATCCGAGTATATTCAAGAACCCTGAAACGGGGGTGCTAATAGGTCTATATGTTGATGATATACTTATACTACAGGAGGGACAGGAAGTAATTAAGGGTATTTCAAGCCTATGGCAAATAAAAGACCTAGGGGACGTATGGGTGATTTTAGGCCTACAAGTGACCCGAAACAGAGAGGCAAGAACCCTAAGGCTGGCTCAGGGGGCCTATATCAAGGACCTAATCGCCAGGTTCAAGCTCAGGGAAGCTAAACCTATAAATCTCCCTGTGGCGGATCGGGATACCCTAATTAAAGGGGTTGAGAATAAGCCTCCGGCTGATCAAGCTCTATATCAGAGCGCTGTAGGGGGCCTCTTATGGTATGCTAAGGGTACTAGACCTGATATTGCCTATACGGTGGGACAGCTAAGCCAGTACTGCAGCACGCCAGTAATCAGGCATTGGAACGCTGTACTACGGGCGCTAAAGTACCTAATTAGCACCCAGGGATACTGCCTAGAGTACGGTAATACAGGCCAAGGGAAGCCTATATTACAAAGCTATTGTGACGCTGACTACGCTGGGGACACCACTGATCGAAGGTCGATTTCAGGGTATTTGTACCTATTATTAGGTGGGCCAGTTACCTGGAATTCAGTGAAACAGCGCTGTGTCAGTATGTCAACCACTGGAGCGGAATATATAGCCCTATCTGAGGCTAGTAAACAAGGGCAATGGCTCAGGGCCCTAATTAAGGAGCTAGCAAGGCCTGAGTACCTGGGAGAGCACCTAGAGGTGCCTATATTTAGCGACAATCAAGGCTGTATCGTACTAGCTAAGGACCCTGTGGCTCATAGTAGGACGAAGCATATAGAGGTCCGGTACCACTATATTCGAGATTTAGTAGCCTATGGAAAGGCAACTATAGCGTACTGTAGTACCGAGAATATGCTAGCAGACGTACTAACTAAGCCTTTACCACTACCAGCCTATAAAAGGTGTATTTAGGGGCTAATAAGCCCGAAGTAAGGTGCTGGGGGCATCTACAGTAGTCAGGAAGGGGGCTGTTGGAACCACTGTAATGGGGGCAGGTGGTGGGGTAGGTGGGCCTATACCCACCACCTTAAACTGAACGTCGTAGTGATCGATTAGGCTTACGAAGCCTGTAGTTCAAGCCTACGACGCCTGTGGCAAATAGGCTTGAGAGGCCTAAGGCAATAGGCCTGAAAGGCCTATAAATATAGCTAGTCCTTCCCACTGTAGATAGCCCATCAGTTCAATCAAGTCAAGCATTTAGCACCTTATTATTAAGTCCCTTAAGCCTATATTTACCCGCTGTGCCTCTATACGTGCCTGTACAAGAAGATGGATAGGATACTCTCTCAATTTCAGCACATCATTTCCCAATTGTGCCGAGAAGAAGTAGGGAAGAAAATCCATGATATCAACACTATCAGTAAGCTGGACCTGGAGCAAATATGGAACTGGAACAAGGATTTGCCAGAGCTCATGGAAGCCTGCGTCCACCAGCAGATCGGCTTGATGGCGAAAGAAATCTAGAAGCCCAATCGATATGTTCATGGGATGGAGATCTTACAAGAAAGGATTGGATGATTTGTCATCGCAGTTGGCACATCGACTCATGATACAAGGCGTGAGCCCAGAGAGTAAAATCCCAATGCTCTTTATGAAGTCAAAGTGGGCTGTTGTAGCTATGCTGGCCATCATCAAAGCTGGCGCAGCGTTTGTTCCATGTGATCCATCCCATCCAAGGTCGAGACTTCAATCAATTTTCGAGCAAATCGATGCACGAGTCGTCCTCTGCTGCGACAGTGTTGAGTGGATGTGCTTAGAACTCTTGCCGCATGGTCAAACTATCGTCGTTGGCGAACAGAGCGGCTTTGAACTATTATCTGAACCCAGTGCAGTTTCTAGTGGAGTCAAACCTCATAACACCCTTTACATATGCTTCACATCTGGAACGTCGGGAACACCTAAGGGCACGGTGATAACTCATCAAGCATACTGTTCCGGGGCAAGAGATCACAGCAAAGCTTTACTCTTCAAGCGAACTTCTCGATTCTTGCAGTTTGCATCATATACCTTTGACACAAGTATCGAGGATATCTTGACGACTCTCATCTCTGGTGGGTGTCTTTGTATTCCAAGCGAAGAAGAGCGCGTCTCAGATATTCCTGGCGCAATAACGAGAATGAATGTGAATGCGGCTGATCTTACACCATCGTATATAAGCTCTATCTCTCCCGATTCGGTGCCATCTTTAAAGCAGGTTACATTGGGCGGCGAGCCCATAACAGCCAATGTCATTAAAACATGGGCAAATCGTGTCCGTTTGATCAATGCGTATGGAACGACCGAGTGCTGTGTCACAAGCATTTGTAGAGAAGTATCAGCAGACACTCACCCCGCCAATATCGGTTGCCCAGTTGGTGCAGTTGCTTGGATTGTGGCAACCGAAAATTCAGATCAATTTCTTCCAATCGGAGCTGTTGGCGAACTACTGGTTGAAGGACCTGCAATGGCTGAAGGCTATCTCAACGATAAAGAAAAGACTGCCGCAGCTTTCATCTCGAGCCCCAAATGGGCTCGCAACATCAACTCTCATTCGCGGCCCCGTCGACTTTACAGAACCGGCGACCTTGCACAGTATAATTCGGATGGAAGCATCCACTACCTAGGTCGAAAGGATACGCGGATGAAACTTCGAGGTCTTCGAATTGAGATGGGAGATGTGGAACATCACCTGCTCAGTCATCCCTTTGTACGCAGAGCTATGGTTGCACTACCGACTGCAGGACCTTACAGTGACCAGCTCACCGCAATCTCCGAACTTCACAGGGACAATGAACCTAATGTTCAGACTGGTATTGATATTATGTCAAAGTCGGAACTGGAAGCCTTGAACTTCGATTGGAGCATTCTATCGGCTCATCTAAAGGACAGACTACCAGCATACATGGCTCCGTCTTCTTGGATCGTCATAAAGACCATGCAACTCCACAGTTCTGGAAAACTTGACCGATCCAAGCTTGGTAAATGGTTCGCTGACGTACCTGGGAAGAGTCACATCGATGTCTTCTTGAGTAGTAGCAATACTCCCTCAATCTCGCCAGATGACCACGTTGCCTTGGAAATTAGCAAGATTGTTGCACAGCTCATGTCTTCTTACAAACAAGGTGACCTAGAAATCTCGGGTCACGATGTTAATATATCTTCGATTGGGATTGATTCCATCAAGATGATGTCCCTCGCTGCCTCCATCAAACGGTCGTACGGTGTCGCTATAGCTATACCACTACTCCTCCATCACGAAACAAAGATTACCGACATCTCCAAGTATATTGCCGAAGCTACAAATTCCAAAAATGCGGTGCTTCCAGGACAAGTTCTTGGTTTGGATTTGATGAAAGAGCTCTTGGTTCTCGACCATGATCTGGCTTCTTTCCAGCATCACTTGGGCGTTGTTTTTTTGACTGGCGCAAGTGGCTTTCTGGGAACGCAGCTGCTAAGAGAACTTTTGAACAGACCCGGAGTTGGTAAAGTCATCGCTCATGTAAGAGCTATAGATGAAGCACATGGCAAGCAACGCATCGTGAACGCAGCCAAAGCCGCCAAATGGTGGAGCGAGTCTCTCGCACCCAAACTAGAAATTTGGGCTGGCGATCTGGCCAAACCCATGCTAGGACTCAGCACTGTTCAATGGCAAGCGCTGCAAGAGACCAATGCCATTATACACAACGGCGCATCTGTAAAATGGAACGAGAATTACCACAACCTCAAAGCCGCCAACGTGACATCAACCTTCTCGCTCCTCAAACTCATCAGTGCCGCCCCTTCTCCACCAAAATTCGTCTACGTGTCCGGGGGTCGTGATTTCGCGCAGAACATGAATGACCGAGAGATCGCTACGATGATGGGAAACGAAGACGGTTACAGCCAGACCAAACTCGTTTCCGAGCTCCTCGTGCGGAACTTCGCAAGACGAGCTGCGCTAAATCAACACATATCCACTGTCAAACCAGGCCTCATCATCGGCACTGCCGAGGAGGGAGCAGCCAACACCACCGATTTCCTCTGGCGATATGTTGCCGGCGCTGTTAGTATCGGTTGCTATCCCATCCCCGCCAAGGATGACTGGCTGCGCGTAGCGAGCGTGGATCGCGTTGCGAATACGATTATTAACGCACTGCTACGCGTGTATGATAGTACTCAGAACCATACCCAAAGCCATACTACGGAGGTCCTGGTGGGAGTCGACATGCACAAGTTCTGGGCTGCAGTTAATGCTCATGTGGGCCAGGAACAGCAACTGCAGCCCGTGAGTGCACAAGAGTGGCATAACCTCGTGCAAAGAGATCTGGAGACGAGGACGGAAGAACACCCGCTCTGACCTGTTGCGCATCTTCTTGCCGAGCAGGGAAATCTGGGGAAGGCGGGGCGACCTACGGGCGGGCATGGAGATGAGGCGGCCGCGAAAAAGGTCGAAATTGCGCTTGGGAAGAATGTTGAGTTTTTGAGGGAAATTGGATATCTTGGCGTGGGAAAGTAACGGAAAGGAAAATTGTCTCGGGTGAAAGTGATGTCAGTGTGGGTTAACAAACGGTAATGACAAGTTCGGGATGGGTTTCAAAAGTGCTTTCGTATTGGGTTTGCGTGGTCGTGCTTTACTAGTTCTTGTCTAATTTGCTTCTTCGCGTTCGTTCATGTAGCTCCGGCCTTGCCAGTATGTGTTTGTGTGATGCATGGATTAGTCATCTCAACCTCATCGGCGCAGAATGGATCCAGTGAGCCAAGTGAATATGTGATTACGCCTAACTTGTGTTTATGTATCAGCTATCTCTATCGGGTATCTACTCCTATTATCATGGAAAAAATAAGTCCCTCGAAGCAGTCGCTGCCATCCTATCCCGTCCCAGTCCTCCCAGTCCCAAACCAAAAAGATACATGAAAGTAATCTACAATACTAATACAATATTATGAACTGTTTGTTAAACGACTGGCCATCTCGACCTCAAACCATCCGCCCATCGATCATATAATACATCAGCCAGCTGCTTAGTGTGCTCCATACCTGGTACTAGTTGCCCAGGTAGATTGAGCTTCTCCTTCTGCTCCCCCTCTGGTAGCAGACTCGATTTCCTTCGGTGATGGCTCTTGAGATGAGGATTGTTCGTAGCCAAAATCAATTTGTTTCCAGGCTTTTGCGGGGTTCCTTGAGGGGTTCCGTCTTTCAATAACGGCAGTTTGGGTGCGACGAGGCCAGCGATCTTAGGCTCCTGTTCGACTTTCTCCATCAAAAGCCTAAGGAGGTGGTAACCACCTTCGGGATCGACAGCATCAAGAGCAGACCAGGCATCAGCTAGACGGGAGAGTGCTTCTCTCTTAGTTTGATTACCGGTCTGTGCATGCATTTCTTGGAACACGGGATCCACAACCTTACTGTAAATGCGTCGTCCGATGACGCCTTCCTTAGTATTTGCCTCCGATATCATCGCCCTGTTTTCATCTCGCGTGGATTCATCGGCAGAGTCATCGGGGCTAGAAGGTCCGGTTATCGAGTTATTAGAGACTCTCCGGAAAAGCCGAACAGTTGAGCCAGTATTACCAAAGCTCATGTCTGGCTGCAAGGGCGGTCGACTCTGGGTACTTGATCGGCGAGTGCGGTTGGGCGAAGTTGGCTGTTGCGCCGCAGAGGATTGTCTCCGAACCGTGCCCTTCTTTACTGTCGCAGGTGGCGGTGAGGAATATTCCAAGGGTGAATCCTTGATGTCAAGCTTCTTAAGCGCTTCTTCGGGTGGGACCTGACTTCCCTGACCGTTTGCATGGATTACAGAAAGCTTCCTCCTTTTGCTTGTATTCTTCCGTAATGATGTTACGGTCGAGGCTTTGACGGTATCGAAGACCCACTCATCGGGTTCATATTTTGGCGCCATTGTGTTTCTGCAATGTTCAATCAGCCGACTTTCATAGCACAATTAGGGGGTTATCTTACAGTGTCTCTTCATAAAACTTTGGATGTGAAGGTCTGGTTCTTCCAGCATCCCACCCCTGCTTTCTCTCGATCAGTTCCTGCAGAGCCTCCACCTTTCCGGCAGACCGAATGAACTTGTGCTTTAGCAATTCCTTTGCTGTTGGTCGACGGTCACAGTCCTTTACCAAGCATTGAGCGATAAAGTCTTTAAACTCTTTGCTGTACTGTGAACCTTCCAATCTTGGTGCCGGAGCTTTTGGAATTTGGAAGAGGACTTTCATAGGATGAGTAGAAGCATGCGGAGGCTCGCCGTTCACCAATTCCATTGCGGTTATGCCGAGAGACCAGACATCAGCCTTAAAGTCATATCCTGCTTGCTGGATGACCTCCGGGGCCATCCAGAATGGTGTGCCCACGAATGTATTCCTTTGCGACTTGATGTTCGTGAGTTGTGCAGCGACACCGAAGTCTGCCAATTTAACTTTTCCGGTCGTTGAGAGTAGAATATTCGCCGCTTTGATATCTCTGTGTATCTTGCCTTCCTGATGCAGATAGTCGAGGCCTAGTAGAATTTCGCGACAAACAATGGCGACATGAGCTTCGTGAAATGGGGCCGGTTTCAACTGAGGTTCGTTAGCATAGAGACTACTTTGAGAGGCAATGCTTTCGTACAAGATCTAAGCATGATCCACCGCCCAGATATTCCATAACAATCCATAGTTTGTGGCCGCGGAGGAAGCTCCCTTTGTACTGGGTAACGTATGGACTGGCGCAAGTACTCAGGACGGATATCTCTTGTTGAATTTCTTGAATATCATCTTCACTAGATTCGAGATCGATATGTTTGATTGCGCATATTTCACCGGTCGCTCTTTCAATGGCTTTGTAGACGACACCAAAACTCCCAGAGCCAAGTTCTTCGAGCACCTGGTATTGGGAGGCCGGCGATTCAGACATGGTGGAGTGAAGCAAGGGGAACAAGCTCCCAAATGTGGATTTGGATTATCTCAGAAAGTTGTGTATAAGTAGGTAAGGTTATTCATGAATGGAGACAGGATTTATGAGACTTGAAAAAGTATTCGACTGAGCAATCAATCAAGATTGGCAATCTGAGATAGATGAAATCATTTAATAGAATGGTAAAAGAAGGTGTAATAATGTCTGAGACTTTTCGATATAGTAACAAACACAAAACACACAAAAGCTGGTGGTCGAGGCCGAAAAGTAAATAAAGGCTGCTAACCAGAAATATGGCCGGACAACCCTCACAACCACAAGCCCAATCTACCGAGCGAGCAAGCCCAGCCCACGCTACCGCGACTCTCCAGGGGCCGCTACAATGCTCTTTCAGCCTCTCACCGATCTCGTTGCCCCGCCAAAACTCCCATGCCAACAAATCAATTGCGGCCAATATCACATTTTCATTATTTGCGCACAAAATGATAATAAATCCTACAGTCACTAAGTGCTTTTGAGCCATATCTTTCCATAGAGCATTCTCGCCGCCTTCTTCAGACATATCCTCATAACATCTGGTTGTTTCCTGCGACGGCTACCCCCAAGATCCAAATGTTCTGAAGTCTGTCGTGGGGAAAGCTTACTGCTATGCGATGTCACGCGCATTGGTTATCGATAAATAACATCATATGCTCCCGATAAACTATCGCAATCACAATCGCATCCAGAAACAACATGGTGCCAGCTCCCCCAAGTTTGCCCAACAGATTCCCTTGTTGGTGCAGAGCTGTGTATTCATTCAGCGGAGAGGTAAGAACTATTGTTTTGTGCTTTAACTACCCAGCTTCCTAACACATCAATTGCGCAGTCGAGACGCGACTTGGGCTTCATCGAGGGGGATCTGATAGAATGTCTGAACGCCGGAGATGGGTCATGGTGGATGGGGAGGTTATGGAGGGACAAGAGAATGGTGGGCTTGTTTCCATCGAATTTTGTACAAGTCCTCGAGGAGAATTTCAGACCAACTACAAGATCTTCAAGTCCAATGCCCGATCAAAGTCCTAGTCCGAATCCCTTCAATCCGCAGCCGCCGCAAAAGTCCAAGAGCAAGACTCATCGCAAACCCTTTCAAGCATACGCAGCACCGGATCAAAGGCTTATAAAGCGAGCTGAATTGCAAAAGAAAGAAAGCCTGTCGAGTCCACGAGGACCATCTCCGAATCCTAGGGGCGGCGCGCATTCCATTTCATCAAGAGCCCCCCCTTCTCCTCAACCTCAACGTAGCTATACTTCCCGAGTCGCATCTCCAGCAGCAGGACCTTCACGGACAAGCTTTTACTCTCCTCGCGCGCCATCGCCAGCGCCACCTCCTTCTCATGGGGGCTACCACGAAGCTCGCGCGCCCTCCCCCATACCTCCACCCTCACGTTCTGGATATTATGAAGAGCGCGCCCCGTCCCCATTACCTCCACCTTCACGATCTGGCTATTACGAACCACGCGCTACATCTCCACTACCACCACCGTCACGTTCCGGTTATTATGATGCACGCGCGCCTTCGCCCGCGCCGGCGCAATCACCATCACACAGAGGCTATTATGACGCACGAGCGCCATCTCCAGCGCCAGCGCAATCAACCTCTCGTATGGGATATTATGATACTCGAGCACCATCGCCGTTACCACCACCGTCGCGATCCAGCTATTATGAGGCTCGCGCCCCATCTCCTTCTCCTTCATATCAGTACCAAAACCATTCGCGAGGTCCTTCACCAGCTCCGCAATTTGACGACGATTCCTCGTCACCACCCCCACCTCCGCCGCCTCATAGAAGCACCTATACATCCCATGCGACGAGGAATTCGTATGATGCAGGCTCCGATCAATATCATACCCCGCGCGCAGTTTCTCCGTGTCCGCCTTCTCCTGCAGGCACTGGAATGACCCCCTCACCACTGCGAAGCGCGATGGATGATGTTATGTCATCACTAGCTGACATGGGTGTGGCTCGTGAAAAGGACTCACCTCAGACACCAATAGATCCGTGGTCTCCAGAGGCTTTCGACCAAGCGTATATATCTTCGTCACGCACTATTCCTAGACCTACCACAGCTGACCGTGAAGAATATGACCACATGGGTAATGACCGGTATGGAAACAGGGTGCAACAACATGAACCTCAAGATCAGCCTCAGCATCAGGCCCCTCCACAACTTAGTAATTATGTTCAGAGGATGGAAAATAGGTTAAGTAAGATGTACTCGTCCTCGCCCCGGCCGCCGGAAAATGACTCTCCACCCGCTGTCCCACCTAAAACAAACCCCTATGACCGACCTAAGTCCTCTATGAGCGGGAACCAATCTGGAACGAAACTTCGTCATAGGAAGTCCGCATATGAAGTCGGCCGCCAAATGCTTGGAAGAACGTTCACAACAAAAACGGATTCCACTACTTCTTCCTCCGGAACACGGAGCACAACGACCAATTCCAGTTCTAGTACGCAGATGACCGACAGGAGTATCATGAGCGGGCCTTCAGCTGGTGGATTTTCTTCAACTAGTGCAGGGAGCTTGGCCAGAAAACGGGAGCACCTCTATGAGAGGGCACAAAGCGCAATAGGGTCACGGAGAGACAGGTTTATGGGTGGAAATAGCAGCTCCGTGGACCTCGGAATCAATCGCTCTCAAACACCATTGACAGGAATTTCTTACCATAGCAGCCACGCTTCGGATCCTTCACGCATGCAATCACCAACGGGCTGGCCAGGTTCTCCTCCTGAGTCCAATGTTGCACTTGGTGGCCTCATGGCGCCTAAGTCTAAAAAGAGTGGCTTCTTTAAGAAGATTCTCGAATCGGCGAAGACTGGTGCGGCGAGCGCTAGGAGTAGCATTGCTGCAGGTGAAATATCAAGGTCACAGATCGCAATGAAAAGCTCAATACAAGGCAGCAGCGCCCCAGCGTTGGCAAGCGGTTTCGGAAATACGCCTATACAGAGTCCAGCCAGTGAATTGGGTCCCAGTGGAGGCACAATGGGTATCGATTGGGTTCAAGTGCGCCGAGACGTAAACAGATCAAATTCTCTTAGTCGGATCGAACGAGTCGAAAGGAAGGAGCGATGTCAAATGATGGACTACCCAGCTATAAGTCCAGTGGAAGAACTTCTGGAGTGTTGCGATGGAGACGAGGGGGCTGATGGTAATCCTGTTGTAGAGCCCACTAATTTCCAAGCAGTAAACCTAAGCCTCGTTGACAAAAACACAAGATTCATCAACAGTCTCCCACCAATGACCAATCCTATTAGTCTTGCGACCGGTTTTGTGTGTCGACCATATCGAAGCGACGTTCAACGATTACGAGCAATCTTTACTTGGGTTAGCGAGAAAATCACTTGGGAAGAAGGGTTCGACAGTGATGCTAACTCAAGACGAGTCATACAATCGAAACACGGCTGCTCCGAAGATGTCGCGTTCCTTGTGATGGAGATGTGTACGGCTGTTGGCATCCAGGCCGAAGTCATCAGGGGATACTTGAAGTCACCTGGGGAAGTTCCTGAAATTGGGCCTATGCCTCGTCCGAATCATTTCTGGAACGGAGTAGTCGTTGATGGCGAATGGCGAATCATGGACTGTTCCCTAGCAAGTCCTTCACACCCACGACGATCTCAGTATTCAAGCGCAGGCCAAGTAGCTGAAAGTTGGTGGTTTCTGGCGAGACCTATCGAAATTTGTTGGACTCACATTCCCGAGCAGCATGCCCAGCAACATCTATGCCCGCCCGTCGCTCATGAAATTCTTCTAGCTTTGCCATGTGCTTGTCCAGGTTTCTTCAAGAATGAAGTAGAAATGGTGGAGTATGACACAAGTCTCATACGCATTGAGGACCTCGAGCTCGTCCACATCAAACTCGCTGTGCCTCCAGATGTGGAATGTGTAGCCGAGGTAGAAGCTCGTGCTTTTGAGCGCGATGCCGACGGTGATCTGTTCGAAAGCGGAGAAGTTGTCAAGAAACGAGCCTTGTCACAGGCAGAATGGGTCGGTGGGCAAAAGCGATACACAATCAAGGCTCTGCTTCCAGGCGACGAGGGGTTCGGGACATTGAAGATTTACGCCGGCAAGCGAGGCCTCATGCACAGCATCAAGGACATTCCTCATTCTATCGCCCTCGCTCTACCGATTATTCATACTGGCGATAACCCTCCGTATGAGTTCTTTGTCCGCCATCCAACGCCTCACGCTCAACGACATGATCTTTATGTTGCTCAACCGCAATGCCAACGCTTAGCTATCAACAACACCTTCGTGTTTGCTGTCCGTCAGCATCCTTCATCCTTGACTGCGACCTCGCCAGATCCAGGACGAATCTCCCCGGTACCGTTCATAAGACCAAGTTCCGCCATGTCCTTATCCAACTCCTCGGTATCCGGTTCAGGCACAGGCAAGAAACCTGCTAAACTCGCGATCCAAGCGCCAGGCGGGAAGATATTGAGGTTGATGAGAAAAGAAGAAAGGAATGGAGGGGTCACAAACAACTTAGAAGGCGGAGATGGGGGCACGTGGGAAACGATTATAAAGTGCGGAGAAAGGGGCGTCTGGCGAGGTCTTGTTTTAGCAGACCGAAGCGCTAGATGGTGTGTGTTTGCGGAGTGGACTTGCGTATGAGATGTGAGAAGGAAGTAGTCATTGAGAAAACGAGAAAATGTGGACTGACGATATATATGCATTTACTGGCGCAGAGCGGAGGTAATGGATGAGTATAATGGAATTATATTTGGGGTCAACGGGGATCTGGATGGATAAATGGGATGGGTGGCATGGTTGGATGGAACGGATGGACGGACTGGATATGTATAAAAGGTTGCATTGAATGGCGTCATTGGGAAGCATGTAGAAGTAATTTTTACTAGACCTGGTTGTCTTTGAGATATACCCTCGGTTGGAGGTGCTTGTAGTTCTAACTATGCATAGTTAATATGTCTTCTTCAAACATCTACTTGTCTGTCCATGTGATCGTGACTTCACTGAAGCTAATAGATTGTGGTAAAATCTCGCGGGAAGTGGACCGTGAGAAGCAAAGGATTCAAATAGGATGGCTGACGAACTGCGAAAGTATATTACATTTCCATCTACAGTTTTCATACACGACCCAAGCTTCGTGAGCAGTCCATAACATGTCCGTCCTGTGATACAACCCTAAATCACTTCTTCTGCTTGATTTTCCTAGTCAGACCCCTCTTCTCCGCATTCTTCGCCTTCCTCGCCGCCGCCTTCCTCCACGCCGTCCACCTATCACCTGGCGTATATAGCCTAACCTTAACCTTCGCCCTCTCCGCCGCACGCCCAATCTCCCAATTCGCCTCTCGATACATATATCCAGGCTTCAACTGCAAATTTCTACCCTCCTCGCCCCTTCTCTCCTTAGTCTTCTTCGCCTTCTTCGGCACCTGCTTGATCTCGACGCCCGTCGCGCCGTCCCCTTCAACCACCAAATCCGACCTCATCTCGACTTGCTCCTGCACCTCCGGCTCCTCGATCTTCGCCGCCACCATACCCAATTTGCGTCTTCGGACGCTGTTGCGTGGGAGCGGAAGGACCTGGTCCCGCTTGAAAACTACGCCGATGTATTGGCGTGTGGGATGGCGCTCGGGGTCTTTGTAGTATTTTACGTAGCCCGGCTGCGTGGCGTAGATGGTGTGGTCGCGGCCCATGGCGCAGTTGTCGCCGGGGAACCAGTGCGTGCCACGTTGGCGGAAGATGATGTTGCCGGGGATTACATATTGTTCTGTTTGGGCTGTGATTAGCACAGTGCTTCTACTATCAAACTGTCTCTGCAAAGCTAGGACGCAGATACAGAAAGAGGAGACACATACCTCCAGTTTTCTTAGCACCCAGTCTTTTTCCTGGTCCATCTTTTGCCTTGTTGACTGCTCCTTGCGCGGCGTGCGATGCATGTCGGACGGAAATAAGAGGGGCAAGTGTGTTTTTCATAGACAGCCTTGCGAAAGCTTCGTTGAGGCATATTTCTGCATTTGCGGTAGATGCGCTTCTTCCAATTGAGGATATGGCCGCTCGTAGCGGGGGCTGGAGTCGCTGAATCAACATCTTTGGGGCCTATATGATGTTGATATGCGGGTATGAGGTTCAAAAATCTCGAGCAAGGTAGTACGGTGGCCGAGAACGCAAGAGGGGTGATAAGTATCGAGAGCTCGTGATGGAAGTTTACATACTGAATTGTTGCAATTTAATTTTTAATGAAAATAACTCTGTTTATTCTCACTTGGCTCTTACTTCCCAGTGAGATAGAGTATTGAACATTTAGTTCTATCTGGAGTGGGAGCAGTTTTTGGAATTTTGATAAACTGCGTTTCATTCTGACCACACGTTCGCTAACGTACTCCGTAAACTTTTTGATAATCTGTCAATATCACCAACCTCAGCAACTCTTCTCCAAACTACTCAACACTCCTCTGTAACATTATTTTACCTATTTCTCAAAATGGCCAGATTTCTCCTCCCCCTCCTATCTACTCTCCTTCTCTTCTTTACCACCGTGCACGCACAATTCCAATTCTTCGAGCAAATGTTCAACGGCCAGCAACAACAGCAGCGCCAGCCCCAAGACGTCCCCAGCGATTCGCAATGGTATCAGGAGAATTATGACAGAGGTACTGAACTCCTTTTCCTGATCCCAAATTCTGCATCTCATCCCATTATAAACATCAAACTAATAAATCCGCAGCCCACTGCTCCAACTATCTCTGTCCCGACACGCTCGCCTGCGTCGCCGTCCCACACCACTGTCCCTGCGCACACCCAACCTATGAAGAGAAATTCGAATTGGCAGAGGGAAACGCGATTTGTGTGTCTAAGGGGGGTTTCAAAGCTGGGGAGGCGGCGAGGAAGGTTGAGTTGGCGCGGAAGGGATTGATCTAAGAGAATGGAGATGGCAATGGGGTGCGATGTGATTTATTTTCGGGATGCATATACTGCGGGTGTTATGGTGTAGGAATTTGTGGGTGACTCTTGGGGATATAGCGAGGGGTGTTGCAATAGATGGCCTTCAGATGATGTGAAACAGCGGATATTTCATGTTGAGTACTTGGGGAATGGAGGTCTTGATTTGCAGTATGCACAGTTTGAGAGTACAAGACCAATTGTGGATTCCTGTTCGTTCTACCTTGGGAACTCGCAGTTTGCAACATCTGGCATTTTCAATATCTGTATGATGGGGCTAGTGCTTTCTTCAATCTTGACAGCAATCCAGCGCCAGATCTCATAGATTAGTGTCCGGATTGAAGTTACGCCTTTCACAAGTCAAGTCGTCGTCAAGATGGGAGAAAATATCTTTTTTTCGCCTTCTAGATTAAACTATCTAGAATCACACTCCGAAATACTACCAACTCCTTCATGCATCCAACTCCTTCTTAGCAATCCGCGTTACATCTTTGATTTTAGTTGCTATTCTTTCTTCTGCTCCTTTTTCCCATTCTGCTCTTCTTCCTCAATCTCCTTCTTCCTCTTCCTAACCAACTCCGGCGGGCTATCCTCAATCAGCTCACTCTCGCCGTTAATCCCCGTCCACTTAGGAAGTCCATCCGGTATATCTGTTATTCTCTTTCCATAGAACATATGGCAACTACAGCAGCGAGTTCATTAGCATATATCTGACTTCAAAACAACCTAGCAATGAGAGATGGAAGCACATACGTAGGCATAAACCTATCCTTCTCCTCCTTGCTCTTGAACTTAAGCAGAGTTGGGAACAATAAAATCATATTTCGGCCTTCGTCCATGATTGGTGTTCGACAGTACGCGCAGCTGACTTTGCAGGGGAGTTTGTGTTTTGTGGTTTTCTCCTGCGAATCATACCTATTCGCACAAGCAGTCAGCAAAGCACGTCACTAGGATTGATGCAAGAAAGAGTCCACTTACCACCCCAACTCATGGTGACCATGAGTAAAGTTAATATCCCCCTTATGGAAAATAGCAGCCCATTGGAAAGGTGCACCTACACCATGACTTCAATTAGCTTTGCCTGTTCTCCGTGCACTCGACCTCGCCCCGAAGATGAGAAACTCACCATGAATAACCTGACAAGTCGAGCAATGGCAAAACTTTGCATCCAGAGGCTTCTCCCGGCTTAATTGATACTTCACACGACCACAGTGACAGCTCCCCTCATACAGCGCTTTGAAATTTGGATCATTCTCATGAACCTTGTATGGCTCGCGGAACTTCCACTCATTATGTTCACCCTCTACCTCATGACTCTTGCTACCCTGATCGAGGGCCTTCGCCTTAGGGTCTTTGTCTTGTTCTTCGAGATGGGACGCCATTTTGGGAGAATATGAGAAGGGACGGTATCTGACTTGGTTCGAGAGAAATGGAGAGGTTTCTTGAGGTCGGTAGGATCTTCTTGCAAATGTAGTAGGGCTTGCTTTTAAAGTATTGGAAAATAAAGAACTGATGCGGACAGCGGAGGTTCTAGACATCAGAAACAGTCATATATGATGATCTCTCAGAAGAGGAAGAAGAAAGTATTATAGCTTCGTAACAACATGCACAATTGGAATCAAGCACACGACATGAACATTCCTTATTCTTATCTACTACTCGTACTTAAGCTCTACTTAGCTAAGTACCACAAGTCCCTTAGGTACACTTTCATCATCTTTTGGCTGTTTTCCCTCAATATCGTCACCATATGATGGTTGATGCGGGGATTAGTCGCGGGAATTGTGGATCATCGACAAATGATGCATTACCATGACGTGTGCTACTTTAGCATCTTCTTGCTTAATCACAGTTCTTGGTCACGTGAGTGTGTGGACCTCACGTCGTTGATCGTGTTATTAGCTGCTGGAACGACCAGTAGTTCGCTCGATGATACCCTACTTGAAATCGGCGTTGTATGATTGACATAGGGGTGCTTGAATGAGTATCGATCTGTCGAATCGTTTGTGCCTGTAACGCTCAATCCTTGGTATGATCATCGGCCCTTAGATCCCTGGGCAGAGACTATTTGTTGACTGGTTTGCGCATCAAATCCCAAGACGTTGGTGAGATAATCAAGCCTAGTCTTAGTTAGCAAACTTCAAGCCACAGAGCGGGGGACAAGCTCCGGAAAATAAGCTATTGATTTCTTACCTTGCTTCAGTGCCAAGCTTTTCTTTCAAATTCCTCAGATTTTGCTGACACTCTTCCCATTTTGCAGCACGTTTTTGCGGTGATATGGTCTTAACAACCATGTTAAATAGCCCTGTGACTGGTCGATGATCTGATACGCGAACTTCATGGCGACGATAGTCGAGTTGTTCGACTCGATTATTGCCGCGGAAAAGTAGTCGATCGCACCAAGCGGGGGCTCGTTTCTTCTCGCTGGTGTCGTAGTTGTCGGTTCCAACATCGTATTTGTAGGTCGGGGCGAATGTGATAGGCATCTCATGGAATGCGCGCAGGCGGAACCAAGGGTTTTTGCGTTTCGAGGCGAGTAATTGATCGCGCTCAAGAAGCTTTCCAAGATTGTTCGCCTTGACCGCATTCACGACAGTGTCTCTACCCATTGTGTCGATACGATAGTTCAAGTCACCGTTCAAGATGCAAATTTCGTGGTCAAGAATCATTGAACCATCACCACCTCCGACATAGCTGTCTATTCGGACACTGTGGTCGCGCTCTGCGGGCAAGGACTGACTTTCAAGGATCATTGTAATATCAGTATTCCGGTCTTTAGTCTGCGTCTGACCTGCAGCAAGATGGCAATTGATAAAGCACATTGACGTATCATCTAGAACGAATCGGAGAATCAATGCACCCTGAAGATATCAGTAGGGTTACAACCAAAAGCTATCCCGGCATCATACCTTATTTCCGTGCAGTCCTCCCATTCCTCTCTTGACCTCTGCAGCGTTGATGTTTTTGATGCGTGGCAATAAAGGAGATCTTACAAATACACACGTAAATAGACCTACTAAGTTTGCCGTGTGTAAGAGATGATAGATTTCTCCTTGGACATAATCATCCAGACAACGAGTGAGGAAGTCTCGCCAATTTCGATATTGGCGGCTCATATGCTCGTGCTCCGAGTTGTTGTCTTTTTTCTTCGATTTGAAAAAGCTCTCTATATAAACGGTCAAAGACTGCTCCAAAAATTGTCAAAGAGATACTTACTCGCAGTAGTCTTCTTATTTTCCAAGTCCACCAATTCTTGGAAGCCGAAAACCAAGATGTCTGGCCGATCGCTGTCCTGAAGCAGTTCCGGAAAAAACCTCGAATCCTGATCAGATTGCTGGAGATGATACGGGGTAGATGCACCTGCGTTCCAAGTCATGACCAGTGTTTTTATCGGGGTGAGCTCGCAAAAGTCTGCTTCTTGGGACTGCATTTGCTGTTCCATCCAATCATCTTGAAGCATGGCGTCCCAAGGTCGAACCATATTATCCTGCCCCAAGGATACCACTTGTGCACGATCAAGCATCCAGAAACTGCTGCGATCAACAAATAAGCCAATAAGGGGATCATTATGAGCACGCCAATCCTTCTTCACTACCCAGGGAGTGTGGGTAGTATCGTAAACGTAAATCATGCCTGTGCTGAAGCCTGCCCAGAGATTACTGCCAACGCCTGCAAGAGAAGTAATTTTATAAACACTTATGTTGATTATACCCAAGCATGCATAATCGTGGCGAGAGTAAATGCTAATCTTTCCATCAACATGACCAAAATAGATACGGTCTGGCTGGGAACTAATGACGGTGCCTGATGTAACGTCCCCGGCGTCAGGCTGGCAGAGTGAACGTTGTAAGACCTGGAACTGAGTACTTCCATCTAAGGTGGGCATAAACACTCTGATATCCTTCCCAGTTGCGTGCCACAATTCGTCTCCAACGACAAGTGAGAAACTGTGCCCTTTAGGAATCCGAAAACTCTGCGATGGATTAGACAAATTTGGCTCGCCAGTACTGTCTGGAGCCCAAAGATGCAGTGTTCCGCCATCGTCAAGTGTCCACAGCTCATTCAGGTGTCGATAAATCTTTACAATCTCGCGACGAGTATGAGCATTAGACTTGCTCGCGACTACAGTTCCACTAGCGATGTCCACTTCTACTAATTCACCGACGTTGTTTCCTAGCCATAGACGTGTGCCTTCATTCTTTACCTCTGCTGCAGGTTTGAATGCCACCGATACAATTTTTATCCCTTCTGTATGCGGAAGATTCATGACAACTCCTCCATCCAGCAGACTCCAGACTCTCGTCATGTGACCAGAAGTACATACATACTCTCCACAGACGTCCAAAATTCGGGTATCGTACTTAGTCGCTATCTCGTAAACACCCTTGTTGAAATATGGAGGGCGACGATTAGAGTGGGATGTATCAGGATACTCGCCGGCTTTAAAAGAGAGGCCTTCCCTCACGGTTGTATTAGACGGAGGAACCTCGAATGACTGACGGGTATCCGCCCTGGTTAACACCGGATTCACGGGGGTCCTGAATTCTGCGGGGGTCCTGTCGCTTGTTCTATCAACGGTCATTGACCTTCCATGCGTTCTTGGAGGTGTTTGCAGTTGTGCTGTAGGATTAGAAAGAACCCTCTTAGGAGGAGTGGAAAATGATGGACCATTATCGAGCATCGTAGCATTACTGATTGGTGGCCGTGATCTGTCCATCGACGGCCGGGGGGGTGGGGGTGGCATAGGCCGACTACTAGATATCTCGGAATTCGTATAAGGTCTAGAGGGCAGAGTCGGCCGTTGGTCACCGGTCGCTTGCGGAGATATGATGCTGCGTCCCAGGCCATTAAACTCGCTATCCTTCCGCCTACTGATGACCGTATGATGCACTGGAGGCGGGTCAAATGATCTCGAGGTAGGAGTGTGAGAAACTGGCCGCGGTCTGTTTCTTGGCAAAGGGGGCGCTATCGGATATTCGCTCTCCGGACTGTCTCCACTACTTGGCGGGGTACCAAATGGGGAGGTCTTCTCTGTGGGCGCCCTGACTATTATAGGCGCTAGGGTGACGTTCTCCGCGCTTGAGCTGAAGCCTGCTGGTTTGCTCGATATCCTGGGTTTGTCGGCGCGGTTGATTGGTGGGGGCCCCGACTTGACGGACGGATCCCTTCTCAATTCTCCTGACCGTCTGGGAGGAGGAGGCGAAGGTGGAAGTGAGGCGGGATAAGACGCAGACTTCTTGGGGTCTATCGAAGGGGTATGCGGGCGACTCGCAATCTTAAAGTGTCGCGGAGAAGAGCTACCCGAGGAACATGGCATGGACCCTTCTGTTGACAAATAAGGAGCATTCGAGAGAGAGAGGTTCGGGGTTTTCGATTTTGGAGGCGATTGAGGGGGGTGGACAGTAACCGCGGGAGTAATCACTCGCGAAAGAGGTCGTGTAGGTGATGGGGATGGGTGACCACCGCCATTTGCTCGAGGGGCTTGTAACGAAACGTTCGTTGCACCTGCTTCTCGACCTCTCGAAGCTTGAAATATCTCTGCCGATGGTTGTATAATCTCCGATCTTGTATTTGAGGGCCTGACAGTATCCCCGACAACCACATCGTTCCGTGAACCTTTTGGTGATACGCCTCGAGGCGCAGTATTATTGCTTGATTTCGCATTTGCCATCTGCTCAAAATGGGACCGCAGAGAAGACACGGGTTTCTTTATTATCCTTCATCAGTAACTTATCCAGAATGTCGCATGCTCAACACTCACTATGGATGATCCATCGAGGCTCTCTTTCTCAGGCTCCTCCATGGCGTATGCTTTTCGATGTGTTTCCTGGAAGAAGGACTCGCATGCGGCAAAAAATATGGGAACTTCTCCCCAAAATCATGAGAGGAGCCTCTATTATCAGAGGGTCTACGTCCAGCTAGTCGTCATTGGAAATGGCTCGTACGGCCGTGGAGCAGTAGCCTCGTAGGTCAGTTTCCCGGTGTGTGTTGTGCTGCTGTTGTTTCAACCTTGTGGTAAAACATAAAAAGGAAAGCTGATAGGATTATTCGTAGTAAATACTGTAAGTGAATGAATGTAAAGAGAGTCTTGTGCAATTCTCAAAGTCGAGAAAGGTCATATACAATAGTTGTTGGTTGTGAATAACATAGCGAAGTTGCTCGTACTGTACCATCCCTCATTGTGGCTTCGCGCTCATTTTTGCAGGGGTCCCGGTACCTGGCTCGCCTGGTAATGCGGTGAAAAATTGAGGCGACAACCTTCGAAGATGAGGCTAGTATTCTTTGCCAGAGATAATCGGACCATTATGATGATAGCATCAAAACCAATTTCATTGTTCCTATAAATGTACCTCTACCCATAATTTCACTGAAAAACAATTCAAAAATTACAGAAATTGCACTCCTCTCTTCGCCCAATAACATTTCCGTGAAACAAGTACGAGTAATTGAGATTTCCGCCCTCACCAACATGAATACTGTAAGTCCTCAATTAACCTAGCACGGGTAGCTGCGGGGGACTAACACAGACACCCAGGTAAAATCCTTCTGGTACATCTCACCATTGCACTGGTTGACCTTCAACTAATATCTCATATTCAGGATAGGATGGGGCTCGCTATGTGTTGGTATGGTTTAAAATCCGATATCAATTCCCCATGTTTGAATGCTAATGGGGAGCTGCAGCGGGAGGAACGGCATACTACTTTGCGAAGAAATCCATCAACGCAGACAGAGCAGCTCGATTTGAAGCAGATCAGAAGAGGAGGAGGATGCAGGAGGCTCTCGAGTACTCTGCTAGAACAGACACCGCCTCTGTCGCAGGACATGCTGGACCACCGAGAGCAGACATGTCAGGTTCACCAAGTCAAGAGGCATCAATGGATCCGGCGCCGACAAGACATGCGCCGCACACTGAGGGTCAACGTGTAACGGAGAAGAGCAAGTACGAGACGAGCGAGCCATTCAGAGCAAGAAAAGGTGACAGGTTCAGTTAAAGGTCTGCTCTGTAAGGCGGAAATGGTAATGATTCTCACGGCAGAGGGACTTGAGGTTGGCGGAGTTCAGGGGAGTTTATGTATGTACAAATATGGTTGTTTCAACGGGCAGACACTCGCTACTCCCACTTAAGTTTACAATTGGCCCGGTTGTCTGAAATAGTTGAGAAGTTGTGAGTAAGTACCGGCATAAAAGAAGCACATTTTCCATCCGTAGATGTTTTTTCTGTGCGGGTTGACGATGTGAGAAAGGAAGTTCTTAATACTAGCTGGACGATTAGTACGCCGTTCATAGGAGTTGGTGGAACCTGAAAAACCAGAGGAGGGATGAGTTCTGACGGTTAAAGCTATCGCTAGCCGGGGCCGGGATACCTCCACCACCTTCTTATCCTTCCCGCAGTCACTCAATTTCACGATCAATAACTCTACAACATAACACGTACCAATGATGGGGTAGTGTATTTATGGCAAACCATCAACCAGCAACTTCTCCTACAAGATCTTTACAAGATGGCGTCGCACCAACTTGCAATCGCAAAAGCTTCATTCTCGGCGGGTCTTCTTCGACCTGATCCGCGATCAGTATCCAGAGAAGAAATTGCGCACTTTCACACTCTTCTGAATACCGCCATAATAGAATGCTCGCCAATTAATGTCCAGGTTTGATCAAACACTCTCATGGATATATCGATGCGATAACTAAATCGTGCGCGAGGATAGAAATGCAAACAATGGATATTGGAGAACATTGTGCAATCCACAGCAAGATGCACAGCATTGGGAAAATATTTGACAACTCTTACGACCTCACTTACCAAGGCTACAAACCGCGAACCATCCATCAAGCGCAAGCGCATACACATACTATACATCCTCAATGACCTGCTTCACCACTGCAAATACCTAGTGAACGATGCATCAATTTCAAGTAAGATTCAGCCTACCCTAGTCGCACTGGTAGGTAGCGCGGCATCGTTCACAAAATGCCCCAAACACCAGCGCAAGATCCAGGATCTGCTCGACATATGGCAGGATAAAGGCTACTACTCCAAAGATTACATTGAGAAGTTACGAGAAACTGCGAAGATTGCTTCGGAGAATGGAGAATACTTGGAACAAACAACATCATCTGGGGAGAATGGAGAGCAAGGCCTATCATCCAAGATATCAAAGACTGCGCCATTTGTCATGCCAGCTATGCATGGAGATCCCTCGATGCCTTGGTTTGACCTACCAGCCGGCAATTTAATGCCACACATTGTCCCCAACTCAACGCGACCAATAAACCCGGATATGATCAAACCTCTGCAATTTGTTGCGGGGCCTGCAGACGAGAATCTGATCATTGCGGTCAAAAGTCTTTTGGATGATGTAGATTCAATTTTCGATACCCCATCTGGCCAAGACGAAAGGGCAGCGTTAGATATAGACGAGCTCGGACAGCCTATCATTCTTGATGAAGTTACTGGCGAGATCATTGATGGAGAAGGGTATTATGGATGGTCACGGGTATTCTGTGAGAAGATGAAGAGGCGGCGCAAAGGACTTGATCAGCCAGTCAGTGAGCGAGACAGAAGAAGTCAAAGTGGGAGCATAAGTCCGCAAAGGAAGAGGCGCTACAGTGACTCCGGAGATTCTCGTCGAAGTTCTCCCAACAGAAGTCGCCGGCCACGACGCTCTTACAGTAACAGCTCGCGCTCGTCGTCACCTGACTATGACAGACGTGTGCAAGGAGATGGGCACTCTCGATCACGGTCGAGGAGTAGAAGACAAGATCATGGCGACAATGAACCCGGGAACTCCTCTTCTGGCTCTCCTCAGCGGTCTTTAGGAAATGGAAATCCCCCCATGCCAGAAAGTTACACAAGGTCGGCGCCATTCTCTACGCCGCAGGGTGGATTTCCCCCCACCACGACATACCCAGGTCCATCCGGAATACCATTACCGCAAGGCCTATACCAGCCCAACTTTCATCCTGGATTTCCACAGCCGAGTCCTATTCACAATCAGGGGCCCATACCTTGGCCGCCTCCACCACCCCCTCCTATGCCAAATATGCCATTCAATCCGGCGAACCCACAATGGCCTCCACCACCTCCACCGAATTTTCCTCCGAATTTTCAACAACCTCAAGGTTTTCCACCCAGTGGCCCACCGGCTTGGCAACCGCCGGTTCAAGGAAACCCAGGGAGAGGTTACAACAAAGGATGGAGCAATCCCTCATACGGAGGACAAGGTAGAGGCGGCAGGGGAAACTATAGGGGGAGAGGTTGGTGATGAACATTTCATGAGAGCACGAGCACTGCGGACTGTACTCCGAGAGATGTGAGAAATTTTCATTTTAAGTGGCGTTGCAGAACCCCCCACGCATCGTCATCGAACAGCTGAGTAGGATTCTTGTAAGAAAATAATTCTTGTAAATATCAAGCCCTTGAGGCTGTTTTGGAACATTCAAGCATTATAATGGCCCTGTGTAGCCGCGTCTAACCGGAGCATTTTTCAACGGAAGTCAAAGCGCAAGATATTGATCATTTTACACATTGAGAAAGTAATCTGAGAACTGATATCAACTGATTATGAAATATGGAAAATGGTAATGTGATGTAATCTGATAAGAGCGGAGTTGTGCGAGCATCGGGCTAAAGCGAACACCACCGTTTTTATTTTTTTTGTCCGAACAACAATATATTTATTATTATTGTCAGAGGGCGTGAAAGAAGGATTTGCGATTCAAGGGGCACTCAACCCGACGAGCGGGGTTGTAACCTCAGGACCATTTCTATAAAAATATTGAAGGAGAAGCGAAAACGGTAGTAATTAGTTTGTACTTGAGCAGGACCTTATTATTAGATTCCGACTTCCTTACTACAATATAGCGATACTCTTACAATTCCCTACCAACCAAGCTCTAACACGGTAACACCTACCCAGCCATAGATTTTCTTAAACCAATTAATCAATCAATCAACCGAAAGAATCGACCGTCCCCCATCCGCAGTGACCCTCTTCCTAATATTAACCTCCAACAACCTACCCGTCCCCTTGACCAACTCCCCATCTTCAAGAACATCTAGGACCGCCCCCGCCGCATATACCAACGCTTCGCCCGTCCTCAATCGCTCGATCTTTTGGCGCAGAAGGATATCGTCGTGAGTATGATTATAATCATGATCATAGTTCTTTGATAGGGGCATATGCTCCTTCGCACCAAGTCCATCGCTATCATTTCCTTCATCCCCCTTGTCATTCATATGCCCTCTTGCAAGTCCATCATCCTTATTCCCCACAACAATCATAGGAATATGCCGTTTCAACACGGCAAACCACTCGGGGCTACTAAATCGATGCATCACGGTGATGGAGGCCAGGGCGATGATATCAGAGAGCAAAAGGGGTTCTTGGGTGGAGACGATGACGCGGGCGCCGAAGTGGCGTTGTTGACGGATAATGCTTTTGAGGTGGTCGGTTAGTTGTTTGGCCCCGGGAAGGTTGTGCATGTACTACTTGGTGAGCGGAGGTGTCAGAGAATAGAGAATGAGAGGAGGGGGAGGGAAGAAAAGGAGAGGAGCAACAGGAATTCATTTAATCATACCTTATGCGCCTCGTCGAGTACGATCATCTTCCCAGCAGAAGAAGATTGTATATATTGCTTCAATCCCAAATTAAACAAAATACACGCAGTATTAGTATCCACAAAGGGACACGAAAGATCCATGATAGTGATTTCACCCGGCTCAAATGTCGCCGGAGGATATATATCTTCAAGATCGAGGAAGGATTCCAGAAGACCTAATCGTAACTCTAGCATGTTTTCCTGAGTAGGATTAAACGGACAAAGCTTCAATCTCCTTTTGAATTCGAAATAGGAAAATTGTCTCTCAGTCGCTAGATCGCGGATGATTTTTTGCACTTGCGCCATATAGAGAGGTACAGTATTGGATTCGTCGAACGCCATCAAAGTGTTCATTGTTCCTGCATCAAGGGCACGTAGTTTGAGCTTGAAGGGAATAGCCGTGACATTTTCCAGTCGGTTATATATATCACGGATTTCGGGGTTTGTAGGTGATGTTAAAACTGTAATCTTTTTTACTGCAGGGTGATCTTGAAGCCCAGGGTCACGAGAACGCGAGGCAAGAAATGCAGCTTCGCTGACGGTGAAGCCAGCACCACCAGAACCGTAATCTCCATAGCTGAATACCAGGGCGGAAAGTGGTTCTTGAAGACGACCGATGAGTCGAGATGGAATTAGTGCGTTTTCTACATTGTATCTCTGTATCAGCGCATGTCATGACTTCGTGGTCGGATTTGGGGTGTCAGATCTGTCTTACCAAGGAGACAGGATGTTGTATGGCTTTTCCCGCTTCCCTGTACCCCACAAATGATCGCAGAAAATGGATTGTTGGTGTTGACAAACAGGCGTGAAGTCCGGCTGGTGCCCCCATTGAGATCACCAAAGTATCCGTATTGCGGAAGATGACGACTGCCGGATTTGTCCAGAATTGCCCGGGAGATGATCGATGCATATTTGATCTCATGCTCTCGAATATCATGTGAATCATTCCTACTAGTGGCAGCACCCGTTTGTAAAGTATCCATGAGATCATAGTCAGGTTCGTTTGGTGCAGAGATTTTAGAGACAGAGGCGTCATCAGAATTATGACCATCTATGCTCTCCTGTCTGATTCGCAGCTGCTTGAAAACCAACGCAGTATCTTGAGTTAGGGTAGAGTTCTCTGTTGACTCTGCTTTCGAGGGATTTTGAGGATTGCTAGTTCCAGGTTGGGGACATGGGACAGGCAGAAGTACTTTTGGTACGATTTTCTGTGGCTCTTGGCTTGTGGAACTTGATTCTGCTGCGACTTGTTGACGTCTTCGCTCCGCCCATATCCTATTGGGCTCTGGTAAACTGTACTTGTGACCGGGTTGGCGAAGTCTGATTGACATTAATATCAGTTAGCTTGTATCTCCAGAGCGGTGATAACTATGTCTCTCGCCTTTTGAAGACATCTTGAATTTCTTCGACCGTTCCTGGCTTTAAGGGACTATCACATAAGATTTTGATGACTTTACTATAACCGATGAACCCAGACGGACTGATGAACCCTACTCTAAGGTATTCTTGATGAATCCATTTTTCGATGTTTACCAGCAAGAGTTGCTCGTTAGGTTTAGTTTCAGACTTTGGGCCAAAGTTTCTTGAAAAATGGTGGGGATTGATTCCGATATCAAGAGATGCCCCATTCTGCTCTGCAAATCTATAGAGGTTAGTCTAGCGTGGATACTTCCCTCGAAAGCTGGCCTCACCTGTTTATGAAACTGTATATTGCATCAGCGTCGTTAGGCCGGAGACGGACAAGGCGATCACGGAACTCCTTCAAATTTATGTTGTTTTGCACCTTTCCATCATTATTGCAAAAATCCCAGCGGAAATGCTCCGAGGCCCACTCGTCGATCCGTCTTTGCATCATGGTAAACAGTACATATATCAACGTTGACAACCTCAGAAATATCTCTCGATAAGCTGTTTGAAATTTGTAATTTATGTCCTACTCCACCCGAACAATGACACGTCTGCTTGTTCACATCTGTTGTTGGTAACTGTTGGAAGAGGGTCTCTATTTAGCTTTATATCCTCAGGCATCTCAAAGCCTCTGATAAATAACCAAACAAACAAACTATATATAATAATAGGATTTTCCAAACGAAATGTTATGACCCAGGTTATGTAGCGATTAAAGGGCCTTAGGCTTAGAAGGGAACCACCTGTATTTGGAGGGTTAAGCCATTATATCTAGACAATATACTATATATACCCGCGATAGTATAGGTACCTACGGGATAGAGGGTATTTTATAATATAGGTATCTATAGAGTAGACTGTACTCTGGAGGAAAGGTCCTTATCGCTGTAAGGGTATCTAAGGAAAGAATAGTACTTTTAGGAACTATATGATGTCCCACACACCACACAATTTCCTTCACTAAAAATTTTCGTGCTCCTCCCGATGTTAAGCCCAAGAAAATGGTTTTCGAATACCCAACTGGATCCGCTGTTTGTGAACCATTTAATGGAGTCCACGAAGACAAGTACAGCAATAAGTAGCTAAGGTAGGAACCGTGTACAATCAGCCGAACGGTTCCTGACTGACATCTCGAGGGGCACAAAGATACTGAAGCTCCATTTTATATTCGCTGCTATCTAACCCTACATCATTCTTAATTTGGCATTTCAACTCAACGGCAATTCGTGACTCACGTTCAATTTGCCCTCTCTCGGCTGAGCTGGCAATTGCTCCAGTCAGTAATCTAAATCTACAGCAGGTCTGCATCTACGGGTCAGCAGTGGCCGAATAACTGTGACAAGCCATCTCGCAGGTCGCAATCGCAGTCGCAATTGCAGTCTCTTGCACACAATAACTACGGCATTGTACTACTCGAACAAGGTACTTTCTTGGATGTAACCCTTCACGAGTCACCACCTCCAATCCCCGCCCGGCAAAGAAGATTATAGGTCCCCGCCCCTCTCGCATGCAACCAGCAAGAAAGAAGAGGAGTTAGATTGATTAGATTGGCGTGCGATTGACTAGACCCCAGTCGCGGCAGGTCTGAATTCTTCGGACAACACCGCACCAAGCACCAGCAGTATCATATCATTACCAGCAACATCATCACCACCACCAGTAGCCCAACAAGTTTCCGCCAGGGCACGAAAGTGGTTCTCTGCACGGTTCCGCAAACTATCTAGGAACTACGACCTGCGCTGCACACTGCACGCTGCTGCACCGTCCACGGAGCCATTGTCCATACACAGCACACGCTGCACGACCACGAGCAGCATTCTATGTCGTTATCGGTTGGATGCGGTATTGTATACCAGTAGACTTTTTTAAAACCCCCACATTTTCTGCACTGGAGTGGCTTATGCAGGAGATTCATCCAGCGAAGCCGACTTGGGGGACCCTGAATAAACTACTACAAAGCACAATACGAAACTCATTTATACAGCACTGCACCTGTCGACGAAAAGACATTATATTAATTGACCTTCCTCCAACCTCCGAGCCGTGGGAGATTAGAGACCAGAGAGATCGAGAATTCGGGGAGTACACCAACCAGCTGAACTGAAACAAAGAGCTTCTGCATTGGCTTTAATTGCGCGTGGGGTGATTCCCTTTCCTGTATTGAGTCGTGCTTCTCTGTTTGGTGGAAGACATCATTCGAGCTGTCGACATTTCCCCAAGTGGCTTTTTAAAGCCCCAAAATTACCCCGCTGTTGGACGGCCGAATTGCAGGGCTCGCTCGCAAATCCACCTTCCTCATATTCGCCCTCCACTCGCCGTGGATATCTGAGAAGACCACCTAGATCGACCCGTCTTCCATCCTCTGTCATATCGACACATTGACAGCCCTCCTCCAGTTTTGGGAAACCCGTAGAAGAAGCTGCGCGTTTCCTGAGAAGTTCGGTGTGCGTTTGTCTCAGGACCCTTTTTTTGTGTTGTGTTTGGCTTCGGATAACTGCAAGGTACTTAGCCTAGGACGTGTTGAGCTGCATAACTACCACCCAGCCCGGGTTTAGGAAGTGGGAGGCAGGCAAAAGGCGGCTTGGAAACGCAGCAGAAAGGGCACCATGAACGCTCAAATCTCATTTATTGTAAGTAATTCTTATTCCAATTACCCTGTGAAAAAAGACCGCAGGATGGGGGATATAAAGGCATGTTTGCCCGGGAGACTACCTGCATAGGGCTCCGGGAATTGCATGTTTCGGAGTTTGGCCTTTGCCGGAATAATGGAGCATGTCGTCAACTTCACGCCCGATTGCATTCACTTCGTCTTCGAGGCAGAGAGTAGCTGCCTCCTTCACTTTGGTCCAAATTTTGTTTCCCTCGTCTCAGGCCAAATTAGGCAACGACCAAAGTGTTCGATTACTTCCTGTACTATCCTGGTTTTTTACTTGCTTTGTAATTTTCTCCCCTTTGAATAATGGCTCTCTTTCAGGAAACTCTCGTCAAATTGCATGGTATCAAGGATTATACTGACATCAATCAGGAGGGCGAGTTCAGCCTCATCCACGTACCTCTTCCGCTGTACTCCTCGCTATTGCAACCAATTTTAAAAGTCTTGTTGCCTTACAAAGCTGAGGATGACGGAGAGGAGGATGATCATATCGAGAGGCTTTCCACAGATAGCGAACATGGCTTTCTTAATATAAGCGTAACACCAATTGAGTGCTCCATAGTCTGTCAAAAGTCCTGGGCCGAGACTATATTCCAGCCTGTTATCGAGGCACTTCCCAAAGATGCAGTAAACCAGGTTCAGATTTCTGCAGATAGCTATATAGTCTTCTCAGTGAACAGCACCGGCACAGACGCAGGCCAGCGAGTAATGGACCTAACATCCCCTCTAGCCATGGCCGGGATCCCCATCTTCTTCATCACCACCTACTACACCGATTTCATCCTCGTGCCTTCCAAAGATCGCCAGACAGTGGGCGCAGCATTACTAGCCCGCGGCTTCGAGTTCTCCGAGGAACAATCCGCCTACGTCGTGCCCACCCCATCCTCACATTCCCGCGTCGGAAGCATAGCCTCCAACCCGCCGTCTACCCCTCCTCCGTCTAACATCACCGAGCTCCAGGCCCGCACCTTCAAGCACCTCAAGCGGCGCAACGTCCGCCCCTTCGTCGAGCCCGGCCTTCACCTCATCCAATGTTCCGGCCGCGAACACATCGAAGACCGGCCCTCCTCCAACGGCAACGGCGTCGCCCATCACAGCTCCCTCGACAAAATCAACACCCGCCTGTATATAGGCATCGTGTGCGCACTGACCATGCAGCCGAAATTCCTCTCCTTAACCATTTCCCAGGAGGAAGGCCCTTCCCTCCTCTTGGACAAAACACTTTTGCATTTCTTTGGGAACTCGATCCAGGGCGACACGGACGGGGACCTGGTGCCGATTTTCCTCGACCTCGTGGATTTGCCGCTCGAGTCGACGGGTATTGTGTGTGGGGTTGCTGGCAAGTTGGTCGATGAGATGAGGATGAATGACTTGGAATCTACGTTTGGCGCGGAACTATCGTATCTGTCGACGGCGAGGGCGGGCGCGGTGATACTTTCGCCTGAGGGGTCGGCGAGGGCGTTAGATACGCTGCAGCCGTTGTTGGATAGGGAGAGTGAGTGATTGGATGGAGATAGGGGGTGGGGGTATATATAAGGATATCTGGGGATGTGATGGTTTGATTAAACAAAACAGAAAAAGAGAGGAAAAAGAAAGGGGAAAGAAAAAGAGAGGAGAAGCAAAAAGAAAAAAGAACAGAAAAATGTGCATATGGGAATAGTTTCGGGATCGCATCATGATGGATTAATTATGCATGGAAGTATGGAGTTTGCTTTCAGTTCGGTGAGTCGAGTGGGTGGGTGAGTGTATGATGGATAGGATCATCTGAGCATTTTCCAGGTGTTTTTTGTTTTTGGTTGGGAGGGAATGGATACCTCGAAAAGTTATTGGAGTTGTGAATTATTGTTGTTTAGTTCTTCTCTTCTCTTTCGTCTTTTGGACATGGATATGGATGGGGATATCGACTTGATCTGACTTTGGATGTGGATGTGGATGTGGAATGGAGATTAGGATTGGGATATGGTAGAAGGTGGGTGGGTGTAAGTAGTGGAGTTGGTTTGGTGTCGGGGATGAGATGGGATGAGGGGATGTAAGATGAGGGGAGACGGGGTTATATAGATGGGACGTCTATGAACCGTGGAACGATGGGATGATATAGAGAATATAGCTCTATGAGGTGCGTAGAACCATGGGACGACGGAACATGGGATGATGGCACGACGGTGGAACGATGGGGATAGTGAATATAACTCTTCTCAAGAAATATGAGTCTGTGCTTTGACTATTCAGTGAAGATTTATTATGCTATCACATCCAGCCGCGGGATTTCTGAACCTTCCCTCACTGGACTCCAGATATATGTTTACTGACTGCCCAGCTTACCCGAATAATCACAAGCACGAGCACAAGCAGTTCCAACCACTTATCCGACTTTTCCTGCTTTTCTCATAGCTGCTCTTTGGAGACTCAACCCAGCTCGATTCGCTGCCCTGCAGTTCTCGCCCATACACAAGAGATATGAAGACCTGCAAGAGATGTCCGCGACTTCACCTTTGACAGTCGCTTCTGTGCTTAGGGCAAACAAGCTACATCCTCGGCGGTCTTTCCATGCACGACTTACATAGCTGTTGTCGAGAATCCTAGATGCTCACCTGTCACCTGTCACCTGATACCCATCATCCCTCTTTCTTCCTGCCCAGCTGCTGCGGTGCCAGGCTATCTCCCAGTATATCTTGCCGTCTCCTTCCCTATACATGTATGTGACTTGACCACGAAGGGACCCGTACGACTCCAATGCTGATACATAGTGTCTTTTGCGCCATTCGAATCCGACCATTCATCCCATCTTTCCATGCCAATACATCGTGTATCCCGTGCCGTTCAATAGGCCCATCTATCCCATCTTTCCACGTGGGATTTGATTTCTGACAAGCACACACATGGATGCTAAAGTCATTTGTCTCCTTGCAGCCAAAAGGTGACGCCACACTTGAGGTGTAGCTATCATGGCATATTTCTGCTTTTTTCCGACACTCCTGTTGAAGACTAGGAAGTGGAATATGGTACCTGTTTATCAATCTAATCTTGTTTGGCGAAGAGTACACGCAAAAAGGAAATCCATCTCACCTGGCCAGCCGTGGCATGATATATAAGCACAAGAGATGCGGCTTGTATTACACTCTCTTTAGACGGCATCGAACGGGTCGTCGAACTCACGAGACGTATCCAACTGAAGCTATCCTTACTAGCCATGACATGACATATAAGCACAAAAAACTGGCAGTGTATATTTCACTCTCCAGCCGGCATCGACCCGGTGGTTGTCCAACTTACCAAAGGTATCCATCTGAAGCTATCCAGACGGTTGGCGGACAAAAAGACACTCCCACAGCACAGCCCTTATCACCCTGATATTGATATCCTCTGTCGGATCTCCCCCGCCAGGCAGCAGGGTAGCCCTGCACGCATTACACATTTACACGCAAAACCCCCACCCACAGTTGGTCGGAGCCGATGCCGATGTAAGTGCTTATGCTTATGCTTATGCTCGCTCATGTTCCAGAATTTCCCAGGACTTGAATGTAAAATGACGTGGTGTGTACGAGTTTTCTGCATCGGATTTGTGAAAGAGTCATAATATAATCAATCAATAAATCAATCGATGGAGCGTCGATTGCATTTCATAACTCGTGATAATTGATAAATGCAAGAATATGCAGGCTCGGATCGAAAGAGAAGAGAAAATGCAGATGCGAGGAAAAGAAAAAGAGATGGACAAAGAACAAGAACTTTCCCTAGATTATCAGAGATCCAGAGATCCACAGCCGACGCCAACATCGAATTTCTTCGATTTACATTTTTGCCCATGATGGGGGAAAAAAGTGGGGAAGCGCCGACGTTTTGAGTGGTGAGATCGAGATGGCACTTTGAAATCTTCTTTGGCATCTGGGGAAAAAGCGGTTACGCTTAGGGAAGGACGTTGATCCCTGTATGACTTTCATGTATATTTGAATTTTGTACAAAGTACGTGTAACGGGGTGGCCAATGGAAGTAAAGAATGGGGCAGTTTCACAAATTTCTTGGAAGGAGGGTCTTCCATCTGATGTTTGCTTGTATTTGCCGTTGTGCTTGATTTGGGTAATGACTGCTCTCTCTTTGCTCTCTCTTTGTTCTCGTTAATTCTTAGCAACAGTGTTAGCATCATGAGTTCTACTTCCTACTTGCATTGAGTATCGAATACCGAAAGGGACCATACTAAAAGCGATCGAAACTTTGCTGTACAAGTACGAAGCAAGTTGCAAGTACGAGCTGTTCCCAGCTTTGATCCTTTGATTGCCCCAGCATCCGAGAACCAATAAGCACACGCCGCCGTCTCAAGCTTCCCATCAACCAATCAGCGCCGATCTCCGCTCCTCATTTTCGATGCTTCCGATGCGTCGGACGCGGTGATGACATCAACTGGTCGAAGAAGCAGCAGAACCAAGCAAAATCATACCACCTGGTGGCTTGCAAACGAGCAAATGCATTAGAACTGGTTCCTTTCAGGTAATAATTACACGACTTGGCCATGGGACTGTGAGTACTCAGTACATCTGAAGCTTTCCAGTGGCTGAGCTAGCTCGCCAGGACAGCTCGAGAAGGGCAAGGCGTGAGGGGCGTGAGGGGCGTGAGGGGTGTGCAACGACGAACTGCCTCTCTGCCTCTCTGCCTCTCTGCCTCCTCATCGGCCAACCAGCCAACAGCCAACCAAGCAGAAACATGCGCAGTGTACCCAGTAACTGTAACCGGTGACTTACTTGTAGAAGTTACAAAGTACCAGTAGAGACAATCATCCAATTATTGCTTGCCCTGCCCGTTCCCGGATTCGAGGGGAATCTGGATCCTGCATGTGTGTAGGACTTCCCCCTCATCCACTCTGCTTGCTTTCCAAGGTTAATTGCTAAACTTCTCAACCGCGCGTCATAGCAGGTGCGTCTGCCTGCTTGTACAGGTATGCTCCTCTAACCTTACCCATGCTCCATGCTCCATGCTCCATGCTCCATGCTCCATCTGTTCCGAGTGTAGCCTTGTTCGATCGAAAGACTATTTACTCCTCACCTGCCCTCCGCCTTTCAACCTTTCTCCTCTTCTATTTATTTCTTCCCCATCCCTCTTACTTCTTCCTTTCATCACAACAAAGAAGTATTTCCATCTTCATCCCGTCATTTATTCATTTACTTGACGCTTTTCAACATATACAGAGGAATTGATCGTGATCTCGTCGAGATGATTGACCCAATGCAAGCTTTCAATATGGAGGACTTCGCGAAGAAGACCTCGTCGCTTCTTCTTCCTACCTCTACTCCATCTGTAGCTCCCATCCCAACTGTCATTCCTAAGCCCAACATCACCTACGAGACTGTGGGTGAGTCGGGAACCAAGACATTATGGGTAAGCTTCATCAATCGACGGCGGAATCCTCTCAGGTTGCCTTTGCTGACCAGCGAAATAGGTTGTCTTCGTTATTATGTTCTTGTCAACTCTCAGCTTCTCTTTCATGGCATGGAGAGTCCCAGTTGTAAGTACCAACCAGAAACCTGCACCGTCCCTTCTTGCATATCATCAAGCTAACTAGATTCTAGCAAAAACGTCTCTTCCACGTTTTGACTGCCTTCATTACCCTCTTCGCAACCCTCTCCTACTTCGCAATGGCCACTGGTGATGGAAACAGCTACGCACACATCATTGTCAAGGAAACCCACAACCACACTCCTGCTACCTTCGAGCACATCTACAGACAAGTCTTCTGGGCTCGTTATATCGACTGGACCGTTACTACTCCTCTCCTCCTTCTCGATCTATCCTTCCTTGCTGGTCTCAACGGTGCCAACATCCTCGTTGCAATTGTCGCTGATGTCATCATGGTGTTGACCGGTCTCTTCGCCGCGTTCGGAAGCAGCGATGGACAGAAATGGGGATGGTACGCTATGGGATGTGCCGCCTACTTGGTCATTGTTTACCAATTGGCCATTCCAGGCCGTCGTGCAGTCACCACCAAGGATGCTAAGACTTCCAAGCTCTTCGCTGCCATTGGTGGCTTCACCTTGATCCTCTGGACTCTTTACCCAATTGTTTGGGGTATTGGTGATGGTGCTCGCAAGTGGTCTGTTGATGGTGAAATCATCGCCTATGCCATCCTTGATGTTCTTGCCAAGCCAGTCTTCGGTTTCTGGCTCTTGTTCGCCCACAGCGGTAATGCTGCTACCTCCATTGATGGATGGTGGAGCCACGGTTTGGGCAGCGAGGGATCCATCCGCATCGATGACGATGAGGGTGCTTAAATAGCCTGAACCAACCAATATCTAAGCAGATCGAGTCGACACAGTCAATTCACGAGACTCGACGTTGCAATCAATCGGGGGTGGTATGAGATTGTCACGAATGGCAATGATGGATGAAAAGTTCATAAACACTATGGAATCAATGATGCTTATGGAATGATGTGTTGGCGGGCCTGGCTTTTCTACTCTTTTTATTTGCATGTCATGACACTAGGGGGAATACGGCATTGGGGTTCTTTATATGATAGTCTTTGCACGCACAATCCCGTTATGGGAAGAACCACTAGTGTTCTTTAATTAATATAATTGTGCTATTATGGGATGATGATATCTACTTTAATTCGTGCTTGATTGTGATGATTCGGAAACTGAATATGCTGTTGACCATATTTTGTTTGTTCATGTGTGTTTGATTAACTGTGTTTCGCTCATGTAAATGCCGGGCACTACGATTCCAGAATCTACCAGATTTATGCTCACCCGTTTATGGCATACCTTACTTACATTCTCATCACTTCTCTGCACATCTACAACTGCAAAGAGAGATAATTTCCTATCATGTAACACATGGAATTGTTGTCTAGGTCCTTTAGCATAGTGTTCTAATCAACTCAATTTGCGCCCTATTCAACTTTGTTGGAAGGAAGAACGAACGAATACCCCTATGTGGTTGGGGAAAAGACTCAACATCACACTCGGACTTAATCCTGCAGGTGCAAATATATTTCTGTTTGTTCCTTTATTTCCTTTTGTTCAAGAGTTCATGTTCATTGCATTTCATATGCTTAAATCATTAAAATCCCCTTTTCCTCATCTCTCTTATATCTCCCAACATCCATCCATCATCATCCACCACCTAACACCAACTCCCCCCTCTCCCTCAGCTTAAAGCTTCAAACTCTCCTGCAACCCATACCCCCCCTTCCCCTTCTCCGCCCTCACACTCCCCACACTCCTCTCCAAATACCGCAACGCCCCCTCCGCCTTCGCACAACTACTCACACTCCCCCCATTCACATCCGCACCCACCGGCTTCTTCCTCCCATAACCAGTAATCCCCCCCGTAGCTGCATCTTGTACTCGTCCCAACACATAATAATAATACCACACCTCGCTCACCACCGTATACCCGGTATCCGTACTATTAACCGCTTTTCCCGCGGGGGTAGTATTATACCTGGGACCAGAACAGCCGATGTAAGGTAAAGCCCCGAATTCGGTTGTTAGAGCGTGTTGAAGCGAGGAGAGCGTGTAGGTGCTGGTGTTGGAGGGGTGGATGGAGTGCGTGGCGAGGAAGGAGTGGGTGGGGAGGGAGAGGTAGTAGGAGAGGGCGGTGGGGAGGAAGGTGAGGAGGGTGGAGAGGGAGGTAGGGGATGTGGAGTTGGGGGATGAGGAGCCGAAGCATGGAGTGTCGAAGGTGGAGAAGCAGGTGGCGTGTTTGGAGAATTCGTGAGCCCAGAGGTACCAGTTGGGGGCGCCTTGGTTGATCCAGTATCTGGGGAGGGGCGGTTAGTTTTGGATTTGGGGGGTGATGGGTAAAATGTACGTACTTGTTCATGTAGGCTAGTAAATCATATTTTCCGGCCTCTTCGATGTACTTTGTGATTGGTGGTCCCTTGTAAGGTGGAACTGGTGTTCCGCTGCTCGTGCCGGTTGTGGTGTTTGGCGACGGCGAGGGATCGAATTGTCGGCTGTGTGAAGATGTAGGTTAGCTTGATGATCTTGACTTCTTCTTGTTTTCTCTCTCAATCGTTGCCCTCCTCTTTATCTCCTTTCCATTCCGCACCTCCATTCCTTTTCCCACCTCCTACCCTTCTCTTTCCCTCTCCTCCACATCCACTTCCCACATCCCACCCCTCCAAATTCCCCTGCGCACCACAGAAGAGAAAAAGAGTAAAAGGGAAACCAACTTCAAATCACAATACTGCGTATAACTCCCATTACAGTAATCCGGCCACAGTCCATGCAGCGTCCAAGAATCCTTCGGTAGCAGCTGGCCGCTCGATTCATACCCGGTATACGTATCCCAGAACTGTGTGCTGAGCACCAAGCCCCCATACGTTTCTGTGCAGCAGGAATCGGTGACGTTTGGGTGGGCGAGGGCGCTGCAGGACCAGTGGGGTGTTTCTGGGGGAGATGTTAGATGGGGGTGCTAAATCGGGGAAGGGGGTTGTAGGGGAAGGAGAAGGGTCAATGGAAGCGAAGAGGTCAATTGGAATGGAAAATGTCAATTGGAAAAAGGGAAGAGGCAAACGATGTTCTGAAAAGAGATAGAGAGAGAAACTTACTCAATTCACAAGTATGGTTCAAATAGCTCTCACCATAAAGCGACGCATCAACCAATTGGGTGAGCAACGGCGACAGCAACGTAACAAGAGTTGACCGATACATCTTCCGTTCTTCTATACACAGACAAGTATAACAGAATACACCCACAATGAAGAAAACAAGAGAAAAGAATCAGGAATGCAAAACTCCACCTACCTACCTACCTATTTAAACAAACCATCCATCGCCACACACAACTCAAATCCATGACAGAATACTTGGTATAACTGCTACTGTAGCTAGCTAGCTATCTAGACCCCGAAAACGAGAAGGTGCCTTTTTTCCCGCCAGGAACCAACCGTAAAAAGTCCTGTCATGCAGCGACCCCTTCACACGTGGGCCGCCTATCAAATCGGGTGGCCGGTACCGATTGGAACACCTGCCTTTCCGGGTAAAGAGCCAAGGAGGAGGCGTCGGAGCGGAGCGAGAAATGGTTGTATTTCAGCTGTTGTTTGTGTTGCTTTGGCAATGTGGTGGACTTGGGTCTAGATGTGGTCTGCGAGCATGATGGGGCCTCACTTCAAATGGGTAAGTAAGTGCAGTAGGCAGAGGTGCAGTGCGTGCAGTGCAGTGCAGTGCATAACTAATATAAAAAGTTGAGGTATGGACTGGTGTGGAGCTCGGTTTAGCTTAGTAAGTCACCCGGTGAAGTTTGCTCGGTTTGCTCACCATGCTCATAGCATACGAAAGTACCGACATCAAAATCCGATTTGAGACCTCCTCTTATCTACCAACTTACCAACAGTTGCTACCAATATATAAGGCTAAACAGTTCTCAAGACAACCCTCAATTAATCTACAAGTACTTTTGAGCAGATCATCAATCCAGAGTTAAGTAGATACTAACATCTCATTTTTTTTTGATTCTTGGGCGATTACAAAGGTACTGAAGCAAGAGATATAACAATGGCAACCGAATTCACCAAGTTCCCAGCTTTACCACCGGAGCTACGACGCAGGGTCTGGAAGTTCTGCCTGCCGCAAGGCCGCGTCTTGGAATTCGACTATCCTCATCCATATATTATCGCAACGAAATGCACCACTGCAATAACGTCCAAGGTAAACGCAAGACCACCAATTATCACAAGGGTATGCCGCGAGTCTCGCGATGTAGCGTTCAAAAAAGGCGGATTTCTCTCCGATGTCCAAGCTCGACTCAAAGCACGAGGAGTGCGAGAGCCAGAAATGTGGTACAAATACGGGTTCACGAACCAAGAAATGGAGGATCCATGGTTTTGCCCAAGAACAGATACTGTGCACCTTCACTGGGATGTCCACTATTCCGGTCTATTTGGCTCGGATTGCCACCAGGTTCCAGCGCTTGTCGCTCATGCTCAAGCTGCACGGGGTGGCTCAATCAAGGCAGATTTACTGCTGTCGTTCGAAAAAGAGTATCCGTGGCACCCACTGTTCCTCGATCAGCCGCGTCGCCTAGATTATTACTCATGGCCGCTTGAGGGCCTCCCCCCAGTTGAACGTTTGAATGGGTTCAAGGTCTGTCTCTCAGTCATCAATATCCATACCACTGACGCTCGAGTCATTGAGTCGGGGCTTTTTGGCAGCCTAGAAACACCCATCCAACTTGTTGACGCCTGTGACCGAAAAACCATTCGTCGTATGTATCAGCTGTGGTGGACCACCTTCGAGGATAACCCTAAACTGAAGGACTCGGAGCCAGAGGAGCTATTCGAAGAGATGATTCTGACCCCCGATGAGTTCGAAGCACGTGTTCGCAGGTGGCATGAGGAGGTTGAGCTAAGATGGCTGTGGAGAAGACGCTGGCATGGAAAGTCTCGCTATGGCGTACCGCATCCGATTGAGGCGATTGACTCACCTCAAGATGTGTTCACAGGGCCTAAAATTGACCGGAAGGGAAATGTGATCACGGGTCTTCAACAATCGCAGATTCGTATGCCGGAGCACGCATTCAACAAGGAACATCCGTGGGTACAGGCTGTCCTTCAAGAAATGCCACGTTTTCAGGCAGTGATAATGTTCCGGCACTGTGCGGCCAAGTGCTATGCTATGGGACGTCCAGAAGTACCAAAAGATTGGAGCACTAACAGCAACGCCCGAGGCTCGTATGAAAATCCTGACCGGGAGATGGAGAGACAGTTTTGGAAGAACCCGTTTACATTTGACCCCGAATCCTATTCAAAGTCCCCTTCCCCAAGTCCACCAAGTTCCCCCTAGCGTGTCTTCTCAATCAGAAACGAGGCGAGAGTTCTATGAGGCATCAAAGAAGCGAACGGAGGATTGACGAAATACCTAATAATATAGTAAGATATCAGTTTGTTAGAATAGAATGAAAGAAGAGAGAATAGTACCCACTTCATATAATGCATGTTCATTTCAGGTTAATTCTCGATCATTTGAGATATATTGTTCTCGTAATAAAATGTCATATTCTCTGAAGCTCTACAAGCCTGGACTCGTTCCTCACAGATCGAATGGTATCTATGTTAATAACATCGTCTCTTGTTAAAGTACAAAAGTGTGAACCTCGTTCATCATTACTCGTGATTCAGTTAAATACGTGCAGCAAAAACTCGTGATACCCAACCTCAACCCCTTCCAAATCTTCGATCAAATAGCTTCAGTACACCCATGACTGATGCTGCCTCTACCTCCATTGGAGCTCGCCCAGCATGATGTGGCGGGGTAGCATGAAGACGGCCAAGCCAAGTATTTAGCTCATCACTTGCTTGGTCAAAATTCTTGTGAGTTGCGAGAGTTTTATATGTATCTGCACATGACAGACTAGGAGGAGGTTGTGATGGAGGAGCTGTCTGGACTGTCTTGCAACAACCGCCCCCAGAAGCATTCCCACCACAGCATCCATCTGGTGGAGCAGATGTAGAGGAAGCTCTTATAGCCGCCAAAGACCGACAGAATAATCCTGATTTGGGATCGCTGAGACATTGCTTGCAAGTACCAGGACCGTTAACACAAGAATCTGCAGGCGCAGAGACAGCGACAGGTCGGTGCATGTGATTAGGTTGCATTGATGGGAGTTTGATCTGAGTACTTTCGACATCTGTGTCTGAAGGTGGTGGTGTTACTTCATTCAGTAATGGGGCAAGTCGATTCTCGCGTTCTCTTTCGTGCATAGCATTAGACTCTGCTGCAGCTTCAGCACACATGCAATATGTTCCTTGCTCACAGAAGCCACATGATTCTATAGGTGGCCGTGCTGTGCTTTGGAGGGGTTGAGGTGGAGGATGTATAGGAGCGGAGTGGTGTGATGAAAATTGTGCCGTAAAATCGATCTCCAGAGGCGACGATGGCCTAGAGAAGTGGCGAGCACGTTTCTCTGCAGTACCTTCCACCGAAGGCGAATGTGCTCTCTTTAAGTCTGCAGATACCCCTAAGTCTGCAGCAGGATTCTTTAGAGTCTCCTCCAAGCACTCGCAGTTCGTGTCGGGACTGCATTTTCCACAACCAGAAGCAGCATTAGCAATCACTTCTTCAACACAGGCACATTGACTGGTTGCAGTACATCGTCCACATCCGATTTGGTGCGGTCCTTCAACCTCTGGAACAAATGGAGTACTTTGTTGCGGTTGTGGCAGGGCCTGTTCCTGTCGACGATTGCGACGTGGTGGAAGAGGAACAGCATCGGTGCCTGTACTTTGGAATCCATTCCTTAAATATGCCAGCTCCTTTAACGCAGCCTCTTTCTCCCCCTTCTCATAATCCGCAATGCGATCGAGCGTATCGCAACGCAGCTTCCATGATTGAAGTTCTCCGTTGAACCGAGCCACTTCTGCTTCAAGTCTAGAGATCTTCAACCTTAATTCGTTCTCACGTTTCTGTTGTTCCTCTCTTGTTTCTTCGAGTTGCTCCTCTAATTCCCCAACTCGCGCTGCCCGCCGCTCTCTAAACGCACGTTGCGCAGCTCTATTTTGAGCCTTTCGCTTTGTTGGTGGGGTGTCTGTTGCCGGCTTTCGACCAGGCTTCGGACGCGGCGGAATGACCCATTCTTTTGTCGTCATGATGGTAGGCGTACCGGAGCCTGACGGTGACGCCATTATGCTTACATTTGATAAGTTGGCTGTCTTGAGAGCAAGGACAGGAGCTGGCGCAAGTGCTGCTGGTGAACCAGCCGATGATGGCGTCGACACTGCTGGTGAAGCCATTGTTTCGGCACAACAAATTGCCGATTGGAGAATCGGCTTAGTCGGAAAACAGTGTATCACGAGTAAGAGGATTCCTGTGTAATCACGAAAAGTTCTGTAGAAATCGTCGATGAGTTGTTATTGTAGTTCCTAATTGCCTTTTACCAAGAATTTGGAATGAGTCTAGAAGAACTATGAGATCCATCAACAAATAAGAAAGAACGAATGAGCCTTGTTGAAGTTCGAAGTTGTCAGAGGGGAAAAATGAAAAACGAAGATGGAACCAAGAGATTAGATCTTTCCTGACTGTTATCAGATTTTTTGATAAAACTTAGCGTCGTAGCCTAGTGTCATCTTTCCAAGCTAATTCGCCGAAAATCGGCTCATTTCGTCTCTCAGTCAAGCCAACCTTCACCTGTATGACTGTGATTTCGAAGTCTATCGATATCAAGGCCCAATCAAATCACTCGTCACACGAATATCTCTCCATACCAAGAGAAAGAGGAGACCCTGAGAGGAAGATTCCTTGCCCTCAGTTGATTCAGTTACATCAGCTTGGATTCTGTTATGTAACAAGGGTACTCCTCCGGTCCCGAAAATCTGCTCAGCACTGGGGTTATTGACTGATTTTGGACTGCCGGTCAGCCTGAGGCAGCAAATCAAGGAGTGCAGGTGCTCAGGAAGGACGGACGATCTCCCACGCAGGAGTATTGAATAGGCGCAACGTTTGAAGTTGTGGTGTGCTTAACAGTTCGCATAAGATCCGGGCCAGAATCTCTCAGCCCCTTATAAAGGTCCCCAAAGTACCATACTGCTACTCTCAACCGAAAGTATGAGTAAATTCTACTTTGGCGGTGGATCCGGTGATATCTCCTCAGACGACGAAGACAATTTACCATATCCCGAAGCCCTTCCCAGAAGCGATTTTCTCGCTCCGACATTTGACGCGCCAACTTACCTCTCCACATTATCCGATCGTCATCAGACTTTAGAGGATCTTCGGTCCGATCTTCGAGAACGATCTCAGGCCCTTTCGAAGGAACTGCTCGACCTGGTAAATACCAATTATGAGCAATTCTTAAGCTTGGGCTCGGATCTCAAAGGCGGAGAAGAGAAGGTTGAGGATGTTAGAATGGGATTGTTGGGCTTTAAAAGGGGGGTTGAAGATGTGAAAGGGAAGGTTAGAGAAAGGAAGGTGGAAGTTGAAGGACTTCTTGGAGAGAAGAAAAGCGTTAGTAAAGATATCGCACTGGGGAGAAAGTTACTGGAAGTCGATTCTCGACTTGAAGAGCTTGAGGATAGGTTGATGGTTGCGTCACTGGGCCGATCACCAGATGGTCTAGATGATTCTTGGAGCGAGGACGAAGAAGAAGATGAAGATGAAGAGGAAGGTGAATTCACAAGTAATATGAACGGAACGAGCACGAAGAAGTTACAACGCTTCGTCCTGGACTATCGAAATATTGAGTATCTCACAACTACTATCGGCTTAGAGCATCCATTTATCGCGGCTCAAAAACCTCGGTTACTTCGTCTGAGGAATACTATCGTTCTGGATTTGAATGCTGCTCTGAAGCAAGCCATCTCGCTAGGTGAAGGCGGTAAGACGCGCATGATTAAGATTCTGGGAATCTATCGTGATCTGGGTGTAGGTGAAGAGGCAGTAAAAGTCTTGCGAGATGCAAAGTCAACAGCTTAAGGGACCACCACGCGGCACCGTGAGGAGTTTGTAGTATACCCGGTCAGAATCCTTGAGTATCTTATACATTTACACTACTTTTCTCATGCCTATTAACAGCTCTATAAAGTTGATAAATCTCGAGGGTCGAGGTTCGAGTTGAGGTCTCTAAATTCTCCGTTCAAACTAAAGCCCGGAGAATTTGTTGAACTCAGAACCACCTCCACTAACTCCTTGTTGATCTTGTCGCTTAATTGAGCCAAGTCCTTCTTCAGAGCTTCAATGAATACTTTGACATTGCGCTGCATCTCTTCCGGTGTGAACCCAAGTTGACCAATTGCCATCCTCACCACCCCTAGACGTTCTCTGTATTCTGAGCCTCCGATCAAATCCTTCAAAACCAGGGAGGGATCTTTTACAACCGTCCCAGTCTTCGCGCTTGGCATTAATCCTCTTGGTCCCAAAACTCTGCCCAGTCCTGCCTTATTCATCTTCGCCAAAGAATCGGTTTGACATATGCACCTGTCAAACTCGATCCGACCATCTTTCACAGCTTCGAATATCTCATCCTCTCCAACTAGTGCTGCCCCTGCCGCCCGCGCAGATTCCGCATATTTCGAGTCCGGTGGGCAAATAACGCATATTCGAATATCGGTCTTGACTGGATGTGGGAGCCGTAATCGATTTCGGACAACAGGTCCATTTTTGAGAGATTTCAGCTTTACATGCACTTCGTATTTAGCCGATGTGGGTGGCTGTCCGACCTCAAACGCCCTGATGTAGCTGGGAAGAATAAGTAACAGCTTGAATTCTTTGAATCCTGTAAACGTACCGCATAGCATCGCACAAGGAAAATTGGTCCGCGTCTTTCAAATCATACTGTCGATATGACGTCCTAGCCTTACGTTTTTTCGTATCTTTCACAGCTTTCTTTGGCTTCTGCATCACTGGTCGAATCCCATTCGCAGCCAAAGCCTTTTCTGCCTTGGACAGCATTCTAGGTTTGAAACCTTTGTGACGAACTTGAACTATAGGTATCGAGACTCGTGGGATGCGGAGAATTGGCTGCTTTGCAGGCGACAACGATAACCTGCTCAGCTGAGCAAGACATAATGCGTGAGTCGCCATTATTGTTGACAATGCCAATTGCTGCGGCAAATCAAAAGCCGCACATAACTCAAGATTCTTCGAGAGATCTAGCGCGCGATAGGTTCCGCTCGGAACAACCATATTCCGTGAGCACTTGTTATTCGACCCCGCTGACTCAAATCAAACCAAAATTCACCCCCACCATCTCAGAATTTATTACAAGCCGTCAACGAGTTGTCACCTACTAAGACGCAATTATGAAAACCGAGGAGTTGTCGCAACTCGCGACCAATCTAGCACCGCTAGACTTCAAAGCTATCGAACCGCACCTAGCTGCTTTGGACAAACATCTTACTCTACGCTCATATATTGACGGCTACTCGATTAGCGAGCTCGATACCAAGATATGGATCACCCTTCGAACGAACAGGGTCGCTGCAGCGTTTTTAAAGAAGGGCACATTTGCCAACCTTCTGAGATGGTATACTTTCATCGAGCAATCACATCCAGAAATTCAGGAGGAGATCAAGCTCAAGGATGAGGCAGAGAAGGCGAAGAAGGCGGCTGCTAGCAAGGTTGGCGCAAGTTACAACATTGCTCTGCCCAATACTGAAAATGGCGTGGTAACTAGGTTTCCACCTGAGCCATCGTATGTATAGATATGTTCATTAGCCCAAAAGCTGTGTTACTAATACCACTCAGTGGATATCTTCACATTGGTCACGCAAAGGCTGCGCTGCTGAACGATTACTTCGCACACGAGCTTTATAAAGGCACATTACTTCTAAGATTTGACGATACAAACCCATCGAAAGAGAAGCAAGAATTCCAGGACTCTATCGTTGAAGATCTGGCCCTTATGGGTGTCAAGCCAGATAAAACTAGTCACACGAGTGATTACTTCGACGAGCTATATCAATATGGCTTGAGGATCATCAAAGAGGGCAATGCATATGCAGATGACACAGATCAACAAACCATGAGAGAGCAAAGAATGGAGGGTATACCGAGCAAGAATCGAGACAAGAGTGTCGAGGACAACTTGGCTATATTCGAGGAGATGAAGAATGGCACAGAGGTAGGCAAGAAGTTCTGTATCCGAGCGAAGATGTCAGTAGACAATCCAAACAAAGCAATGCGCGACCCAGTCATCTACCGATGCCCCAATGACGATGAGGCTACCGGTCAGCAACTGCCTCACCACCGAACAGGCAATACCTGGAAAATGTATCCAACCTACGATTTCGCGTGCCCAATTGTCGATTCCCTTGAAGGTGTTACTCACGCCTTGAGAACCACGGAGTACAACGACCGGAATCCTCAATATCAATGGTTCATCAGCCACCTTAATCTCCGCCCAGTCCATATGTGGGAGTTCGCCCGAATGAACTTCATTCGCGTATTCCTATCGAAACGAAAATTGACAAAGTTGGTGGAGGCTGGTAAAGTATGGGGATGGGACGATCCTCGTATGCCAACTATTCGCGGTGTACGAAGGAGGGGCATGACTATTCCAGCATTGAGAGACTTCATCTTGAAACAAGGACCCAGTCGAAATATTGTTACCATGGACTGGACGAACTTCTGGGCTTCTAACAAGAAAGAGATCGACCCAATTGCGCCACGGCACACCGCTGTTGAGGTGAAGGATCAGGTTAAAGCTGTGATTAGCAATGGACCCGAGACACCCTATACCGAAGATAAACCAAAACATGGGAAGAATCCAAAGGTCGGCATGAAGAAGGTTACGTATAGCAAAAACATCATTCTTGACCAGGCAGACGTAAAGCTGTTCAAGGAGGGCGAAGAGATCACCCTCATGAACTGGGGTAATGCTTTCGTTCGCAAGATCAATGGATCATCCCCTGTTACAGACATTGAGCTTGAGCTGCATCTGGAGGGTGATGTCAAAAAGACCGAGTTGAAGGTTACATGGCTGTCATTGGACCAGGAACTTGTTCCGGCTGAGGTGTACGAGTTTGATTATTTGATTACAAAAGACAAGTTGGAGGAGGATGATAACTGGGAGGACTTCCTAACACCCGAGTCTGCCCATAAAATAGACCAGCTCTGCGATAGCAATGTTGCTGAGCTAAAGGCGGATGACATCATTCAGTTGGAGAGAAAGGGTTACTTCAGAGTTGATAAAGCGGCTAAGGATGGACAGCCAGCTGTACTGTTCGGCATTCCCACGGGAAAGACGAAGTAAAGGGTAGAAAAATTAGGAATAACGTAGATTATGATTATTACGACTTGAAGCAATCACGATCAAGATTGTATGTTCAAACAAGATCATTCAGATGTTTTTCGTGATCCCTGGCTGAATCTCCTCCAAGGCCAGCATTACCTCCTCATAAACCCTCTTCTGCACCTCCATTCCCTCCTCACTCCTCACCCATTTACTCGGCCGATCGACCTTACAATCAGCCATATATTGCCCATGACTTTCCTCCCCGGCCGCCGCGGCCGCAACAAGTGTTCTACTACCTACCTCGGTGGTTCTCGCTATGAGCGCCTTTCCTAGCCACGCTAACACATTCAGGGGAAACAATGCATGTCGCATTAGTTCTGAATGGCAAAACCCAGGCGTCAAGGTGTTTAGTATCACGGGCGACTTTCCAGAAGCAGTCATCTTAGACGCTAGTTCGCGGACAACAAGAATCTCAAGGAGTTTGGAGACGTTGTAACGGTCCTGCTGGTAACCGGAGTTAGGATCGCGGAGCGCATCCATCAAGTTCGGTGCTTTGCGTTCGCGGAACATAGCCTGGCAATTCTTTAGTATCGTGCATTTTCACCTTCCCTTTGCATATCACCGGAAAAGCACCCCGGGAGAAACATACCTGCTCATGCGCATCACTCGCCACAATAACCAACCTTCCCTGGGCATCCCACCTCCTCGCACTCTCCCTCAAACTCGGCAACACCCCCAACGCCATCAAAAACGTCCCCAACATATTAACCGTCACAGTACTCTCCATGCCCTCCAGCAACTCAAACCGCGGGACCGCAATCCCCGCGTTCTCCACCACCACATCAAGACGCTCGAGTTTGGCGGCCCGCGCGCAAAACTCCTGCACGCTGGCGTAGTTCCCGACGTCGACTTGCCACACTTCGATCACGCATGCGGAGGATGGATATGCAGACGAGATCTGCGATGCGGCGGAGAGACCGCGTTGCAGGGAGCGGCAGGCGAGGATCACGCGCGAGGCGCCGAGGCGCACGAAGTGTGTGGCGGCGGAGAGGCCGAGCCCGGTGTTGCTGCCGGTGATGAGGATGGTTTGGGAGGTGAAGGGGTGGGTGGGGTGCGGGAGGGTGGTGAATTGAGATTTGAGGAAGCGGGTGAGGAAGTCGGCGGGTCTGGGAATTGGTTAGTTAGAATGAGGGGAGGGCGGGGTACGAGGATTGGCTTACAGATTGAAGTGGCCGAAGAGGTTAGGCATACTGCTGTATTTCTGCTGTTACTTTTTGATTGGAAATGATTGCTTATTATTTGATATGTTCGATTAGTCGTTCGTCATTTGGATATATGTTGTAGTAGATATATCTTGGAAGCATATTGAGATTGAGGACATAGTGGGATCTGTAGTCGAAGGGATGAAACGCTCCTCTTGCAGCCCCAGGTCCGTGGTTCGCCGGACGATTGGTATAGTTTAGCTAGTTCGTATATTTTTTGTGAGTGACCATTGATGTCAATTGATTCCATGTGAAAGGCTCGATCGAGATACGAAAATTACAGCTTGTATCTGGAAGGACAAGCTTCGCATGGTTACAGTCGAAGCTTTTTTTTTCGGGGTCCGGAGTATTGAGATCTGGGGAAGATGCACGATCGGTTGATGCCGAACCATTTATTTTCCCCTTAAAACACGTTTACCCGGACCTATTAGAGCAAGGAAGATAATACTTAGGACAAAAGCTGCGTAGCTGGTATCATGTTTAATGAGGTCCATTCGCTCGTTATATACATACATTCTCATCTCTATCACCCAACAAAACCTTGTTACAAGCTAAAGCAAGAAATGTAGTTTCTCAGTGCTTCTTCAGATATCAACCATTACTCGGCGCACACGCTTACTCGTCCATGACGGATGCAAACTTGTCAGTCATGGCTTGCACGAGCTCCTCATACTATCAAAGTGTTAGAACAATGTTTCGCTCACGATTTGGGGACAACCATACCTTCTTAGTGATGACTTCCTGGCCATCGCTTGGCACTTCAAACTTCATACTTCGCAGCTGTGACTGAAGTTCTGAAGTAGCTTCTCGAACCTTACTCCAGCTTTGCCCTTGCGCAATTGCCTTTTGGGCCTCGTCGTGGAATCCCATCATTGCCTTCATCATCCATTCTGTCTTCCAGATAGGACAGAATTGATCATAGTCACTGTAACCGTTTTGTTGCAGGAAGTCCTCCTTAATCAAGGCTGCCACGTCCAGTGTGATCTTATCCGGATCAGACAACGCAGATTTTCCGACCAGCTGAACGACTTGATCCAATTCTTCGGAGTCAGAGAGAAGTTGCTTAATACGGTCTCGGAGTCTGGGGAACTCTGGGTAGTCTTTTTCGTAGTGCTTGTCCAAAACTGTGGTGTATTTACTGTAACTGAGACCAGTGTTGATGGAAGGGAAATGTTTACGTTGAGCGAGCTTCTTGTCGAGACCCCAGAAGACCTGCACGATACCCAAGGTACTACTGGTGACAGGATCTGAGAAGTCACCACCCGGAGGACTGACAGCACCAACAATGCTAACACTACCCTCACGATCTGGACTTCCAAGAGCTTGTACCTTACCCGCACGTTCGTAGAAACTGGCAAGCTTGGCACCAAGGTAAGCAGGGTAACCTTGATCAGCAGGCATCTCTCCCAAACGACCAGAAAGTTCACGCAGAGCCTCAGCCCAACGGGAAGTTGAATCAGCCATCATGGCAACATCTTTACCTTGATCACGGAAATATTCAGCCACCGTAATTCCAGTGTAGATAGAAGCTTCACGAGCAGCGACAGGCATGTTGGAAGTGTTGGCGATAAGAGTGGTACGCTTCATGATAGGCTCCTTGCGACCATCGATGTCGATAGAAAGTTCAGGGAAATCCATCAAGACTTCAGCCATCTCGTTACCACGCTCTCCACAACTGAATTTCATTAGCTTAGTTGTAAAGAGAAGCCACAATCAACTTACCCAACATATACGATGATGTCACTGTTCGAGAACTTGGAGACGGACTGACTGATGACAGTCTTGCCACATCCGAAGGCACCAGGAATAGCAACAGTACCTCCTTGAACACTTGGGAAGAGCGCATCCAACACACGCTGACCAACAACGAATGGCTTGTCCGCTGCAAGCTTCTCGGTCGTTGGACGTGGCACACGGACAGGCCAAGTGTGCATCATGCTATATTCGGTCTTTTTGCCGTCGAATTCGACCTCGAGGATTTTCTGGTCAACCTTGTAGCTTCCCTTCTCAGCAATGCGTGTAATTGTACCTCTCGCCCTAGGGGGGAAAAGGATCTTATGGTCGTCTAGGAGGGAGTTTTCGTAGACAGTACCCCAGATGTCTCCACCTGTAATGTGATCTCCGACCTTCATGATGGGCTTGAAGTCCCAATCCTTTTCTCGGTTCAAGGCTGGGGCGGCGATACCGCGAGGGATATAAATACTGTTGGAGAGCTCCGAGATAGCTTTAAGAGGTCTCTGAATACCATCGTAAATCGTTTCCATCAGACCAGGACCGAGTTCGACCGACAAAGGTTTTCCTGTTCGCATAACTGGATCACCAACAGTAACACCAGCTTCGCACACACCATACGTCAGCGGTATGTCCAACTGTAATTCGAAGACCTTTCCATACCTGTCTCTTCGTATACTTGAATAGTCGCTCTATCGGCTTCGAGTCGAATAACTTCTCCGACAAGGTGGTCATGACCAACTCGGACCTATTCCTGGGTTAGCAAGTCAACAGCTTGGTTTGGGGTCAAGAAAACGTACCAACTCGTACATAGCCACACCGATCATATTCTCTGCCACGACGACAGGTCTATCCCACCGTCAGTCAAGTAATCGCATTTATATGATAGTCCGCACAAACCCTGAGACGGAGTAAATCGAACCTAGATAGCTGCGGTTAGCTATTGCGTTGGTGGGAGGTCAGCGAAGTAAACACAAACCATATTGTTCCTCTCCATCTGCATCTCTTTGGGGAGCCATCTTGGAATCTTCTTCTTTCTGATCTTTTTCTGCTGCTTCCACGGGAATGGCTTTGATTGGGAGGGGTGATAGAGGAAGTTGTGGAAGTTGTTCGTGATCAAGGTGCTCAATCGGAGCTACAGACAAGGTATCAATTTGTTGGTTCCTTATGAGGTCCAGAAATGAGGGCCGAGCTTTCAAACGAGGATGGAGGCCAAGGTTCATCAAGCGTCAAGGAAGCAGAAGAACCAATTATTAAGCGGTGAATTTCTCTTATTGGATTTTACTTATTCGTGGTGGTTAGGACAGTAAGAATTGAAGTATAGTTTCTCAGCAAGCAATATTAAAGGTATTATAATGTGGTAGGTGTTGCAAGTTAGATATCGGTCAAGCAAGAGCTACCTGCCCTCAACCTCAAGGTTACCATAACGGCATAACCTTACTCTCGAGCTCTCTTTTCTTTTGCTTATCTCGCCTATCTGTAACTGAGAGACCGAGTGAACAGCTAGGGACACCCCGCGGTTCGGTGCTCCCCCCGCCATTAACTCAGTGCTGCTGCTGCTGTCCGGGACCTTACAGAGGAGGCGCAACTATAGGTGGATGTTTGCGTCTCTGAGTACGAAATAATCTTAGGATTCTGGAGCGTCCACTTGCAGTCGGAGCGGATTCATTTGGTCGGTTGTGCTGTACATTCTGTACCTTCTGACCTGACATGCTCTTTGCTTCTCACTCTAGGTGCCTAGCTTGTGCCTTGTGCCTTAACTCGCCCAGATAGGGTTACCTACCACTGATAGGAACTTCTAGCGATAGGATAACCTTACAAGATTAAGACAATACTCACGACACTCCAGGATTCTCCCACGCATATACATATACATACATACACCTACACACATCCACATCTATGCTGTGCATTTGGACGAAAGTCTGCCCTATCTTTTCTTGCATTTGAGATTCGTACGTTGCCAGCATAAGAGAGCAAATCAAATCCGATCAAGCTTGTTGAAACCCAAACTTGTCCAGGCCCGCTCTCCCAATCCGGCCTTTACTCTTCCTTTCTATACACGACTTTCCCGCCCAACACAAGACACCACAGCAGTTCGGACATTAATACACAGTACTGATCTCAACTCACAAACTCACAACGAACTCATAAATGAATACAGCAAAATTGAATATCATATCAAATGAGTATGTGATAAGACTTTATTAAGAGTTCTTTCACTTGAGTCCTATCATATCCAACCAACTATTGCGTCAAATGTCCTAGGGCCCTTCAACTGATTTGCTTTGCTTTCCTACCTAGCATTTAGCTGCCGCTCAAGCTCCGTCATCAATACAGAGCAGAGGCGATCACCTAAGCACGGCCACCACCACTGCATTTCTATATCCAATCACTCCATTTCCAACCCATACCAACTACCATTCCATCTTCGACAGGTTGAATCTTAAGTTCTTGAGTTTCCCCTCTTGAACCGATTTTCAACCAGCGGCACTCCCGCAGAAGTCGTCCTGGCAGACGAAAACTCCCAACACGTTCAAATATCCCCATCCACGTCCGACGACTCATCCACCTCGACTCCCTCCGCAGAATCCTCTCACACTGAAACTTCTGCACCACTCCCAAGTGCCTGGCGTCCTCCGCCGAACCCACGGCCCGAGCCACCAAGGAATATTCATCCATTAAATCGACACCAGTCCGACACGAATCAAGTCCTCGGTCGTCGACGCCGGGACGATAATCTAGAAAGAGGGGAACGGGCAACTCTTCCTCCGAGTCTCGGGGACTCTTCGAACTCCCCGATCGCAGAAAACGAGCATCGTCATAAACGTCGAAGAGAAGGCACTAGGATGAGATTTGACGGGGACAATAATAACTCGAATGGCAACTCGAGACCATTTTCAAATGGATCTGGGAGTTCTCCCCTGCATAAGGCAGCTTTATCGAACCCTGCCAACGGGACCCGGCCCTCATCGGTAGCAATGAACGGATCTGGTTCAAATGGTCATACTACTACGACTGGCAAGCCGAAACCTTCATACTTTGGACATGATAGGGAAGAAGTTACAAGAATCTTGATCCAAGCTCTGACAGACCTGGGCTACAACGGTGCTGCCGGCACATTAAGCCAAGAAAGTGGATATGACTTGGAAAGTCCTACAGTAGCAGCTTTCCGAAATGCTGTATTGCAGGGTGAATGGACCGAGGCCGAGGAGTTACTGTTTGGTGGGCCCGCAGAGGAAGGCGGGGTTAGTATTCATGGTAACGGTCTAGCTCTGCGGGATGGTGTCGACAAGAACGTGTTGCGTTTCGGGATGCGCCAGCAGAAATTCCTCGAGTTACTTGAGCAAAAAGATATGGGTAGAGCCATAAATGTGTTGCGGCAAGAACTCACCCCATTATATCAAGACACCACGAAATTGCACTTCTTATCGAGGTACTTTCATCCAGGGGCTTTGTCCAAAGCGTTGGTAAACAGAGACTAATTGTTGAATAGCTTACTCATGTGCACCCCAGAAGATCTGAAAATCAAGGCGAATTGGGATGGTGCTAATGGGCAGTCGCGAAATATACTTCTTTCTGAGCTTTCCAGTATGTATCCTCAATTTTTGCTCGCATGTACAAAACTCTAAATGACATTAGGATGTATATCGCCCTCGGTGATGTTACCAGAGCATCGTCTAGCAGTACTTTTAGAGCAAGTAAAGCGACATCAGATATCTAATTGCATATACCATAATACCGCGACTTCGCCTTCACTTTACCAAGATCACGCATGCGATCGAAATAACTTCCCTTTGCGGCCAATTCTCGAACTGGAAAAACATACTGGAGAAATCTGGGTGGTGGAATTTTCGCATGACGGTTCTCGACTAGCTAGTTGCGGAAGCGATGGCTGCGTTGTTATCTATAATGTTCCAGACTTTGACGTCCAATACATATTTGCCGACCATGAGAAGGGTGTTTGTTCATTCGCTTGGAGTCCCGACGACTCCATGATGGTCACATGTGGAAGGGATCATAGGGCCCGGTTGTGGAGCACCACGGTAAGCCCACTATAAAATGTGAAAGCTCCCTCACTAATTTCAAGTAGACGGGTGACTTGTTAAAGACTTTACCCCGTTTTAATGAGCCAGTGAGCAGCTGTGTGTGGGCGCCTGATGGCCAGAGTTTTGTTACCGGCAGTCTCTCCAAAGACCGCAATCTATGTCAATGGAATGTAAACGGCGATCTGATATATGACTGGGGTCGAGAACACCGAATCCAGGATATAGCCGTCTCTCCCAACGGCAATCGCTTGGTTGCTTTGGGCACCTCGACCTTTATTCACGTGTACAACTTCGTGACGCGCGAGCTTGAGTATGAATTGGATTTAAAGACTCGCCTCTGCTCTGTGAGTATCAGTCAGAATTCGAGGCATTTGCTCGTCAACACTGTTGATGGCGAGATCCGGATGTTGGATATAGACACAGGCGAGAAAGTCAGGTCGTTTGTATCTGGGGATAAGGGTGGGGAATATATCATCAGAAGCGCCTTTGGCGGTGCCAATGAGAGCTTCGTTGTAAGCGGAAGCGAAAGTATGTTTCAATCCACCTTTGATCGGATCCAGCAGCTAATATGCTCCACCTATTAGTTGGAAATGTTTTGATATACCATAAGGAAAACGGCACCATGGTGGAGAAGCTCGAAGGCCATCCAAAGGGATGTTGCAGCTCAGTCTCCTGGAATCCGGCCAATCCATGCATGTTTGCTTCCGCTGGTGATGATAAGAAAGTCCGGATGTAAGTGAATAAAATCCTGACTAGCTCAGCGGATAACTGACACGCAAGCAGATGGTCAAATGAAGAACCGCGGCCCAGGCCTTCGAAAACGGGGAGAACATCTACCGCTTCACAACGTGGGTCTAATGGCTGGTGATTTGGATTATACAAGGATGATAGCATATAGACGTCTTACCAGCTATGTTCCGCACAAATTTTCTATTGTCTTATATTATCAATGTCATTACATCACTTAGGGCGGCGAATTTGGAGAAACCTTGGTTGAGAGCTGGCTGGTAGGCTGCATATTTTGGACGGCATCGAAGCGGTGTTTGGGAAACAAGCCTTGATGGTAGCGGCTGGAGTTTTATTTACCTAGTGCACATACGACACGGCTATCGGTGTAGACACGCACAAACTGGCTATTTGATTACTACTTATTACATGCATATATTGATTGTGAACATCAACGCTATGGAGCTCTTTTTGATGATCTTATGAGTGACGAATGGATAATAAACGTGGTAGGTTAAATCTTTGGCGTATGTGGGAAAATGGAGGAGGCACTCAATGCCATTAAGTTGTGTGTAACAAGAGTTTAATGTCCACCATTTGACAAATCCGTAGCCTTGATATCTTGAACTAGCTACCTTCTATCTATCTTTCCACTTCATCAGCCCATGGTATAGCACTCTGAGCTCCCTCTTTCTCAACAGTCCGTGCCGCCGCTTTACATGCCTTTGCCACTGCCGCCAGCAAACCCTTCTCATCTTCTCTTTCATTCCTAACTAGTTCTACCGCATACGCACCAACGAATGTATCACCTGCGGCAGTCGTATCCACCACTTTGACGTTCTTCTCCGCAGGAACATGTTCATACACATCCCTCATAGCGAAAATCGCCCCCTTCGCACCCAAAGTAACGATTACGCTACGCACCCCCTTCTCCAAAAACCATGCCGTAACCGAACGCCAGTCGAAATCGTCGGCCAAAACTGACTCGATAGGGACGCCCTTCAAGATCGCGGCTTCGCTCTCGTTGAGGATCAGGTGCGTGATGCAGGGGTAGACGTCATCGGGGAGGGGCACCGCGGGCGCGGGGTTCAGTAGGACGGGGATCGCGGCGGTGTGGGCGGTACGCAGGATTTCGAGGACGGTGGGGAGCGGGATCTCGAGTTGGAGGACGAGGAGGGAGGGGATGGGGGACGTGCCGAGGGAGGACGGGGTGGAGAAGCTGCTGGGTTGGAGGGTGTGGTTGGCGCCGGGGGAGAAGAGGATGCGGTTTTCGCCGGTGGCGGATTCGACGAGGATTACGGCGACGCCGGTGGATGTGTGGGGGATGGTTTTGATGGAAGAGGTGTCGATGAGGGAGGATTGGAGGGAGGAGATTAGAGTTGGTCCAACTGGTTGAGGGTTAGTTGGAGTTTATTGGTGGGTTATAATGACTTCAGACAAGCATGTAATATCATCATTTAGACAACGAGGAACTACAGCGGAGAACCCAACATTATAGACAACAAGGAACTAGGAACTACAGGGAGAACCCAACAATAGGGTGCACTTACATTCGTCGTCGCCCACGGCTCCAATCATCTTCACTTGTATATCTGAATCAGAGCCAGACGCCGCCTTGGCCGTAGCGGGATTGGGACGGGAGAGTCGCGCGCATGCGACGGCTTGGTTGGCACCTTTCCCGCCAGGCCCAGTAGAGAATGAAGACGCCGTTAGAGTCTCGCCACCTGCTGGCACTCGTGGTGTCACAGTGACTAGATCGGTGTTGAGTGAACCGATGACGGTAATGGTCTTGGCAGCCATGTTGGAAACGATCCTGACCTGGTTGACCCGTCAGTCATGTAGGCACAGACATGTTGTAATGAAAACATCGTGTGATTTCGGGTGAAAGCTTCCATATTGCGCTCCCTTAGACCAAGCTAAAAGACATAAATCACTCGGTACGTCCTGGGACGGTCTGGTACCGTACCTTAGGGGTAGAAAAGGATCGGCACGTGCCGAGTGAGAATTCAGGTGCCTAATGAGATGGTACAAAGCGTCGTAACAATGATGACGAGGCTCGGGTTCTTTGGGTGGGAAGGACGCGAAGAACGGCTCTGCGGGGGCGATATACCAAGACTTCAAGGTACAGATAAGAATTATGACTTGACGAGTAGATGTTGACACCCATTTCGGAAAACAAGCCAGCTAGGTCGGTCCATGTAACAATTTGAGACTTCTCAGTGTTCGACGATTTTCGTACTGAACGACATCATTCAAGGAATAAATGTCAGATTAAAACTCACCGGTTTTTGTAAATAGAAAAGCGCTTTACCAACCGGCTTATATGAGAAGAGAAGTGCTTGCTTGGGTCTCCTGTCGAATTATATTCTCACTCAAGCGCTCTACGAAATCCTCTATCAATCTTCAGTGCTACTGACGCACGGGCCTTTCGTAACACTAGCCTCACCTTGTAGAACCTGGGCCTCGTCAATTGTCTTAAACAACAGAATATCAGTATCAGAGCAAACAGGAGCACTCAACAACTTTCTTCACCCAATTTCATATTACAGTACATTCGATACCGATACCACTTTCTTTGTCGCTGAGGATAACGTCTAAATTCTCTCTCTCAAAGTCAACACCGCCGTTCTTCGATCATGGCCGCACAAGGCGGTATCTCAGACCCAGGTCTCATAACGTTGGAACCTCCTGAACCCTGACTATTTGCGCCGCATAGCTAACCCTTTCCGCAGACTGGTCAACAAGCTCCAAGATGTCTTCACGACGGTCGGCGTACAGAACCCTATAGATCTTCCTCAAATCGTGGTGGTAGGCAGTCAGTCTAGTGGAAAGAGTTCCGTATTAGAAAACATAGTTGGTAGAGACTTGTGAGTCGGACACGTACGTCCCCGCTATGAAAGGACACATGCTGACCTCTCAATGCGCAGTTTACCTCGAGGTACCGGTATCGTTACCAGAAGACCGCTTGTTCTGCAACTTATCAACCGGCCCGCTGCTGCGAAAACCAACGGGGTAAAGGATACGGAAGAACTAGCATCTGGCGACGATAAAGAAGCCAATGTCGACGAGTGGGGCGAGTTTCTACACATCCCGGGACAGAAGTTCTATGATTTCAACAAGATCAGAGATGAGATCGTCAAGGAAACAGAAGCCAAGACTGGTCGAAATGCGGGCATCTCCCCAGCACCCATCAACCTGCGCATATACTCTCCAAATGTCCTTACCCTTACCCTTGTCGACTTGCCCGGGTTAACGAAAGTCCCTGTCGGCGATCAACCAAGAGATATCGAGAGGCAGATTAGGGAGATGGTTCTCAAACAAATCAGCAAGCCAAATGCTATCATTCTTGCTGTTACGGGCGCCAACACGGATTTGGCCAACTCTGATGGATTGAAGCTTGCGCGAGAAGTTGATCCAGAAGGACAAAGAACAATTGGTGTCTTGACGAAGGTCGATTTGATGGACGAAGGAACTGATGTCGTTGATATTCTGGCTGGTCGCATTATTCCCCTGAGATTAGGTTACGTACCAGTGGTCAACAGAGGTCAGAGGGATATCGACAACAAGAAGGCTATCACTGCGGCACTCGAGAACGAGAAGAACTTCTTTGAAAATCACCGCGCATACAAGAACAAGAGCTCATATTGCGGAACTCCATATCTAGCGCGAAAGCTAAACCTCATCTTAATGATGCACATTAAGCAGACTCTCCCTGATATCAAGGCTCGTATTCAGGCTTCGTTACAGAAGTACACTACTGAGTTGCAAGGGTTAGGGGACTCGATGCTCGGGAATAGTGCAAATATCGTCCTCAACATCATTACGGAATTTACAAATGAATGGCGAACGGTCCTGGAGGGTAACAACCAGGAGCTTTCTAGTGTAGAGCTTTCCGGCGGTGCTAGAATCAGTTTCGTCTTCCACGAGTTATATGCCAATGGTGTCAAGGCTGTGGATCCATTCGATCAAGTAAAGGATATTGACATCAGAACTATTTTGTACAACTCCTCCGGTTCTTCGCCAGCTCTGTTCGTTGGGACTACAGCATTCGAACTTATCGTCAAACAGCAAATCAAGCGTCTGGAAGAGCCAAGTTTGAAATGTGCTTCGTTGGTATACGACGAGCTGGTTCGAATTCTTAATCAGCTACTCGCCAAGCAGCTGTTCCGCAGATATCCTTCACTCAAGGAGAAGTTCCATCAAGTTGTTATTTCGTTTTTCAAGAAGGCTATGGATCCAGCCAACAAGCTGGTTAAGGACTTGGTAGCAATGGAATCATGTTACATCAACACTGGTCACCCGGATTTCCTCAACGGCCACAGAGTAAGTCTATCCGCGATCACTGAATGAAACCTAACTAACATCCTTCTAAGGCCATGGCTATCGTGAATGAGCGACATAATGCATCGAAGCCTGTTCAAGTCGACCCCAAAACTGGAAAGCCAATCCCAGGGACACCTGCGCGCACCGCAAGCCCAACTTTCGATGGCATGGGAGAAGGCCAGAATGGAGGTTTCTTTGGAAGTTTCTTTGCATCTAAGAACAAGAAGAAAATGGCCGCCATGGAAGCTCCACCGCCGATTCTTAAGGCTTCCGGAACTCTATCCGAAAGAGAGGGAACCGAAGTGGAAATTATTAGTAAGTCATTGCTCAGCCCACGGAAGCGTCACTGCTAACTTCCCGGAGAACTTCTCATCAATTCATACTATAACATCGTGAAGCGAACCATGATCGACATGGTACCAAAAGCAATTATGCTCAACCTCGTTCAGTAAGCCTTCTGTACACTTTTGTGAAAACGAATGCAGCTAACCACAAATAGATACACCAAGGACGAAATGCAACGAGAACTGCTCGAGAACATGTATAGAACTGATACGCTTGATGAACTGCTCAAAGAAAGTGACTATACAGTGAGGCGAAGAAAGGAATGCCAACAAATGGTTGAATCCCTTTCCCGGGCGAGCGAAATCGTTAGCCAAGTCCAATAAGCCCTTGGCCGGTTACCGAACGCAAGAACCCTTCCGAACCGACAATTTGAGTTTGGGGACCGCGGGGAAGGTTTCCAGAAGAACACTCACCGCAACTTTCTCACCATACATTTCCTCTATCTCACGACCACATTTTGATACCTATTCTTCGTTGTTAAGCATAATGACGTGGAACGCGCGAACGTAGGGGACGAAGACGAATGACGGACAGGAGGGGAAGTTGGAGCCGATTTGTTCTGCAAGTACAAGGCGAATGAACGGTGTGTTTTGTTTTGACAGCGAAGAATTGTAACCTCCTTTTTCATTTCTCAAGCCTTAATAGTATGTGCCTACAAATCGAGACATATCTAGATATTGCAGATGAGAAGATATTACTGGGAGCCCTAAAGTATCAAGACAAACAAGAACTCAGGCCACTTTTTCATGAGTCACGGACTTTATTTGCTTTTTGGCTTTCCGTGAGGCGTTCGAGACCACTTTATTATTTCTGCAAGCCGGCTTCTCTTTCGATTCGAGGAGATTTTTGCCGTGCTACTCGAATCCCGCAGATCTTTGTACGCCGGGGATCCGATCAACAATAAGTCGGTTACCTTGCGAGTGCAACGGTCGTCCTCCCCTTCCATCCCCACCGCCTCCTTCACCGACCGTTTTTCGTGGCTCGTTACACCCATCGACTGGCCGGGTTCAAGGGCGCCATTAAACCGTCCTACTGGGCCCGGCTACGCACGTTGTACCCCTGGACCGAATCTACTGGCGGGATTTTTTTCCTTTGCGACATTTTCGCTTTCCCTTTTCCTTTGTTTTGCTTGGGACTGGGCGTCTGCATTAGATTGCTTACATGTAACCATGGCGGTTTCTTCCTCCCCGCCTTTTTGCTTTTTATGCACGCAATTAGGCGTTGCTACCTGCATGGAGAGGTGTAGGCCATCTCGATGCAATGAGTGAACGGTGACATGTGCACTGCCGATGTCCGTATGCGATTTTATTGAGATTGGCGATTTATGATGTGTCGCTTTTTCATTTCCTTTGGGTTTGAGGCTCGGACTCCGATCGCCGCGTTGATTGGTATGTTGTTTTGGCACCCTGGTGCGACGGATGCATATGGGTGTTTGACTTTTTCTTCCCTGGGGGAAGACGGCTTCAGACAGATGAGCTGGAGAGCGGTGGGCCAAGAGATGGCTCGAGACGTGCGGCTTCCTGCCCTGGGAGTGAGGCGTTACGGGCCTTTCCCGGCGGGAAAGGAGGTCGAGTCTTACATGTATGTAGGTAGCTTATTGAACAGGATATGTTTGGCTAGCTAGATGTAGCACGGGAAGGAGAGGGCGGAAAGAGGAGGAATAGACAGGGCATAGGTATTGAGTGGCTCTGTTCTCCCGAATGAGAGGAGAGTATGGTAGAATGTCAAAGCAAGGAATTGTGTGGGATATTTAAAGTGCCATGGAAGGGTTCAGAAAAAGGGAAGATGTACTGTTTTGGAAGTAGATCTTCTCTGCTCTCTGTTATCATAATTCTCCGAATAGTGGCTTGCTCTTATCCACACCAGTCCACACTCAGATTTCACCACACTTGATTTTTTGGCCACCAGATTTCAGGAAAATCTACGATTAGCCGATACCATCCGTCGTGAACCAGTCTAGGACGTACAGGACTGAGATAGTCGAAGTCTTGATTTTCCCCTACCCTCTTGCCAGTCTCGCTCGTTTCAACATACATTGCATATTGAAAATGGCCATCACTAAAGCAAAGCTCTCTTCTGCATCGTCTCAGCGTTCGAAGCAATGTAACGGGAGTCGACCTTCTTCTGTTGCTCCACCACTCCCTAGAACTAGTCGTCGTGGAGCAGATCCATCCTCAAGAGTGGAGTCTTTTTTGACTACAAACATGTCTAGAGGAGATCCACCTTCTCCTCCTCCGAATCCACCACCAAGCCCTTCAATGCTGATCAACCTTGATGATTGCTTCATGATCTGACCCAATTCTTTCAATGGTAAGTTCTATTCCTATATCTGCCTGCATACGGTCCCTAATTTACGATTGCTGGTAGCATTGGTTAGTTATTGCTCGTGTCTTCTTCGTGGAGCGTGCGGCGTTTGTTTCGGGCAACGACATTGGTGGAGTTATGTACGGTTAAGGCTCGCGGACACGGCTTTGAGCCTTGCAGGAGGAGTGATCAAGGTGGAATCAGGTCAACAGCACTGAGCTTGCTTCATGGAGTATAGAGCTCGTTTGGTGGCGTTTTAGAAAGGGGTGCCAACGAAAGGTCGGGGAGGAATTAATATTAATGGTCAATCATAACTTCGAATGCTTCTTCCTAACCAAACCACCTTTTTCGACATCGTAATCGTTGCCCCGTGTCCAGTTGAGCCATCCTTTGAGTGCCGCTTCGCCGCCCTCACCAGGGTAGAGCGGCATCGCCCAGTAGCTCCCACCCTCAACACCGGGTCCTTGACCAAGTGATGGGTTCTTACTCCTAGCATTTTGAGAAACTGCAAGAGATGGCGTATCTCTTAGCGTCACCATTGGCCTTTGATCTCCTTCTCTACTGGAATCATTCTCCAGTTCGTCGTATTGGAGAACGGGTGTGCAGCAAGCGTCGGTTCCATCAAAGATCGCTTCCCACTCAGATCTTGTTTTCTCCTTGAATAATCTCGTGAATGTCTCTTTCATCGCTGGCCATGTTTCTCGGTCTTGCCTTGTCTTCTCAAGACCCTGACCATCTAGATTTAAGCCTTTTACCAATTCCTTGAAAAACTGAGGCTCTAGTGCGCCAACCGCCATGTATTTTCCATCTTTTGTCTCGTATGTGTCATAATATGGACACCCCGAATCTAAAGTATTCTCGCCTCTGGGTTTATCCCACATAGGTGTCTTTGTTAGTAGCCTTGGAAAAGTCGCAAGATATGAACTTCCATCCACCATATTTGCTTCAACTACCTGGCCCCTCCCGCTCTTTTCTCTTGCAAGCAGTGCCAGCAATATACCCTGAAACAGAGTAGCTCCACCACCTGCGAAATCCCCAAGAATATTTGCCGGTGGAAGAGGTTTATCACCTTTCCGTCCCAGAAGTGAGAGGGCCCCCGAGACTGCTATGTAGTTTATATCATGTCCCGCCATGTCTTTATACTTCCCATCACGCCGGAAACCGGTCATGCGAGCCAGGATTACGCGCGGATTGAGCTCAAACAACACATCTGGTGACAATCTCAGCTTTTCTAGCACCCCGGGTCTGAATGGGTCAATCACTATATCTGTATGAGAGACAAGAGACTTTATGAAGTCGACTCCGGCGGGCGACTTGAGGTCCACTGCAATTGAGGATTTGTGTCGAGTAAGGAGATCGGGAGTAGGCGGCGGAATTGAGGTGGAATGTGTAAGGTCGGGAATTGCGCGGTCGATTCGCAGGACGGATGCTCCATTATCTGCAAGTAGTAGACCTGCGAAGGGTCCTGTATTGCATTGTTACTTGAGAAGGTCGTGAAATCTGGGGAAGTGCGGGGTCTCACCTGGTGCCAGACCTGCAAACTCCAGGACGCGGATACCTTTCAGTGGAGGTGGGCCTGCCATTGTGTTTCTGATTTCATGTATCGCCAAATTTGGTAGCAATTAGTATCAGTATATCAGATCATAGGTAGCAAACTGGAGGTATATATGGTCGTTGCATCGATCCTATTGAGGGATGTCTGAGCGGCCTTCGAACCGAGGTTCACGGAATCATCAACATCAAAGCCAACACTTTTGCGGTGGACATTACCTTTGCCATTTAGCCCTACGCTTCTTCAAATCAAGGTAGAGCTTGAAGCATCATTACTCTCGTGTATTGATTGCTGAGTTAGCGATCTATGTTTTCCATCAGGTGCTGGCTACGCGCATTCCTATCTCACTCAGATCGAACACGCGAATGTGGACGACAACTTGATACTACAACTCATGATGCCGTATTCTACTTAAGCATCAAGTCCGACCAGGTCATATTTATTAACTTACGATAATTAGTTTCGGGATCAAAGATACCGAAGCACGATCCGGACCAGACAGCAGACAGCTTATGGTTTATCCAAGGGGTGGCCCGGCCCATCCGTCTGTTTGGCGTGTTGTTTTTGCTTTCTTTTGGTTTTACTCCTAGCAACATGGAACTCAATACCATCACAGCTCTTATCTCTCCCTTTTCATCTTTGTGTTGGTCATATCTAGGCTTAGCAGTCTACTTCTAACTTATATGTCCCCAGAGAGCTCCGAACTTGGTAGATATTTTGTTCTCAAGTTTCTGGCACCATAGAAAACAGCCTACGTCAACAAATGCCCCCACGAGCTACTTGTGCCCATCTGCTAGTGGAATCTCAAAGTTATTCATCTAAAAAGATGTACTTAGACTTTGACGTCTAGTGGCGCAAAAGCAATTTCCGCGAGCTACTCAACTGTACGAATCATCGAGGCGCAAGTCGGTAGAGATGAAGAGCCTAGATTATCGCGAGTTGCTGGACGTGGTTTTTCAAGTCTCCAAAGACGATGGAACTGCGGAAAGAGTTAAAGTGCCCAATCTCTAGCAGTTGCGAGATCTATGGGTCCTGCCAAACCTATTACAAATGTCGAGCCTTCCAAACCTTGCTGCCATTCCAAATACATCTGATTTCACCAAGAAGTCATCTCTCAGAGCACTCGACATCGGACTCGAATATAAAGATTATAATGTCCACTGTATATAGAAGCAGCTCGAAGGGGATGTGAGGTTACAGGAAATACCTTCCCCATGACAGCTCAGAAGTTTGCTCAAATAGCATCAGCAGCGGGGATTATCCAGTCTCTCAAGAACTGAGTCGTCGCGAAGGAGGTCACCAGCAGCAACCTGGCCACCGACCAAAAGGGCCTTTCATGTGCAGAAGAACAAGCGCGATAAAGGTAGAATCGCTATGCAGCAAAGCGTAAGGGGTATTCGTGATAATGCTCATCGCACCAAGATATTTACTCCCAAACGGAAGAAGATGTGAGTTGGCGTTGAGTTCTAGCCAAGGAAACTCTTGCTATGTACATTTTTCGCAGCACCATCATGCTGAAGATCTGTACAGTCGTATCCTCTCGTCGTTCGGCCCTTGATTAGCTCTGGGGGATGATTGTATATCAACATTGGAAGTAAAGGAGCTAATCTGCTCAACCCAGAGTTGACTCTCGCCGTCGCCGGTGTCATTATAATTAATGCATATGCACTGTCCAGCTTGCCAAGGCAAGGTTGCATTACCCCGCCTTCCTCTTTCTTCGTCTTGGCTGATTTAAATTCCGGGTCGTCGAAATCCACACCATTGGTAATCTCACAGTGATGCAGCCTTTGGATTGGGCCAGTCGCATGGAGCAAAATTGAGTTGCTAGATCTGAAAATACATCGTCGGAAAGTGACACCCTTTGCTCGCCTTACATTTATTTTGCGTGAAGTTGTATCCTTTCTGATTAGAGTTTATCGGGAACTCGGAAAGTCTCGGACTACGATTTGTCCTCATTGAACCTCGGGACTGGTAAGTAATCTCGTATGCAGTTGCTACTGGTAATCAAGGCAGTTACCATCCCACTCATCATGTAAGATTAGTCCCAATCGAAGTTCTTTCGTATGTCGTACTACTTCAACTAGCGCTTCGCAAATAGGTATGCATGCCGAGCTGATATCCGAGGAGATTGACCGGATTGGCTCTTAGATTACCTCACCATGTGGTAACTGTTGGTAGAATACATAAGCTCTCGAAGACCCTTCGGTTCTTTGCTATCAACCACCGAGTCATCACAAAATGGTTTCCAAGACAACTCACGTTTTTAAAAATGTCGATAACCTCGACCTCAAGGTAGATGCCTATTTGCCAACTGCCTCCGAGAAACCGTGGTCTACCGCAGTATTGTATCTTCATGGGGGTGGCCTTGTGGCATTCGATAGAGAATTCCTCCCTACACACGTGGTGCAGTCATGCATGATCCGAGGATGGCCTCTCTTTAGTGCGGATTATCGTCTAATGCCACAAGCAAGCGGTCGGGATATGTTAGAGGACGTTGTTGCAGCCTACGACTTCGTTCGAACGGAGCTCTTGACAAAACCTGGCTTTGAAGAGAATATCAAAATTGTGCTCATGGGAGCAAGCGCAGGTTTACCTACCCATGCACTCATTTTGGAGAAATCTCAAGCTAAAATCTTTAGGTGGTTACTTGTCTTTCATTGCAAAGCCGCATTTGCAGCCTCCTCCTGTGACGGTTTTCAGCTATTACGCTCCACCAACCTGTCATGATCCATTCTACTCTAGCAACAAAATCATTGGTCCATCACCATTTTCAAAAAGCCAGTTCGAACGCTACTTTGAAGGACCAGTCACTGTTGGTCCAACACCTCTAGGTCTACCTATCTTCGACGCAGCATCACTTCTTCCCAACCATTCCCGTGACCCAAAATGGATACAAGCACCACCAGGGGATATCGATGATCGTTCATCATTATACTACTGGCTGGTGCAGGAGAACAAATTGCCCGAAATGTGGGCCGATGTTGATCCTGGCTGGGACAGCAGCGCATTGAAGGACTTTGGGAAGACGATCATCGTACATGGTGATGAAGATGAAGTGGTACCGTATTATATGGCGGAGAAGTTTGTTAGTATCAATAGTATGTTTGTGTGTCCAGGGTGGGTGGAGACTTGCTGATTTATATCCAGGCCCCGAGGACGTACAATTGTTTACCGCACTGGGAAAGAATCATGCTTGGGACGTTCCCTTGTTTCTCGGGGATCCCGAACTAAACGTTGTCGAGGAAGCTTGGAGAGCACTGGATAAGGTTGTTGCAGAAGCGAAAGATTGAGATATATGACTCCCAGCACATAACGCTCCTAGATACCTACCGTGCGCTCCGTTTCACCGCATCTTTTGCCTCAATATCTTCTTGTGGTGTTATGATTTATTTTGTAATGCTGTAGAACTCTTTCATTCGATGTTTATTTGATAAGAGACGCTGCAGTTCGTCTCAGTCCTGACTATCTGATCCTTTTCTCCTTGCAGCAAGCTCACCCAACGCACTTTGGATCATCGAACACGCGAGCAATGGCCTTTGTCACTCCGTGTCGGCTGATGCTTGTTGAACTGCTCTTTATTTTCACTTCGGCACGCTAATCCTTTACCTTACGTCGAGACTGTTCCGTTGTATTTGCCATGCGAATAACCTATTCAACTTCACCCCATTTCTCTTTCTTTACAAGTACATTCCAGGCTGCTACAGACATTGCGTAAAGCTCAATTTACTATTCAAACTCATATGGGCATAGTTTCATGTCAGTTTGAAGATACTTTAATGCTGATACCTATCTATTCGCCAACCTTGAACTGCGCCGTGATTCATTTACAAACGCGTATTCCTAACTGTCGTTCAGTGCTCTCCCCTGCAGTTCATGGGTATTTTGACTCCCAGATCGTGTGCCAAAATCCTCTTGATAGCTCCGATCGACGGTCTAGGACGTGAGTGTGATGGTTTGAGAATTTTCGACTTGGGTGCTGCGACTGGTTTGCATTGGGATGGTTTGTCTAATATGGCTCGGTACAGGGTGGCTCGTTGTCGATGGTTGGGGCTTGTTGAGGCAGGAGTAGAAATAAGGGCATCTGCGGGGTGGGATTCCTTTTGTACAGAAGACGAAGATGTCGAACTCCTTTCGCGAGTCGACACATCCGTAGGCCTGTTTGCAACCGTAACGATCATTCGCGAGAGAAACTTTGTCTTGATAGCATCCAAGGCTACATTGTCAATAACCTTGACTGACATGCGTCTCCTCGGCTTGTCACTCTCAGGCAGGTCATGGTTTTTCCCGAACAGCGACGTACTCCCGTCCACCCGCTCAGTAGATGACAAAATCTTTGGGAAGTCCAACTTTATGTCTTCACAAGCAATCATTGGTTCTTGCCCATTCATGTCACCCTGCTTCATGTCCACTTGCTCTGAGACCACAGAAATATCTACTGGCACGTTGCTTGCCGTGTCCGCGTCGGCAGAGACACCTTCCGTAATCTCCCTTTTCTTTGTTCTCTCAACCAGCTTTTCGAAACCGACAATGACCCAATCATATCCCCCATTGGCGCGTACAGTCTTCTTCCAAATCGTTCTGTTCCGCACCACAAGCCCAGGTCTAATATCGCCTGTTCGTCCACTCCGATTTGTACTGAGGATTGCTTGGGAGTCGTTGCTTTCTTTGTATGCTGGGCGTCCTAATGTTTCTAAGAAGGTTAGTCATTGAAAAGAAATTGAACATTGAGGAGATCTGACGGGTTGTCATGGCTTATGCTTTGCCTGTAATTCTTGGGCGCGAAATACTGCGACTGCATTCACTGTTCCGTGAATATTTATGCTGCGAGAGATGTGACTTTATCGAAATTGGAGCTCCAGTACGCCGGCGATGAAAGGAAGAGGTATTTTGAAACGCTGTCAATTGAAAGGATGATTGTTGCGGGATAGGATGGATTCGAAAGTGTACGTTGAACAGGTGGAAAGCACCTTGGAGACCCCTTCCTCTTCGAGACTGAAAACTTCATCAGGTTCAGAAAATACAACGACATAAAGAGAGTGAAGTCAGTAGTGTGACAATCTTACTCCTTTAATTGGTACCTTCACGGATATTTGTGTAGCTTTTCGTTTCCTCCACGTCAGAAGCTTGAAAATGTTGGTTGCGTATCATTTGAGAATACAAGCTCTCATTGTCCAAGCCATTAATGTATCTCGGAGACCATTAGTTTAGACATACATCGGATAAATGCCGACGCTGATTATAATAAGGGCCTCATGCTCAGGAAGAAAAAATCGGTCAAAACCAACCTACTGTTCAGCAAGTGCGCCTTCTATGAGTGCGCGCCGAACGAGGTAGTTGACTCACACTCACTTTACAGAAGACCGAGTCCGAGGCCGGCCAGTCATCGCGATGCCCTTTCTACCAAGGTTATATGGAGTTGAAGGAAGATATCAGGTTCACGAACACAGAGACGGGGTACGCCAAAGCTGAACTCATCTCGTCGCTTTCGAAGGCCACATTCACGCGCTTGTCATGTGACAGCTTGAGCAGCGACAGAAAGCTGAGCTCTATCTTATCTGTGATGATGGTTTGCCTTCCGCCTGTCCGTAGCATGGTCAACAGCCACGACTCGTGTTATCCCTTGAAGTATTGAGCACCATGACTGCCTTTTCGTGGCAAAGACGTGGAGGCGATTCATGTATGCGAACACTCTACAGAGGCAAAGCCAAAATGTTACATCCAGCTCGTCAGGCTTCCGAGTGAGCAAGTTCTGAATCCGGTCGTATAAGCACATACAGATAGCAATATGACAGCCGGGTAAAAAGTTTTGGAACCAACCGATCATCAATTAGGCGGCCTCAATGACTTTCCCATCTGGGGGCGAGCAGCAGTAAATCCAATATTCATCACTGATACCGGTGGCAAGATTGCGTGGAGGTCTTGGGTGAACCTTTTCTCGTTCGAAATCACACATTCTGCAGCTAAAGCTCTGGTTTTGCACCGCTCGAAGCTACCGAGATCATATGTGGAATTGATTTTTCATTTCATGGCTTAGATGCCCCCCTTCTCTAAGTAGATACTTTTGAGTCCGGTCCCAAGTACAAGGATAGGAAACCCAAAGAAACTTTTGGCCTTCCTTATCAATGCATTGCATTAATCAAATACACGAACACCGAGCAAACGACGATACCGTTCATAAACGTACAATTCCCCGCATGTGACCACCCATCGCTACACGATTGTGGCTCAATAGAGACATAAATACAACAACTCCTGCATGTTTGCAGGGCCTTCTTTCCTAGGTGATGCTGGTTATTGCGCACATGGGGTGGCTGACACGGGAGCAGGCCCGACATGCCTAGTTACCCCCATGGGCAAACATCACCAACCCCACAATTGACTAACACTGCATACAACAGGTACGCAGTGATACCCCAGCCTCCAGATTCATATAAATCGTGTCTTTAGCCAACTTCGCCCCCGTAAAAACCTCGGAAGCTGGGACTACTCGGCCCTTTTCTTCGTTGGTTGGCAACGGCGAGTCCTGATCGCCGAGGCGTTGGATCGTCATGTGTAGAATTCGCCAATGCTTTCAGACGAACCTCAATCAGCCACTGAGAAACGCCCTTCGTCTCATCTCGGCTTCTCTGATAATCTCTGCAGAAAGCCCCAAGCTCGGTGCAAGGTGAGCGTATTTCTCAATCTCCACCACAACGTCATTGATAATACCATCGATGGTATCATGAATAACAAGAGTAGATATGATCTGCGAGAGCGATGGCGACATGGTGGCGCCCATAACAAGAAGAGTTTGAGAAACAATGGAGAGTGCTCCTTGCCACAGATATGGCATATGCCCGGCATGACTGTAAATTGGTCAGCTTGTAACGGTGGAAGGTCCATGGATGTACTTACTGGGCGCTGATGTGTTCCAGCTGCCTAATGGAAGCCTCTAAGCACTTTCGGCAGTTTTCCCTAACCGAAGGATCCAGTGCGGCTTGTTCGTTGTCCAGCACGGCCAAAATATATGGTCTAAAGATAATCGTTCTGCAAGCGAAGTAACGCAGTCTCAAAACGGTCTGCACAGGGTCTGCAAGTAAAGTTCGGGTGAAAGGGAACTGTACTGGTAGTGGTAGACTCTCATACCACTGTGTTAGTTGAAAATCTAGCTCCGCTACGACAGGCTCCAAGCTCGATGTTGATGCCATCGAATCCTTAGAATAGATGAGCTGGCTGACTCGGTTGAGAAGTCTCCGAAGTGCGATCTCAGCCAAAAAGTACCACAGCTCATCCCGACCCACGCATTCATCGTCTTCCTGTTCAAAGCCTCCTGGAAGACCCACGACCTCCTCGTATTGGACTATGCCAGAATGAGGTAGGTCTAATTCTGCCAGAAGGTCGCTCTCAAACAGAAGTGAATTCCAATATACACGTTCACAAAGTTCTCTCTGGCTTGCTGGAATTCTGCCGGGGGCACTCAGAAGCAGCTGAAGTTTCGTGCTCGTACTGCTTAGCAATGTCCATGCCTCTAAAGGTCGCACAAGATAGAACAGGTAAGCTGAAGCTAGAACCGTACATTGGGCAGATAGCACAGAACTTCTCGTCATCAAGCTCGGTAAAAGTGCCCAAGCAGCTGCGAAATACTGAAGGCCGGGAGGGTCTTCCGAGTTAACAGCTCTTGAGATACTTCCGCTGCAACTAGCCTGGCCCAAAGCCATTACCAAGAGAACAATGCAGCTCTCAGGTCCTTCACGGAAGCCGTTCGATAGCGCGATACGATAGTAATTTGTCCAGTTGAATGGATTGACGCACGCATACCACACATTCACCTTCGCGAAGAAGGCCTCAATGTAGGCAGAGGTGTTAGAAAGGTCTAAGCATGGGGTTTTGGACAATGCCAGTGGTTCTCTGGCCATTTCCAGTTGGAGGAGGATTTGCGGATCGTATGGTCTTGAAACAAGATCCCGTATCAGGGGCCATTGTAACAGATGTAAGGCCGCATTGGTGTGGATTTTAGGCATTGTCGATATATTGGTTGGGTTCGTCCAAGTACCAAGGCCTGTAGCGGGAAGTAAGGAAACGAATGTTCCACTAGCTTGCATGATCAAGTCATCATTGCTAGTCGTGGTGCCGCCATTGATCGACGGCGAGCCAGTTGAAAGAGCAAAATTGGTTGTCTGGCCGATTAGAGTCGATTGTAGTAGCCCCTCGATTCGTGTAAGATGCTCCAGGATCAATTTATCTCCAGCGTCGAGTTTTATACCAGGCTCTCGATAGATGCACTCTGCGCCCAACTCTGTGCAAAGCTTGCATTTGGGCTTTGTTCCATCACACCTTGACTTTCGAGACCGACATATCTCACACTGATGTATTATATTAGTAAGGCCTGTACCCTCGGCTACATGAACTTACAGCAATGGTAGCCCTCCTCCTTGGGTAATCAATGCCCGCATCAGTACTTCTTCTTTTTAGTGGATTACCTGTTTCTTCGTTGTTTTGATTTTGGTTTTGGTTTTGTCTACTCTGTAGCCCATTCGGGACCGATTCTCTATCCGCCGAGGACTGTGATAGGTTTCTAGCTTTTTGGGCGGACCCTAGAATACCTTCACGAGAGAAAGTGGACATCCGTCGGCCAGTCGGTGATTTCAAGGAATTGGGAGACATCAAGTCTCCATTGGTGACAATCGACAGGCGAGGTGAGGGGATACCAATGTCGAACTTGTCCCTCGATATTGAGAAATGTCGTCCGCTTCCGGTAGTAGAATTCGGGGAATTCTCTTGAGAAGAACTAGACATTGCGTCGATGTAAGGCATGTAAAGATTGAGTTCATAGACTCTGTTTCAGTAAAGGTTTTGTAAGGCGAAGGAAGCTTTTGCAAGCTCGTATAGTTATTCATAAATTGTTCGTATAAAACACAACTCTGTGTTCAACCAAAGGCTGGTGCGAGAGCAGAGGCTTTTGTCTATTTCGGGCCCATAATATCTGCCGCAAAAGAATGCTATTGATTATGTGCCGCGTGAACAAGCTTGGGGGTGTACAATGGGAGGCGTAAAACTGCGTACTGCAAGAACCGTGAATAGGAGGATGTGCTGCATGGATTGAGATATCAGACGATATGCTTAGGGGTGCCTAGGAGAAATTCGACTTTTCCATCGACTGGAGACCCCTGTGAAGGCTCATGCAGGTTCAGATATTCAAAAATCTGGGGTTCGGTAGAAAGCAGTCGGCCAAATGGAGTAAATTTGGATCTCAGAAGCGCATCAAAGAATATTCTAAGGCTGGAAATAGAGAGGCGCTGCGCGTAGGATGGTGTGGTAGACTGGTAGTGTCCGAGGACTGGTATGGAGGTGGTTAGAATATTCCGTTGGCTCTCAAAGTGGTGGATCACATTGCAGAGGCATTGCATATGAAATATGGGGAAATGGTGGAATGACCACAGTGGTACAAGATCTGCCTCTGTTGGAAGGGGCGAGGTGGTGTTAATTGGGCGGGGAGTTCAAAGTGTGGGAATGAGTATATGATGCGACCTCGACAGCAGAGTTTTGATGAACATCATGAGGTTGTAGACGAGAAGGAATGTCATTTACCATGTGGAATTTCCCAGTTGCCCATGCCCATTCGCTAGCTAGCAGAGAGTTAACTTGCTTTGGTGTAGGAAGTTGGTAGGTAGTTGGTGTAGGTAACGTGTTACGGAGCAGAAAAGTCCGGATATCCTAAAGAGGACAGCCCAACAGGCCTCTTCATTGGAGCATACAGACGACGTGCATAAGCGAGAACGGCAGGGGCCAAGAGGGGCTAACACTCTTAGTCGTTCCTGAGTGAGAGAACCTTATGTCAGCAATTTAAAGTTATGCATTTCAGTCCTTCCATCACACATCCATCACATATACCACTCCACTCCTCCACTCCTCCACTCCTCCTCATTACCGGCTGCCCATATCGAACAGGGATTGGAAAAGTCTCCGTTGCTTTGTTGTTAAGGCAAGAGATCATCGCCAATCTCACAAACAAAACACCTTCATTCAGCCTGTGTGCAGTGTGCAGAACCATTTCCCGAAACTTCGAAAGTCTGGGGAAATTATGACGGAAGCGGGGTTGAGGCGCAATCACAGGAATATCGACGACAGCGCGATAGCCACGCTCGATGAGCGATATTTCTCGCCAAATACGAACGGATCAGAGCTATCTTGAGACAGCTCCCATACACATGCATACCACTATGGATTATGACCCTTGGCAACAGAGAAAGGGCCGACACACTCGACCGCAGCTACTTTGGACAGAGGACGGTCTGAGTCTGACCAAGGACATGCTCTCGACTGGCTACAAATGATTCGGCGGACGTCTTGTTTAGCGGGTACTTCGGGTCGATATTTGCAACATTGTATAAGTTAGTCGAAGTTAAGTTTCCCTACATCCTGGTGACTATATTGCAGGTTTCATCAGATACAATCCCACGATCTGCCTTGCCCGCTACTGGTTACTTTCATCTGATCATCATATTTGACTTTCACATCATGTACCGATAAGAAGATTAACTTCCATGCTTAGTATCTGCCGCCTATCGTACGTCGAAGAAGCTGACACAATACTTCATCCAGGCCGTTAGATCTGCGATAGTGGCCACTGGCCACAACCGAAAAATCCCAGCAATACTCGAACGTGTTCCCAAGGCTTGTGGGAGTTGTGGTGCACCAAAATACGCAGCGATGCTACCTGAAATACATGGTGGCGGTCGCCACAATAAGCCATGAGATTTGTAGTAAGCATTTTTTTCGGCTGTCTTCGTATGGACTTGACTACATACATGCATAAGCGGGTTCGTTTCGGATACATTCGGCACGGTATGTTCTTAGTAGACGTACCCACGAATGATAACTTCAATGACATTAATCCTTTTCGGCTCCGAACAATTGTATTGTAGAATTCGTTCTAGTCTTTGCCATTGTGGGACTTTAACAATATCTGCAGTGGATCATGTTGATTTACCCTGGCCGTCTTACAAGAACCGTAGGTTTCTCTGCGGTGTACCAATCTTCTGTCAACCATGGCTTCTATGTAAGAATCATCAGGAAGTCCTACGACTGCTATCTTTCTGTGGGCAATATGCCAATATCATAGCAACACAGGCAATTGTCTAGAAGTACTGGGGTCTGTGAAAGCATGGAAATCGATGCATTCAATCTCCGAATAAAGGGGCGCTCCGCGTCCTAACAAGTAGCTGACAGGCTCTCTAATTCAGAATCTCGTTTCTTTGGTACGACATACCAGCACAAGTCTACTATGGTCTACACAGCTATACTACCAAGTTTGATACTAAACTTAAATTTCTATGTCGTGAGGTCAGAAATCACCATTCCAACAGAATCTAGAGTGCTCCAGATCACTGCACTACGGGCGGATCTTCTCGTTAGTATTGAGATTCTCTAATCAAGTTGGGCAGATGCCTTCATGTGACATGGGCGAATTATGAGTGCCACAACCGAAAGGGTATTACCACAAGGTGGACTTATTCATCAGCGTGGTTCAGTAGTTACGACTCAATTCAGAAAGCACTCTATCTATGTTTTCGAAGCATAGTTCCAGTGTTTTACATTTGATTGGCCTATGAACAATCTCAGAAATCGGCATTGACCGAAGGCAAATTATCCTAGCCTGAAGATCAATGCTGTGCCGAGTCAATTAGAGCATCCCGTAGGTGAAGCACACACGGCAAAGGGATTCGCTTCTATAGACGGGTCAAGGTACTGCGTGTTGTGAGCTGGAATTCCTTGAAGTTTACGGGTGTCTCCATGGGTAGGCCTGCTCAAGGTGTTCTCCGCAGGTGAGTATCTTGCCGCAAGACATACAGCACCACTCTTTTTGTAGCTAATACCATGCCGGTATGCGTCTTTTCCTGCTGTCAGTACAAGTTTTCTCCATGTTCGTGATTATTGGGGACCACATTGCAGAGCAGTCCCTCTCGGTGCTAGGATGCTGGGCATAGGCTTGCACTTCCGCGGCCAGGGTTCATGTTTTACTTGGATGTGCAGTTGGCAGGGGGTGCGCGTGAAATATATTGGAGAGATTAATATAATTCCCGCAAAGTACTATTACTCAGGTACGCGGTTTGCCTACAATTCCAAGTCACTTACATGAAAAGCATGAAGTCTCACGCCTGCAGCCTGTCTTCGTCCTTGAGACAAGTCAGTCCATCCAAAGAAATCGAGATGACGCATAATTTGAACAATAGTAGACATGATATCAGTAACAATACGTAGCAGAGAATAGTTCCTGGCCAGAAAACTCTAATCTAAGCACCACCAGAGGCAGCGCCAGTCTTTATGGATGTAACTACGAAAAGTATAAACTAGATCAGCGCTTTGATCGACATGCAAGCCACGGAAGAGTGTACGACTCATACCAATCCGTAAAGGGTGATACGAGCAACTATGATGACTCGTCTTCATATCATTCTCGGAGCCATCACCCCACAACTAGGAAAAGAAACGGTGACACTAGTTCCACCCAATACTGCCGCTCCACAGGGATGAACCGAAAACATGAAAGTAATGGTTCGCATGTAAGTGAGCAACAGTATGGGGAAACCCCTGTACGACGGCTGGCTTCAAGCATATTTGCACGGAGCTATATGGTACTTTTTCCCGGACTACGACCGGTGTCCAAACAGCTTTTCTCTTAGCCTACTATTCCTGGAGCTATCATGCGAGTGAACGGTGGACAGATTGCTACTCTCCGGTTTGCCTTCATATTTTTACATCATCTGTGGATCACGAGGCTGTCAGAGGAAACCAACTCTATATGCTATGTGATATACCGAACATGATTCTTTGGTAAGCGTTCTCATTCGCTGCGCATCTTCACCATGAACCTTTATCAGTCCACATAATGCCGACAATATCCCTATTTCTCCCTCTCATTGGACCGCACCCCAGATATGCAACCAACGTGACGCGTAGAGACCCCACATTGGTGGGATCCTATTCCATATAACATGCCTCGATATCATATTTCCCGAAATCCAGCGAGGACCCAAATATGACCATTTCCCGCCAGCAGAAAACTCGGAGGCACCAAGCAAAGACTCCATGGAGGCCAGAGCCAGAGCCAGAAAATCGTCGCATGTTAGATTAGTCTAACGACGGGCCCCCCTGATGATCTAAAACCGCTGGTAAATTAGAAGGGAGACTTCTTAAAGCGCTGATTAGCTCCGGAAGCTAGTGACGTGTATGTAAGTTGCGGTGCTGTACTTCCCCGCATTCCCCAGGAACATTTCCTCCCCTTGCCCATGTCGCTGCTCCTTGCAGCCTATGTGCTTTTAAAGTTGTGCGACTCACTAGCGTGCGCCCGCCGGTTACACATGATCCTTGCGAGTCAAGTGCCGTCAAATTTGTACAGCCTGAACATCCTGGTGCGTTTATCCGTGTCATGGACTCATGTACCCAGGTACCTCCCTTTCCTCCTGCTGGTCTGGTCGCCGCGCTCGAGTCGTAGTCGTTGGGCCATTGCCTCCACGTGATGGTTCGCAGGACATACTGCAATGAGCATAGGTGGAATGCTTTTTCTCGTTGTCTGTCATGTACTAATAGCTTGGCACGGCGCTGTGCTGCTGCTGTTGTTTTCTTTTCTCGTCGTCACACGACGCGGAGATACTTTTCTCCTGCGATGCAGAGGATTGATCCTTTCCCCGTTCTTCCGGAGTCGCATAGCTCGGCTTTCCTCATATTCTGCTGTGAGATGCTGAGTATTTCTGCAGGTACTCATTGCACCTGACGAGCAACTGTTGCTTTTGTCGATATGCGAGATGTTGTTGGCCGAAGCAGGATTACTGGAATATTGGAAAGAGGACCCAGCAACCCACAACCAACAAACCATCAGTGAGAAGTTTTTCGACAAGCAACGTGGATAATTAGAAACCTCCCTCGGCACGATCAACGGCTAGATCTCATCGTCAAAGTTTGGTACCTTATGTGGGGATCGGGGAGCACCGGTGGAAAAATTTTGACATCGTGGACAACTGACTGACATGGGGGCCAAGAAAGCGGGCAACGAGAGAGTGGATCTGCGGGGAAGAGGTGATTGGGCTGTGGTTACCTGAACACATGTACATTATGTATGTATATAGTAAGTGTCCACAGTAGATATGGAGTGCAACTGCTACATTACTGTACCAAGGTAGTATAGTGCATCAACTACAAACGGTTCTACGGCAGGAAGATGCAGGGAAAGACATGGTTTTGCGGGGGCGATACGCTTACTTTTACTTAGCTGGGAGATGTGATGTCTCGGAAGCCTGAGCTTGGTCGTTTACCTAAACGTACAGTTAGCAACTTACTAGCAGGACAGTTTTCCAGTGGATCATGTACGACAGGTGGGTATGAACTATTGATACAAGTATATTCTATACGCGGGCCACTAGTGGTCCTACAATGTTCCTGCAGTGACGGCGGGTCGAGACCAGGGTACTATTTCCGCACGCTGAAGGTGTCCCAGCTCATATCATACTTTCCGCCTCCGCCACTCTGATTCCACCATTAGACCATATTCAACAGCTATCACGGTTAATCAATGAGCTCCGCCCTCGCTTTCACCCCTCAAATCACTGCTAGTTCGGAGGCTTTGATGCATCCACTGTCCCACGTGGCTTACTGGATTTGCGCTGTATTATCGCTCACAGAGATAACACAGCGGCAGTCGACATCGGCAACGAATAGCTGATAGAACTTTCAAACGCGATTCAAGGAATGCGTTATAATCATCGTGGTTAGTAGACTCCAGGCGGTTCATACGACGTCAGGGATAACAACAAACGCTGCCGGCGTAGGCCGAGCATGTGGAAACTTGAGGGACATGAGTGATATGAAGTCATACACTTTCTGGAATTAGTGTTCATGCAAACCCATTTGCTCAGACAACATGGTCCCATTTACTTTATTCGAGTAGGGGACTGACTGTCTCTTTTCTGTGGTCAGTTTATGACGGATCATGTAGAGGAAGTGAACGCTGCTGGCACTCTCGTTCTTGAGGTAGAACCTATCCCATAAGCATGTCATTATTGGGCTTCAGCCCTCGTAGTATGGACCGATCTTGCGGTAAAGCTTGATAAATGAGCCCAATTTATACTTGCCTGCAAGCCCAAAACTCAAATGCGTTTCTGGTATCCTCACTTCATCAATTTATCCACTCGCTTCTCCAAGCTTGCCTCAAACTCTCCCACACCGTCTCCTAAAAGCTTCACCACCCCACCCTTAACCAGGCACACAACTCTTCTCCTTGTCTCCTCCACTTCTTCATCTTCCTCTTCATCGCTGCCCTCTTCAACTTCATCCTTCGTCCCCTCCACTACTCCCCTAATCAGCCATCTGTCATGGCTAACACAAACAACCGCTCCATTCCAACCTCTCAGTGCTTCTCCTACTGCTCTCACAGTCCAGAAATCTAAATGCGTCGTCACTTCATCCAGAACCAGTAGTTGTGGTTCCCGCCATAGCAATCTCGCTAATGCCAACCGGACAAGTTGTCCACCGGAAAGTTTACCTATCGGAACATCTGAAACTATCCGTCCCTGGAGACCTAATCCGCCTAAGAGACCTCGAATCTCTTGCTCTTTGAGCAATTTATCTACATCTTCGGTCATCAGGGATAGAGCAGTGAGTTCTGGTGTAACGCGAGAGAGCGATTGTAGATCTTCGACGGAATGCTGAGAATAGTATGCTAGGCGAAGTCGTGGATGTCGCGTTACAGTGCCTTTAGTAGGTTTAGCCGTTTCTGTGAGAAGAGATAGAAGAGTAGACTTCCCAGATCCATTGAGTCCTACGACGCCGATTCGATCTCCCATATGCACCGTGAAGTTCACGTCCTGGAGAATATATGGTGCTGGCGCATTTTTCGAAGTCGGAGGGTACCGGAAGGACACATTGTCAAGTGATATCAGCGGCCCGGGAAATCGAAGATCTGGAGCCAGAGGAAAAGTCATTGATACACCTTTCTCCTCGGGTGGTATTTCGATGTCATCTCTAGCTTTGAGGTGGTAGCCCGCAAGATCGCGATTCAGTTTAAATCGACCTCCTTTGGCATTGACTTCCAAGCCCATGCGGTTATCTAGTTTTTTCTGCCGAGATTTGGCTTGCCTTAGTTTGTTCTCGTCTCCAGCTGCTTTTCCTTGTTTGATGTTTTGCTGGATTGTCTGCTGCATATGCGCTTTCTGCTTCTCCTGAGCGTCACGCATGCGAGTGAGATACAGTGTATGATCCCGCACGGAAGATTCATAGCTCGCAATGGACCCACGGAAATAAGTGAGGTCTTGAGACCGGAGAATAATCAGCTCCTGTGAAGTTGCTGTTATGAAGTCTCGATCGTGCGAGACGATGACGATAGTCGGTGGATTAGTCGGGGTCTCTCGCAACGTTTCGATATACTTTTGAAGCCAGATTATGCCGAGAAGATCCAGGAAATTGGTAGGTTCGTCGAGGATGAGAATGTCAGTAGGTTGAAAAAGGACACTTGCAAGGTTGGTTCGCATTTTCCATCCTCCTGATAGACTATTTACCTTCTTGTCTAAATGTCCTTTGGGAAATCCTAGACCGGAGAGAATGCTTCGAGCCTTATTTTCAATATCGGTAAGTCTGGTTGGCTCAAGCTGCAACTGGAGCTCAGCAAGGAGCTCAGCGGCTGAGTTTGTCTCTTCCTTTATGGTGGACTCGTCAATCTCATCATCTTTTTGACTGATACTATGACACAACCTTAGTCCTTTATCCGGCATGGAATGAAAAAGCAACTTACTGCTCCTCTGATTCTGCAACAATCTTCTCGAACGCAATCAAAGCTTTTCGAGCAGCCATGCCCCTGGTTCCACTTCGAAGTCTGGCATCTTTGTCTTTTTCGAAAAGCTCTTTCTTGAGTCTTCCATGCTTCACTTGACGAAAAGCCCGAACGGGCGTCAAGGCATTTCCGGGTTTGTCAAGGGCTTTCGCGAGTACTTGGGAGCGTGTCAACCAAGAATGTGAAATGGAAGGATATCAATACACACCATCAATCTCACGTTGGAACTCGCTCCTTGAGGTAGCCCTGTCGATTACCTCTTCCCAAACAGAAAGTCCGCTATCATCGGTCTTCCCAAGTGCGGATCCCTGGCTATTGCTCTCCTGGTCAATATCCTTCGAATCTGCATCTGTCTGTTGCAGAATAGAAATTCTTGTTTGTACTGGAATCCCTGGGATGAGCTTTTCCGCAATCGCCTTCAGTAACGCTTTAATATGAGTTGTGTGTCAGTCTTCGTTCTTATCTCTTATGCAGCATTGAGACATACTAGATTTCCCAGCTCCGTTCCTTCCAATCAGGGCGTAGCAGATACCGGCTTTCAACTTGAGGCTGGCATTGGATAATATCTCTAGACCCTCTGCTCGCGCTTTTCCTTTTGGTTTCACAGCGGACTTCCCAGAAGAGGTGACAGTGATATTCAGGCCTTCAATATCAAGCTAGAGTATGATAGACCGTGATTAGACTCATCCTCTGATGGGCAGAAGATCCCAGTATGTAGCGGGGAAATACCTCTTGATAAACAGGGTTCTCTATGTGGAACCTGGTTTGTTTGCAAGAACATAGAATTGTGGTTGCCGATTCTCCTTGAGACATCATGCTGGCTTGCGATAGGGAGTGCTCGTACTTTTGGTAGTGTAATGAGATGACAAAACAGTAGAATTTATATTACAATGTGAAAAAAGCCGAAAACAATGGTGGTATAACCCAGTTGAGCTGAGTACATAAAATCGAGTGGAATTGAGGTTGTTGATGTTAAATAGCAAGACCGATGGTAGCACCAATCACAGCCAAGACTCGGCGACATATTGAGATCTCTCGCTTCTCAACCGGCCTGACTCACACCAGAAACTTTCTTTGTGTCGCGACATTTTGCATCTCACTCATTTGTGCAATTTTCTGGCAAATGATTTAGAGCTGCCAACATTGCACGATGGCGATGGATTAACTCATGTTTCATGCAAATGAGAATGACTCTTCGGAGTAGAAAAAACAAGCCAATTTGGGACAATCCATCCAGTTGGTTTACTTATTGTCCAATAAACTTAGACAATCCAAATAGTCTACAGCATTATTATGTTTTCATTGTCCAGCTGTCTTTGAAGCATTGTTGTCGGTCTGTTATTTCGTGCCGGAGAGAATGAGCCGAGAAAGAATGCGGCTGCCTGACAGGCTGTAAGGATGTCGTCGTCTGTGTCACTTTCCACATTCACCTTCAACCCATTGTTGTTGGACCTCGACCAGGACCTTGTGTGGCGCGAACATTGGCATGGACGAACTCCAAAGTCCATTGGCTGAACCCATACGATTTAATTATCACGTGGTGAATCCTTCTTATCGCTGTAGGTTTACGTGTTTATATAGTGGTGTTCTGCGATTTCGTCGTATACAAATTCCATCGGTATTTGCTACATTTCGACTCACCAGCTGTGTATAAATCAAGTGAACAAAATGCATCCCGCACTTGCCATCCCCGAAATCCTCACCCTCATCTTCCAAGAATGCGACCACCCAACTCTCCTTTGCCGCGCCCAGCGCGTTTCGAGAAGCTGGCACAACCTCATCAAAATCTCGTCCCCTCTTCAGCAAAAGTTATTCTTCCAATCTATGCCGGAAGATACTTACCCCACTCATAACACATTCCTTGCCAAAAAGTTCCCTTCCTGGTTCGCGACGAAGCACATATCATTCGGCATCGATGCATTCTGCACAATGGAATGGGCTCCGGAAGATGAAATACTCCGATACGAAAAGGCTAGCTGGAGGGACATGCTGGTTGTCCAGCCTGCTGCTAAGAAACTTCTTATCAAAGAATTATCCAGCGCGGATGGTGGCATGTCGTACCGGTCAGGAACCAAAGATGTTAATGATGGGGTCAGGATGGGATTGCTTTACGACTATGTCTCCAAGAAAATGGAGAGAACGGGGTCCCAAAGCACGTTTGGAGTAGACTGGAGAGGGGTCGAGCAACATCCGTGGGTGGATCAACCGTTACGCTATCCTATGACCTTACTTGGTCTGGATGATGATACAGACAAAGAAGTGAAAGATAACGGCGGGGGTAAGTGGGACGGCGTTGTCAGAGTTAATTATGCCGTCTTGTATACATGCTGCATCGATGACATAACATATATTGAAGAAGAATTTCTATCCAGAGGATATAAGGATTTAGAGGGAATGACATGGAGTGAAGACAAGGAGTCGGATTGGTAGAGGCTCGAGGCCACCAAATGGTGCTGAGGGGCATAGGACTGTATACTCAGGTCCTTGCAAGGCCTCGAAATAGTTTCACTTTGCGCAACAAGTCTTCTCAGGCTCACGTCAGCAGGGACGAGAACACCAGAGAGCTGAACTATATGGTTGTTTTTAGTAATACACAGGAGATTGGAAACAGACCAACAGAGTTGAGCTTCGATGCCCATTTTGTGTGTCTCTTTTACATCCTGGAAATGTTAAACAGTCATTTTGGATTTATACACGAACCATGCCAGCAGCATCAGTTCCTTAGTGTTATGAAGTTTGCAGATTTTGGGCAAGTTTATTCAATGTATGAGAGTAATACATACATTTTATATCCACATTACCTCCAACGGTTACCCCGTATCCAGGAGCCAGATGACTACCCTTATTCAAGAACTCACCCTAGCCGCCACCACCAGTTCTGAAGTGTTTCATTGCGTTCTTGTTCCAGTTCGTCTCCCCTCACTCTGTAGAACTGTGTTTTACCTGGTCTTTACTTGATCTCCATCCTATATATTACGACCAATCCGCCGAGGAGCTCAAGCATAGTATTCGGATATCGCCAGGGGGCATCACGGTGGACTGCTCGCAACCATTGACATGCCAAGGTACCCCTGCCAGATATAAGTCAATATGACTATGTGAGAGAGCCAGAGCCGCTTATACGCCACGTGAATCATCCTGTATGACGTGGGGTGACTAATGATGAACTTGAGGCAAATTACATTCCCCTGGTGACACACGATCCTTGCTGGGAGCGAAAACGCGGCTACTTCACTGCTCAGTGCAATCGATTTCCCATGTGAGAATCTCAAACTCAAGAATAGTTGACCGACGAAATCCGGCAAATTTGGCGAAAGAAGAGACTTGGGACTTTTGTCCCGGAACATCTGCCATACTCAAACGCAGTAATCTGAGAGGCACGATGTGCATGCCCGACACCCGCAGATGGGGCCAGCATGGCTTGGAACTTCGATATTTCAGCCTTGTAGAAAGTTTTATGGAAGATCAGAAACGTGTCGCCTTGGCACAAGGACCATTTCTTGAACTCATGTCCATGTTTGACGTTGAAGCTTTCTTCGTGACTGCATGTGACGTGACATTGTATAAGTAACGCTTTCTGGAGGAGGACTAAATGAAAGCCGCCGAGTACATCTGTCACAGTAAAATTGAATGAGTTAGCAGGTATGAATGTCAATATTTAGATTTTAAAGTTACTCCGGTCTTGAGACTTCAGTGAAAGTAGAGCATTTCATGTAAACCGTCCCTGTACGATGTCGTGGAACCTATCTACTTCATTTCCCATCTTCTATACTTGTTCTGCCATATCTCGATGCTGAAATCCAGAACATAGTCGTAACTGTCCAAAGATCGTGTATGAGAAGTAATTTAAGGTCTCGAACGGTCGAATTCACCATACAAGCTTGAGGCCTGTGGAGTTCTGAGATTCGGACAACTGCAACAGGTGTCCTGTGGCAAAGAATAGGGTAGATAGCAGGTTAGGAAAGACATTGGGTTTCGAAATACAGCCGCAGGAGCGAACGCAAGTTTTCCGGGAAGTGCCCTGCTAGTTGAGGAATGAGGATGACGACCCGCGCTCAGTGTGATCGGCAAGCTTAGGCGTGAACCGGAGTTAAACCTCTATATTTGACGGCTTGTTACAATTTAATGCCCAAGTGGACAAAGCAACTGTGCTTCTTAGGTTTCACGATTTGACCACAACTCAAGAGTGAACCTGACATTCGTCCAACCGGAGTCATACACCTCGGCCTGCTTAGAGGTGTGAGCAGCATTGGGGAGCGTGACGGAGAACATGTTCAAGAAGCGTGATTGTAGAATATCCCATCATCGGGTAAGCAAGTGTATCAAATTCATACAGTCTCTATAACTACAATTGCGTGAAGATCAACCAACCAACGCTCCCATCCATTCCTTATTCGGCCTATCTATCACTGAAAAGCTAGGACTTCCTCAATGGAACTCGTCAACAACAAATATTGTATCTATCTGGAAATAATGCATGCACGCTCGCTATTATATGTTTGAACCAACTAAAAACGACAGGACAAAAACAAAGTTTTGTAGAATCATAGGATTGTTGAAGATCTACTCGATCCTCTTCTTTCCTTCTTCGGCATTTGTGTACCGTGCCGTGCTCAAGACTCTTTCGTGTCCAGCTACCAACCCCCCAATCACTTTGTCTTTACGCACATTACCAATGGCTTCGAGGTAGCCTTCAGTTGCCCATGGTCTAGGATTCAGTTTGGGCCAGTTGACCTGTTCTTGTCAGCTTAATGATTGGCACGTGAGAGCGGGGTGGAACATACATATAACATGCCATTGGCATAAATGAATCTCAAAGACCAAGCTCCTACCACAAGCCAGAAGAGAATGAAGATTCTTAGCGGTAGAACTGAGGCATTAGGAAGCCGAGGTGTAAGAAGTCCTACGAGGACGAAGAATACACTGAAAGCAAGAATGTATGGTATGCTTTGGATTAGTAGAGGTCGCTTATCGGCGAAAATGTATTGGGAGCCAATACTAGAGCTACTAGGAAGGTAGTATCCTAGGAAAAGGTCGAACGAGTCTTGCTTAGGACCATCCATAAAGTTGTTTCTCGCATATCTGGTAATTGAGTTCGAGAGATCCTGAAGAGCACCGGCCTTGGTTCGAACACCGGTACGGGTGAAATCTGTTTTGAGGGCACCGGTTCCGGAGTAAGATTTCGAGACAACGTCGGCATTATCAGCCCAAAGCTTGCGGAAAAGGATCTCGAAATCAGGGTCGGCCGAAGTAAAAGTCTCGCCACGGCTGAGCACACCAAGATCTGTCAACTGACGGTTCAAAGTCCAGCGACCAAGCATGCTTTGGACGACATTTGTTCGGTCGAGACAATCCATGCAGTTCGTACGAACAACGCTGGTTTGATGATTACGAATTTCGAGACGCCCTTCGGCATCACCTGGGATGTCAGCACCACGGAAGTATTGTTGTGCTTCCAGAGCAGAACTCAGCTGATCCAGAAGCAACTGAGCTCGATGCCACTTCAATCCCTTGGTTTCATTGTGAAAGTCAAAGTACACGTAGTGGAGTCTATCCATTTCCTGTCGTCGACCGTTTGGTTCCACAACATGAAACTTCTCATCTGTAATTTGGTCGCCTTGCCTGGCTTCAGATGGCGCGGACACCAAGATTTTGACCATCTGTTCGTATGCCTCCTTTACCCGCTGTTCGCGACCTTTCTGATTTACCAGATTTACCAAGTAGTTGTCTCCATAAATGCGGATTTGCTCATCAAAGTGTGCTCTGGCAGCAGAGACCGCGGTTTCAACCCCACGGACTTGAAGTTTTGGCGTGTAATGCAAGGTGTTGACCTCAGCCCAGAACACTGGGACGCTTCCTCTGGTCTGCACATACGACATTATCTGCACTTCCTTGCCTCCTGTCCCACCAACCTTACTATTCTGAGGACCGGTACCGCTACCAAAACCACCCAAGGCGGTTGCACCATCATTAAGGATAATGATCTGCTCCGTCTCGTTGAAGTTAGACACGTTGCCGTCCTCATCTATACCTCTGGAGAAATATCTTGTTCCAGCACGAAACCTTGATCGACGTGTGATCAACACCATTGTTACCGGCGTCGACTTAATCTTAGTAGGCACTATTTCAAGCATTCCGAATATGACCGGCAAAATGTACGGGTCAACTCCAGGTTGTTGCCCATGCTGATACCGAGAACCAGATGTGCGGAAGTCGATCAGATCTGACTGCACGAACCTGTTCCAGAAAAATCGCTGGTCTGCACGTTTCCACAAAGGTGCTGAGGTATCGAGTTGCGACTGTCGCTGGAATGTGTTTGTAATGTCGGAAGAATATGAAAAGTACATCGGGCCAGACTTAATGAAAGTCTTGAGAAGGTTTAGGTAGGTATCTTCATCTTGATCGCGCAGAGGCCGTTCTCGAAGCGGTAGAAACTCTGTTGCGATAACTCTGTATATCATATGGCCCTTCAGTCTTCCCATGGGTTGCGCCTTCGTAATCACGATAATGTACTTGTCTGGCACGAATCAGTTTCAACTCCTTAAGAACGTTGCTTTTTTTTTACCCAGCCGCAGTTTGATTATCCCCAGTATACCGGCAATACTCGACACACGTTTTCCTCCCAGGAGTGGTCCATCGTTGAGGCGCAAATCGCCAGAGGGACGGTCAACCACTAATGTTGGTGCAGAGGGGGAACTTGGAGAAGTAAAAGCATAATGGGAAGTTGAAGCGTGGACATTTATATCCCGGAATGGTAAAGAGCTTGCCATGCTGATTCTATGCCAGCTTTAAGCAGGATCGTGTGCGAATGTTCTCATGAAGGGTATGGGGGAAGTGTTGTAACTTGTTGGGCTTGATATAGCTGTCTTCTAATTCGAAGCTCGGAGGCTCACTGACTGTACGTATCTAAAATTAACCTTCGCGGGTAAAATAAACTCACCCCTTTGCTATCAATAAACCGCTCCACATGTTCCAAATCTCTTAGACACTTCAACTACTTCAATAACATTTTTCATTTATATATGGAACAGTTACAGATTACTTCATCTTACACCGTAGCAGTCAAGTTGGTGAATAGAGAGGATAATTTCTACACAAGCATGAAAATTGTACTATTTTATGAAGATCTTTATGGTAATGAACCGGTTTGTTCAGCCTTCTTGAGAGTGAATCTAGCCACCATAAATAGGTTGACCCTCAAAGACAATGTCCCACGTGATTGTCGTCCGTGTAATCGAAGCGATCGTCGTCACTTCCAGGTTGAGCTGTTGTTACTCCAGAATCAAGATAACCTTTTTCAAACTTGCCTCCGCCATTTTACTTTTCGGGATCATTTGACAGATATACAAACAACTCGCATACACAGCAACAACGTCGCCCTCGCTGACACTACTCATCCATCCCATCATCAGCTCGCATTCAGAAATCCAACATGGCTGCTCGAGGTCCCCCAGGCTCCCGAACTGGGAATTCTCGATTTGCGCAATTCAAGCTGGTATTACTTGGTATGTGGTCTCGATGAACCCAAGGGTTGCGCTGTATTGATACTGATTACTTTTGATAGGGGAGTCCGCAGTTGGAAAGGTATAGGCATTCGATGTCAGATACTTCATGGTCAATACTGATGCATCAAACAGAGTTCTCTAGTTCTGCGATTTGTGAAGGTATTTATTAAATCTTCCCGGAAGAGTGTTTGTTGGTGCTAAATTATTTTGTAGGATCAATTCGATGACTGTGAGTATGCCTTCGATCAAATTAAGTCTGGTGTCGAGAATCGTGGACATGCTGAGCACATTTTGTCGGCGCTTGAACAAAGACGGCGTTGCTGACCATAATTTGCAGATCGTGAAAGTACTATCGGCGCAGCATTTTTAACCCAAACGATATCACTCGACGAAAATACGACTGTGAAGTTTGAAATATGGGACACTGCAGGACAAGAAAGATACAAGTCTCTCGCACCTATGTACTACCGAAATGCCAACTGCGCAGTGGTAGTTTACGACATTACCCAGGCGGTATGCGGCTCTGATTCATTTGCATAACCATTTACACCAACTAACTATTTCATAGTCTTCGTTGGATAAGGCCAAACAATGGGTGAAAGAACTCCAGAGACAAGCAAATGAGAACATTATCATCGCTTTAGCCGGCAACAAACTCGATTTGGTTACCGAACAACCCGATAAACGTGCTATTACGACAGAAGACGCCTCGGGATATGCTAGGGAAGCCGGGTTATTATTCTTCGAGACTTCCGCCAAGACATCTGAGAATGTGAGAGAATTATTCACAGCGATTGCAAAGAAGCTGCCATTAGACCAAGCTGGTCCAAGGAATCCAAGAGCCAGCCAACGCGGAACTGGCGTAGATTTGAGACCAGAGGCGCCAGGAACACAAGGCGCTGGGGGTTGCGCCTGCTAGAGGAATCCATGATAGATAGGCGGTGGGCGGAGTATAGGACATGGTTGGGGAGAAGAACCTTTGATACCAAGAATGAGAGATGCTGTCGAGGTGGCCTTCCTCAGATAGTGTTCATTTTTGGGATGAGATTGGTTGGATGAGGGCCGCTGCATTATATGTGGTTCCTTCGACATTCACGAGAACAGTCTTTTTAATACCTTGATGTCTCTTGAGTTATCGTGGCAGGTTATTGATTTGCAGCAGAATTCTGCTTGCCAGGCGCGAGAGGGTTTACTTTTTCATGGATTAGTACTGTGGCATTTTGGGTTTGTAAGATATGCAATAGAACCTGCATTTAAATAATTTATGATTGCACACAATATCATCTAGTAACGATTAACTTGGACTACTGTTCGGCTGGAATAAAAGACGATGAAGTGCTCTTAGTAATTTATGTCGCCTGCCTACGAGACGGCTACCCAGCAGTAGCATGTGTTCAAAGTGTCGATGGTCGATGAGTACACCCGTGTTGATCCGTCCTGCCTCGCTTTACAGTTTACACCAGTAGCCTTGCAGCCTTTCCTAAAAATTCCCACCCTGGCATTTCTGCATCATCGCTGCTAATAGCTGTTGGTCCGAGCTTCTGATGGAACTTGAAAGTGTTTTTATCCAGAAATCCATACATTGCTTAAAGTTGCTCCGAGCACGAGACTTTCAACATCACCAACTCTCATTAATCACTTGTCGCTCGACGCAGCCCGTCATGCTGCGAGCTTCTCTTCGATCGTCGAGAGCGCTTGGGCTCAGGTCCAATGCTGTCGGTGCTGGATATCAATGGAGGGCGCAAGCTGGCCGGGTGTTATCGGATAGCATGGTAGGTAGCTTTCAATGAACCCATTCTGACTCAATTGAATACCAAGTTAGCTAATATATTGATGTTGCAGAGGACCTATGCGGACAAACCGAGCATTCATGATCCAACGCCCCCAGTACTTCCAGGATCGGCCAGCCCCGCGACGTCTGAACCATTACCACAAGGCCCAGTAGTGACAGCTAACACGGCTACCCCAACTCCAGCTACTCCAACGTCTGCTACGATTCCCGCTGAAAATGTTCCACGTCTCCCTCCAAGTCCTCCAGCACGTCCTGCTGCAACTCCACCACCCCCACCTCCAGCAGCAAAGCCAAAACCACGACGATTCTTCCGTAAATTCTTCACAACATTATTCCTCCTCACTACACTCGGTTTCGGCGGCGGCGTCTACTACTCTCGAGTCAATGACAACTTCCATGATTTCTTTACAGAATATGTACCCTTTGGAGAGGAGGCTGTTCTTTACTTCGAAGAACAGGAATTCAGAAAAAGGTTTCCATCAATCATAAACCGCCCCCACAAGCCTAGAGACACCGGCGAGCAGATCAGAATACCAAGTCAAAGTGGGGTTTCATGGAGGGTTGCAGATGAAAACAAGACGCCTTCGGGTGGGCAAGCAAAAGGATCAGAAGCCATTCAGACCCCCAAGGAGGCACAGAGAGGCGACAGAGTTAAAGCCGTTGAAGACGTGAAGAAGGGCGTGTCTCCAGTTAAGGCAGCCGACAGCCAACCATCCAAAAAGCCAGCACCAACGCCAGCTCCCGCTTCCGCTCCTCCATCGAAACGGATGTCAAAAGAGCCCGAAGTCAACGAGCCATCCAGAGCACCTGAAAAGATTACACGAATCGACCCCATAAACATTGCGAATGCTGAGGAGCCTGTAGTACAGGAATTGGTCAAGATCATGAATGACATTATTGCGGTTGTCAATGCAGATAACGCCAACGCCAGGTTCACATCGACCATGGACAAGGCAAAGGCAGAACTGAATCGAGTTGGAAGCAAAATTCTAGGCATGAAGGAAATAGCCTTGAAGGAGGCAGATGCAAAAATCAAAGCAAACGAATCTGAATTCGACCGTGCCGCCATGCAACTTATGCAAAACTTCAAGAATCAGCAAGCAGAACAAGAAGCTCAATTCCGAGCCGAATATGAGGCAGAGCGCCAGAGAATTCACGAAAACTATGAGAAAAAGCTACAGGCTGAACTCGATCGTGCGAATGAGGTCAACGAGCAAAAGCTAAAGAATCGACTAATGGAACAAGCAGTAGAGCTCAAGCGGGCATTCCTAGCCGATGTAAAGGACCGTGTCGAGCAAGAACGGGAGGGTCGCCTTGGCAAGCTCTCTGATCTGTCGAATACTGTCCATGACCTCGAAAAGCTTACCGGCGACTGGAACTCGGTTATTGACGAAAACCTCAAAACCCAGCATCTTCACGTGGCTGTCGAAGCCGTTCGTGCCAACTTAGAAAAGTCTCAAATGCCGCGACCTTTCACGAGAGAACTTGCAGCTCTGAAGGAGATCGCCTCCGATGATCCAGTCGTCAACGCGGCAATTGCATCCATCAACCCTGTTGCTTATCAACGTGGTGTGCCTAGCTCAGCTGCATTAATCGACCGATTCCGTCGCGTTGCTGCTGAAGTCCGAAAAGCTTCCTTGCTACCCGAAGAAGCGGGTGTTGCTAGTCACGCCTCAAGTTACGTGCTTAGCAAGCTCCTGTTCAAGAAGAAGGGCCTGGCAACCGGTGACGATGTAGAGAGCATCCTGACTCGAACAGAGACTTTCCTCGAAGAGGGTGATCTTGATGGTGCAGCTAGAGAAATGAACGGCTTGAAGGGGTGGGCGAAGACTCTGAGTAAAGATTGGTTGAGTGAAGTGAGAAAAGTCCTTGAGGTACAACAGGCTCTCGATGTAAGTGTTTCCCCCAATATTTATCACATTTCAAGCCCTAACATAAACAGGTAATTGCTACGGAGGCGAGACTGCAGAGTTTGAGAGTTGAATAGAGAAATACCACGGTTTCTGTTCTTCTTCCTTTGTACATGAGCTCAGATGGTGATAATCAGTCAGTCACTAGCTGGCTGTGTGTACGGATTACAAAATATTAGACCATGTATTTTATACTTGTTTACATGATCATTTTCCGCTTATGCCGTGCTGTATCAATATTGTTTGTGACTCCGCTGCATTGGAATCAAGGTAGCTGCTACTCTTATAGAGAAAGCGTTTTGAGAATATAGCTGTGGACATGCATGATACAAAGTAGCCTTTGATGTAACACGCCACCAGACAACTGTTCCTCGGCTTAATTGAATATCTCAAGTCCTTTTGCAGCTGCTCGGCCGTCTTCATTGAAAGTGGAAGCGCTATCTTGAATTTTGATTGGTACATTTTAAATTTTAGATTTCCATTCATCCCCGTGAATCTACTTGATCTTCTTCTCCCTAACCAGCAGCGAGACAACAAACGCCAACAGCGAGAAGCTCAACGTCACCACATGACTTGCCTCCAAACTCTTCACATATGCCCCCACCACCGCCTTCTTCACATCGCCCTGCAAGTACTTGATACTTCCCACATCTTCCATAGCCTTCCTGATGACGGATCTCTCCAATCCCGAGCCCGCTAAGGTAGCTCCCAAACAATTGTTCAACACTCCCGCGCACAACGCTACGCCAACTACCATGCCGATACTGCCTGCTAAATACATCCCCCCGGTAGCAATGCTCAACTCTTTCTTTTGAATGGATGCGGTGAGGGCTATGAAGGTGCAGGCAGCCGTGATACCGAGTCCGAAGCCGCCGGGGAAGATGAAGAGGGAAGAGACGAAGGATAGCGGTTCGGTGTGCCATGTGAGGATGAGGAGGGTGTAGGATAGGGCGGATGACAGTGCTGATAGCGTCAGGAGGGTCTTATAACGTCCGGTTCTGGGGAGATGATTAGTTGAGGGGTTTGGATTTGGAAGTGGGAAACTTGTGGCGTACTTTTGAATGAGTAAGCCTGCGAGAAGACCGCCGAGCGTGTTACCGATCACGGCGGGGAAGAGATGTAAGCCCGCTAGGGTGTTGCTGCTTTCTTGGGCGACACGGAAGTAGATTGGTACGGAGTACATCATCTAGACTATGTTAAGTTGTGCACAGTAAGATATAGAGGTACCGAAACTTACGCCAACTTGTGCGCCTGTTTGTAAGGCTAGGATAGCATAGGGAGCTGCCACCTCTCGGCGAATAAGGAGGGCAGGTGGGAAAATGGGCTCGGCTGCGTACTTGTTCTCGTAGAATACGAACGAGATGCTAAGCAGAATGGAGCCAATTAACAGACCAATGACAATAGGATGGGACCAAGGGAAGGTTTGTCCTCCAAGACTAAGAGCTCCCAGGAAAGAAGTCACCGTGCCGGCTAGGAGGAAAGCTCCGAAGAAGTCGATACGTCGAAGTCTCGAATGTCCGGATTCGGATTGCACAACGTCGGAAGTAGAGTGGGCGGGAAGCTTTGCAGCTACGAGAATGATAGCCACAAGCATTACAGGACCTTGACCAATGAATGACCTGGAAAGGTCAGTTAAAGAATGGAGTAAGTTGGCTATGTATTCAATGCTTACCAGCGCCATCCGATAGTATCCGCGAGAAGGCCTCCCAGAGGACCACCAATTCCTCTGCCGATCGTACCAACGACATTGACATAGCTTCTCCATGCTGCAACTTGAATTAAGGGTACGAGATCTGAGGCGGGGAGGTTAGGATTTGATGCGGAGAGGTTACTTGTCATTACTTACCAATGATCAACATGGACACCATAACACTCATGCCTGCACTACCGACACCGGCAACTACCCTACCTAAAATGGTCTGCCACATTGCGCCAGAAAGCCCGCTGACATCTGTTAGTATCATTGTTCATTGTATAATGCCCTGGAAATCTACGTACGTTAAGACACACCCAGCGGCGAAAAGGGCGTAAGATATCAGGAGAACACTCTTTCTTCCATATATATCACTAAGCTTTCCAGTAAGTGGTTGCACGGCACAAGTCGCCAATGTGTAGCTAGTTGCCAGCCAGCTCGCATCACCCAGAGCACCAAACTCAGAGGCAATAGTGCCATATGTTGCAATCACGAGGGTGCCATCGGCATAAGAAATAAAGACGCCTGTAGATGCGATTAGTACATTCCTACAAGTACAATTCTTCGTTGATAGACTTTACCGATAAGCAAAAGACTTATGATGAGCGCAGCTTCTTTCGTGACTCTCTCGACTGGGATGTCTTCGGATGCTTCATCGCTGCGGTGAGGTCTAGCTTCTAGATCCGAGGGAAATTTCGCGGTCTTGTAATTGGGCGTTGAAGCAGCTGTGTTTGGCGAGAGGAGGGAGTCGGTTTCCGAATATGACTGCGCCGAGTCGGTATCCCTAGATGAAGGCCGACTTGAGGTGCCTGCATGAGCCGGTTCCCGCGTGCTAGAAATCGTAGCCATCCTATGTTTGCTGCTCCCAATCCGCACCAACCTCGACTTTTGCTTTCACTAAGGCAGACCAGCAGGAAACGAAGAGGACAAGTAAAAATGTGAGCTCGTTGTGAGAAGTTGAGTCATGCACAAAGGAAGTAGCAACTGTTGGTGGTTTTCAGCCCGACGAAGAAATAAGTAGTCAGCAATGCAGAAGCTGCTGTATGCAGGGCAAGTTGGCATTGGTACGGCATGAGATTGGAGAATGGAGAATCTAGAATCTCATCATTGGATCTAAAATCCCGCCTTTCCGCCTCCCCGGAAAGTCGGTAGCGCACTGGGCTCAATGTCACCGGCGCGAAGGTTAAATTTTAGGTAGGAAGACGGAGAAATATCCAGCCTCTGTTCCGGGGGGAGGATGTGTATGATGTTTTACTTGTCATAGCTGCACATCGGCATAACGATCGGCATATGAAGGTCGTGAGCGGGTGAACTTTTGGGGGACGGGAATTCGCAGTACACGACAAGCGGACACGAGGGCTGTGAATGTTCCCTCCGCTACCGATTGTAATAGGTGGAAGGCATATCAATAAGAGTCCTGCGTTCCCCATAATAAATGATGAGAACAGACCCTCGAGGCACGCCATACATGCTGCGGGTGCTGCTTTGTGCTTGCATGGTTGGCACGACCCAGCAGGGCAAATTTTAACTCTCCCACACCGACTGGACCAGCTTGTATCTCTTAAAACAGCGCAAATAATGGTTTCTTCGACTTCACCTTGACCGAGGGATAATCCCCTACTTGGTATGAACCGTGCATGGTGGATCGATGAACTCAGCTGTGATCCACACAAGGACTGCAAGTTGATCGCGTACGTACTTCGTTAAATGGTTCATCGTCGGCCGCATGAGCTCTCAATGCTCATTTCAAATACGAAGTTTCACCTACCACCAACAGGTAAACTTACAGTCAGTGCAACGGTGAGCGAATCAGAATGAAGTTGCTACCAGCTTTTGCCCTCGGTCTGGCTTCAGTTGCTACCGCCAAGCAGCCTTCAATTCAGCAAGGGCTTCATGGGAGACCAAACATCGTGGTTGTTCTCACGGACGACCAGGATTTGCATATGCAATCTGTGGATTTTATGCCATTGCTCAAGAAACACATTACCGACCATGGGACAAACTTCAAACGCCATTACTGCACGACAGCTATCTGCTGTCCCTCGCGAGTGACTCTGTGGACGGGCAGGAATGCACATAATACCAATGTGACGGATGTGGCTCCTCCTTATGGTTAGTAGTTAATGTGCAATTGGGAAGAGTTGAGGTTGACAATTGGATATAGGAGGGTACCAAAAGTTTGTTTCCGAAGGTTTCAACAGTGCCTATCTCCCTATATGGCTGCAAGATGCTGGATACAGCACTTACTATACTGGAAAACTCTTCAATCATCACACTGTTGAGAATTGGAACAGTCCACATCCCGCGGGATGGACATCTTCGGACTTCCTCCTCGACCCTTTTACTTACAGGTATCTTAACGCAACTTTCCAGCGTAACGAGGATCCGCCCGTAAGTCACGAGGGCGAATATTCAACAGATGTCCTTGCCGAAAAGGCATATGGTTTACTTGATGAAGGAGTACAATCGAAGAAGCCTTTCTTTTTAGTTGCTGCACCCATTGCTCCCCATTCGGACGTGGATCCAACCTCCTTCAAACCCGGCGAAGGAATCTTAATGACCACGCCTATCCCAGCTGAGAGACACAAGCATTTATTCCCTGACGCGAAGGTCCCTAGAAACGCCAACTTCAATCCCGATAAAGTAAGTAGCTACTATCGGAGTTGAACTAGTAACTAAACAAGCTAATATGTCCATCCAGCCCAGCGGTGCAAGTTGGGTGAAGCATCTAGCTCAATTGACTGACGAGGTCATTGAGTACAACGATGACTTCTACCGGGCTCGTCTCCAAACACTCCAAGCTGTCGATGAACTGATCGAAGGACTCGTGACGCGACTATCCGACTATGGCATTTTGGATAATACATACTTTATCTATTCTACTGACAATGGATATCACATTTCTCAACATCGTCTCAATCCAGGAAAAGAATGTGGTTTTGAGGAAGATATCAATATTCCTCTTATAATTCGTGGTCCTGGGGTTCCTGAAGGAGAGGAGACAAACATTGTTACGGCACATATCGATTTGGCACCCACAATTTTGAAGATTGCGAATGGTGATTGGAAAAGAAATGATTTCGATGGGAGTCCAATTCCACTTGAGCCCAGAGGGCTGAAAGCCGCCGAGAAGTCAAGACAGGAACATGTGAATGTTGAGTTTTGGGGCCAGTCAATCCCTGAGGGCATTCACGGGTTTTCTTTGGACGATGGGAAGATTGGTATGTAAATGGTCCTCAGTTCTATCTTGGCTTGAGATTAACCACCGATTGTTGCAGTCTACTACGGGGCCAACAATACCTACAAAGCCCTCCGTCTCATCAGTGAGAAATACAACATCTATTACTCAGTCTGGTGCACCAATGAGCACGAATTATACGATCTCACTGTATGTCTTACTTTCATCCCTATTTCTAGCTCGTCTAATAACCAACAGGTCGATCCCTACCAAACCAACAACATTTACCCATCCCACGAAGTGAATCTCCCAACCTCAAATACCAAGTTAAACCTTTCCAAACTCATTCCGCGTCTCGATGCTCTCTTGATGGTAACCAAATCCTGTAAGGGTCGCACCTGCGTAGAGCCCTGGTCTGTCATTCACCCTGATGGAGACGTCAAAACACTCGATGATGCTCTGTCACCACGTTTTGACACCTTTTACACGGAGGAGTTAGCGGATCGTGTGAAGTTCACTAAGTGCGAGTTGGGCTACATTGTGGATAGTGAAGGTCCGCAAGATGCAATTGTATTTGGAAGGTGGGAGTTGTAGTAGATCTATATTGAGTTATCATTGAATGAAATTATGGAATCAAGTCTAGAATTCGTCTCCAGTCTCCAGATGAGGTTATTAAAGATTTAACTTTCTATGGCGATGATAATGGCATATGAAGCACTAATCTTCATGTTAACTGATAACAAGGAGACAAAGAAGTACTGGACATTGATGACCAACTCAGAAAAGCCGTCTATCGATGTGACGTTGTGTCGCTGACAAAAGCCGTCAAGCCGTTAGTGGAACACCCTAGAATTTCACTAAACCCCGCCCGAAGTTAAGTGGCCCCACTCTTATCATAGGGGAATATCACGGTTTGACGCGCTAGCGCGTCGTCGCGTCCCCTCGTAACTTTTTCAATTTATCATTTAGGAATTGCTTTTGTTTGTACATTATATCAACAATTATTTGCAAGATTTGTTCTTTTTACTTCTATTTTCATCCTGACCCTAAAACATAGTTTGGTTAATATGGCAAGAAACAGAAACAACGAGGAGACGACACCAGCACGCTCTACTCCGACGTTGAAGAAGCAGAGTTCAAGTGTGGCTTCGACCAAAAACCAAGCATCTATTCTTGGTTTCTTCTCAAAGAAGCCAGCCTCCACCCCGACTCCGTCGACTTCCACAAGCACGAATGACGGCGTCTTGCAACCCAATGGATCTGTGAACAGTAACAAGTCAACACCGAAGCCCACCGGCACGGTGAAGAAGCCTCTGTTCCGGAAGTCTGCACAGAAAAGTACCACCCCAGTTCCAAGTAGCGACAACATAGAACCGGGAAGCTCTCAAGAGAACGAAAATGGCGGTATTCCTGTTGAGGTAGGTGATCCGGGCTTATCATTGCCTTCAGCACCTGCTAAATTGTCTTATAGCAGGCCGTGAATGTCGCAGATCTAGTTCTCGCCAGTAGTCCGTCTCGCAAGGTACATCTACTCTTCATTAACGGATGAGATATGGAACTCTACTGACTTACTTGTCCTAACTTTTAGGTTAAGAAAGTAGTTAGCTACGCCGAATCTGAAGACGATGACGAAGACGTGGCTCCCAAATCTACACAGCGAAGGAAAACTAAGAAGCCGATAATCGAAGACGATGAAGATGATGAGGACGACGTCTTTGTTGGCGGGATGGATGGAGCAGATGATGATGATGATGGTGAGTCCGCTCTTCCCGTATGGTGAACCCTTCCTCATTTGCCACAGATGAAATGGACGATTTCGTCGTCGAAGATGATTCGGATGGTCCTTCTCGATCGTCAAAGAAAAGAAAGCGGCCAACTTCTACGACAGCGTCCCGAAAGCGCACCAATATCTCTTCTCCGCCGCGGCCTGTTGAAGACGACGAAGATATGGTGATCCCGGAAGCATCAACGGCGCAGCAATGGAAGTACGATCCTGACAATATCCAGCCATTGCAACAGAAACCGTCCAGCATGCTGCGAACTCCAAATTCCAGCGACAAGAAGTACAAAGAGAAGGCTCACAAAACTGACCCGGATCAGCGATATGAATGGTTAGCGAATCTACGAGACATCGATCGCAACCCTCCCGGCCATCCTGATTATGATCCAAGAACAGTTTACATCCCTACAATGGCCTGGAACAAATTCTCGCCTTTTGAGAAGCAGTACTGGGAGATTAAACAAATGCATTGGGACACTATCGTGTTCTTCAAGAAAGGCAAGTTTTACGAACTGTATGAGAACGATGCTACTATCGGACACCAACTTTTCGATTTAAAGCTTACAGACCGGGTCAATATGCGCATGGTAGGGGTTCCTGAGATGTCGCTAGACCATTGGGCAAACCAATTTGTTGCAAAGGGATTCAAAATTGCTATTGTCAACCAATGCGAGTCGGCTCTGGGCAAAGAAATGCGTGAACGGGAAGACAGTGCAGGTCCTCCTGGTAAGGGAAAGAAAGCAGCTAAGCCTGATAAGATTATTAGGCGAGAACTATCTTGCGTACTTACCGGAGGCACTCTGGTTGAAGCCAGCATGTTGCAAGACGATTCAGCAACCTACTGCGTGGCAATCAAAGAGTCTGTCACTGATGACGAGCTGCCGGCTTTCGGAATTGCATTCGTCGACACTGCAACTGGGCAATTCTTCCTCACAGAGTTCACTGATGATGTTGATTTGACTAAATTCGAGACATTCGTTGCACAAACTCGACCTCAGGAATTACTCCTTGAGAAGTCTTGTATCTCCTCAAAGGCGCTCCGTATTCTGAAAAACAACACTGGGCCTACGACCATCTGGAACCATTTGAAACCAGGAAAGGAATTCTGGGGAGCCGAGATGGCTCGTAGAGAATTGGATTGTGGTGAATACTTTGTGTCAGCAGAAGGTGAAGAAGCGTGTTGGCCCAAGGAGCTCCAAGAAGCAAGAGACAATGATTTGTTGATGTCAGCATTTGGAGCCCTTGTTCAATACTTGAAGTCTCTAAAGCTCGAGAAGAATCTGTTGACGCAAGCCAATTTTTCTCGATACAATCCGATCCAAAAGGGCAGCACACTCGTTCTCGACGGCCAGACTCTTATCAATCTCGAAATTTTCGCTAACACATTTGATGGGAATACTGATGGGACACTATTCACACTTCTGAATCGTTGCACGACTCCTTTCGGGAAAAGAATGTTCAAGCAGTGGGTCTCACATCCGCTCTCTGATATCCAGAAGATTAATGAACGACTCGATGCGGTGGATATGCTCAACCAAGATCGCAACTTAAGCGATTCTTTCACATCTGCAATGACTAAAATGCCTGATCTTGAACGTTTGATTTCTCGAATCCACGCTGGGGTATGCAAAGCTGAAGACTTCGTCAAAGTGCTTGAGGGATTCGAGCAGATCGAGTACATGATGAGTCTGCTGAGTCAGTATGGTGGTGGCGAGGGTATCATTGACCGACTGTTGGCAGCAATGCCGGACCTTGCTGAGCCTCTGAAGTGGTGGCAGACAGCTTTCGATAGAGAAAAGGCCAAGGAACACAAAATTCTTGTTCCAGAGAGAGGAGTAGAAGAAGATTTTGATGCGAGCCAAGATCGTATTGAGGAAATCCACGAGAAATTACAGTCTTTACTGAAGGAGTATCAAAGCAAGCTTGGGTCGAAGAAGATCGAGTTCAAAAACATTGGAAAAGAAATCTACCAGCTGCAAGTTCCAGCATCGATCAAAGTACCCAAAGACTGGAAGATGATGTCTTCCGCAGCAGGTTTTAAAAGATACTACTTTGGTGATCTCACCAACCTCATCAGAGACCTCCAAGAAACTCAAGAAACTCACGGCCAAATTGTGAAAGAGGTCGCCGGCAGATTCTACGCCCGTTTCGACCAAGATTACGCTACCTGGCTTCAAGCTGTTAAGGTCATCGCTCAACTTGACTGTCTGATCAGCCTTGCGTCTGCTTCCTCAGCTCTTGGCTCTCCCAGTTGTAGACCTACATTTGTGGATTCAGAGAGAAGTGTTGTGGAATTCGAGGAGCTTCGACATCCCTGTGTGTTGCCCAACGTCACGGATTTCATTCCTAACGACGTTAAACTTGGTGGCGATTCGGCTAATATTAACCTTCTTACTGGTGCCAATGCGGCTGGAAAGTCTACTATCCTACGAATGGTATGTTTTCCATTTATCTCATACAAACTTGGGTGAATATACTTTAAGCTAACTCAATTTCTAGACCTGCATAGCCGTAATCATGGCACAGATCGGCTGCTATGTCCCCGCAATCTCTGCTACTCTCACCCCGGTCGACCGTATCATGTCCCGTCTTGGTGCTAACGACAACATCTTTGCTGCGCAGTCTACCTTCTTTGTTGAGCTCTCCGAAACCAAGAAGATTCTCTCGGAAGCCACCCCGCGTAGTCTTGTTATTCTCGATGAGCTGGGACGAGGCACCTCCTCGTATGATGGTGTTGCAGTTGCCCAAGCTGTGCTCCATCATGTTGCCTCTCATATCGGGTGCATTGGCTTCTTCGCCACGCACTACCATTCGTTGGCACTCGAGTTTGAGAGGCATCCTGAAGTGGTCAACAAGAGAATGCAGATCCAGGTTGATGATGAGGCCAGGACTGTAACATTCCTTTACAAACTGGAGGAGGGTGTGGCCGAAGGCAGTTTCGGTATGCACTGTGCGAGCATGTGCGGAATACCACGGAAGGTCGTGGAGAGAGCAGAGGTTGCCGCCAAGGAGTGGGAATATACAAGCCGCTTAAAAGAAAGTTTAGAGAGGGCGAAAAGTGGATGCTATGTGCCGCTGGGCGTGCTCAGTGATGTGGCTTGGTGTCTGAAAGATGGCGCCGAGAGCGGGAACGGAAAGGGTACGTCTAATGAAGGGATTAGTGATAGAGGACTTGACTGCTTGTTGAAGGCTATCGAAGCATTGTAAGATGGGCTTAGCAAGCTCGTCGGTTCGAGGTCAGTTGTGCTGAGTATTGACGTTCAAGTAAGGCGAAAATGGCGCTGCGATATTAATGTTTGCTACAAGCGTTTCTTGGCTGGGAAATATCTATCTACCACTCATGGGATGTTATTTACAACATAGCACGGCTAGAATGAGCGCCCGTTTGTTTGTCACGATTGTAATGTAGACTAGCAACACTATTTTTATTGTAGCTAAGAATTGAAGCTATGTGATACTGTAAAGCATAAACGAATGCCTTTCCTCTCACACTTAGGCGTACTGTATCTAAACTTACATCACCTGGTGACCTTGAGTGGGTTGCATCGATATAGTGCTCAATGCCTTGGCGCACGCTCTTGGGAACCAAAGCCGTGGTCAATACAACGTTGTGGAAAGTTCGGGGCTTTTCCTTGGCCCTGCTGGCCCTGGGAGGGGAAAGGTAACGCGAGGTGGCGGTGCACAGAGCAATATCTGGAAGGACATTCGGAAACGCTGATGCCAAGACGTGACACTGCGGGGCAGTGAGTGCTGCGCAAGGAAAGCAGACAGGATGGAATTTGGGGTCAAGTTGCAGTGATGCCTTGGTCGGCACTTGTGTATTATGCGTATCTATTATACGTATACCTTATCCGAATACGACGAATGCCGGGAGGTGCAATCCCGTCCTCCGTCTGCACCCATAGCCGTCGGGCTGGGTAAGCTGCTCGTGGGTCCCTTGGAGATGACTGCCGGCTCTTGGGTTGCATCGGGCTGATAAACGATTGCGTATGCGTGTTTCTCGGTCCCGACTGGTAAGGGGATGCCTGTGACAAAACGGTAGCTTATTCTTATTGTCCCGCGCCAACTTCTAAATATAAGCCCGGTTCTTCATATGCAAACTTTAAACAATGCAAATGCATACCCAAAGTTTCTTCGGCCATGAACATCGAGGAAAGCGACCTGACTCAAAGAAGCAGATTCACGTACATCATCCAATCATGTTTCATCTTGGCATTATGCAGGAACCTTTTTCTCTGGAGTCTCGCCTCGCTCTTATCCTGTGCATGGGCGATCGCGGGAAAACCTCGAACTTTCAATTGAAATACAACTTCCTCTCCGCATCCTCCGCACTCCTGATTACTCATGCTTAGACTTCGACTCTGGGCAATTGAGCAATCAATTTCCATTTCGCTCTCATCGTCAGCCTTGGTCTCAGCCTCTTCATCGTTGTCGAAGTACAAACGCCTCGTATGTACATTCGTGTCAAGTATGTACTTAAACCCTACCGGTCCCTTTCATGGATGGCTCTGATGAATAGCGCGGCCTGCCAGTCATTTTGACCATTATCGAACCTTTATACATCCGGCTCGTTACTTTTACCCTCCCGAGAAATAGGGCATTCTCGCTATATGTGCCTGTCTGAGCACTAGCCAACTTGAATTGATCCTCAACATCGGTTTCGGACTCATCCATCCTTACGGTATCAAAGCGCAGAAAAGTATCTATTCGCTTGTACCATGCGGGAGAAATAGTCCATTTGAGTGTCTGGTATAGGAAAATCTTCAACTTAAAGAGTCTTGGTCGTGGCATTCCTTGATTCAACCATCGTCTTCGAGAATCATGGAAGCCTCGGATAGAGTGCCCAGGCACAGTTCGTACTTTCTGCCATGACGTTATACTGCTCCAGGCTCATCGGCTGATTTATTGCAGGAACCGCATGTGACTCATGTAAACGAATGAAGGTATGTTCTCTTGTCTATATTCATGCATTCACCCGTACTTATCACTACTAGATCAAGTGCACATGGGACCATGAGGCTCCGAAATGTAGACGCTGCGGAGAACGCGAGGTGGATTGCACGGTCACGATCAAGGAGAGGAAAAAGAGGGAGAAAAAGAAGTATGGAGATTTTCCTGCTACTGAGCCGAATATTCTGACTGATTTGTACAGAGGGAATCACATAACTACGCTTGAAGATAGGCTAAAACGCATGGAGTCTGTGATAACAAGCTCAGGTCTTAGCTTGGATTCGTCCGGCAGGGAGCGGCTTTCTTCTGACGATATAGCTGGTCAAGCAGGTATGGTCGATAAGTTCTCTTCACTAAATATCAGTGCCACTGGTGATGAGGAATTCGTCGGTATGTCAAACCCGAATCTAGTCAATCATAATATTCGATTGACGTTTGATAGGCGCCTCCTCAGGTTTCTCGATATTTTCCCCACAAGGACTTCGACTCATCACCAGTATCACCGGAAACGATGAGTTTGCACAGTTTATGGTGGGCAGCAATTATTATAGCCGTGTCAGACTGCGTATATCACCCTCGTTGTGGTATCCCATTTCCGAGCAAGAGCGTAGACCACTTCCGTCAAGAGAGGTTGCAGACCCAATTTTGAAATGTGAGCTCAAACACCTACTCATAGTTTAAAGAAGTATCTCTGATCTATTCGATAGTCCTATTTGACAGGCTGATCCCATCCTTCCCTATCTTTAATAGGAAGCAATTTATGGAAAGGTACGAACGTCAGTATCCAGTAAAATGCTCAGATGATCCTGCTTGGTACGCCTGTCTCAATGTTTGTTTCGCCATTGCTGCTATTATTCGAAAAGAGGACCTGCCCGGAATGTCACCTCAGTCAGCTAGTTCTCCAAAACCGGGAAAACTCGAACATCTCCATTGGTGGAAATGGCTGCGCAACGCTGCCAGTACATTTGTAGACCTTCAACTCGGACAGCCCTCCCTGACAGCCGTGCAAGCTATGGCCGGATTGGTTGGTTCTGTCCACATCTTCTTTAAGGGAAGTGCTAACATTGGACTAGAGTTTCATTCTAGAGACCTTACCAGATCCATATCCGTGTTCTGTCATGGCGGCAGCGACCTTACGACTAGCGCAGGCTATTGGACTTCACCGGAATCTTTCTGACTCCGGTCTTGATGAAGATGAGATAGAACAGCGGCGCAACATCTTTTGGATTGCCATCATGATTGAACGCGGTATTGTGACACGAACTGGCCGCCCATCAATCATCCACGAAGAGGATATTGGCGTTGACCTACCCCCTGAAGGAAAGTATCCTGAAAACATTGACGGAAGATTTGTTACGTTTCGTCATAATGCTACATTAGCTTTACTCCAAGGAAGAATATATAACCGACTATATTCAGCCAAGTCACTTACCAAATCCAAATCTGAAAGACTTAAAATGGTCGGGGTGCTTGATGAAGAGCTTCAGCAATGGCGGGAAAGTGTGCCCATCGAGGTCAGACCCGGGCATAAGCTGAAGTGTGACACCACGCATATGGTTACAGTAGTAGCTATGCATTGGTTGTTTTGGCAGTGTGTTATGACAGTCCATCGAGTTTCTCTCTACTACGGACCTGGGGCAGTATCAAACGATACAGATACGTCGCATGGAGAGTTTGATCCTACACTAAATCCACGTGTCTATGCCAGTGCTGCCATATGTGTATATGCTGCTAGGAGCACTATCCAGTTGCTTGATGACTGTATGCAGCTTTCAAGTCCTTTGGAGACAAATGTTCTGCGGTATGTTTGGTAAGGATCATTTATCACCTGGCGCTAACATACGTTTCTTAGTATGTCGGATTATTATCCTCTTTCGGCATGCCTAATATTGTTCTCTAATCTACTCCAACATCCTCTTGATCCCCAAGCACAGTCGGATCTTAGACTGATGAATAAAGTAACAAGTTTTCTGTCTAGCTTCTCTGATGACCAGGCTTCCGAGGATCTTAATCCCATAATTCCTATATTCTTGGAGATTAACCGAGTCGCCGCAGATTATGTTGTTAAGGCGAGAAAGAAGCCGTCCAAGAACTCCAAACGAAGTAGGGGGGAATCTTTTAATACTGCAGAATCATCATCAGGTAGCGATGAGTCTTCAGATGAACTTTACGAGAGCATAGAGCCAAGAAGTAGAGCTGCTTCTGGGGTATGTTCTCCTATGTTTTATACAATTTTCCATAACTAATACTCTTTCATCAGCACCTGCAAAGCGCTTCGATTTCACCTCCAGTCTCCTTGGCGACTCAGCCTAGTTCTTTGGCACCTGGCCCCCCTCCAGACCTTTCAGTATCATCCAAATACGATGCCTCACATTATCAACATCAAGACAACACCGCGCCAGTTTCACAACTGCGTGAAATCCCCTCGTCTTCGCAGCCTCATCCTTCCATATGGGATATGTCGTACTCTTCGCAAACCCCTCATACTCACCATCAGCAAAATCACTTACCTCCTACCACCCTCCCTTCGCAAATGAGCCCGGCAGATTATCACACAACTCAAGTCGACAGCCATGCCCAGGCTCGCCCAGATTCGCAACAGTTCCCTTCAAGTTCATATATGAATTATTCGGGTTCTTTATACCCATCCCCTGATCAAAATCAACATCCGCAACTACCATACCCGCCGAGGACAGCGGCACATGATACTGGAGGACGACCAGAAGCTTCGATGGTCCCTCAGGAGAACACTTGGTTCTTTCCTATGATAAGTCCCTGGTATTTTGGCGCAGATCCTTCTGGAAATCAGTGGGAGCAGCCTAGTCATGGGGATGGAAATGCGGGATGGAGCGGGGGCTGATTTATATATATAGTTCTTATAATACATTATATTCCTCTCTCCACGCCAAGAACTGAGCATTCACAGCCTTGTATCTAAACATTAGCTGGATGTGGGCGCACTGCCTGGATCCAGAAGTATGCAGTGGCCCAAAGCACTCTTGAGTGGGAAGTTGGTAAATCAAACCAATCATTCTACTTCCTGGCCCCGTGTAACCACCCACCCACCTCCGCCCTCATCTCTGGGCCTCACGTCAGCGCAACTATACCTAATTGCGTACTTCAAATGTGGTCCACTATCCGCTATTACTGTTCCAATTCCCCATTCTCCTAGATCTTCACTCCCAATTCCTCCTTTTGCCGCACACACCCTCACCCGACTGGATCACTACGGCTTAGTGATACTCTTACAATTCCTACCATCCAACCCTGATGTTGCTGTCATATAACAATTCCCGACGGTTATTTAGTAATTCCGTTAATGAGTATGAATCTCACTGATATAAACTTTCTCGATGGTGACAACGAGAGCTATATAGACTATGTGAAGAGTGCTCTCAAATTGACCTCCAGCGTCATATCTACGGCGACAATGGCCTCCGCTACCGGATTCGAAATGTGAACATGGGCTCAATCCGCACGCTCCGTGAGAAGAGCAGACAATGTGCCTTGTGTCATGGTGCAGTCCAGAGTTTTGGGCCAATCGTTGCAGAAGACTCGCATTGTCAACTGTACGCGGCAGCCTTCTGCATATGCCCTTTAGGATTTTCAGATAAACCCGATGAGGTCTCTATTTGTCAACATCCTAAGCATGTTGTGTTCGAGCTCGATTCGCAGCCCCGTCAGAATAAGGGATTTCAGATATGCTTTAATCCACGAGCGACCCTGCTACAGGAGACTAGTGACACTAATGCGGCTGGGTTGTTCGAAGAAACAGATAAAACATGTTTCACAGGCCGAAGAGTTGGAGAAAAGATAGACCTGCGACTAGTCCGGCGATGGTTGGATCTGTGCGAGTATCATCATGCGAAGGAATGTCACAATCCCATCTGGCCCGGGTCTCCACCTCAGCCCAAAAACTTCCTTGTTATAGATGTCGAGCTCCGATGTATTGTTTCGGCACCACCAGACTGCCGTTATACGGCTTTATCTTATGTATGGGGCTCAGCGCAACGGAAGAAGCTAACACGAAAAAACTGGGACGTGTTTAGCCAAGCGAAAGCACTTGATAGAAGTGATCTACCGGCGACAATTTGCGACGCCATGATGCTCACTAGGGCGCTTGGAGAGAAATATTGTTGGGTAGATGCACTCTGTATATTTCAAGATGACCCGTCAAGTCAGCAGGATCAGATCTCGCAAATGGGCGCCATTTACTCAAGGGCACTTATCACGATAGTAAATGCTGCTGGCGATGGAAGCACAGGACTGCCCGGAATCCATGCTGGTACGAGGACTCTTCCACAAATCAAGATTCAACTGCAGAACTTCGACTTGATCGAAATAGCCGACGACGAATACCACTTGGATGGCACCAGTACGCTAGACAACATCTCAATGTGGGAAAAGAGGGCCTGGACATATCAGGAACAGCTCTTCTCCAAACGAATGTTGATTTTCCGAAAGAAGCAGGTCTACTGGCACTGTCGAAGCGCGACATGGGCCGAAGAAAAAGTACTAGAGGTAAAAGGAATCCCACCGATCCTAGCCAGTGTGGAGAAAATGATCTCAGGCGTTTCTTACCTTCCAAGGAACTTAACTGAAGAAAATATTCAATCTCTCGAAACCATTGGAGACAAAGAATATCTTTTGTACACACAGCATGTTAGAGCATACTCATCGCGCCAACTTTCATATGCATCTGATGCTCTTAACGCGTTCGCTGGTGTCATTCGAGCTCTCTCTCTGCTGAGCAAGGATGAATTTATTTGGGGACTACCAAAATCAAACTTTGCAGACGCTCTGCTGTGGTCGGTAAGGGACTCACAGAAAAACACTTGCTTGCAGAATGTCTTCTCACGGGATGGACTGGTCCACCAATTGCCATTCCCAAGTTGGAGCTGGGCATCCCGATTCTGCGGCAGCTCGACTGAACGTTACCCGATAAACACAATATCTTGTCATCCGAAGGGCAGATCCCTTGAGCCTGGACTTATTGCTTTCTTCAGCTGTCTTCTGAGTGGAGGAATGGTCAGAATTACTCCTCGCCCAGATTATCGTAACGAACCGCCTCAAAACAATCGGCCTCGCGACAGCATGACTGCAATGTGGCTTGGGCATCCGCGAGTCATCTCCAACGTCTCGACACCAACAGCCGATGACGAGATAATTCACTCTGGAACTTTGAAATTTTGGACAAGCGTCGCTACAATCTACTTTTTCCGCGATCTTCAGCCACTAAGAGGAGCTCCACTGGTCACCTTTTTGTCCGCTAATGGAGACATTCTGATGGCCACAGGTTATGACCTTCCGCAAGTCTGCGTCTCGCCTGATGATCCACGGATTCCAAAGGAGGTCCGCTTGGCAGAGCTCAAGAATATCCAGGGTTACAAGTTGCAAGGCGATTGTGAAGTTGTCATCCTCGATCTTGTGATTGTTCACGGCGAGATCTTTGAAGTTACTGGTGGGATTTCTGGCCTTTCTAGATCAGGACGGGTACTACATGCCTTGTCAGTGAGTTGGAATGATAGAGGTGCTATTCGAGAGGGCAGTCTGAGTATTGCTGAGGAGCATTGGATCTTACTGAAAAACAGAGAATGGAAGCTAGTGACTCTGCAATAAGGTAGAAGTAGAGATTGAGGATTAGTTTGCTATTAGTTTTGACTCAACAAATGAAGTATGAAGTTATTCAAGTATGAAGTTATTCAGGTAAGAAGTTATTCAGGTAAGTTGTGGCGCGGCTTCGCATGCTGCAGGAAAGCGGGGAGGGAAGCTAACCATCCTTGTTTGGTATGACGTGTGTTAGATAAGTGTGGCTGATGCAATAACTTCGCTGTCCAACAGTAAACTGCATAAAGAAATCATGGAAGAGGCGTTCCTCAAGTCCTTAATTGTGGCCATGCTGTGAAACCACTCACTAATAACTCACTCTTCCTCTCACTCTTCATATAATTGACAGTTATTTGCAAAACAACACTCGAATCGAGAAGACCAACAGCAAGAGTGCACAACTTTCCGAATAAATCAAATCGCAAACATGCTCGAATACTTCACTTACAAAAAGGTCAAGAAACATCGTGACGAAAACCGCGCCTCGGCATCCAACACGCCAACTGCCACCACTCCCTCGACACCAGTTTCAACATCTCGGCCTCTCAACAAGATACGCACACCACCCACTCCTGCATCTCCTCACTTCGACAACCCTGCCAGTCCTGTCCTTACTGAAGAAGATGAGCACTTTCTACATCGATTCATAAGTGCGGAAGGCACCCCGCCTCCATTGCCTGAACGAAGACCAAATCTTCCACAGCGGCCAAGTGGATTGGGCGCGGTTGTGGGTGATTCATCAGCGAATGAGCTGCAAATGGTTTTGCATGAAGGAGCTGTAAGTGCCGAGGAAGAGGAAGCGAGGAATAAAGAGAATAGAAAGGAGAAAGGGAAAGGAAAACAGAGGATGAGTGAAGAGCAACGTGATGGTGCTGAAGTCGATGAGAAGACGGAAAAGGCTGCGAAGAAATGGAAGCGATTGAGTTTTCTTCATAGGAAAAAGGTATATCCCTTTCTCACGAATGCTGTTCAAATGTGAAATCGAAACTAACCCCAATCCCAGGACTCCAAAACTGGTCTTGCTCCCACCAACCCCTCTGTGCCAGACCACGAAGCCACCCGCGAAGAAGACGACCTCACCCGCATCCTCGACGATCTCAATCTCTCGGCGCACAATAACCGTGCCTTCTCCCTCTCCCCAGACTCCACCGCGCTCGTGCAGAAATTCACCGTCATCCTCAAAGACCTCATTAACGGCGTCCCCACCGCCTACGACGACCTCGTGCACCTCCTCGACGACGCCCAACCCACGCTCGCCAAATCCTACGACTCCCTCCCCTCCTTCCTCCAAAAACTCATCACCCAGCTCCCCTCCAAAGTCACCTCGAGCCTCGCGCCTGAGCTCCTCGCCGTCGCAACCGAGGCCCAAGCCATGCCCATCGCGAGCGCAGCCACAGCTGCCCAAAGCGGCGGCATGGGCGCCGCGGCGAAGAGTCTAATGAGCGTGGCGAGTCTGAAGGAGCTAGTGACGAAGCCGGGCGCGGTGGTCGGCATGCTGAAGTCGATTTTGAATGCGTTGAAGCTAAGGTGGCCGGCGTTTATGGGGACGAATGTGCTGTTGAGTTTGGCGCTGTTTGTGCTGTTGTTTGTGTTTTGGTATTGCTATAAGAGGGGGAAGGAGGTAAGGATGGGAAGGGAAGGTTCCTTGATGCCAGGGGAGGAGGGGAGGTTGACGCCGGGTGGGGAGAGTGGTGGGGAGCTGGGAAGGGAGGGGAGTAGAAGGGAGGAAGGACCACGCGAGGATGGGTATAAAGCGAGGCGCGACGCTAGACAAAGGGAGAAGGACATGAGGAGGGAGGCGGAGGGGGAGAAGAGGAGTAGAAGCAAAAGTGAGAAACGGGAGAAGGATAAGCGGAGATGATTTTCGGTTTAATTACGATGATGGACATTTAATGAGCATATGAAGAATACGATACCCTGGATATGATATGACATAATAACGAGGTTGGGGATGATATAGGTATTTGGGAGGTCTTTTATCTTTGTAGTTAAAGTAGAAGCTTAATTGGAATGCGACTTGTTAAAATATGCCTCGAAAATGTCGATATTCTAGATAGTCAGTGTAATGGAGTGGTTGAACTCAAATGGATATCAACTGCTCGAGTCATAATAAAGTCGATACAACATATATAATGCTGATAACGTAGAGATCACAACATGATCTTTCGGATACCAAAGATAATGAGCTGAGAAACAAGGATATGCTATTGAAGGTTTTTGAATCCTCCTGTACCAGAACCAACCAGGTCTTTAAATGCCCCGAAAATGTCCCCCTCACGAACTCCAGCTAGTAAATGATACAATGCCCGCCCGCCAATATCAGACCTACTCCTCATCCTGCACCAACTCCTTAATCTCCACTCCACCCGCCGCTCCCAAACCGCCCGCATTTCCGCCCGCCCCATTCGTAGCCTGCAGATCCTTCTTCGCGCCCACGCCCTCGTCTCCACCATCAATCATCCAGAAATCCACCTCGTCAATCAAATCATACATGATATCCTCCACGATCTGCTCATCGTAGCGTTCGCTCGCAGCTCTGATCTTGGCCTGCGGCGCTCCGTTCGTATTCCCCATCTCGGTATCTTCTTCGGCAGCAGGAGGACACCACCAGTCAGGACCGAAATTAACCTCGGCCGCGCCGCCGCGGAAGACAGATACGGCGGGGAAGTAGCCGAGCATGCCGTCGTCGAGGCCTTCCCGTGCACCGACTTGTATGACGGGCTTGGATGCGGGAGGGAGGAAGGAAAGGAGGTTGGTGAAGGGTGTTCCGACTAGTTTGCCGTTTTTGTAGATCTTGATGGAGGAATGGGGGAGTGTGCGGAGGGCAGGAATTGGGTGTGTTGGACTGGGGTCCTGGCTGGCGGTGCTGACGCCTCCGGTGGAGGATATAACTGGTGATGGATTCATGAGCTCCTCTAGTTCCTTGCAGGTAGAATATTCGATTTGTTCAAAGTAGAGGTGGTTTTTGAAACGAATCGGCACACGATCTCGTATTATGTCCGGTCGTTCGTATCCACCATCATCTTCGTCCGTGAGGTCCACGGCTGGGTTGTAGTTTCCGCTGACGACTTTCTGGTGTAGTTTCTCTGATGGTAAGTTGATCTCTAACCCAATGACATCTCCTTCGTTGATTGATTCGCCCGCTGGGAAAAAGTCCTTTGGTCGCGACATCCATACTTTCTGCCCCGCAACATCTCGAATGCCGTAGCTATAGGCATCGAACCCAACAGGCGCATCTTGAGCTGCTTCCCTGCGCGCGAATCCCATACGAACATGCCCGTGCGAATCTTGAGCTGGCTCTCCTGGTTTCTGTTTCGGCACACCACTCGTAATCTTACATTCCCAATACCACCGACCTTCCCTTATTCCCACATTAGCCTTTGCCATTCTGAACCCCTTGTCGGTTGTGATATGCTTCGCCGTCTCATCCATCATCATATGCGGAGCGGAATCTTCGAAGCTCAATCGCGCGTCGAAAGGTGCGGTTTCTGTTTGTCGATAGTAGAGAATGGAAGGAAATTTGGGATCTGCTATGGCGCGAGTATAACGGAAACTTTTCTTGTTGTAGACACTGGAGATTGTAAGTTTAGGCTCTGCTTTGTTGCAAACGGTGGTAAGCCCTACTGGTCTGTAGTTTCATGAAACTGGATCTCTGTGCCATCAGGCGCAACTTTGGTATGCGACGGGACAAGCGTCGGTCCCCGAGGCGCATCAAAGTCTGCTATTTTTGGTGGAGGTATCTTGTATCTGAGAGGTGTTACAGCATTGGCTGCCGACTTCTTCTTGCTTGATGAGCTTGCTTTTGGATCTGGTGTCGCCCTGGCACTGCTGTCAGGCGCAAGTGAACCCGCTTTCGACTCCCTCTTCTTGAGTGATTCTTTCTTAGCCCGAGAAGCCCGTTCGCGTACCCCGGGGGTTTCGTCGCCCGTCTTCTGGGACTTGAAATCTGGGTTGAGTGGTGAGGATACTGCGGGCTGGTGATCATCTTCAAGGGCGCGCTTTTGAGGGAGCGCAGATGCAGGTGGAAGGATTGGAATAGAGATTGATGGCGTCGAGCCTCTCCGCGGCGATTGGCCATCGACAGACATATCTAATCCGTCAACTATAGAAAATTAGAAAATCAATTGGTGGTTGGAATAGTCTTGAGCTAGAAAGTTGTATTATTTACATTGAGCAGATGGGAAATGTTGAAGCTATTCAATTATGGGAGCACAGACCATGACACTAACAGACTGTGTACCCCACACTAAATCATTGTAGCAGGCATTGTCCCGAAGCGGACACAAAAAATGTCTCATGTATCAGAGACCGAAAGATATGAGATTTGATGCATCATAAAGACCAAAAAGACAAAATGCATAGCCGGCTGATGTTGTATGCTCCCTCGGGTGGGCTCGAACCACCAACCTCTCGATCGCAGGTTTATTAACAGTCGAACGCGCTAGCCAATTGCGCCACGAGGGAATTATCCAATTGTTGTTGGGACGGCTCTTATTTGAGACTACATAACTACATTGAAATATCGCACTCGATTGTGTCTAGAAAAGTCGTAGATGCTGGCAACATCTAAGAGCTACTAACATCTTTATGACCGGTCCTCCACGCCCAACGAAGAGATAAGCAATTGGATGATTTTGCTCCACACCAAAGCATAGCAGCGAGCCCCCCAAGCCGGGTTACTTTGCCATTGACTACATAAAAACCTTTAGCTCAAACCGTCATGATATCGATCGCATCCCCCAACCTTCATATACCAGCAGCTACAATTCTACCTTTCCAGGCCGATAACCTTTTCCCCTTTCCTATATAGGAATTTGTCTTTCAACTATCTACGCATTCCACCAAGACACTGCGAATCTGCGATAGACGCGATAGTTCCATAGTAGATATATCCGCTTGATCACCTCTGTCGATTTATCACTCTCCGTCCTCATCCATGTTTTCAGAATCTTCACCGAAACCATCATCTGAAGGTGGCCCATAGTTGACCCGCTTGGATGTAGATAGTCTCTTCGATCTCCTGGAACCAGATGGAGAGGGCAGTCTAGAAGGAGGTTCAACCTATTTTGCGGGTTAGCCATCTATGCGATCTATCCTGGTAGGAAACTCTCGGGCTCACCTTGCGCTTCTTTGAGGGAGCCTTTACCGGCTCGGTCAACTTCTTGATCAAAAACACCTCGAATATGTCGAATTCGGCTTTGGAGGCTGTGTGATAGTAGGTCGAGGCAGTCGCCGCTCTCGACACGGTAACTTGCTTCAATCCGTGAAGGCTAACGAGACTGTCAAAGCCATTGGTCCTGCTAAAACTTTTAATGCTTGTGTCATCCTGGAAGAGATACTGAGGCCTATCATATAAGCCTCCACTGCCGCAATGTCCTGTCAGCACTATGTGAAGGCTCTCAAGCTTCTTGCAATTGTGGAGCATTTGAATAGTAATGGGATCCTTCATGCGATACCCAAACCATTCGAAACTAGCCTTGCGGACGTTTCTCATGAAATATTCCCTCATGAACTGGAATGATTTTGGTAAGTCGTTAACAACGAAGGTGTTCTTCCAAAAGAACGGGATACATTCTTGGTAAATGGCATGGCAGGTAGCCAATATTCCAAGACCGAGGGTAGTTGCGCGTTTGTTGTACAGCGCGTGAACTAATGGCTTTTCTCCAATGACCGCAAACTCGTAGACCTTGTATCGTAGTTCAATGGGAAGTTTGGTGAATCGGAAAATGGATCCATCTGCCACATCAATGTTAGCTGTAGTCAAACAGAACATATGCACACACTTCTTTGTATGCATGGAGATACAAGAAGCTTGCTTACCTGCACTATGGACAGCTTGATCCAACTTCGTAGTGATGTCGTTGAGGCCGGAGTGTGTAGCTTCCAAGAGTTGCCGACATTTAGGAATAGCATTGATTCTCTCAGCAACTTGCTCTGAAGATATGTCCTCAATGTCGACTTGACTGACGTTAATGGCCTCGTATTTCTGACCACCAAGCTTGCGTAACATGAACAGGCCTTCTCCAATGTCGGCCTTGTCAATATTGATGACCTGAAACACTCTGTCGATTGTACTAGTTGCAGGGCTTATTGTCGGAATTTTAGGCTGCGAAATGACCTCTTTCGGGACGGTCTCATCTTTGACAACGCTTGACTTCTTCTTCGTCGCTTTCTTCGATTTAGTCACAGTGGCAGCTTTCTTGACCGTCTTACGAGGCGCCATTGTCTTTGATCTGACCAGATGACTGAAATTCTTGCATGGGCGACTCCAATTTGTTAAAGGGACGTGAATCAGGTTGGCTCTACTCAAAGTTGAATGTATGGTGACGTGTATTGTGGAAAAGAAGGACGAGGCTATGGAACAAATGATAGTTGGTAAATTGAATTGAGCAGTGTGTTAATTGATAGTTGATCACTCTCTCCTTGCATTGGAAGTGGAAGGTTGAAGGTTTCAGGCTATTCAGAATGTAGTCGAGAGGACGATGTTTGGTGTGAAGAGAGGAAAGCGAAGGTGACGCGTGATCATGTGCCCTCCAGCTGTCAATTAAAGGCTGCGTTCTGGGTCGACTAAGTTTGTGATAAAGTTCCAGACGCACAATGATATAAAGGCGAGCGGGTTGAGGAAGGAAAGGTGAAGGAAAGGTGAAGGAAAAAGAAAGAGGAAGGGATGGAAAGGAAGGACCTGCCGTAACTACTCTGTACGACTCTGCGCCCGGTTGCCTAATCCCTGCAATAAAAGTTTTAAAAATGACAGAACACATTCGAGGTTCGATGAAATTCATGTAAACTTGTGGCCATGATCAACTTAATCATAGAGTGAATTATTTTCCAAGCAAATTCTTTCTTACTCGTACACAACCAATCTTCTTATGTTTCACGATTTCCTTCAGAACCTTCTTACGGGAGACGGAGTTTGAAACAACAAGTCTCCAATCAGCTGGTAGCCTTTGGACGAAACTGAAGATATTTCTGATAAATGGAGGGTATACTTTTGCTAGTAATATCTAGTCACAAATTTCTGCCGTTCCCCCAGACCGACACCACATACGCCATTTCATAGACCTTTAATATACAAGTCCACTGTTCGAAAGTCAGTAAGAGTCTTTGATGGTACTCTATGTTAAGGCTTGACCAGGAGAACTTACACTTGGTGAATAGCTGTTGGTCCCTCTTCATTGAAGTCCACCCTGGACAAGAAGCCCTTCGATAATCCCTGATCCACAACGAAGATAACTTTAGCTGCTATTTGAGATCCCAAAAAGACAGCTTCCTCGTAACTCTTCCATTCTGGGAAATATGTCGGCGGGCTAACGATCTTGATGCTGGTCGGTGACTGAGAGTGAGAGGAGTGTTGCGCGTTTGCGGCACCGTTAAATGAAGCCACTGAAGCGTTAGGGTTCAGTGCAGGATTTGACGCTGTTGTAGCTGCAAGCAGTAACGGATTGACTGCACTTGCTGACGGCACTGGATGCGGTGTTGAGGAGAACGAAGCATTCGGTGTCATAGAACCTGTACCCGTAGGTGTGGCTAGGTTAGAGGGAAGCTCACTCATGAACATAGTTGCAGAGCTAGGCGAAATCAGGTATCGGTTTGTGAGAGTTGCGATCAAAGCATCTTTGAAGCCTCTGACCTTAGATCCCGATCCACAGATGACCAGGGAGTCCCAAGCATCTTGACGCTTTGAAATATCGTCCACAGAAAGAATTGTTCTATAAACGGTATCGGCAATAGCATCCATGTACGAGTCACTGGCAGCTTGAAATCTTTCTACACCAATCTCAATGTCCCTTCGCATACGGTCTGGGTGCTCTTCTTCCCAGGCTTTTTGCTTTCGATTCGTCTTTGCTTGCTCACGAGCCACTGCACCATCAACGGCAGGGGCCGCCGCATCCGCGCTTGGTGCTGATTCGGCGGATGTTTCTGTTGGCGCCTGGGCCACTTCTTCAGTTTTGGCTTCTTCGCTTGATGGGTTAGCTTCATTGGCCGTAGGTGCTGAAGTTGGCTCCGGTGACTTCTGGCGTTTGGCAGATGGCTCGGGTAGTGATGATTCGTAATGGAAAGTAGCCCGAGGTCTTTTCGAATTAGGTAGTCGAATTGGCTTTGCCGCTGCTGCCTCCAATGCTTCTTTGTCTTTCTGTGCTTTTCTCGAAAGCTTTACTGCTTTTTCCTTTTCTATCTTCGCTAGGTATTCTTGAGTCTTGCCACTTGCCACTATGCTAGCGACATCCAAAACACCATCCTCTTCCGCAACATCAACGCCATTCAGACCATCTTCTTCTCCAACCTCTGTATTGAGTCCCGGGCCGCGGGGAGCCTCCGTAATCTTCACATTAGGTCCGGATGCAGTTGCACCTGTAGAAGCAGCTGCGGCAGGATTGCTCACGATGTCCGCAGTCTCCTCCGTTCCTGGTAAGGGTGTACCAGCCGGTAGGATCTCGCAGATCGGACTTCTTTTCAACTGCTCTGCCATATCCCTTGTGAAGCCCTTTGACTTGAGTAATTCCATCAGTCGCAGAGTCATAGCCTCCCCTCCTGACGCCGGTAGATTTCCTCGACCACTAATCTGGAAATCCGTGATTGCAGTCACATCAATCTTCTCAAAGCCCACATCGATAATAGTTGAATTCGGGATCCCAAATGCATAAGATGTTGCAAGCGCGCTATCCATGATGCATAGTGCGGGGGTCTTGAATTTTTCGAATATAAATTGGGTGAGATCCTCGTGGTTCTTCGCCGTCCATGAAGGTTGCGCTATTAGCATGATAGGTGTATGAAGGGTTGGCGATAGTTGATTATGAACATGCTGTAGAAATGCGCAAAAAGCTGGAAAGTTATCGATTCTACCTTCTACAACATTGATCAGTAAACTGTCATTACCAAGAGACTGCATCATATCGCGCACCTTTCAATGGCCAGATAGCACCCTCATCGTCCTCGGGTACCTCTTCCAACTCCTCCTCTTCCTCGGTCTTCTCTTCTGAAACTCCCCCCATCTCCGTGTCTACTTTTGCTGTAGCATCCTTCTTTCTTGGCCGGATCTTGTATGGCTCAAATGTCTTCCCGTCAGGAGCTGGGAACATGCGTGTGGGAAACCGGCGCTGCGCTTGTGTAAATGATTCAGGGAGTCCTAACTGAGCAAGTGTCGTTTGCGACCCCGGCGCAACAATGAGAATATGTTCATCTTTGAATGGTGGCATTTTTGCGGAAATCTAATGGTTGCTTAATTCACTGTAATATCACCGTCCGCCGCTGGTAGATTGAGCAATGACAGGTTACAAGTAAGGCTGCGCGGTTCCGTAGCTGTATTTTACAATGAGGCTCACTTCTCGTCGCGAAATGAGGTTCTTTGCGACTGAGGCTGCGATGAAGACGCGACAATGTTTGGTGAGGCTGAAATCACGAGAAAGCGCATGGGCCACACCAAACTGTGGCTGAACTTCCAACCGAGATAAGATAAGATCGAAAAGAACCAAGTTTATGTCAGTATCGACGCCGGATTGTCTGCGTTCATTTTTGTCTTATTCAAGCCAACGTCTCATTACCCAGTCTCTTTTGTTTATTCATATGTGACTTGATCTTGGCCTCGTGTCATCCGTGACCTCTTTTACGAATAGACTGAATATCTCCCCGAAACTGCACGAACTCCTTATGCTCCAGCACGAGTCAACAGTTTAAGACTACGGTCTCGTAAGTTTCAGCTCTTCTAAATCTTTCAGAACGCCTTTTCCGTAACTAAATGTACTACAATGTATCTGTCGTTCACGAACGGGAAAGGAGTCCTGTCCGCCTCAAGAAAGGGCACAACGTCGCTGTCCAGCGGATCTCTGATATTCCCCTAACTAGGAATCATGAGAACCCCTGTGAAATCACAAAAGCAAGCTGTGGTATATATCACTCATGGGGAGTGCAGACAGATACTGTTCTGGCTCCCTCTCAGTACAGTACCTGGCATGCGGCAGATCTCCATGATCCACTGTTCATGACACACCGAGACTCTCGTCCCGAACCGAAGACCAAGCCCATAATACGGGGTGAAGCAACGGGATGCGGCGTTTCTGAGTTCAGATACTCGCTTAGTGCACCTCATCGAGAACCCATTTCAGTGACTGCTTGCTCCCAGAGGTCTATACTATATAACCTTAAACAAGATGCTCCCTCCAACGAACCTGCCCCAGCGAAGTCATGGCGCAACGGTAGAGTGCGGTTGATCTGATAAGTAACCTTCAGGCGCCGAGCAACATTCTCCTTTCGGGTAATGACGTGGCAGTCACGGCAGTGATCCCGAACTACTTATAATGCCCAGAGGGTGGTAGTTCTGGAGTTCATTGGAGCTAGGAAGGACGCCCCCGGGGGGCGCCTGGAGCTTTTGACTTTTTGAATATCTCTTTTTGTATTTTTTGAGCTTTTTGCACTGGACTCCATTTCTTTTGGAGGAAGCCATTGAAGCGAGCAGGTCTAGGAAGGGAGCGCGGCGGTTGGTGGAGGGTAAGCCTGGCATATTCACTCCATGTGATTTAACCGAATATCGGATAGCCTTCCGACCATACCTTGAAGTATCAAAATTGGAACTGCCTGTTCTCAAAGAGAAACTCGGGCACACTCATCTGTTGACAAGCAAGTTTGGAGATACAAGTGATCGCCCAAGCGGGGAATATACAAACTATACTTCCCATGGCGGGAAGCAAAAGCAAAAAATGAAGTGTTGACGACCGTGAGATTCGAACTCACGCCAGTTTCCTGAGTAGGAGATTGTTGAACAATCTTATGTTAAGCTACACCTTAACCTACCGCCTTAGACCGCTCGGCCAGATCGCCAGATCAATTGTTGTTGAAGTGCTTCGTCTTATTTGCATTTCTATTATGTTTCTGAAATCTCTTGTTGGGTAAGAGGAGGGGAGGAGGGGTGGAGCAAAATTTGTTAAGCAAAATTTTCGAGACCCACATCTTCTTCAACCAGGAGGCACGAGGTGGAGGTCTAGAACAGGTATTAGGAAGGGTATGGACCTGTGGTTTGTCTATGGAAAGAGCGAATTGATACAAACAAGTGTTTGCTACGGAGTCCTGTGTCGCTAGCAGATAAGGTTCATGCACGGCAGCTGTCCCAGTGCGCTCTATACTATCCGCTAGGTTGGATACTTCAATGTTGCTATCACTTTCGTATTTCAAGCCTCACTCCATACAACCCATGCTGATATTGTCTTGGAATGATTCCTGTCTTGGAAAGATAAGCACGTGTACCCAGACTCGGCACATCCATGGTGAGTCTTTCATTTTGAAAATGCAAAGACATACCTTCTTCGAACACAATATGGCGCTTTGCAATGAGGGTCGAGGCAACTCACAGGAAATCCAGCTTTTCACTAGCATCTTGCCATCAATCCAAGGCACAACTTGCAACTTGCAAAACTCAAAACTAGAGTACAAAACATGCGTTGTTCATTGCAACATGTCTATATGTTTGAGTCTAGGGTATGCAAAAGCTACAAATACCATACAAATATCGACGCCAGCCATTTATCCTTTCTACATTCATCTTAGACGCCGCACCATCCAAGCAAAGCTATATAACCAATATACTTGAGCTCGGTCCAAAAGCCCTCTCTCCACTACCTTCTCTTCCACACACCCATTCCCCAACCACCCCTCAGCACGGCTAGGCCCCAAGCCATACCTAAACTATCCCACATAACATTCAACTTGCTCCCGCCCACCTCATGCCACCCAATTGCTACCTCAGCAACTTTAATCCCACCACCAGGCGCACTTTCTGCCAACATCAGCATCTCCACATCGAAGATCCAGCCTTCTGCATGCATATACGGTATGATATGTGGTAACGACTCGCGAGTGAAAAGCTTGAAACCACATTGTGTATCCCGTATACGAGATGTAGCGGGAGGTGTCAGAACGCGGAGGAGAAGGTGGAAAGAGTGCATTAGGGCATTGCGGAGGGCGGATCGCTGAAGATTTCATGTTAGCATACTGATCTAATCCAGATGTAGTAGAAGAATATCATACCTTAACCACAGCCTCACTTCCTACCAGCCAAGCTCTACTACCCACAGCCACGCCCCTTCCCTCTGTATCTACCACTTTCTTTACACCCTCTACCAACTTTTCCAGATCCGTGAACCGACTCGCCCCATCCGCATCCGCAAAAACAGCGTACTTGCCCCTAACATGCTTCATACCATGTGTAACCGCACCCCCCTTCCCTCTATTCTCCTCCAAAGTCACAATCCGAAACCCATCATGCAAGTTGTTCTTCCGCGCAAACTCCAGCGCAACCTGGACCGTCTTGTCCTTGCTCCCATCATTCACAAGTAATATTTCATACCCACCCTTCCCTTTACTCTTCTCCTCTCCGCGACCATATGACTCGTCCAAGACTGCCACAGCTTCCTCCAACATCCCTACCAAGCGCTCTTCCTCGTTGTATGCCGGGACCACCAGGCTCATCTCCACTTCCGCATGCTCAATTTCGCCCGTTCCGGCATTCCCGCGAGAAGAAGAGGCGGCTTCGCGATGCGCGACCCAGCCGTCGTACCAGCAGGTTAGGGGCTTCGTGTGCGTGGATCCGCCGGGGCTTATGCTTGTGTATTGCTTTTCTGAGGGATAGGGTAGGCGAGGGACGGGCGCAACGAGTAACAATACAACGTAAATCTGAGTCTCAATTAGCATACTTGTTCACTCCGACTGTTTCGAGAATCATCAGTTGGCCTTGCCGCAATGCGCCAACCAAATAATAAGAGGTAGACCTACAAAAGCAAGCCCAATCGCAACCAATCCCACCAGCAGCAGTAACAGAACAGGCAATGGTGTATTCCGCGCAATCTCCCACAAATTCCCCAGAACCTTCAATGGCAACTCGACAATCCCGGCCATCGTTCGTTCGTTCGTGGCGCTTCAATCCGTACTCCTTGCTTGTTTGCGATTGATCTTCCCGCAGCTTGTGTTCGGATTCGCGGGGTCTTCACCAATTTGAAGGCTAGGCTATCTGTCTATCGAGCTCTCCATCCAGTAAGCAGGGAATGAATGTACGTTGCAATTGCTAGGTGCGTTGCGATTTCGACTAAGGTACTGAGGTTGAAAAGGAGCGTCAAGTCACCATCCGGAAATAAAACATATACAAAAGAATAAGAGAATTGAATTGCGTAACTGTCTTCTTCATCTTATGTATCTGGCCTTGTCTGAGTTATTGGACACGGTTGAAGACAAGGCCGCGTAGGTTCGTGTGGTCCGAGTGCTACAGTAGTATTCAAGGGTTTCATTGGCTGACGCGTCCTCTGGATCACTAGTGAGATTCAGCCTTGTTTTGAGCGGGGTTGCATTTCCTACAACCCTGCTATGACTGACTGCACGTGCTAGAGCACTGAGCTATGTAAGGGGAAAAGATCGAACATTTTTAGTGGTGTCCCTTCTAAGATATCCGAACCAAGACTATCCCATTCAAAAATACCCAAGTTGTCCTTTAATCCGTGTCTCCTTGACATGGCTGATATCATTCCATCCCTCAGTCCCACTCCTACACTGTCCCGAAGCTATAACCCCCCTCCCACTTCCCACTCCAATATGTCTTTCCCTGGGCTACTGTACAATTAGTGGCAAGCAAAGTATCCACCATAATCCGTATGAAAGGCACAGGATTCGTACCAAGCAAACACCAAAGCAATAAAGCCATCACCTGCTCATGCGGTATTTCGTCAAGCAAGATCCATTCCACATTAAACGCCAATACCATGCAAAGCGCCTTTCTCCAAGGGGAGCCCTATTTCGCCTACTGTTCGCATTGCAAATACCAAAAAACCACAAACAATCAATTCGCGCTGTTGCCACCAGGGCTGTCACCACCGGTCTTGATAGCGGGTGATAAACTAATAGCGATCTTGTTCTTGGGACCGTTGCTTCCTTCTCGAACATTGCTGAAGGCCTTCTTCCGCCTGAGAGCGCTGCTATTAGATCCTACGGAACCTGACGAGCTTCGTCTTTTGTGTTGTGCGAGTTTGCCGATCTCATCTTCCTCGTCTTCCTCTCTCCGACGCTTCTCGGATAATCTTTCATGAGGCCCGGGTGTAGATGACGTCGGGGTCATAATGATATCGTCGCCGCTAGAGTCTTTCGAAGCTGAAGATTTCGGCGAAGGACTGCTGCTTGTGCGTTCGGTATCGATGCCGGCTGATAGATCTTCCAAGGTCTCGTTCTCTTCATCCGAATTGTAATCGACCAACGGCTTCGAAGATGGCGAAGCTCCGGTTGGTGATGGATCACTAGGTTGACCTTTTTCTTCCTCGTCATCAGAAGTGTTGAAGTACTCTTCCTCGGTTTCGTCCAAATCCTTGATAGCGGCGCTCCATCGACCACGCGCTGGCTCGTGTCTCCTCGGGCTCTCATCTTCGGTATCTAGGAACGAGGTCTCCACACTGGAAGTAAATCCGTGACTACCATCGTACCTTTGCACAAATGTTCGGAAGGTCTCGACGTATGTAATTGACTCGAACTTTTCACGGTAGTTTTCCACCAAATGGCTCATCAAGACTTTAATTCCGTGATTCTTGATAAACTCAAAGAACTCCAAACAAGCCGAGTTCAAGAGGTTGTCCCGTGGCATTGTTTCAATCACGATACCAATAATTGGCTCAAAAAGACGATCCTGAATCATTTGTCGCATGTAATATTCATCCTGTATGCCGATAAGGTTTCGGAAGAATTTCAACGCCGCTAGATATCCGTCAGGTAAGGTTACAAAGGGCATAGAAGAAGATACTTACTAAGCTTAAGATATTTCTCTCGGCTTGATAGGAGCTGAGAGATACGTAAAGCTAAGCCTTCGGATAACACAAAGTATTTACTGCGATGCCCATGTTGTCGAATGAAGAAGCAAAGTATTTCGATCAAGTATATGAACAGGGATACTTGATGAACACTGAAGTCCATGTCTTGTCGCCCTTTTAGATCTACCAATGGCTTGAACAGTTTCTTGGCCGACTTTTCGTAAAAATTATCCAAGAAGAGTTCATGTTGAGGATCTGTTTGAGGCCGTACCCTGGCGCCGAACTCGCCGTTAGCTTTAGTAAGACCGTCCAAAGGACCAACGTGACCGCCAGAATCCAGCAGAACTTTGATTGCGTCAGCAATCTGTGCCTTCACACCTAGATCTGCTTCGACGAGAAGGAGATCAATTAGAGAATCAGTGAGAGGCGTTTGGTTTTCGTTCATCTGTCTAAAGATAGTCTGACGGATCATCTGGGGGTCGTGATCGATCATAGATACTAGCACATCTGTAGCTCCAACTCGCACTCCGACGTCAGTATGGCGAAGCGCAAAGTTGATGACAGATAAAAGACCGTGTCCCAGGAAGTTGTTGTAGAGCTGTTGTCGTGCTGGCTGTTGCAGGTTCTTTGCAATGGCACAGCATTGTTGGATGAATAGCACAGCCTCTTTCTTTCTTTCTTGGTCTGTCTCTTGAGGTCCAAAAACTCCAAACAGTTCCTTGAGGAATGCCGCGTTTGTTTGCAAATGTTGAACAATTTCGACCTGATTGAAGAAGATCAGGCCATTGAGGACGGAAAACGTTGGATCGTCCAAGATCCTGGCAAGAACAACATCCTTAAGATACTGCAGTCGGTATGTGTGGTGTATCTTCCTTCTTACTTGATCATCATCTATGCGAACGACCTCCTTGTATCTGCCCTCTTTGCCCAACCAATGTCGGTGATTGGCTTTGTGACTGGGGAAATCCGGATCGTATTCCAAAGCTCCAACGACACCAAGTACCACCTCATCCTCAACAATGTGCTCAATGATCGAATTATCATTCAACAGAATGATAACTTTCATCATCGTGCAAAGTCGATGCAAGCTACCCAAATCTTCCATATCTTCGGCCATGTCCACCAAGGGTATTAATCTTCGAATATAGTCCTCATTGATTACTAGTTTGACCAACGCCTCTCGCCCCGCAGGCGAGGTATTTAGTCCTCTCATTTGCGCCTCTAGTTCGTGCAGATTGCCAAGGGTAGGGGTTGGTAGGGATGTTGGAAGCTGCATTGCTGGCTCGGCCGGGACATCGTCTGAGACACCATCATCTATAACTTTACTGTCAGAGATTGTACATGGGAAACAAAAAGTATCGGGCAAGGCTAGCCAACTTACCACTTGGACCACTGACCCCACTCAACGCGAGTTGTACGTTGTTGACGAACTTCCTATAACGATTATTAGTCTGCTGCACCGCGATCGCAAGACGCGTAAATAATGTAAGTTCTCACCATATAGCACTGCAGCCCTCTGCTTCCTGGAAGCTGAGAGCCATATCCATTGAATTCAACGCTTCCGTCCATACTATGAGTGTATCTGTCGATTATATGTCAGCCTGAACAGTAATGGCAGAGAAGATAATCACAGCGCAATGCTTTGAAGCTTACCTTGCTGTTTCTGGAAAGAATCTCCTTTTACTATCTGGGTATCCAGAAGTAAATCTTCTGGTTTATCCTCCGATTGTACGAGCACGCGGGGGCCTTCTTTTGTAGCTCCATCGTCCTAGAAGTAACAATATGACAGTCAGATAACAGTCACCAACGAGATCGCGTAAATTGTAAACAGAGCTTCATGCACGGAAGTGATAGAGGATCGATGTTCAACCAACAGAGGTGAAACTTACGACCATAAACTCAGCTTTGCAAAAGCCGGTACCTCTATCAAACCAGTCACCATCGCGCAACTCATAGACCTTGACTCGTCTCTTGTCATTCGGCGGACTATGAGTAGGCCCTCCCGCCTGCGCCATTCTTAAAGGTTGTAGTTCCCCCTCCAAGTCCTCCACGCAATCCAGGATCTCCGATGAGATGTCGAGATGCTGTTGAAGAGTGAGTTGCGACTGCGTTTGAGTAAGAACGGACGCCACAGTGGATTGTTTGCGCCCGGGGTCGCGCGTAATGGTACAGTTGGTTGAGTAAGATCTTGTGCCGAGCAATCTTCGGCAGGACGAGCGATCGATAGGATGAGCGACCGCAGCGATTAACTCGTAATGGATCGATTCGCGATAGTTTCGGATGGTTGATGGGGCTTTAATTCGTATGTTTGCTGGCTAATGATCCAGGATGATGAAATATTATTGAGTGGAACTTTACACGCCGCACGCCTTACATTGAATTTCTCGCTAAAATCAACCAAGGCAAGCTCAGCAAGGAAGGCATTATCGGATAAATATAGAATTTGTTGGCAATGAAAATCAACAGATGACCATTGATAACGCACATCACAATTCGCCAGAGCGAAATCTCACGATGGAATAGATAATGGCATGGTATTTCTGGAGAAGAGGCTGTGTTTCTAAACAGTACACAGAATTGAGTGTTCTCACTCGTACAATTCGCCCGAGGAGAGCGGACGATAGACTTTCAGCTTTTCTCTCCACAAGTGGGCAGTGGCAGTGGCAGTGGCAGTGGCAGTGTTGATAGCGAGAATCACGTGTACTGTACAGATATACAGATATCTCGCCGAGGTCCGCGATATGACCAATCGCAATCGTCCCTGGAGCTCTGTACCGATGTTTCAGAAGAGAGATAAACAATTTAGGGGGAGTAGGCATAGGCGCACTTCGGCACTTCATCCGACGCTGGGCCTGATCGGTTTTCATCCCTCCTTTACCGATTTCTCATATCAGACTGACGCCGGGAGGAGCCTCAATCCTTGACATCCTTCCGCATGTTTTACCTCGGAGACAGAAGTCCACTGCGTAAGAGGACTTCGTATGTATGGAGAACATGGAGAAATCCATTCAGCTGCATCATGGATCCTGCTTCCAATCCCGTACACTCGTGCATACTTGTACAGTACCAACTCCGTACTCGTCCCTTGTCTTACCAGGATTAGCTCCCATGCACGATTGCGTGAATGTCGCGCAGTGAAAATAATTCTCACTCGCTTTTCCTCCCCACACTAAAGCTACTCTCAGGCTCCGGGATTTATATTGTGCCTAAGGTTCCACGCCTTAAACAGTCATTGCAACTCCCCCAGATTGTACCCCTCGTGCTCTCCTCTTAAATTAACCGCTTCCACTGCCCTGTCGATCTATCGGGCGATTGATATGGGACGCCTACGCGGAAACGCATAGTTAACATTCAGGGCATTTGTTCTAGACTGCGCGCCACACCGGAATTTCTGCATCTGAGGTTCACTCTATGCCAACCATACATGATTGTTGCTGCCAGTTCGAACCTGGGTACCGCCTATAATCTTTCTTGTATATATTGTGGCTTTCCGGGTTGACGAGTCTGGTAGACGGTGCAGATTTCACCATAACATTTCGCAAGCCAACCTGGCCGTTTGTGGTACACACAGTCGAGATATGGGTAGCACACAGCATCATAATGGCTTACCAGACCTGGCCGCCATTTATTCCGGCATCCGCAGCTTTAAACTGTATATCATCAATATATTGAAATAAAGGGTGGCTGCATTTTGCATCCTGGGAGAAGAAACAGACGGAGAGGTACAAAAGGGCTAGGATCGGCAACCTCGAGAGTCGAGACACAAGGGTTTCAACCTAATGGGGACCTTCTTCATGATAACATCCCGCTTGTGGCACCTAACAGACCTGCATTTTTGAGAGCGCACACTTTCATATATGGCGGAGATGCTGGATATCAAGTAGCCAAGTTTCGCCGTCAGCTCCTTGGCATGTGGCATCGCCAGCTAAGATGCTCTGGTAGGCTTGCTGGGTGCTCCTGTGTAAGCTGCATTCTGTATGACGAGCAGCATACTAGCTTCACAGCACTTGAAGGACTCTGAGTACATATTGATCTTTGGCAGTACAAGCTACATTCTACCTCAATGCTAGGAGAGCCTGGATAACATGTTCACGACTCATCACAGCGGTAAGTCAAAATCTACTCCATCTAAGATCTAGTTATACAAGAGGACAATCCTCCTTTCTATTCACGTAGCTGAAAGCATCATCCTCCACGTTGTTTTTTCTCAGCAATTTGATATACATACGTTTTGCGTGGCTAGATGATCTATATATCGAAGTGCATGCTTCTGGATGAAGTTCAGCATCACATGGCAATCACATTGCGAACACATTACGAACACATTGCGAACTGATTACACACCCGCCATGTCGGTAGACGGACAGCGGCTCTTCCGAAGTCACTAACCATTAGATCCCAGAGATCGAGATACTGGTTCGGAGCTTTTTGACTCGGATGTTAGACGGCGTGGCTGACACAGTAATCAGTGAGCTTTTTCCCGTCACTAAGCTTTAGATATAGTCGACCCTGGCATGGAGTTTGTACTACTAAAGTATAAACTCCTAGCCAGTAGTCTTCGCCTTTCTCTTTTCTAAGCTACGGATAGCTTAGGAACAAGATGTCCCCGCAGAGCTCCAAATAAGTAGCTTTCTTGGTGCAGAGTGGCTAGCTGAGACTTTCTGCGCATGCCAATTCTACTTGAAAAGCATGGATGCCAAAGTGAACTTGCCCGTGAATGTGTTCTTCATCGAGGAATCTTGTGTTGCCTCGTATCCAGAACTAGTATCAAATTGAGCTTTGAAACTAGATGATGCTCGTTGTTTCTACGTGCGAGATACGAGCGCCTCTGAGTCGATGTCAATTCCTCGCAACTATATCGGTAAACGTTCGTCAGATTAGGAAAGTCTGGAATACGACTAGGTCAAAGAGTTTCTGTGCTTCTAAGCGTTGGGTTGTCGGCGAAACTGGATAGCGCGCAACCTAGCTTTGCACATGTTTCTGGTAGGCACCAACCCAAAATCCATAGCGAGTGCGTGCATTGTACTGTTTTTGTATTAATTATAGAACAAGAAGAGCAGCAACTGTTGAGCTACCCAGCCGTGCAAGTGAAGACACGAGAGTGGAGCAGGTCAAAGAAACAGTTGGACATTGCAGCTTCCCAATCTTTCAAATCTTTCAGAGCTGACATGTGCAGTTCTGCTGCATATTCCACAGCATTCAAGAAAAGTGCTCTCTGGATTCGTCGGGGATATTGCTTATATTTGATGGTAACCTTGAACACGCACGGTAATGACGATTCAAGCACAGAACTTGGCAGGTATGTGTAACTCGCCAACGGAAAACGGAAAACGGAAGGCGGGACGTGGGACGTGGGACGTGGGACGTGGGATGTGGGAGTGGGAGTGGGATGTGTGATGTGAGATGTGGGAGGCAGGTGGTCGAAGGTCTGTGAAGAAAGGATTGGATGGGAGAGAAGCACCAGAGGTAACTGTAACTTTGACATCTCTCAAACCTTTGTGTTTCTGCAGCTACAGCTACCCACATCTGCATGGCAAGAGAGTAAGATAGGTCGGAACCTGCTACCAGCAACCGTGCATCTTATCCAAGTTCCTATTTTCATATCTCAATAGATCTTGTTATATTTTCCCCGGTTTCAATTGTATCTCATTATTTTTATGTTCAGCTGAATTTCAACCACACTTCATAGCTGATGGATGACCTTTTTCGTCCTTGACCCACCTTCGTACCACATTCTACAGCACATTTCAAGCAATCCTCCTTCAGAAGATATTCTCCAAAGCTGTTGTCTATTTAGGAGCATCTTACTTAAATTCTTCTCAATCTCTCTTCGAAAAGTTCCAAGCTCCTCGTTACTGATACCAGCCAGAACTTGGAACGGGTTTTCACTTCAGATTTCAACAGTCGTCGTTCCAGTACACAACGTGCTCGGCAGAAGTTGCTTTCTTCTTTTCAGAAGCTATCCTAGTCTTTTCAACCCGGTCCAAACCCCTCCAGCCGTTCTTGGTCCCTGAACTAAATCCAAGATCCGCATACTGCGCAGCACTATATCGCTCTTCACTTTTTCGCCGAGCCTACCAGCGAGACGGGTTGATATTAAAGCAGCCACAAAGACCCACCTAGATCATCAACAATCGATATCACAATAGGAACGCCAGGCCGGTCCGAGCCTTTCCCATAAGGGCTTACAGTACGAAAACGTCTACTTAGTGTCACGGACAGTCAAGACTCCCAGATACTCAAAGTCTTCCTTTCCAGCACTACACATCAACATCAACAGTTCTATACTTTCATATTCTCTTGCGAAAATGTCGATATTCTCGAGGATCAAGAAGTCCAAGAATGCTGCAAAACAGCACAAGGAGCAGGTAGCTGCGGACCAAGACCACCAAAAGAAAGTGGAGGAGGCAATTACCAAAGTGCCATACAAACATGTTCCCACTCACGCTGCAATTGACGCACTTTCGGGAGCACCATCGAGCTGGAAGAACGAGGACCGACCAAGAATCAGAGAACAACACAAACGGAGAAGTCAGATGACTATCAGCCGTACAAGCAGCGCTATTTCCAACATGTCGTACATCATTACCACACCTATGGAAGCACCTCCTCTTCCACGCAACAGTAGTTACTCCAGCTACAATCCCACGTGGAACGACCGTGGTGATGCGTCCTACCTTAACGAAACAATTTCTCAACACAAGAGGCAGAAGTCATCGAAGGGACATTCTTATACCGATTCAGGCATTGGTCGTAGCCCTTTGAGCAGCAATATCAACAGCGAAAGTAAGCTCATTTAAATCCTAGCTACTTCTCGAATTCAATATCTTTATATTAGAAAACATAATATATTAATCGATATTTCGCTCCTTCTATAAGTATATACAGATGACTATTGCGGAGGCGAGGAGGAGTATTTAGTTAGGGCGCTGAATCGCTTTCTGAATCCGATAAATATGTTTCCAAGTACATCGCTTTTCGATGATCCTCCGATTTGATGAATGATAATGCTTGCTGTGCCGACATTCTCTCGTTTGGATCATATAATAACAAACCCTTGAGAACTTTCTTGAGGCATTTCAATGCTTTGAAATCGTAATCCGTATACTCATCCCTCTCATCATTATCCTCGGAATCTTTGTATTGTTGTATGATAGTTCTAAGCTGCTGTTCGAATGTATCTTCAATAAGCTGGCTTTCCTCTGAGCCGGAATCATCCTCTTATTGCCAATTTGTCAGCTAGGTGTACTTGAAATGAATATAAAGTATGGGAAAATAAACATACCTTTAAAGACCTGGTAGTTGTTATCTTTTTTCATATCTTCCCATCTGGCTTCCCAGTCTGCAGGTAGTGGACCAAGCTTTTTGACTACCTCCATGAAGCGATCGTGATCGGATAAGGGGGGGGGAATAGCTGGTATTGATAGAAAAGGGAGTATATCTGGTTATCGAGACAAAATTAGAAAAGGTCAAAAACCGGGTCTAAAGCAAATATACCACACAGCCAGTTTGCCACAAATCCTGCCGAGAATCAATCGAATGGGTAAAGAAGGCCTCTGGAGATCGCGAATCTCCAGTATGGATCTTGCTATTCACCTTCTCTTGGACGGGAAAAGATAAACCCCAATCAATTATTCGTATATCTTCTATAGGGCAATCGAACCACATACCCCAGTCTGCTGACTTGACCAATTGCAGTGGTAGATAAGGCGTCCGAGGGATATTCTTATTGATATATATTGCAGTAACAGGGTTGCCTCCTAGAAGTTTGAGTAGTTCTTCGTCGGTGGATGCCTGGTTACATGTGAAAGCAATGTTCACGGAAAACATATCTATTTGAGCTAGATGTCAGCAAGGTAGAGCTTTCGTACAGAATGAGAAGACTAAATATTTATACCTCCGTGCGAAATGCCGGCCTCATGGGCGAATTGGATGCCCTCAAGAAGCTGCTGGGACGACCTCAAGATGGTATCGGGATCGAGGAATTCATCCATGCTGGTTCTTCCAAGTATAGAGGATAATGACGGGCCAAGTAGTTCCATGACAAGGCAGCTATGAATACCGTTTGGCCCTTTATGATGAAAAATGTCCAGTAGATGAGGGAATCGCCGTGAGCGATCTTGAGGACCGCAAATATAATGTTTCTCTAAGGCTTTTATAGACCTAATTTCGGGATCTTCATCCAGATTTTCCGTTGACCTACTTGCTCTCTTGATCTTGAGGGATGCCCACGTGCTATAAGAGTAGCTAGTCAGCAATATTCTTATTGGAGACGTTGGACGTACTTCTCTTGAAGATCACGTATCAGCCACACAGTGGAGTATGAGCCATAACCCAGTTTATCAGTAACCTTATAGCGTCCATCGTGAAGAACGTCTCCTAAAGTGATGGGATGATAGCCTCCAGGACAATAGTTCTCGAGCGGCTCGTGTGGTTGAACACGAACAGAGCCCTCGCTGTATGATCCCCAGTCAATTTCGTTCATACTTCAAATGTTTAAAAGTTGAAAGTGTGAGATGTGTAAAAGAATCAAAAGAATTTGAAATGAAAGTGATGATATTGTGAAGATATATATACAGTTATATATAGCACAGTATAGTATTAGTTGTCTTATTGTTGGCAACAAGATAAGTGGGGATTAACCTATGCGTTCCCATCCCATTCCACCCCATCTCATCATCCCATCTCACCATCCTCATCTCACCATCCCATCCCATCCCATCCCATCCCATCCCATCCCCTCCCATTCCTCGCACCCCAATCCCATGCATGCCCTTCCTCCCATACATACATACATACCTGCAGCTCATACAAACCCAAACCCCACCCCCCACAACTCACTTAACAACATAATTCAACAAGAAGGAACCCCAGATCCGAACACCTCTGATTCAATGCACTCAACCGATGTGTGGGTAAGCAACTAGCCATAGCTAAGACGAAAGAAGCCCGCTGTATGTTTCTCAGTCTTGCTGTGCCTCGTCCTCTCGCAAGCCGTCAAACGGGATTTATGATCTCGCCTCAGTCGACTCGGCGTTTGCTCCGTTTTAACCGTCCCTTTTGCGCGTCTGTGAGATTGTAGTATCTATTTATACTTGTACGATACCAAATATACATGACCCCTCCCTCCCTCATGGGCAGCTTCTTCGCACTGGCGACAAGACAGATAGGTTTACTTGAACCCACACTCAAAACAGGTATGTTTAAACCCAAGACAGAGCCCACAAATGCCCGCAAATACAACACCAATGACAAGAATAGTGAGGAACAGAATAAGTAGATTGAAAAGGATATGTAGGTATTAATTAATTGTAACTTCCAGCATCCAACCCTAAGTTTTGGACGTGGTAGTAAAGTCTTCTATAGAGGAAATTCCTTTGGAAACACCGGTTTGCCCATGCGCTTTTGTGATAGTCAACCCGGTAAAAGTAGAGCTTTTTGCTCACTCCGTTCACCGAGTCCCTGATCACCATTACCCAGTAATAGTTATCTTCTCATCTCTCATCTCTCATATCTTGGATCGACAGCCCCTCATTCCTCACCTTTCCACCACAAATTCCTATATATACACCTGTGCAAGTCGTCTATTGCACATACACCTGCTTGTTGCAGTTTACAGAGCCTTCTTGCTGGCCTTTGCCTCCTTTTCGAGCTTCTTCTCACGTCTTCTCTTGGCAGCCTCTGGTCCGGACTCGGTGTCCAGCATGTAATCCCACCACCTGAAGCTGGAGGCATAGTTGCCAATGAATTTCTCGTGATGAACGTCGTGGTGCTCAGCACCGGCCCAGAATGGCAAAAAGTGGTGCAGACTCCATGGGAAGTCGTATCCGCTGTGAGCATCGATAGCTTGGAAAACTCTCAACACAATCCAGATGTACATGGTCAAGATGTGTAGGTTTCCGGTAAGCATACACCAGAGAATTGGAGATCCTACGGTTCCGAGACCAAGAACCATGACCTCGATGGGCGAGGCATACTCAGCAGCGAGTCCGAATGGCGCACTGTACTGATGGTGGATCTTGTGGATTTTCTTGTAGAGCCAACCTTGGTGCATGGCGCGGTGCATCCAGTAGTGCCATGTGTCTTCCAAAACGAAGAAGATGGCTACTTGGTATGCGATAGTTGTAAGAGCTGGGAATGGTACATCGGTACCCATGCCGAAGTACTTTGCCATAGGGTGGAAGAGGACGATCTGAGGTAATTCGACGGTGAAGTGGCTGAGAAGGACGAGTTTCGTGCATTGCCATTGTTCCAGGGCTGTTGGGATTTTGCTCTGTTGCAATAGACGTTAGTAAATGTGTGCATGTGACGATGATTGGTTGTTGATGTCTTACCCCTTGAATCTTATACTTGTCAAAGTATGGTATTTGGGCGATGATAATCCAGGGCAAACTGCGTCCAAAGTAGAAAAACTCGTGCATGCAGAAGCTCATGATACCTGTCGCAAGGACATCATTTTGCATATACGCGTACCAACTCTGCGAGATGTTATCAGTATTTGTTGTAGTATGATGATGCGTCCGAAGCACTTACAGCCCAGAGGCGCTCAAATATGTTGAGATGAACGTTGTACTTTGAAAGTTCATCGTAAATGCCCAAGAAGGTCTCAGGCCTTGCGAGGGTGGAATTCGACAGATATTCCATGGTGAAGAGGATGTGACAGATGGTTGAAGGTGTAACCAGCAGGAAGAAGAGGTGAGGAGGACGTGGAGGTGTAGAAGTAGAAATGGAGATTGTGATGGGAAAGATTGAGGATTGTCGGATTGTCGAATTATTTTTAAGATTAGCCCAGCTAACACTGCACTCTGCACGTCGAACCACAACTGGGCTATCGGAAGGCTTCAAATCCGGCAGCAGTAACTATTAATTGCTTAGCGGGGACTGCTGCGTACCGGGACTAGGGTATTTGTGGAATAGTGCGATCAACAATTGTAGTCCTCACGTGTTTTGCTGTTGCGATTAGGAAGTGAAGTTCGCGGATTTCCGGCGGAGTGGCCAATGGCCAGTGGTGGCTACGTACCCCTTTTTTGCACTTCGCCCTGCAACGATTTTCTGCCCTTTTCCGTTTCTAGGGCGAGAGCTAGTGCCTGATGCTAGTGCTTCTTCTCTCCTTCTTCTCCCCTTCTTCTCCCCTTCCTCGATGCCAAGATGTGAAATGGTGCAATCTTCACCTTTATCGGGCCTCGCCGCCAATAACAGCTGGGTGTGATAACCGATTTCGTCTACCGCCACACCTATCTCCACCTTCACAAGCTATTCCCTGAGTTTTCTCACCGTTCAAAATTCCAGAAAAAAATGTAACAGGGATGTGTTACCAGTCGATGTTCTTTGGATGTTCTTGGTAAGTTCCTACTGTACAAGTATGAGAACAAGATGAGGGTGAGCAAGGAGATGAGGCTAGAATGAATACTTCGTCCTGGGAAGGCGGGAAGGCTATGAAAATATCGTAAGACTCTCGGATGCTTACTGGTCAATGGGAATATTATCAGTTCATACTCAGTCCATACTCATCCTCAGTTCATATTGAATCCTTCAACATCAATCAGCTCATAGTCACACAAACGAGCTTCTGCACATTCACACTGTACACTCACTGTACACCGAATTCGTTGATTGCTCCTTCTGATTTGGAGAATTCTACGAAAGTATTGACCACCCAACATTAGACTAAAGACCTCGCTCCTAGCTTTCAATCTCCCTCCCGATTGTCCATTCCTTTCATTCCCCACCATCACCCTCTTCCTCTCAACCTCCTCGACATCCTACACATAATACATAATGTCACCACATTACACCGTGCAACGGGCGAACGAAGAAAGACGGCGCGTTCATCACGAGGCAGACGTGGTTGTAGTTGGAGCTGGGGTGTTTGGATGCGCAATAGCCTTTGCATTGGCGAAACAAGGCCGAAGTGTATTACTACTAGAACGATGGCTCAAAGAGCCCGATCGCATAGTTGGAGAATTACTACAACCCGGCGGCGTATCAGCTCTCGAGAAGCTCGGCCTTTCGCAATGTCTCGAAGATATCGACTCCATAGTTGTCAAAGGTTACGAAGTCCACTATCACGGCAAGCCAGTCACTATTCCATATCCTAAGATCGCAGGCGCTGCAGCCGAAGGAGGCATTGCGGATTCGAAGAACGAGAAGAGCTCCAGACCAGAGGGCAGGAGTTTTCACCATGGCCGATTTATTTCGCAGTTGCGCAAAGCGTGTGCCAGTCAACCAAATATTACCATTGTCGAGACGGAAGTCACAGATACGATAACTGGAGGAGCTCACGATCCACAAGTTCTTGGAGTACATTCTCGAACGACAAACCCCAGGACAGGAGAGAAGGAAGCGGATTGTTACTTTGGTCAACTCACTATTATCGCTGACGGCTATGCATCTAAATTCCGCAAGCAATACATCGGCAAGGCGCCAGTCGTCAAGAGCAAATTCTACGCCCTCGAGTTAATAGATTGTCCTATGCCAGCACCTAACCATGGCATTGTCGTTCTCAGCGATGCTTCCCCAGTCCTCCTCTACCAGATCGGCACACACGAAACCCGCGCTCTAATCGATATTCCTAATAATATTCCTGCCGCTTCTCCTGCGGCAGGCGGAGTTGTCGCATACATCAAGAATGTGGTTCTTCCAATCCTCCCTCCACAGGTGCGGCCTTGTTTCCTGGACGCCCTCGCAGATGGGAAGATACCCCGCAGCATGCCCAACTCCTGGCTTCCTCCCTCGACTCAACAACAAAAAGGCGTCATCCTTCTCGGCGACGCCATGAACATGAGACATCCTTTAACCGGCGGCGGCATGACCGTTGCATTCAATGATGTCGTGCTTCTTTCCTCTCTGCTATCGCCCGAAAAGATCCCCTCTCTCAGCGATTCTGCAGCCATCACTTCCGCGATGAAAGAATTCCACTGGAAACGCAAGAACCTCTCATCCATCATCAACATCCTTGCACAGGCTCTCTACTCTCTCTTCGCAGCCAACGACCCGCAACTTAAAGCTTTACAAAAAGGGTGTTTCTACTATTTCCAAAAGGGAGGGAATTGTATAGATGGGCCTGTGGGATTGTTGGCGGGCATTATCAGACAACCATTTGTGCTCTTCTACCACTTCTTTGCGGTGGCATTACTGAGTATTTGGGTTGTGCTGCAAGAGACTGTCGGAAGTTTGTTAGAGATCTGGAAGATTCCATTGGCATTGGAGAAGAGCGTGGGTATTTTCTGGAAGGCCTGTGTGGTGATCTTCCCATTCATCTTTAGTGAAATAAGGAGTTAGTTGAGGATGAATACCGGAAGTTGTATAATTATGATTAATGGAGTAGATGGCGACGATCGTATGGTATGGTATATGGAGCTCACGACGACGAAGAAGTTTTTAAAGTTGTGAGCAGGCTCGCGCTATTAGGCACGAGGTTCAAGGGCGTTTTAAGGCGCGGGATGAAAAGACGACGATGATCCGTTTCGACGTATATAACTTGTAATTCATATACATAATCTACCTATTCACTCACCTATCTTACCGTGTCGCAGGTCCGCTTCTATCTATAATTGTGCTCTTCACAGCCTCGTCATTCATTCAGTCATTCAGTCCGGCTACACACACATATGCATGGGATGCAGGCAGCTATTATCCCAATCCAGGCAATGGCCTAGCCAATGATTTTTGTAATTCCCAGGATTCGTTCATCACTCATTCATTCTCCCATCTCCTCTACCTCACCCTCGTACACCCATCCAATGAAAACCTCTCTCCATGTCCTCGGTCTCCCATCCAATCCCATCCCATCCTCTCCTCTCAACCTAATTCAACTCCTCCGCCCCCAAACCCCAAGAGCCTCAATAATTCCCCTCCCCATCCCCTTCCCTTGCCCTTCCCCGAACCCCAACCCCCAATTCTTCCCTGTCTTCTCCTCTTTCCTCCCCAGCTCCCCCGGGAATCCAAAGACCCAAAATCCTTTTTGTTGCCCATCTACAATCTTGCGGCTCCCTTCCTTTCCCTCTCTCTGATTCCTAGCGCAGAGGGGTCCGAAATGCGGAAGGACAAGGGAGGATGAGGAAGGACCGGAAGGGAACCGCGCGCTTACTTCCTTCGGGATAAGATTAGATTGATCAGTAATCATTTTGAAGAGCTTGGAGGGAGTGGGAGGTTTTGTTTCTGGATTGAGGTGTGGAAAGTTGAGTTTTGTGAAGTTTTTACATGTTACTTTGATATTATTATTTTTTGCCTCATAGCTCTAGCTCCATCCATGCGTTCGTGATTCAATAACTAATACCTCTCATTTTTATTTTACCATGTCCACGCTCGCCGACTCGGTCACCAGTTATCATATACTCATGCTCCTTCCAGAGAGACAGAAATTGTGAAGGGACTTGAGAAATTGACTTTGTTAAGTCACTATAGCTCCTTCTTTGATTCTGGTGCTGCAGCCTACTCGTGTGTCAGCCTACGGCTTGTTCAGATGGATTAATTGTTGGACGTACCTTGTGAATATAGCTCCTTCCCATGGCGATTGTCTCACCCTGACCTCTTTGTCGCGCCCAGAATCTAGTTCGATTGTTAGTTGACATAGTGCACATCTCTTTATATAAGATCTTGACATACCTCTCCTCAGGGGTGCCGTGGCCCTTGAGAGTGGACTCTCTGGCCTCTTCTTCAAGAGTGTTTCTGCTGATCTTTTCACCTTGTCCAATGCCTCCCGAAGCAGCGTCGTCAGCGGCTTCTTGCGAGATTGTTTCTTGCAGATATTGCCTGTATTACCAGTTAGCCTTTCATGAATATACTCGCACGGCACATCACGAAAGGTAGCCACAAAAGAAGAAGAAAAAAATAGGGGAAACATACTTCCTGACGGCAAAGCGCTCGGCTCTCTCTTTCTGCAGTCCGGGACTGTCAATTTTACTCAACGCAATCCGGGTTCCGATTTGTAGGGCAAGGAAGATATGCTCAGAGAAGAACATGGTGAGAAGCAGGCCCCATCCTGTGATTTTGGAGGGTGTGCCATCAGGTCCGAAACCATCGCCCGAAAAGAGATATACAAGAGCAGCAGTGCTAAGACTTCCTAGCCAGGAGAGGAATCCAAGAGCATTAATCCAAGGACCAATGGAATCTGCCCGCCAAGGCACTGGACGTTGAGTTTCCAACGCAATTTTGAAAGCGTCGCCACGGAGCTCAATCCAGTTGTTGATAAGGAAGGACAGTCCTGTTAGTGGCCAGACTACTGAGAACAGAGAGAGGTAACCTGTTCGTTGTTAGCATACTGTCTCCGGATCTTAAGTTCAGAAGCACAAACCGAATTGAACGACCATTTCTCTAAAATCAGTGGTGACATCATAGATACCAAGCTCAGCTTCATTCCTCACACGGGTCAAGAAAGCTGTCTCTTCAGGGTGTTCGGTTTGAGTGGGAGATGCACCATTCTTGGCGGCACGTTCGGCTTGGACTTGCTTGACTTTTCTGAAAACACTCCTCTTGAGATATGGCACGACTACTTCAAGAGCAAAGTTGACAATTTGTGCAGTGACAGTAAAGTAGATGACTTGCTTCTTCAACCTATCCGGATCGATTTGGAACCCGGCTTTTGGCGACGTCATTTGCTCTTCATTCTCCGCGAACGGCTTGACGGCGATCTGGAAAATATCCAAGTGTGGGACAATATATTGGGCGAATGGAACGTAGACAAATGCAGTCAGGAAGATGGGCATATATGAAGTGATGAAGTTTAGAACGAAGATCTTCTGTACCATAGCCGCTTGGTGAGCTATAGTATGTTAGGCATTTCCCTTTTGTAGGTCGCATTTCACTCACCATCGTGGGTCTCATAGTTCTCCAGATCGGTCAACCGGGATGCGAAATTCGTCAATAGCGCCGACAGTGTTGGCATGACCACTGTAAGTATAACAGTTGGCAGGAACGTCTGTTCATGATTAGTTCAGCCGTCATCGTAGAATATGAGAGAAGCCTACCAGATACGACTTGAAAGGTCCATCGTAAACTTCGGAAATAAATATCTCGATGGCGAAGCATGTTGCAATCAAGCTCCCCAGAACTACTGTAGCACAGATCGCGAAGGGAACTTGCAACAACTGTCGAGACAATCGCTTGATAGGCGAGTAGACCTTGATTTGTTCCCCAGTCATTGGATCTTGAATAATATTTTCATGTTTGAAGTCTGGTCTCTTGTGCTGGATTTTTGAGACTCCACGAACACCCCATTGCACTGCGAGATCGGTTTCTTGCTTCTTCCAGTACTCTGTGTATACGATACACCACATGCCATTAACAATGGCGTAAGTGGGAGAGAACTGGCCAAACAAAACCCAAGCACAGAAGCCGAAAGCCGCAGGGAATGTCAGGAACATGAAGTAGGACTGTAAGAAGGCAAAGTAAAAGCCAATCTTCTCTCCAAATCTATCCTTGATGTCCTCCAGGTCTTTCTTGTCGAGCAAATATTTGCCGCTTAAATCTTTAATCCATGCCTTGTTGAATGTGTGATCGTGCAACGGAAATATCGAATCGACTCCCTTCCATTCACCTTTCTTTGGGGTAACTCCCGCTCCTCCTTCATTTCTTGGTTTCGTAATGAGTAAGTATATCAGGCGCAGTCGTTCTGCCTCCGTCATTGGTTCTGCACTTAGAGCCGCTTGCATGTCCTTCTCCGGCGCAGCTGTTCGAACTCCATACAGCCAATCTTGCACCCGAGATCGATATACTTCTGTTCTGAGATGTCTGTCTGAAGCGGGCTTGATGAAAAGCAATATCGAGTTGTTGTCCCCGTTCCGGACCTCGGTCAGTAATCCGACATCGTTGAGTACCTCGACGAGCTTGATGAATTGTGCTTCTGCCGCCGCCTTCTCTACAGACAAAGGATTAGCGACTTGGAATCATGCTGAGATGCGGGATGTATACTCTTTGGGTCGAAACGGTAAGTGATCACAAAGTCAACCCTACACAGCTTGGTTAATATGGTTTCCGACGCATTCGCGGCTTGCTTACTGGAAATTGGTATGTAAAGCATTTCCAAGATTCGGATTGGGCTCGTAAAGCGTCTTGAGAGAAGCCATTTTCGTTGATGCAAATCTGCCAGAGGAGATCTGATCTTCTCAACCCGCTCTAAATATATAGAGAAGCTGAAGGATGAAAAGTTCCGAAAAGTTGGCAGTCAAGCAACTCTTTTGTTGACAACAAATTCAAGCCCACCAAGGACTTCGCAGAATCATTCACAAAGCTGGAGTCCAGTCCAAGGTTCGTACCCCCCATGACGAAATGGCATCGCTAATTCTTATGGGCATTTTGATTCGCACAGGCTGCGTTAGTGGCTGCAGAACCTTGTCACATCGGATCATCCAAATAACGAGCTCATTCCATGTACGACCGACCCCGCCAGTTACCACTGCTTCACTTAGGATGAATGTCTGCTCTGGCAATGTGTCTACTTTGCAGGTTAAAAGCTGGGCAGCCAAGCAAAGACAGTCTTGATTGACTTATGTCGCCAATGCACTTCTTTCCTTCAATCTAGTCGAGGCTTTTCCTATTGCTTAATTGACAATTGCGTCCTCTTACACCCAAGCGCATGTCGAACTCAACACGAGAAAACAGCCGCGAAGATGACACAATACCCTTGGTCTCGTCGCAAGTCAATATTCGATCCCCCCACAGTCCTCGATTCCATACTGGACTCTCCTCTGCGCACCTTGATCTACCATCTTCATGCCATTTTCCTCTACCTCCGCGGCGCGCCGTTCAAGCCTCCGCGCAACAAACCCGCAGTCCGCGTCGTCTGCATCTCGGATACCCATTGCAATACCATACCGATTCCACATGGTGACCTACTCATTCATGCTGGAGATTTGACAAACGCAGGAACAGTAGAGGAGATACAGACACAAATTGATTGGTTGGACAGCCAGCCACATAGAGAGAAGGTGTTTATCTGCGGGAATCATGACAGCTACTTCGATCCGAAGTCCAGGAAAGACGTGGACAAGAAGAAGAAGTTGAATTTCAGAAGTCTACACTACTTAGAGAACAAGGCTATTACTTTGAAGTTCAAAGGGGGCAGAAAGTTGAATATTTATGGGGCTCCAGATATTCCACAATGTGGTGGCTCCGATTTTGCGTGAGTTTCATGCTTTTCAGGCTGAGAGGTAAGGCTAACATAGCATAACCATTTACAGGTTTCAATATCAGAGTCACCTTCCACCACCGTGGGAGGATCGCATACCACAGGAAACTGACATTCTGATCACACACACACCACCTCGTTACCATTTAGATATCAATCTAGGCTGCGCAGGCTTGCTGAATGCAATATGGAGAGTCAAACCTCGACTCCACGTCTTCGGACATGTACATAGTGGTCATGGCCGAGAAGCTGTTTTTTGGGATGCGGGACAGGAAGCTTATGAGAGACTCATGGCAAAGAAGCAAGGTGGTATTGTGTTGGACTTCATACCAAGCTCAGCATGGTTGGATGCGATGAGAGTAATCTGGTATGGGATCAAAGGCATCTTATGGCAACGATTGATGGTTGGCCCAGGTGGCGGAAATGGTGGGATAATGATCAATGCTGCCATAGTCTATCAATCGACAACGGATGTAGGAAATCCAGTCGAGATTGTGGAGATATGACTGATGGCAGCAACAAAGATCTCAGGAAAGATATCATGCTGTGATTGGGATGAAATACTAAACTAAACCTTGCTTTAATTGTCCCAGCAACCATTGTCAATTTCTCTCTCAAAGTGTCTGTTCAAAGCGCTCTAGTCTAAGCCAGCCCGTTTGCCAAACCTAGAGCAAGGCGCTCATCATCAACTCCGTTCCTCCAGTTTACGGTCTGCGCATAGAATTCCTTATCACGGAATTCGAATCCAATTACTTCCATCTGATTGGGTTAACGCGTGCTCAAGCTTTCCCCGCATCCGAGATGAGTGGGGTAGACAGACATCGGAGGTAAATCGCAATCGGTCATTGAACCTCTATCGCTTCCTACGTATTTTTGCTTTTCTTCTCTGGGAAAGTAATTCCGCATGAAGAAATGCGCAGAATTGATTGGTTAAGTTACTATACTGAGCTCACGGGCAAGTCCTAGTATTATGTAGGTACGATACAGCGAGTTTCGTGTGCCATTCATCCGAAATAGCGAGACAAAATATCGCAAAAAATGGCTGGACATGCCGAGAGCTCCACCGCACTCAATGCTTCGTTCATCGATCCCTATTCCCGAGGCCCATCCACAACTACTTGGACTACTTTAGACCCTTGACTAGTATCGACAAAGTAGGATAACTTATTTGCTTCATGTTTTCTTGATACTTGCTCATTTGCTCATTCCCCATCAAATATTTTCTTTCTCCTGTTCTATCTTCACCTTGTTAGCAACATTCCCTCCGAGTATACCGCGTTTACGAGATCAACGACAAGATGCCATTGACCGGTCAGGAAGTTGCAGAGCATAACTCGCGAGAGTCCTGCTGGGTTATCGTCCATGTATGAATCCATTGTGACAGAATTTGAGTGGCAAAGACTTACAATTTTCTCAGGGCAAAGCTTACGATGTTACTGAGTTCTTACCTGGTATGAGGAGATGTCAATTGATATGCGCAACGCATAATGGAGACTGACCGCATAAATAGAGCATCCCGGTGGACCCAAAATCATCCTCAAATATGCCGTAAGTTGCGCAAATAGACGGCAATCACTTCAGCAGTACGCTGACTTTATACATAGGGTAAAGATGCGACAGAAGAGTACGATCCAATTCATCCACCGGATACCCTCGAAAAATATCTGGATAAGTCCAAGCATCTAGGGGAAGTTGATATGGGCACGGTGAAAACAGAGGTGAAGGAAGAATCGCCAGAAGAGAAAGAAAGACAAGAAAGAATCTCGCGCATGCCAATATTGGAGCAATGCTACAATTTGATGGATTTCGAGGCAGTGGCAAGGAACGTTATGAAGAAGACTGCTTGGGCATACTATTCGAGTGGTGCAGACGACGAAATTGTAAGACTCCCCGTTCCTTACATAAGACATGTTACTGACATGTCTAGACTATGCGAGAGAACCATTCGGCTTTCCACAAGATCTGGTTTCGACCCAAGATCCTTGTCGACGTTGAGAAGATTGACTTTTCCACGACAATGCTTGGAACGAAGGTCGATATTCCTTTCTACGTTACAGCTACAGCTCTAGGAAAGCTTGGACATCCCGAAGGAGAGGTCGTTCTGACGCGTGCGGCCAAGAAACACAATGTTATCCAAATGATCCCGACTTTAGCATCATGTTCTTTTGACGAAATTGTCGACGCAGCAGAGGGCGAGCAGGTCCAGTGGTTACAATTATATGTCAACAAGGACCGTGAGATTACCAAAAAGATCATCAAACATGCCGAAGCACGTGGTTGCAAAGGACTTTTCATCACAGTCGACGCACCTCAACTTGGGCGCAGAGAGAAGGACATGCGTTCAAAGTTCACAGATGTAGGATCATCTGTTCAATCAACCAGCGGCCAAGCAACCGATACTTCTCAAGGTGCTGCGAGAGCTATTTCGAGTTTCATCGATCCTTCTTTAAGCTGGAAAGATATCCCTTGGTTCCAGTCTGTTACTAAGATGCCCATCCTTTTGAAAGGTGTTCAGCGTGTCGAAGATGTCATTCGCGCTGTGGAGGTTGGCGTTCAAGGTGTAGTTTTATCTAATCATGGTGGTCGCCAACTAGACTTCGCTCGTTCTGGCATAGAGGTTCTCGCCGAAGTCATGCCTATCCTGCGGGAGCGTGGGTGGGAGAACCGCATCGAGATTTACATCGACGGCGGTGTAAGACGCGCTACGGACATCATCAAGGCACTGTGTCTTGGCGCTAAGGGTGTGGGCATTGGAAGACCATTCTTGTATGCTATGAGTGCATATGGCCTTCCGGGAGTAGATCGTGCTATGCAATTGTTGAAGGATGAGATGGAGATGAACATGCGATTAATCGGATGTTCAAGTGTGGAGCAACTGAACCCTACTTTGGTGGATGCCAGAGGTTTAGCTACGCACAATACCACCGTTCCAGTGGATACCTTGGTGAGTTTTTCTTTTCATTCTACTTGCATTCACCTATGGACTAGCGCTAACATGATGGTAGGGTATGGCTATATATGACCCGTTGGTGAATCCAAAAGAGAAGGCGAAGGCGAAGCTATAGACGTGGTTGGCTGAGGGTAGATAGAAGGTATACTTAGAATTTAGGTGAGATTTAGGGGGGAAGTCTAGTAGATACTGTACTCGTATTATTATGTCATATATTCCATACAGTACTTAGCAAATGACCGATGCACATAGCCGTACACTTGCAGAAAAGGGAAGAGAGTGCATCTACACGCGCATCCCGAACACGACTCGGACGCAAGACTCGTAGCCGCCTCAAGCATTCCTTAATAAACATCGGACGGCTACATTCCAATCAATCTTGCACTTACCCCTCCAAAGCATCACACCGACAACTCCCCTCCGCCCCCCTCACCCCCTTCACCCCCTCCATCGTATCTTATCTAAGTATATCCTTATCCAAAGCCTCCCATACCTGGTTCGCGGATTCTGTAACGAGTATGGTACGGAATTCTCCATCTAGGACAACCTTCTTCTCTGGAAAAGTCTGGCACCTGACCCCAACGTCCTCCGAAAACTCCATGAGATGACAGACATGCATCTTGCATCTCATGACATGCAGAACAATCCAACAGGGATCCCGAGTACATAGCCCCCTGGAAGGCTCAATGCGTCATAATGGTAATCTCGATTAAACTGGGGTCGAAACTTTCTTTTCTCCATGCTCGTACTTATCCCGAGAGAAGAGAGTTCTAAACCCGAGAAAAATAACGAGGGAAACTCTTTTGATTGTTTATCTTCGTGTTTGTTTGCTTGCCTTCACTTTCCACACTTTTCTCTCCTGCGACTTTACATCTTTTTGCAGGTATTTTTATTTTTGGAATGATACGAGTATATGAGGAGATGCAAAGAGTCATGAGAATATGATACGCACGAGCGAACACGGCTTGAGATAAGGAGAGAAAAAGGAAACAAAAGAGGAGAACGAGTGACGAGAGAGATGCAAGACACCGACAACAAGAACGACGACAAGGCAATACTTTTCGAGTTATTTGGTTCCGGACTTTCGTTTCCATCATCACTTTTGTGACTCGACTTTCGGTTGTTTTGTTAATCCTTCATTAACGAGAACGAACTCGCCGCAGCTTTCTACATTTGTCGGGCTACATTGTGAACAGCCCAGAAGGTCTTCGTCCCAGCATACCACACAATACGTGGCTGCGTATAAACCCGCTGTTCGAGCTGAGCCTCCCTGTATAGCCCGCGGCCGGGTGAAGGGAATCGATCGAGTCTGCAATACATACATATTGTCAACGCCACCTACACCTCGGCCCACAACAAGCTCACATAGTACACGCCACGATGTCTACCTCACTCGAAGCCAAAATTGTGGTGCTTGGTGCGCAGGGTGTAGGCAAAACCTCATTGCTGTTACGCTACATAAAGAATCAGTTTGCACCGAAAACAACTACATCGACGGTTGGCGCGAGTTTTATGACGAAGAGGGTTCTGGATGATGAGAGTGACACTGTGGTCCGGTTGCAGATATGGGATACAGCTGGACAGGAACGATTTAGGTGGGCTATTCTTTATTTCCTGTGAATCCTCGTGGCGTCGTTTAAGATAGAATGGTACATATGGAGGAGGATGTTCAGAGGGGAATTCTTGTCAGCATGGATGAATACGAGACACTAATCTTTATCAATAGATCAATAACTAGACTCTACTACCGCGGCGCAAATGCCTGCATTCTCTGTTACAGCATAACATCTCAAGCCTCCTTCAACGAAATGTCGGTTTGGCTCACCGAACTCCGCCGCAACCTCCCCTCGGACATAATTCTCCACGTCGTCGGCACAAAAGCAGACTTAGTAGCCAAAGACCCCACCGCCAGAGAAGTCCCCTTCGAGCGGTGCATCGCCTACGTAGCCGAGAATCTCGCCCCCGGCGTCGGCGGCACGCCTCCCCCCACCGCACTCGGCCGGGACACAGGCGGAACCGGACTCTGGGGACTGGGCGGTGGCGGCGGCGAGCGCGGCAGCTACGACAGCCGCGGGATGAACATGGGCGGCGGACTATGGGGGGCGCCTACGCCGTTAGGAGGAGCAGAAGGCGCGCGTTCGCCGTCGTCGAAGCGGAGCTCGGGGTTCTGGGGCATGGAAGTCGGCTGGGATTGCTGTCATGAAGTTAGTGCGGAGAGTGGGGAGGGCGTGGAAGAGGTTTTCCGGGTGATTACGAGGAAGCTGGTCGAGCAGAATGCGAAGATTAGGGAGCAGTTGATGAGTGCGGCGCAGACGCCGGGGACGGCGCATGAGGATGGGGGGCAGGCGGGGATGGGGGCGATGGGGGCGGAGGGGGGGTATTTTGATGGGATTATGAGGCCGGGGGGAAGTTTTAGGGTGGGTAGGGATAGGAGGAGTTGGTTGTTGGGGTTGACGGGGGCGAGTGAGGTGACGGTGGGTGGGGTGGGGGAGGGTCAGGAGAGGGACGAGGATAGAGGGCAGGGGAGGGAGGTGAGGAAGAAGAGATGCTGCTGAGGTGGTAGTGGTTGGAAGGCATGATATGATGTAAACGGGACGGGTTATGACTACGATGAAATGCACATCACTCAAATAACGATCTGGGAAAGATTATAGCGAGAGACTCAACGGATTGGAAAGTCAGAAGAGCTTAGCACGAAGAAGAGCAGTCGAGTACGGTGTCAGGTCAAGGGCGTAGCACGGGGGAGAAGCGAGCGAGATACCCTTTGATATATTTATTTTGTTTGTTGTGTTTGCTGTTTCGTTTGTCATTCTACGCACGCCTCAAACTACCCAGCCGGAGTGTAATTTAGTCTTTTGTTTTTTGCTTTCTGACAACATTTTTTGGATTGGAAACTACGTACTGTAGGTTCAGTTTGTGGGACTGGATATGATAAAGCAGGCATGATATGATGGATGGATGAATGGTAGCTCAATGGATGGGTTGCTTCTTGTGCATGTAATACGATGAATGATGATGATGGTGGTCATAAATGGGACGGGCGTGCGGCGGGCATGAAGGCGTTTTTTTCGTTTCGCTACTTTTTTGTGTATTACTGTACTCTTTTTGGGGGAAGGGGGGAATCTGGTCGGATGATGATAGGTACATGGACTGGATTGGACTGCACTGGATGGTGGGAGTGGAGGATAAAGAGAGCAGGCGAGCAAGTAAATAATACATTTTTAGCTATCTGTGCATCATGACAAACCTCATATCTGTCTTTCACCTCAGGCTATGCTTTTCTGTGTACGAAGACTTCCGAACTCCATGCGTAATTTCAAATGGCTTCCATATTTCATGTCATATAGCTTGCTAATATACAGCGGGTATCTCGTCTTTCCCATCCCATCCATCGTATCCAAAACATCCCATCACCCAATCAAAATCCTCAAAAAATCAAAGGCAAGCAGCAAAGAGTACCACCGACTTGGTATCCAAAGTTCCTTGCTTGGAAGGAGCAGCAAAGCAGACAGAAACCAGAAACCCGGGAGAATGCAACCAACCAACCGACGCCTTCAACCCAACCCAACCTTTGGGTCCTGTAAAATCCATCATCGCCATCGTGATCATAACGTACACTACTCCATTTCATTCCCGCTCACTCGCTCGCTCACCCCCTCAACCAACTACTCCCCGGCCCCGGTCCCGCGCCCGCACTCGAACTCTCGCTGGTGCCCGGCCGCAACGAATCCAAGCCCGTCTGTATACTAGCCAACGGACTCGACGGCGTACTCGCCGTGCTCCCGTTACTCCTCACGCTCGCGGCTCTCCGGTGCCCAATCACCAGCCCCGCAATCGTGCTGCCTTGACCCGAAGCAGAGGGCCCCACTCTCGTGCTTCTGTTCCTACTTAATGGGAAACTAGCCATTCTGCTGCCCAGACCACCGAAACCTAGTCTTCCTCCTTCCTTCTCCTTCCCCCCCGTTGCGCTCGAGCCCACGCCGCTTTTCATACCGGAAATAGATCCGTCGGTGCTGGTGAGGTTTTCGACGAAGGAGCTGGGGAATAGTCCCCATTTTCCTTTGCTGTTGCATCCGCTCCAGCACCATTGATCTTGGGATGTGAATCCTACGCATAGTATTCTTTCGCCTCTTGCGAATCTGAGCCAACCTGCCTCTTTTTCCACCTTCGATGGCTTCCATTCCCATTTCGCTGTCGCTGTCACGCTACTCTTCGGATTCATGAGCACTTCGTCTTTGCTTGGTGCTTCCAACTGTATGGTGTTTGCTGGGAAGGAGCCCCTTTCCCCATCATGATAACCTATGCACCACTGGCCGCCCCAACGTTCAAGGAATGTGATGCCGACGATTTTTGCACCGTCAGCAAAATGCAGGGAATTAGAACCGTCGGGATCTTTGTATGTTTTTGCTGTGGGTTTGGGATGGTGTGTTGTGATTGCGTGGGCGGAGGGACGGGCAAGGACTTCGGAGCGGATTTCGGACATACAATAGGTGCTGAGTTTGGGTTCGTGGACGGTGAATTGGATATCGAAGTCGAGGACGGAAGGAGGTTGGATGCCGTAGACAGTGGTGATACCAGCGACGGGGGGAAGTGGACGAGGGTGTCGAGCGAGGTGGCGGAAAAGGGAGGTTACGCTGAAGAAGACCGTAGCATCGTGCTCTTCGACTGTACGATGTTCTTCGATGCAGAATATACACTAAACCTGTTAGTCATTGCATATGAAAGGTAGTTGTCGACCTACGCCATAGATTGGGTCATCCACCGAGGTTGTCTTGAGATGACATTTCGATATGAACCTTTGTCGCCATCGAATACCCGTGTTTGAGTATATTCCCGACCCTGTGTATGTGAGCATACTTCCAATTGTGGATATCAAGTACACGTACGATCTAGTAATCTATCCTTCTCAACATCATTCCAACCGACCTCATATGAGCATTTGATACAGCGGGCCGATAAAGTAGCACTATAATGGCCCTGATCTCTCTATCAGTATTCGTCAGCACCGAGATACTCAGTGCAGGGTTGAGGCTTACTGAAGGTCTCTTGACTACTCTAAATCCCGTCTCCCCTCTAATCATCGCTTTGGCTCCTGGACAGAAGCCATCGAACTTATAAAAGGAAGTATCGTGGCGCATTGGACATTCAATCGATTTGATTGATGGGGTGAAATGTTTGTCGAGCCGACTCACGCTTCGATTCTCTACTGGGGCCGGAGTTGGGGCCCGGGCTGCTGCAGGTGTTGGTGCTGGCTCAGGTTCTGGTTGTGGCACTACTTCCAATCCACTCTCTACCACAGGGACAACCTCCAATCCCTCTTCGATCCCAGCTGCAAAACCAGAAACGTGTAACGTGCTGGCCAAAGTAGCGGGCGGGGCAAGTTTACCCCATTGGGTGTTGTCAGTCGAGAGTTCCGCTGTCGGGGGACTAACTGGACTTTTTATGAATACAGAGTTGCCGCTATCTGAAGGTTGATATTCACTGATGCCAGGACTCATGGGGGGCTTTAGCGAAGAAGGTGATATAAATTCGTTATCAGGTTTTGTAGCGTCCCGTAATGATCCATTCCTCGAGTTCCCTCCTTGTGATGCTTGCCCTTGGCTGCGTTTCCGTCCAATTAAATCATCGTATCCGCTGCCTCTTGAACTGTGACGCTCGATTGGACTGCTTGCAGACGAGTATGAAGACCACGGAGATCCATCACTAAATGCCTCGCTTGCCCGATTTTCTTCGATAGAGGAGAAGGAATGGCGTAACTCTTGGAACATGATCCTCGATTGCCGTCTTCTCTCCAAGAATTCATCGTTGGCATTGATTCTTAGGTTAACCACTTCCTTGGGTATTAACTTCAGTTGAGAAGGGGACGGATCTCTTAATTGAAATCGTGCACGTGGTGGTGGTGAAGCTGCGCGAGGTTGGCTCTCCGATGATGTTGCTGGAAGAAGTTTTGGTGCGCTATGATCGAAGTATGGGCCACTGAGGCTCCATGGGTTAGCATTTCCTGGGTCTCTGACGGGCTGTCTATTTTCAACTGGTCTATGGTTCTGAAGAGGAGCTTTTGGCGTCGAGGGAGAGGGCATCGGATTCGCCACAAACTTTCGTCGCGACAGGTCTATGAAAGGAGTCGTGGGACTCAAAGGCGGTGATTTGTCTTCCATTCGAAAATCATGTCTATCCGTCTCAAGTATGCGATCCCGAAGATTGTTGAAGATAAAGGTACATTCTGTCCGACATCTTTTCGATTGCTGTTTTACATTCGTAAATGCTGACGGTTGGAAGGAATTGAGGTTCTCGTCGAAATCCTGACATTCATCGATTTGGTCAATTAGATCAATTCTCACCTCCTTCAGGCGGTTTTGTACAAAATCTGCACCAGAGTCAACCCATATACCATCCAGATAAATCCAGACTACTCACCATCCTCGACCAGAGCCTTAGCAAAAGCTTGTCCGCACGACACAGTCGCATCTTTATATGCACCACTTATAGCTTCACTACTCTTCTCCAAATTCCTCTGTAATTCCTGTGCCAATTCCGATATATATGCCAGGTTTGGCGGACCATCGCTCGCAGACCTCGAAACCCTCTTGGATAACTTTATGCCCGTTTCCAGGGCCTTTATAATGCCCTTCACGGGAGCTGCGACGTCGTCGGACATGATCCACCGTGAAGGCGCACTGGCAATGATCTGCGTCAGCTATTGTGCAGAGCCGCTTCCGGCCAAGTTTATCGATAACCTGGTGTCTTGGTTTGTGTCTTGTCGCTCCGTTGAATTGGGTATGTATATGGTTGTTCTCGTTCGTAGCGGTTCGCGAATCGTGAATATTGTGCTTCGTGTATGGAGAGTGTCGTCGGAATAATCAGTCGCAGCGATGATCTGTGGGTATGATGAAATGAAAGCGCGAAAGGATTCCAGCAGCTTCATCAAGCCCGATCTTACTCGGTACTTGCTGCTTGATTCTTCGGCCTTGTTGGTGCAGTGTGACCGTACTAGGAATGGTACATTTAATTCAAATGTACAACTGCATTGGTGTCTGCCTTGCTCGTTTCCATGTCACTACTACCTCTCGAGAAGTAGCTTGCGGACAGCTTTCTCCTAAGAGGGGCACACAAAGTCCGCAAAAGGATGTATAGGCAGAATTGGGGCTGCGATGAGGACTAGGGCTGTGCATCAAATCTGACAAGGCCAGCGCAGTGGTACGAACTGCAGGGCGGGAAAACCATCAAATAGAGGTTAGAGTGCCCTGCCCATCCATGCAATACTGACTGTACAGTACCTTTGAGGGCGCGCGAATGGTGTCTGCTTACATTTGAAGTAAAGCTCTACGGGTTTGAAGTGCAGGATATATTGTTTTGAAACCAATGTGAAGCAAAACCAGCCGTTCATGTAAGGTTAATGAAGATATACTCGTAGCGTAAAAATATTGAGTTCTGTTCCGTTCCAAAGCTTATTGTAAACACCGGAACTCCACTATCATCGGATCAGCCCCGGGCACTCGGCGTTCGTTTTGTCCCATCTTGTCAATCAAATAATGCACCACCACGCCAGCACCTGGTCTGTCGGGAACTAATGACCATCATGGCGGACCGACCGCGCAATGGGACGGGACGGGGTTTACTTCCACATCCACAAAGCATTCTATGCGTTAGCTTCTATAGTATGGTTTACTCCACAAGTAGTGACAGTCTATTGAAAGGCTTTTAAAGCTCTATAAATGTAATTCTCTAATATTTACAGCAAGTCGTCATGAAATGAGTCCCATCATCTCATCTTTTTCATTACCTATGAACCGCATTAAAAATCGTCCAAATCGTTACTCCCCAGACCTTAAAAGATAAGCATGCGTACGCCAGCACATCCCATACTAGGCGACTATTTCTAAATGAACTCCAGCGTACAAGAACGGTTGGACCGCTCCGGTCTAAAATGTTGCAACAGCGATAGCGATGGCTTGGCTATCAGAGTGCGAGATGGAAATGCTAATCTCCTTCACTCCTGCTTTCTTAGCAGCATCTGCAGCATCACCATGGAGCTATATATTTGTTAGTGAGAATAAAATAGGGTAGAAACGTTGGTGCGACTTACGGTAACAATTGGTGCACCCTTTTCATTATTGAGAATCTCAATCTCCTTCAGTGGCGCTCCAGCCCCCTTGCTTGCAACACCGAGAGACTTGAAGACAGCTTCTTTGGCACTCCACTTCCCGGCGAACGAGGCTTGGGGGTGTGGAGCTTTCTTGCAGTACGCGAGCTCCTTCTCGGTGAAGTTCCTCTGCAAGAATGTGTCATTCTCGATGTTGATAGCAGCGATATCTTCCACATCAACACCGACTTTATTGTTAGCAGTGGAAGCGCCCTTTGCAAGTGACTCAACCATCTGCTTAGTGCTTTCACTCTTTTCCTTGTTGGCAGGCTTCTTAGCAAAGTTTGGAGCATATGTAAGAGTGGAGCTCTTTTTGTCGACCGAAACACGAGCGTCTGGGTTGAGGAAAACAGTGCTTTGTTGCTCATCGGTGTAAGGTGACTTATCCTTGGCAACGAACAATGTGTTGGTGATAAGCCCGTTGTGGAAGTATCGATAGGCTTTCTTCTGTCTGGCCTCGACCTTGATGCGGTATGCTGAATAAGTCTCTTCGTCAAGGGTTGCGAAAAGATATTTGGGGTGGATACCGATAGCCTGAGCACCTTTTTGACCGAAACCAAACGAGGTCACGGAGAAAGCCTTGATACCATCGGTTTGGATGCTCCGACTTGGGTAAACGATGTAGTCGAATTTTTCCATGACTTGGTCAACATTGTCGGCATTCCTGTTTCCAGGTACCAAACCACTGTTGAGGACTTGCAAACAACCGTTAAACATCCAGGCACCTGCGGCACCCTTTGGATGTCCTGTGAGGTACTTCTGGAAGATACCCATCACAGCATTACCCTTCTTCCGCCCAAGATGTTCCATTTGCTGGCAAATAACCGAAGACTCATTCTTGTCGTTCGCAACAGTTGAAGTGCCGTGGAAAGATGCAACGTCCAGATCATCAATAGTAAGACCCCATGTAGCAAGGGCACCACGAAGAGGTGCGATGGTAGAATCCTGCTTCCAGAAGTTGTTGCCGAGGCTGTTAAGCACTTCACGCTCTTGGCGTGCAGCTTCGCGTTCGATGTGTCTCGCACGTTCCTGAGCATACTCACTTTCATTGAAGTTGCCACCTTGTGCCTTCATAGCAGCAACTTCCTCATGAAGATACTCAAGCTCTGATTCTTGCCATGCCTTGATGTTCTTCTTACGAAGCTCAACCTGTCTACGACGGTACTTGATATCCAAGAGAGGTGACGGGAATTTGCCGGGATTTTCCCGCGCAGTGGTGAGGACACCTTGACCAGGTGCTGGCACAGATCTGCCAATTTTATCGGTTGCAGTGCTTGTCAGACCGAGGATACCATAGATAGGCACGCCCATGTCGAGAGCCAATTTTGCGGTCATGATGACTTGGATACCGCAACCTTGCGATTCCATGAAACCACTTCTGGTTGTGGTGGTAGGACGAGACATCTCCTTCGGTGTGCGGCCATGAGCGAACTCATCAACAGCGTTGCTGGTAGCCTTCATATTGGCAAACTCGTAGGAGCCTTCCTCTTGGAAGTCATCAAAACCACCAACAAAGCAGACACGAGCCTTTCCTTCGACAATGGTCTCATAACCAATGTCTATCGACTCAACGGATGTCGCACAAGCTCCGACGGGGGTCTTGATCGGTCCAGTAGAAGAAATGAGCAGCATATTGACCCAGGCACTCATGGTGTTGATGAAGGATTCCTGAAGAATATCCTTTTGGAGCGGTTTGTCCAAGAAGCGGTCTTTGTACATGCCTCTCAAGGCGGTGGTGCCACCAATACCTGATCCAATACAGTTACCCACTTCAGAAATGTGGACGTATTTGTAGAATTCATATGGATCAGTGATACCAGATGCCAAGAGAGATTCAACTGTGCAGACGAGGACGAACAATGTGACAGGGTCGACTTGCGAGATGATGTCGTCTGGAATACCATACTTCTTTGCATCCCATCCAGTTGGAATTTGACCAGCAACGAGGCGGTCGAAGCGGAGCGCCTTTGGAATGAGGAGAGTGGCACCCTTTCGCATTCTTACTAAGTACTCTCCGGATTCTGGAATCTCAAAGATCTCAGCCTTATCACCGTGCTCACGTCGGAACTCTTCGGCAGTCTCCTTGGAGGTCTCAAATGGTTCCAAATCCTCCTCAATAACAACTTCTTGAAGAAGCTGTTTCTTCTCAGGGTTGTATCCGTTGAAAAGTTCGGGTTCAATGAGACGGATACCGGAGTGCTCAAGAATGTACTTCTCGTATTTGCTTTTAATGTCCTTGTCATCAACTGGATCACCAGTCTTGGCATCGACCCATCCTGCATATTGCTTGCCCTTCAAAGGACCGTTGTGGTTCTTGATGAGACCCATGATCCACGCCATCTCAACACATCCTTCCAAGGAAAATTGGCCATATGCTTCCATTTCCCATCGGGTACGAGAATTACCCCATGGCCCAACTTCGGCAAAACCAGTAACGACGACAACCTTTTCAAGATCAACCATTCCCTTGAGATTTTCGTTAAGGGGTGCAACCTCCTGTTTCCAGTCTGGCAATGGTGGGAATTCATATTTGATGTTCGCACGTGGTTCGATGGTGACCTTCTTGTACAGAGCCTCACTGTCCTCACCATTGACGATCTTGTTCTCAATCGCAGTTTCTTTGGTAACAGCCTGTCGAACTTCACTAGTCTCCATGATGTCCTTTCTGAGCTTGGTCATCATATCCTTGAGGTTAGGGATGAATTGCAATCCACCGTTCAAGTCTGCAAAGACCGGCTCTGACTGGCATAGGTCAACAATGGAAGGAGCCATGAGACCAAGAAGGTTAAAAGCCATCTCTTGTTGGGAGAAAGTGCGAACACCATAAGCTTCAACACCCTCTGCCACAATGTTGTTGCCAGACATGAGACCAGTACCGCGAGTCCATCCAATGACGGCACCGCAAATAGTAAGGAAGTTACCCCAGCTCTCAGAATGCCATCTGTTGAAGAGAGTCTCCAGGGCCAATTTCGACTCGGAGTACAGACCGTCGTTTCCGAAAGTACCGTGGTTAGGAGAGAGAGGTAGAACAACTTGAGCTGGCCTGGTCTCGAATCCTCTTTCGGCCTTCTGTGACTTGACACAACCCAAGAGACGAAGAAGATTAGTCAGCATGATGCGGTGAGCAAGTTCGGACTTTGAATCAATGCTGTCGATCTCGCGGCCGTTTTCTGGAATGGCAGCAAAAGGGATGACATAGTCAAGATCCCATCCCAATCCCTTCTTTGGATCGTAAATGTAGTCAATCAATGCCTCCACATCTTGCTTACTGCCCTGGTTGAACGGAACAACAATGAGCTGGGAGCCCCGGGAGCCATAGCGAGCGTACATAGATTGATAGTACTCGGTCACTTCTCTAGAGAAACGGCTGGTAGTCACAACAACCTTGGCGCCACCACTGATTAGACCTTGAAGGACCTCGGCACCGATGGAACCTGCTCCGGCACCAGTCATAAGAGCATTCTTTCCCTGGAAAGTGACACCATTCTTAGCAGCATGCTCTAGACCATCAAGATAAAGACCCGTGAGCTTCTTGCTGTACTCCCAACCGTGCTCGTCTTTTCTCTTCAAGTGCAGGAATGGAATTGTTTCGACCTTTCCAGCTTTAGCATGACCGTTGGTTTTAACACCGTTCTTCTTAGCTGCACTAAGTTTGCCGTTTGTGCTCTCCTTCGGGATGATTTGACCTTCATTCATTGCCAAAGAACGGATAACGTCACCGTACAAACTCTTTATTTGAAGCTGAGATGCCTTAGAGAGCTTGTGCTGCTGCTTGATGAGTTTGTAGATACGGCTGAGATCATTCTGCACCTTCGTTCTGTTACCATACTCAGAGATCTTTCCTCCATCGGCCATTTCTCGAACGTAGTGCTCAAGCTTTCGCACGCTAGATCTTGGAATTTCGGCGTAATCAAGGTTACCACGGGCATCGATGGTTGTATGTGGTCCAGTAGGGAGAGCAACATCTTTGTATACAGGAGCAACGCCCAAGACATCTCTGCAATTCTCAATGAGCTGTTGTCCAAGTTCTTTCGCGAGTTTGTATGTTTCGCCTCGCTCGGTCGGGCAGTTGTCAATGTGATACTGCATGAATTCGAGGAGTGTAGGATTTGAGCGGTTCATGATGCGAATGCACTGGCTAACGATTTCTCTATCGACGGCTTGAAGTCGACCGAAAATGATATCGTAGTACATGGTCAGAGCATCTTGACGTGCCCAGTTCCACGAGGAGTCATAAACTCTGGCCTTGAGTTGGTTGAAGACTGGCTCAATGCCGGCAGCGTAAAAGTCTCCGTGCTCCACGTTCCACAAGTCTAATTGAGCTTGTAGGGCTTTTTGTGATTGTTGAGCGCCGATGAAAGCCTTATCTCCTGCTCGAAGATCCATCTTGAGGTATCTCGCAAAAAGCTCCAGCTGTTGCTTGAAAAGAGCTCTTTGGTCCTTGGTAAGGGCATCAATAGCAGCGGGGTCCATCATCATTCCTCCACCTGTAGCACCAGCATCGCCACCTGCAACAGGAGCGGCAAGACTTATGCCCGCATTGGCAGCATATTTTTGGGATACATCATCAAGGAATGCTTTTGCGTCATTCTCTGAGCCAAGACGTGCCGCCGGCTCCATGGTCAGCGCAAGAAGCAGAGCACCATCCTGTCGTCCAGCTCCCAGACCCCATCGAGTCTCCAAGTATTTGCGGGCTGTTGTAATATTGAAACCACCAGGCATTTTTGAGGATATTAATCTTGCAACTAGGGAGGATGATTGTTTTCCAAGTTGGCCATTGAATGTAGCTTGCATCGAGGCTCCAAGCTCGTCCAGAGGGGTGTCTTCTGGTTTTTCGGGGGTCGATCCAAATTCTTTGCCCAAGTCTCCCAATATTTCGTTTTGTAGGGTGGATTTGCCTGAACGTGAGTGTGGTCAGTTTTTATGTTCATAGAATGCAGCACCGCGGTGGCGGAAATTTGCTTACCTCCAACGAGATCCTTGATTGCTTTGCTCAATGGGATTTCCAGGAGGGGTTTCTTGAGCTTCTGTGCGATCAATGACCGCACAATATCTATAGCACCGACTGGAGCATCTGGAACTTGTGCTGCTGGGCCTGCGCTGGGTGGCGGAGGTGCTGCAGAAACTGCTGCAGGTGCTGAACTGGAGGATGCTGCTGGGGCAGGAGCACTATCACTTGGGCCTGCTGCCGCAGGTTCATCTTCAACGGGATCGACATCGTAGTAGATCTCCTTGGCGTCTTTGTTGTAGCATAAAATTTGACGTTGAACTGATTTTGCAGCATCGTAGGCTTCGTACTTTGAGGCAAGAGTTCGCTTGGCCATCACACCGAGGGTATCTGCTGGACCAATTTCCACAATTCTTTCAGTGGTCTTTTCGTCCAATATGACATCTTGTGTTTCGATCCATCTTACAGGCGATGCGAATTGGTATGCCAGTAACTCAACGAGGAGCGTGTGGGCGAGCTCCTGCTCGACTTCGGGACGCATGGTGGAGGAGTTTTGCGTGTGTGTTTTGGAGGAGTATTAAATGGTATTCGAAGGGGGTATCATAGAAAAAGTGTCGATGTTATTTTAAATCCGCCAAACTGTCAAATTTTTTTGATTCAGGACAGCTCTTGCCTTTCGTAGCGAGGAGACGCTACCTCGAGAATGGCTCTAAAGATGCAGCGAATCTCTAAAGTTCTAGAAATACAGCAATTTTAGAGAATCTTCCTTCGTTTGCACAGTGGCACGCAGCGAAGAAGAAGAAGAAGTGGTGTCTACTTTGAGGAATCTAATTTGAAGAATCAAAGTGAATTCTAGAATGGCAGATGGGAGGAGAGAGGGGAAATTTGCGTGTGTGCGGGAGTGAGGGAGAGAGGAATGAAGAGTGGAAGAGGAGACACTTTCAATTCCAGATGCTGATGCGGAGTAAAAGAGACAAAATAGCTACTGCACAGAGTCCTTCACCAGTCAATGTTAAGAGGGAGCTTTGCAACAACAGTCCCTTAGGTTCACACTAGAATGACAAGGTGAGTCTCAATGGTTGACAATTTTTTGGTGCTCCTCACACACTCCCAACAGACGGGGAGAAGAGTGGAGCTAGAGAAGAATTTGGCCTAGCGGGTTCGGGTACCCTTGCACTTCAAATGTTCAATGCTCAATGCTCAATGCTCAATGCTCTGCATTTCCTTTGAAAGCCCACTTCCCACGATTTTGAAAAGACGGGAGGGAAGCGTGTCGTACTCAACGGCCTTGTGAACTTTTGAACCGCCATCTCCCAATCTGACGTGATAGTAGCTTTGTGTGGCCTCTCTCACCGTATCTATCCAACGTAATACGTATTTACTTGGTAGTACTTGTATTTACGTGTACATAGCATGGACTAAGAGTCGGAAGGATTTGTCGTCTTTCTCGCCGCTCACGGCAACCCGCCAAAACCCCTTGATTCTTGTGCATAAACCGGGGTTACTTACTTCGTTCTAGGGGCGATCCGGCTTAACACACCCACCGCCTGGCACTCGCACGAAGGAAAGACCCCCTCGCCCTTCCAAGACATTGTTATGAAGGCATCTCGCGCTCACGCTCACGCTCACGCTCACGCTCATGGCTAGGTTAGTGAGTAGAAGCGTGCAAGATAACGGACTTGTGCGATAAACTAAGTACCCCTCCAGCTGGACAGTTGGAATCTTACGAAACTATCCGACCACTTTTTCGGTAGATTCAATATCCTTACCCTTACATGCCTCACTCAACAAATGGCGTATTGGTCTGCTTACCTCGTTGATTACTATCTCCCTCCAGAGAGAATGAACCGATTTCTATTCCCTTCTAACCGATTTCTATTCCCTTCTACCGAGCAACGTGTGGTGCCACGAAGGCCTCAGGGGAAAGAGGTAAAGAGGGTCCAAGGGAAAATTTTACTAACGGACAGACGACCGACAACTAGAGGGGACTAGAAGCTGTTAAATCTGTCTGTCCGGGCTGCACCGTCTTGATTCTTGGTAGAGAGCAAACGTCGCCGCAGGACTGTAAAAGACCAAACAAATATGGCACCAGACAAATAAAGTCGGATATTTCTCAACTTGAACTTAACTTATATCTTTGCCTTTCTGTTTACGGGTGGCCAAGGCTTATCTGCATTTTTTGTTTTTTTTGCTGGTACTTTCAACCCCCTCCACAATGCATAAACCCCTCCCACGGTGCCCACCATCCCTCCATCCCTCCGAGCCCCCCAACAAATCACTAACCGAATTAAGCATAATTGCCCTGTACGGTGAATGAATTTTTGGTGATACGTTGAGGAAAGAGCTTCGAATTTCGAAAGCTTCCGTTTAGTACAAACCACCATAAACCATCAGCCAGTAACCATTGGACTTTTCTCTCACTTCACAACTCACAATATAATCCAAAAGGAAGGGCAACTCAAATCAACGGCAGACTTCCTCTTCTGCTGCAGAAATTCCTCACAAGTTCTGTTCTTTCTGTGCATACCAAACACCTATCTTCAGTTTTAATAAGTTCACTCTCTACCTTTCTGCGTTTTGGTGGAGCGAACTGAATCCTTGTTAAAATACCTAAAAGACCCCTTCTTCCATCTGTAACTTTTACAACAAAAGCGCCACTCCTGCTCTTCATTGAGTTCCTGGAGTTTTGAGCATATGTTAGTATTTCCAATTTGCAGCCAGTTGAGGATATGAGGACATCTGAGGACATAAGACCAGATTCGAATAGGATATTCTAACTAACTCGTTGTCCACGTAAACAGAGAGACAAATTTCATTACTTCCCGCACAATCTACAACCACCCACAATGTACGGCACCACTACTGGCCCTCAAACGGGCGTCTCGACACCACGATCCTCATCATCTCTCCGCCCACTGGTTCTTTCGCACGGCTCGTTAGAACACTCCTTTTTGATACCCACAAACCTCCATTTCCAAGCCTCACAGATCAAAGATCGCTTTCTTGCATCACTTCCTGAGCCTACAGACGAACTTGCACAAGATGATGAGCCGTCTTCAGTTGCTGAGCTCGTTGCTAGATACCTAGGATTTGTGGCACAGGATGTCGATGAGGGAGAAGACGATGCACAAGGATCTTATGAGGAAGTTTTGAAATTGGTTTTGAACGAATTTGAACGCGGCTTCTTGAGGGGAAATGAAGTTCACGCTTTGGTTGCTACATTACCCGGAATCGACGCAAAAAAGCTCAAGGTAGCTGAGTGCTACTATGCAGCACGAAGAGCCAGCAATAGACCAATTCGACCTCACGAATCTGCACTTTTCCGAGCAGCTAGCGACGGCGAGGCCAAAATATACAATGTCTTCGGTGGACAAGGAAACATTGAAGAATACTTCGATGAACTCCGTGAATTGCATAGGACATACTCGGTCTTTGTCGAGGATTTAATCACTGAGTCTGCAGAGCTTTTGCAGAACCTTTCACGAGATCCTAGAGCTGAGAAATTGTATTCCAAGGGATTGGATATTATGGCTTGGTTACACGACCCCGAATCTACTCCAGACATCGACTATCTGGTGTCTGCACCGGTCAGTTTCCCATTGATTGGTTTAGTACAGCTTTGCCACTACGCTGTGACATGCAGAGTTTTGGGTCTCACTCCTGGACAATTCAGAGAGAGAATCAGTGGGACGACTGGTCACTCCCAAGGTGTTGTAATGGCGGCTGCCACAGCTGCTGCAGATTCGTGGGAATCATTCGAAAAGGTTGCGGTCTCAGCGCTTACAGTTCTATTCTGGATTGGTTCTCGAAGTCAGCAAACATATCCACGAACCTCTCTGGCACCGAATATCCTACAAGATTCAGTAGACAATGGTGAAGGAACGCCGACTCCTATGTTGAGCATTCGTGATTTGTCGCAAGCTCAAGTCCAGGAGCACATCAACGAAACAAACAAGTACCTTCCTGAAGACAGACATATCGCCATATCTCTCGTCAACAGTGCGCGAAACTTGGTTGTTGCTGGTCCGCCAATTTCCCTGTATGGTTTGAACCTGCAACTGCGCAAAGTCAAGGCACCAACAGGCCTTGATCAAACCCGAATTCCCTTCACCGAGCGAAAAGTTAGATTTGTTAACAGATTCTTGCCAATCACATCTCCATTCCACAGCAAGTATCTTACCGAAGCTACTGCTCACATTGACGAGGATTTGAAGGACGTTAGCATTGATAGCAAGTCAATGGCTATTCCAGTATTTGATACCAACACGGGTAAAGACATCCGAGAGGATGTTCAAGGAAACATCGTGCCAACACTTGTGCGCTTAATCACTCACGACCCAGTTCACTGGGAAAAGGCGACTGTCTTCCCTGGCGCAACTCATATCCTTGATTTCGGTCCCGGTGGCGTTTCCGGTCTTGGTGTTTTGACTAGCCGCAACAAAGATGGAACTGGCGTGCGTGTTATCCTGGCTGGCACTGTCAGCGGTACCGTCCCAGAAGTTGGCTACAAGCCTGAGCTTTTTGATCGTGATGAAGAGCATGCGGTCAGATATGCTGTGGACTGGGTCAAAGAGCACGGCCCCAAATTGATTAAGACTTCAGCAGGTCAAACCTTTGTCGACACAAAGATGAGCCGACTTTTGGGTGTTCCCCCAGTCATGGTTGCTGGTATGACTCCTTGCACCGTCCCGTGGGATTTCGTGGCTGCGACCATGAATGCAGGCTACCAGATCGAATTGGCTGGAGGCGGTTACTACAATGCGAAGACAATGACCGAAGCTCTAAGAAAGATTGAGGAGGCCATTCCCGCTGGACGTGGTATTACTGTCAACCTCATCTACGTTAATCCACGTGCGATGCAGTGGCAAATTCCGCTCCTTGGTCAATTGCGCGCTGAGGGTGTGCCCATCGAAGGTCTTACAATTGGTGCTGGTGTGCCATCGATCGAGGTTGCACAAGAATACATTGAGACTCTCGGGTTGAAACACATCGCTTTCAAGCCAGGATCCATGGAAGCCATCCAAGCAGTCATCAACGTCGCCAAGGCAAACCCCACGTTCCCAGTCATTCTTCAATGGACAGGAGGTCGTGGAGGTGGACATCACTCTTTCGAAGATTTCCACCAACCGATTCTTCAAATGTACTCGCGAATTCGACGACAAGAGAATGTCATCTTGGTCGCAGGTAGTGGCTTTGGTGGCGCTGAAGATACGTACCCTTACCTCACTGGAAGCTGGTCGAAAGTCTATGGCTACCCACCAATGCCATTTGATGGATGCTTGTTCGGAAGTCGCATGATGACAGCTAAGGAAGCGCATACCAGTAAGAACGCGAAGAAGGCCATTACCGAGGCTGAAGGTCTTGATGACAGCCAGTGGGAGAAGACTTACAAAGGACCTGCCGGTGGCGTTATCACTGTTCGATCCGAAATGGGCGAGCCAATTCACAAGCTAGCCACCCGTGGCGTCAAGTTCTGGGCTGAGATGGATGCTAAAATTTTCAGCCTCCCTAAGGAGAAGCGTGTTCCTGAGTTGAAGAAGAACCGCGAGTATATCATCAAGAAGTTGAACGACGACTTCCAAAAGGTGTGGTTTGGACGAAACAAGGCTGGTGAAGCGGTAGATCTTGAAGACATGACATATGGTGAAGTTGTCCGTCGAATGGTTGACTTGATGTTTGTGAAGCACGAGTCTCGTTGGATCGACAAGTCTTACATCAAGCTTACTGGAGACTTTATTCGTCGTGTGGAAGAGCGCTTCACAACTGTGCCAGGCAGGCCATCTCTACTTCAAAGTTATTCTGAGCTCGAAGATCCATATCAAACGGTAGACAGAATTTTGGCCGCCTACCCAGAATCCGAGACACAACTCATCAATGCACAAGACGTGCAGCACTTCCTAATGCTCTGCCAGCGCAGGGGTCAAAAACCAACTACCTTCGTACCATCGCTTGACGAGAACTTCGAATTCTTCTTCAAGAAAGATTCCCTGTGGCAATCCGAGGATCTGGAAGCTGTCATTGGTCAAGATGTAGGCAGAACTTGTATCTTGCAAGGTCCAACTGCTGTAAAGTACTCAAAGATCGTTGATGAGCCGATCAAAGAGATTCTCGATGGAATCCACAATGCTCACATCAAGGGATTGACTCAAGACTTGTACGCTGGAGACGAATCCTCTATCCCAGTCATTGAATACTTCGGTGGCAAGCTTATTGAAACTCCAGAGGAACTTGATGTAGAAGGCTTGACAATCTCTCAGGACACTGACAAGACTACTTACCGCCTATCATATTCTCCTGGCACAGTACTTCCATCCCTTGAGTCGTGGCTATCTTTGCTCGCAGGTAGCAAGCGATCATGGAGACATGCTCTCTTCACCTCGGAAGTGTTCGTTCAGGGACAAAAATTCCAAACCAACCCAATGAAGCGTATCTTTGCCCCTGTTAAAGGACTCTTTGTTGAGATCACCCATCCGAACGACCCTTCAAAGACGGTCATCACCGTTAAGGAGCAGCCAAGGCCAAACCACTATGTGCAGGTCATTGATGTCAAGGTTGTTGGCAAGAACGAGATCTTGGTCAACATGATCAAGGACACAACCGCGATGGGCAAGCCAGTATCTCTACCATTGAGATTCACATACCACCCTGAAGCTGGTTACGCTCCTATTCGGGAGGTTATGAGTGATAGAAATGATCGTATCAAGGAATTCTACTGGCGCGCTTGGTTTGGTAGCGAGGCTCTTGATCTCGATGCCTCAGTTACCGGCACCTTCGACGGTGGCAAGGCAACCATTACTAGCGAGGATATCAATGATTTCGTGCACGCCGTCGGAAACACTGGAGAGGCATTCGTTGACCGGCCTGGTAAGGAGGTCTTTGCCCCTATGGACTTTGCCATTGTTGTTGGCTGGAAGGCTATCACCAAGCCGATTTTCCCAAGGACCATTGACGGCGATTTACTTAAACTTGTCCATCTGTCCAACGGCTTCCGTATGATTCCTGGAGCGGATCCACTAAAGAAGGGAGACGTTGTTGAGACCACCGCTCAAGTCAACGCAGTTATCAACCAAGATTCCGGCAAGATGGTTGAGGTGTGCGGCACTATCACTAGGGAAGGTCGCCCCGTCATGGAGGTCACTTCACAATTCTTGTACCGTGGTACTTACACCGACTTCGAAAATACCTTCCAGCGTAAGACAGAGACACCTATGCAGATCCACCTCGCTACCAGCAAAGATGTTGCTGTGCTAAGATCCAAGGAATGGTTCAACCTAGATGAGGCCGATATCGAGCTCCTTGGTCAAACCTTAACATTCCGTCTACAAAGTTTCGTCCGCTTCAAGAACAAGACAGTCTTCTCGAGTGTTGAGACAAGAGGTCAAGTCTTGTTGGAATTGCCAACCAAAGAGATCATTCAAGTTGCTAGTGTGGAGTATGAAGCCGGTGTCTCGCACGGCAACCCTGTGATCGACTATCTTGAGCGACATGGTTCCTCAATCGAACAGCCGGTAAACTTCGAAAATGCCATCCCTCTCAATGGTAAGACCCCACTATCTCTTCGAGCCCCAGCGTCAAACGAGACATATGCTCGCGTGTCCGGTGATTACAACCCAATTCACGTGTCTCGTGTGTTCTCCAGCTATGCCAACTTGCCAGGTACTATCACCCATGGCATGTACTCTAGCGCAGCTGTTCGAAGCTTAGTCGAGACCTGGGCCGCTGAGAATCACATTGGCCGTGTCCGAAGTTTCCACGCATCTCTTACCGGTATGGTTCTTCCCAACGACGATCTAGAAGTTAGATTGCAACACGTCGGTATGGTTGCCGGTCGAAAGATCATCAAAGTTGAGGCCAGCAACAAAGAGACGGAAGACAAGGTCTTGCTTGGTGAGGCTGAAGTTGAACAACCAGTATCGGCATATGTCTTCACTGGTCAAGGTTCTCAAGAGCAAGGTATGGGTATGGAGCTATATGCTAGTAGCCCTGTCGCGAAGGAGGTCTGGGATCGTGCCGACAAACATTTCATGGACAACTATGGTAAGTCCTCTCAAGTTCTCTGATTGAATATTGTTACTAACAGCGACTAGGATTTGCAATTACCAACATCGTGAAGAATAACCCTAAGGAGCTCACTATTCACTTTGGTGGACCTCGGGGTAAAGCTATCCGCCAAAACTACATGTCCATGACGTTCGAGACTGTGAGTGCAGACGGCTCTATCAAATCAGAGAAGATGTTCAAGGAAGTTGATGAAAACACTACATCATACACCTACCGATCACCAACAGGTCTCCTTTCGGCTACTCAATTCACACAACCTGCCTTAACGCTCATGGAAAAGGCAAGCTTCGAGGATATGCGCTCCAAGGGTCTCGTACAACGTGACAGCAGTTTTGCTGGTCACTCTCTCGGAGAATATTCCGCCCTTGCCGCTCTTGCAGAGGTTATGCCTATTGAAAGTTTGGTGTCTGTCGTCTTCTACAGAGGTCTGACCATGCAGGTAGCAGTCGAGCGTGATGCTGCAGGACGATCCAACTACTCCATGTGTGCCGTCAACCCCAGCAGAATCTCCAAGACCTTCAACGAGCAAGCTCTCCAATACGTCGTTGAGAACATCGCCGAGGAAACCAACTGGCTCTTGGAAATTGTCAACTATAACATCGCCAACATGCAATATGTTTGTGCTGGTGATCTTCGTGCTCTTGACACACTCACTGGTGTCACCAACTACCTCAAAGCTCAAAAGATTGATATCCAGCAGTTGATGCAAACCTTGTCTCTTGAAGATGTTAAGGCGCATCTTGTTGAGATTATCCGGGAATGTGCCAAACAAACCGAAGCCAAGCCTAAACCCCTTGACCTACAAAGAGGCTTCGCTACCATTCCTCTTAAGGGTATTGATGTGCCCTTCCACTCTACTTTCTTGCGATCAGGTGTCAAACCTTTCCGCAGTTTCCTACTCAAGAAGATCAACAAGACAACTATCGATCCGAGCAAGTTGATCGGAAAATACATCCCCAACGTTACTGCGAGACCATTCGAGTTGACTAAAGAGTATTTCGAGGATGTTTACCGTCTCACTAACTCACCGAAGATTGGCAACGTGCTTGCCAATTGGGATAAGTACGAGGAACCGGTCCAAAACGGTGTCAATGGCACTCACTAGGGGAGATGGAATTAATGAATGATGGGACGATATTTTAGAAGCTAGGACGAACGCAGATGAGATGAAACTTGTATTATTGATTTATGATGGCGGGCGTTCGAGACGGTTTTTGCTCCCTGTATCTCTTGCTTGCATGACAAAATTCTTAGATTAGGTAGATGGTGCTTCTTTTAGCTAGGAACGGAGGAGCACAATGTAATTTCTCACTTTATGTCATCTTGATATCTTTTAAAGTGCGCTGGATCTCAGTTGCGTGCGTGCTTGCTTGCGTGTCCACTTCTCTTAATTAGGGGTGGCATTTATTACTCATGGGAGTCGCCTTAAGCCATGGCGAGTACTGCTTATCTTTGAGGCTCTTGACTGTTTGTCAACATGTACCAAGAAAGATGAGTTCAGGAAGTGGCAGAAATATGTAGTTGCATATTTCTGCGGGTTCACATATGCAGTTGGAGAAACCGTTGGAGAAACGAAACGGATTGGAATACAGTCAGACTTACGATGATTACACCAAGCTCAGTTTTGGGATATCTCTCGCAGAACTAGTTGAAGAAGTCGGTTCTTACTGCATAGTAATAGCAGATGCGCCTGGTCCCACGTTTTGCGGCGTGGTATTTCTTTCCTAGTTTTACGTATCGCTGTAGACTGATTTCCTTGCGGGATCCGAAACTTACCCTCGGCCTGTGAGACTGCAGGTGGGCCTTCTTACGTGGCTGTCAGAGGACAGACTGGCGACGGGTGGGATAGTTGCGTGGGATGTTGGGACATCCTACCTTGAGTGAGAGGGCTGCCGTGGAACTTTGGACTAGAGACCCAGGTGGAGCATGGGGAAAGTATTCATGAGAAGATTACTCCAGTATTTCCTTCGGATTAATATTGACAATATACTGAAATACTGGAATATCATATTTCAGGGATTGGGACTTCCCAATTACGCAATTTTTAAGTTCATGGTAACATATCACATCGAAGAACCCACTATTCCAGATATTTGAACTTCCCAACAGGTAATAATCTACTCGTATATTTCATCGAGAACTCGATCCTATAGGGATATCCCCAGCAATCCGTCACTCCAATCGTTAGATGAGAGATTTCAAATCGCAGGTGAAGCATGCCAATGATACGTTCCCTGCTTGCAGCCTGCAGCCCACACGCATCTCTTGGCCATTCGTCTCTGTGTCTCACCAGCATAACGAAAATTCAATCTTGGGACGTCATATCCGTTCTTTGGGTAAGCATGATTCCAGCTGACTGGGCCCTTTCTTATGGGCAGGCTGATGCAAGAACTCATCTGCAGAAACACATCTTATCTTCCCGTTTTCTGACATATGCGGGTCGAAAATCGTCGATAGCCCTACAGTCAGACCGTTGTGGACGAGCTGGAAAGACGGGCTGAAGTTGCAGATCATCAGATGTGAACGGGTTTACTCTTACATGTGCGATTTATTGTGAAGAGCGAAATCATGCAGCACCCCTACGCACACAACATCGTGGTAGATATGGTAAAATACTACTCGATACGTTCCTGCTACTAGGATGAAAGTTTCTTGGTGGGGGTTCACGAATCTCACGTCTTCTCACCGAGGATAATCTTCTAAGCCGACAGCCCTAATCGTCAGCCTTGCACTTGGATTGATAGCAAGGTGATCATCGAATGATCGAGTAGGTGAGATTGACCCACCCGAGAACGTTTCTCTACTTTCCCATCATAATCCTCTGCTGAGCTGCCTCATTCCTCTTCCGAGTTCTGATTTCAACCTAGACACAATACATTGGCACAAATTTAAGACCATGTGCCTTACGGAGGCTCACAGAAGAAGGGATGGCCCATTTAAGTTCAACCAATTTTATTGAAGACTTTTGAAAACTTTTAAAGGATCTAATCTAAGCACATGTGTTGTCCAGTGACAGCTTTTTAGTTTTGCGGACATGTAGTAAACCTCTGTCCTAAGTTCGAGCGTAGGATCATCCAAATAATTCCAAATAATTTCAAAAATCTAATCTAAGCACACAGCTTTTTAGTTTTGCAGACCTGCGGTAAATCTCGGTCGTAAGTTCGTGATATAGGATCCATCGAATGAATAAAGCAGAGGGAGCCCTCCGCGTGATTCTAACATTGAAATCGTTTTAAAAGAAAATGCCATAGCACGAGCTTTTCCATGGCTTTTGGGGGTTGATGCATTGGATGTCGTATCTTCTGGACATCTAAATAAAGGTTAGATCATGTAATGTACACACAACTGAATGACTTACTTCAACGAGCATCTTGTTCAGATTCATCATTGCGATAGGAATGCCTAGGCATCGTGTCATACCGTGGCCAAAGATGAGCTCATACACCTTTCCCATTGCTTCCAATTGTTTGCCGTTGTCGTTGTAGTTCTCGGGCAGCCAGCGCTCTGGTCTGAATATATGGGCATCTTCGCCATACACGGGATGGAGTTGTGTTCCCCAGGCATTGAGACCTACGAATACGCCACCTGGGATGAATTCACCGTTGGGTAAGGTACATCCGCCTGGTGGAGACTCGCGCTCTCGTAGTTGAGTGATAGGCGGATGTTGTCGTAGACCCTCTCGAATGACTGCCTGGAGATATGGCAGTTTCATTGCTTCTGCATTGGTGACTGGGGAAGAGACAATTCCTTTTGCGATGCCTCATCGATCTCCCTAATTAAGCGATGATATACAGTTGGTGTCGAGATGATGGCCAGCAAAGTTGCACGTAGTGCCGTGGCAGTGGTATCGGAGCCAGCAACCCTTGAAATCATGTAAGTATATCTGCGCATATCGGACATCTTGGTGAGGATGCACTAACAATGTGATAGATATTTCCATTTCTGCTTGTTCTGGGTTAAGACCTCGCTTCATGAAAGAGCCAAGCATATCGTGTTTTTGGAGCTCAGGTGACTTCAGACGTTCATGAATGACATCGCGTGAGAGCTGGGAGTCTTGTGTCAGTTTTTGCTGCTTGTAGCCTGGAAGAGAATTATAAATCATACCCCCATGATTAGCCCTATTCCTGTGTTATCTGCTGACGATGGGACTACCATCCACCGAAAGATTGGGATATCTGAAATCCATCTGAGCAACGTATTCAGACGGAGAATGACAGAGAAGTGTTGCACAATGGGTAGTTGTTGTTCAATGGTTGCAATGAAGTTGAATTGGTCCGAGTCAGAGTCAACAAAGCCTAACGGCTTTCCAAAACAGATATGAGTGATGGTATCGATAGTGAAGAATTGAAGTCGTCGAGCTATTTCAAAAGATGTAGTAGTGCCAAGACTAGATATCCAGCGCTGCCGATACAATCAATGAATTCGCCAACTCTTTCATCAACGGTAGCTTCCAGGCCCTGGATGTTTTTACCTGCATACCCAGCTGCCATTTGCTGGCGCATGGAGTTATGACGGCGGGTATCTCTTTCGAAAACTGTAAACTTTTAGCTCATTGTGCAAATATAAAGTACTGTACCGCTACGGCATTGGAGCATATACTAACCGATATTAGAGACACGGGGGTCAATCCGGATCGAGTCAAACCATGGGCCTCTGCGCCACTTGAAATTGACAGCCAGTATGTGTCTAATTATCTCTGGGTCATTGGTAATGAGGTGATTGGGTCTAATCCTGGCAATGGGACCATATCGTTTGTTGACATCGACGAATATCTGAGCAGAATTTCCAGAACTAAGTGACTTACAAAGCCATAGTCGACTGTATGCACTCCACCAAGAACCTGGGAACTTTTGTAGATGGAGCTTGGCTACAAGAAGCTTCCGAGCTAGGAAAGTTGATATGATAATGCATATACCTACTTTGAGTAACGTAAGAGTGTCAAGGGTTGTGTCTGTGTCGAATGTGCTTGCGGCGAGAGAACGGGTTTTGCTATCACACTAGTCTAGAAATCGTCTGGCAGTCGCATTGGGAAGAATAGGTAAATCCATATTCGAGGTATGACAGCGAAATAGGAGATATTGAGGGTCTGCTGACCTAGAATGACTTGTCTCTGACGGTTACCGATAGGACTTTGTCTTCTGTTGAATCATATATCCAGTACCACAATGAATGGGTATATGGGAGTTCCAGTATATATAACTACTGTTGTGAACTGCAGGAAAAGTTTTGACATCTGTCGGACCGAGCCCGACGTCGGCGACTAGCAACTGCTACAGTATCTTGCATGAGTTCTTCTTGTTCACAGCACCCCGAATCAGGACGATATTCAATGACAGATTCACTGTTGCAGATTAGCGCATATGCAATCAGCTACCGCTATGGTAAAATAAAGGCAAGGTTGATTATACGGAAGTCCAAGCTTGTTTGTGGTCGAACAGTACGAATACAGCCCCAGTCTAACCTCAGTATCTTTGAAAAACCCACTGGTACGTGTATGGTCTTACTGAGACTGTCTGAATATCTGCCATAGGGTCTATCAATCGAGCAAGTCTACTCCTGCGAGCTTAAGCAGTTCCCATACTAGAGCCTTTCTGATTCTAGACAAGGTTGAAAAGCACTTCAGCAACAAGTTGGCCCAATGGCGGCATCCCGAGAAGAAATGCTCTCTTGCCATAACACTAGCAGACTAGCATCTCATCGGAGTAGTAGCAACGGGCCAGCAACTATGCTGACCCCACGCTGAGAGAAATACTAGTCCCCGTAGTAACCCGTATCATAGGGCTGGGAATTTCCGATTCAGAGGCACCGTATGCTTAGGTTCAGAGTCTCTAATGCAGTTCCTTCGGATCTAGTCAGTATCACGTATAGACTCCAATTCGCCATTCCCGGGCTTACTTACACTTCAAGAAGGAGATTGCCGGTGGAGTCGCTGAAGTTATTCAAACCATGAACCTCATGTCGCGTCCCAGGGATAGAGATCTCATAAGTCAATTGTCTATTCACTTATGAGAGTGGTCACCCAATCAAGGACCGAAAAGAATAAGCTCCCTAATGAAAAAAAAATGTAATCTTCATATTACCAAACTGTCGGGATATTCGTCAAGCGGCATACCGGGTGTATGTTGAAGGTGTCGAATAAAATTGTTGGAAGGAACACTCGAGCATAGAGAAGTGTTTCAGAAGCTTTATGTAAACGAGTGCAGTCGTACGACCGCGAACGAGGTTAACCTTACAGTACAGCACTGTAAACGTCTACGTAACCTTCGTCGCGTCATACCGCTGCTACTAACAGCAACAAACAGAAACTTCATACACCAGAACCGATGTGAGAATTTTATACCTGTGATCAGCTGATTCAGCTCGTCGGACCCGAAAAGATAAATCATGATTGGTGGTGAAGGTTGTCACATGTTGTGACTACTTATGGCACATGACTTGAGTACATGTGATTGCGTCGAAGTGATCTTTCTGGATCCTATACACGATTGAAGGTCAGAATAATATCACTTTGATGTAGTTAATTAGGAATGATCGCTTACTATGTCGACCAGCATTTAGGGCCGATCAATTGAGCCCTATTCGGCTAAGAATCCGAATTGGCGTCGCCGGTCATGTATATATGATTGGCAGCAACCGTGATGAGGAACCCGAGAGGATTGTTTCCGTGACAATCGTATGAGGATATTATGCACTTCGTTTAGAAGACTCCAGTGACCTTAATCTTCACAGACGACATCCCCGAAGTGCTCGTTCACTCCGTAGTGCAGCCCGTTGCTCTGGTACTGCAGCTCCGAGACTCCGAGGAAGTCCCCGGTAGGCCTATAGGAGGCTCTCCTAGTACTATCAGAAAATACTCCCTTCGGTGGTACTAAATGAGGGGTTCTGGCACAACGACCAAAGTGCTGGGTTAAACTCCTGAACCAGTAGTATACTCACTCAGGAGTCCGCGAATCTAATCTTGTTAGTTCCGTTACACGCCGTATTGCGGCTAGATCCATTGATGCAGCTCGTTGGAGTTTCGGACCTATTGTATTCAGTGCGCTTATCTATCGAGTAGCAGCAAGTAAGACATACGCTTGCAAGTTGCACGATGCATGTAAACTTGTTGATTACAATTTTAGCCTTCGCAGAAATGAATGCCCGTTTCAGAAAGTCTGACCAGATGGTAGGATTCAGGGGAGACTCGGAGAGTTAGCGAAGATAACCACCTGCATATACTCTTTCAAATTTCTTTCCAAAGAACTTTCTTTCCTTCTGTCAGATTCATCTTCACATCTTGTGATACGCTGCCCACAAGAAAAATGTCAGCAACAGCGAGCAATCTTTTTGAGCAGCCGCAGGCACCCCCTTCTAGGTTATCCTTTCTTATCTTAACTTGCCTACTTCTCTTGGTCCGTAACCGTCATATGCTCCTTCGACTAGCTCTTCCAGATGGTTCATCTCAACATTGGAATGCCCACGACTGGCCTATCTTAGGTTCTGCATTACAGTTCCACAGAAATGGAAGCGACATGCTCATCCAAGGGAGAAGTCTAATGCAGAATGGAGATTTCGGCTTCCTTTTGGGGACGAAGCGGATGGTCAATCTCGGAGACCTGGATGGCAGAAAAACTTTCCATGAAACCAAGGAACTAAACCTGGCCAAAGGGTAAGTTCATACTGTCGAGTCAGAATTGCTGTGTGATGGTAATTTTAAGTCAGGTTGACGCAATCTCCTAGATTTGTAGAACTGCTAGGCAGCATGCCATCATTGAGAGACGAAGTGGATGCTGTAGTATCAAGACATCGAACTGGTGCGGACCAGACAGCTACCCATGTGCTTGATACGCTCCCGCATGGCGAGAGGGAAGCCCAAGTCCCCATGAATGACATTCGTCTTCGCAAGTCGGTTAGACTGGTGATTCCTGGAGCTACCTTCAGGAAAGGTACGAGTGGAAGAGAGATTCCTATCAGAAAATCTGGCCGGGTCATCCCAGATGGCGCATTCGCACTTGAAACCATACATGTGAACTCGGATATTTACCCCAATCCATCGAAGTTCAATCTGGGGCGATACCTTGTGAAAGATCATGAAGCAACCAAGAGCCACATTCCCACTCAGGTTGGGGCTCTGGTCATGACCCCTGTGGTAAGAACCCCTTCCTCTCTTCGACTTTGATATTGCGACAGTAAAGCTTACAGCTTTCTACTCTAGCGGGTATGAGATTTGTAGAGCTTGAGTTGGAGCTGATAAACGCCTATTTCGTTGCTATATTCAGTCGGACTACGAGCGAGTTGGGAAGAAGAGCAGTGTGATAATTAGTCAGGTACCTACGGTACTATGGACCGAAATGCGCAGAATTTTAAAGAAGCAATTCCACTCCGCTACATGAGTGACATGCAAATGAAACTTTGCTGATGAATGAAAACTACGTGAACTAACAAACATCTATTAAGATAGAGCCTGCCTTTCCTTTGGGTGATGGCGGCAGTGAACTGCAGTGCCGCACCAGGAGACAGGAAGGATAAGGAGACCTCGAGACCAGCGTGTCGATTCAATGTGCAGAACGACAAGAGCGAGTAGGATAACGCCAACTACTGCTGTACAAAATATGCACCTCAGTATATGCTCTTAGTCGCATATATATAAGAAGAATACCACCACATCGGAGTTTGGGTGTGATATGAAGTAATATATTGCACAGCAGTATACTGCAAGTAAAAAAGTATATACAAAGAAAAAGCGATCAACGACCCCAAGGCAACTGACCCTTAAACCAATTCAATCCAGCTGAGAATTGGACCGAAAAAGAAGAAGTAAGAAATGCAAGAATACAAACGAAATATGCATGGTATAAATAAACTCGCTCTTGCTCCGCAAAACGAAGCTCTGCCCATTCATGAACTCCCTATCCTGCACCTATCCCTTTCCAGCCAAAGACAGTGGTGTGTATATGTAATATGTAGGACTGTTTTTATCTTTGATAGATAGATATCTCCAACTGATATATATGCATGAAATCCAGGAAAACCTCAGTCTTCTGCATCCAACTACCAGAGCTCTAACCAGCCTACATAGCTAATATTTACCCAGCGCGCTAGAACCCAAAGCTAGCAGCGAATTCCTTTTCTACTCCGTCAGTCCAGACGCCATGCTTGCTTCCCGAGCTTCCCATTTGAAGCTTTCCTTCCCTGCCTTGCCTTCCCTATCTATGTAAGAATTTTGTAATGTAAATGTAAGTGTAAATATTTAAAAGTTGTAAAATCGCTCCATCCCGCCTTTGTCGCTGTCGTAAAAAAACAAATGAAGCCCATGCGCCTGCCTGAATCTAGATCTCCACCACAAGCGCCCTCTCACTTCTCCTATATTGGTGACCACTGCCTATCTCGGTCCTCTTCTCTCCTGGTGGAAGCAATAACTTTCCTCCCTCCGCTTCCCACTCTTTTCTCTCCAGAACGGGACTTTTCCTCTCGTTTTCTTTTGCTTCCCCTTCCATCTTCCTCGCAACCCTATCTCTCAAGGTTTCCCCTGTTCCCCTTCCCCACTCATCACCAACCACAACCAACGTAGGCGTATTTGGCTTCCCTCCTTCCCTCACATTAATATCCTCCGCACCAGCACTGCCCGATCTGGCCTTCCCATTAACACTCGCAGCGCTAGCAACACTCTCCAAGGGGCTTCCCTTGTCGCCCGTGACATCCTCGCCAGTCACAGCCTTCTTCTTGCCTCGTGTAGTGCCGGTGCGAATTGGGATAAGCAGCTGTCTTTGCTGCCTGCTGACGGAGATCTGTCGAGCGATCGATACGCCTGCGGCGTGTTCGCGGCGTTTCTGTTCGGCTAAAGCGGGGTCAGCGAGATGCGTGGTTGCGATTTCGAAGTCATCGGCTAGGGCGACGTCGAGGAGAGAGGGGGTTATCGAGGAAGTGGAGGGCTGTTGAGTGTGTTTTGATCTGGGCGGTGTCTCAGGATCGTTGGAATTAGGCTCGGGTGTAGATATGGCGGTGCCAACGGGGACGGCTGCAGTGTTCGTGTGGGACGGACGAGGAAGAGTACCAATGCCGATTGGAAGTGGCGATTTCTGCAGAGCTGGACGTGGTGACGAAATAGATGTTAGAGATGTATTTGAGTGGCTCTTCAGAAGAGATGGCCGTGATGTTGGGCCCGGCGAAAGGCCTTGCATGCTGGTGACTGGGGATTTCAATATTGGCCGTGGAGCTCCGGTTCTTGTCGTGGTATTAAATGTTGATATAACAGGCCTTGGTCCCGGTCCAGGTGAAGATTTAACGGGAATTCTTGTTGTGGTTTCTTTGTCCTTCCTGGGAGAAACGATTGAAGTTGGCGATTCTTTTCTTGCCTCCCGCTCTCTGGTCTTCTCCTCCTTGGGAATGACGATGCTTGTTGCAGGTTTAATATTTTTACCCGATGCTGGCGTTGATCCCTGCACTTGAGATGGCTCTCTCACGCTTCTACCTCGCGGTATACTTGAAAAAGATGCAGTGGAGTGTGATGACGAAGCAGAGTTACTTGTCTCGCTTGTGGTGGAGCCAGAAATAGACGATGGAGCTCTATGATCTCTTCCTTTTGCGTCCATCATTTGCCATCGTGGCTCCTTATCTTGGGTAACATCTCGGGTTTTAAAGCCGGCAGGTAAAGGCGATGCGTCGTACAGGTTTTCTTCCGCCCGTTCGTTCTTCAAGCCCGGTTCAATATCTGAGTCTTCTGACGATGGCGATAGGAGTTGGGACTCGTCCGGAGACCATGTCCGTGTCTGTTGCACGGCTAGTCGTGGCCCTGGTGAACTGGAAGATGATCTAGGAGGATGCTTTGCTGTTTTCTTTAACATTGGGCTGGATGATGAACGTTTTCGTTGATGGGTATGTTTAGTTGTTGGTACACTACCGTCTTCGGCAACTAGATCGGCATGAAGATCGTTGTCGAGACCGGGAGCGAAAGAGGGACGGCCAGGTGATAGAGCGGCAGGCGACGTATTAGACCTGTGTAGTTGGTGGTCCTGTGATGGCGCACCGTCGCGATTGCTTTGTCGTGATGGTGTGCTCGGGAACAAGGAAAAGCCAGGACTGTTACGTCCAGCTTGTGGGGAAGCGGCTCTCTTCGCGAGGGCTTTGGTTCGGGCTTCGAGTTCTGCTTCCTAAAGTGCGAAGATGATTAGATAGTTTGGGGAATCAGACAGACATGATATCCTACCTTTGCTGCGAGAGCTTCCTCAGCGCTCTTCAGTCTATCAAGAGTGGCTTGACGTCTTTGAAGCAGCGAAGATGAGGTGCTCGAAGGTTTCTGCAACACACTTCCAAACATAACACTGTACCTCTCCATCTGAACAGAAGGTATGTCCACATCAAGCTTGGGCCCCTCTAGAGCTATCGTAGGATAAGACCGCACAACTTCCACACCAATGGGACCTTCATGGACACGAATTTCCGGTGTTCCAGCACTGATACTTGTCGAAACTGTAGCGTTAAATGTTGGTAAAGAAGGAGTCATGGGGGCCGTTTGTGATCTTTTCATTTCGGGTTTCTTTGCAGTCTTGGTTGTCGTTCGACTGCGTTCACGTATCTTCGTTGGGCGTTTATCATTATATTCAGGTGAGGCGGGATCGATTGGGATTACTTTGCTCTGTGACTCAGGTTGGAGCTGATAGAATGAAGCTGACGTCTTTTCCTTCTTCGGTCGAAACATACCACCAAACAGCTTCCACCGACCTTTCTGCTTTGGGGCAGCGTCATCGTGAAGGTCGTCCACGTGGTGAGGAGAGGTAACCATGTCGAATGATTTCTGAGCTTGCTGCCAATTTTCCGGTGGATGCTCAGGGCTCCCAAGGGCCATACCAATCTCTGCCACGCTCAAGTTCGGTGCAGTTCCTGTAGTCTTAAAAGAATCAGGAGTCTGTGGTCGTAGCAGCGAGTCTACCCTCGAGGGAACAGGAGAGGGCGGGGGTCGCGCGGCGGGTAGAGGAAAATTGTAGAAGGTCGGACCGTCCTTTCCATGTGCTGTCAGTGGGTTGAAGTAGAGATCGTCCCGAGTTTCTCTCTTCACGGTGTTGGCCCTCCTAGGAAAGTTTGCTGATGATTTATTGGACCCGCCTGACGTCTTTGGCCTTTCAGGAAGTTTATGCCGGTCCTCACCTCCGAATTGGAATTTATCAAGAGAGTTGGGAAGAGTAGTGGGAGTCTGTGCATTATCTGTAACATGTAGTGCTGCACTAGGAGACACGGCGTCTCGGCCCCTAAATCGGGATCTCATCGACTTCGATCTTGTGGGAAGCGCCATAGGTGTTCCTTGAAACCGCAAGCTGTAGTGATAACTGCCAAATACTATAGATGGGGTCTGTTGGTGTTGGAGGTCGACCTAAGTAGAAGGCGATGACGATTGTATGGGGTGGGTGAGCAAGGTGAAACTGAATATTGAATCAAAAGAGTGGACAGGTCACACCGGGAGACCCTTGACGCGCTGGTAGTAAATTCGATAACTCGGAGAGGATGAGATGACTTTGCGGAAGAGCAAAGAGGAGACGGGATTGGAAGTGTTTCTCGGACTATGGAGAAGACGGGACGACGAAGACACTTTCGTACAAACCAACGGTGGAATGCGAAAAGTACGACAATATGACGAAGAAGAAGACAGAAGAACGATACGGTAAGGCAGGGAAATGGATAACACTTATCTTTAGTTACATTCATCTCAGCCCTGTCCCCGTACGAAGGACTTCCGTACGGTACGGGAAATAATAAGCAGCTGCAAGTAAGAGCAAGTTTGGTCATAGATGGTTAGTAGATTCCGTGGTATTATTGTGGTAATTGTGGTTATTGTGGCTATTGGCGTTTTCTGTGGGAAAGTAAATTCGGGATATTGCGGTTGTTTGAGATAGAGAGCACCACCCAAGGACGTTTAATTTGGAGACGACAGGGCAGCCAGACCAACCAGGGCAAACCAGGGCAGCAGGGCACGCAGAGAGAAAAGGACGGGGGGCCTACCGTTGTGCCTATCTGATCGGCTACCGGGATTGCAGACGAGAGGAAAGGCCGGTCGGTGCAGTTGGCCTCCAAGATCTGCAGGGTAGGTAGGATTTTTGGAGGCTTTTGACATGGGATGAGATTGTGGAGTTTGGAGTTGAGAGTTGAGAGTGTAGGTTAGGAGCGAGAAGCTGGGAGGAAATCGAGGATCCGATTCGATTCGAGGACGAGGGAATTGGATCGCAGAGAGATCAGTTCCTGTTACAAGTTATCCGACGGATGTTTTGACATGGGATGGTTTCCTGGATTCTGGAAGGAGTCAATTTCGTTTTGGATGTGCGGTATGGGGGCAGAACTGCGGTACATTTCGACATACGAGTCCGCCGTGTCCGCTCCAGTGCGGCTGCCGTCTCTTGAGAGAAAAAGATCGCGTATCGAAACTGGTGAAGGGTGCAGGGAAGCGTCGGCGAATAAAATGCTCGTGTGTCAGCCTTTGCCAGGTTACCCCGAGCACGGGTGGAGACGTAGTACAAGTAATTTGCGGCGATCCAATAACAAGATGAAGATATAACAGCCAGAATGGGCAGAAATTGTGAGTGGATTGCTGCACAGCAGCACAGAGCAGAGCGACAGCAGGAAGCAAGAAGGGCGAATGAATAGGCTAGGCAGACGGTTTTCTGCTGCTTGGTGGAGACTCCAACTTCCCAAAAGTGGCGACTCGATATGAGGTCGCAATCGTATGTCCGGATCGAGTTCCAAAGGCATAAAAGCAGACATCGACTTGCTGACGATACGACGATTACGTCTGGGTTAAGATTACGACGAGGATTATGTCATTGTGTAGCTTCATCGTTGAAAATAGATTATATGATGATATTCGTGCATAGTGAACTCCCCAGTACTTCCCAGTTGTGTTTCGCAGTCATGCCTGCCCGGGTCATCATGACCAGTGACCAGTGACCAGTGACCACGACGGCGGCGCCGACCAGACCATGGCGGCGTTAATGTATTTACCCTTTCTTTTTACGGAACGTTGAAGATTGAAGACATTCCCTGACTTTCCTGACTGCCACTTAAGTTCTAACTTGTCGTGGCGCGTTTGGCAAAGCTTGGCTCTAATTTAAGTTGTGGTCAGTGGTTAAGGATCACCATTCACCACAGAATGGAGGGAGATCCTAGATTCCTCTATTATGTAGCCTTTGCTCTAGGCCTTTCTCTACCGCTGTCAGTAAATGGTCAGGATGTCCAAGGCTGTGGAGAATCTGCCGAAGTTGATGATGATAATCACCGGCGGCTTCTACTGCGAATTACTGTACAGTCTGTACTGTGTAGAACTGGCACGCGACTGCTACTCCTTGTAGCTCTCTCCATAGCTCTTATCCCGTGCAGGATAGTTTACTGTAACCTTACAATACACACAGACTTTCGATGCAACGATGCGATTAGATGAGATGAAGGGACAGAGCAGTGACGATCAAAAGATCAAGCCTGTTCCTCTGCCGCTATCGATACGATCCATACCTAGACACTTTGCTTCAGAGGTCGTACAGGAACTGACTAACCTTACTCACCGTGCATTCATTTCTCAGGTATGGTAAGATCTGCAGCCTCTAGAACAACTGTTCTAGTCGAATAATAGCCGATATTGCTGTGTTTACGGAGCATGTTATCATTCTCCGTATTTCGTACAGAGGTCCTTCAAAGATACAAGCTTGCGAGGAACCTTGGGCCGCGGCTCCTGTTGCGAACTCCCTACTGTACAAAGTACTCCGTCTGAACGAAGCAGGGTATCCACACGGGAGATTTCGGCCAGCAAACAGCGAACAGCTTATTTGTTCCGAGGAATGGCTGGCGTGGCGGGCTAGGTTTCGAAATGACCTGCGACGAAGATGCCTAGCATTTCCGAACTTCGAAACGCCGTGTGGTGGATGCATGATATTTATTGACAAGCCTTCCCACGTCTATTCCTGTGTTGTTGTGTTATGTTGACACAACCTACAAAACTACCAGGCTACCACCAGAAAGGTCGTACATTACATTTGTAACTAGAGAACCCTATTCGGAAAGAAGGCTCACAGACGATACCTCGTTGTCGGTCCAGATGGCCAAGAGTCCAAGACAGTCCAGAAAATTCGGGATTCTTAGCTAGGCTTCATATAATTGCAACCCCATCAGCAATTTGACAGATAAAAGAGAAAAACTGATTCTTCGTGTACCTTTACGCGGCAGTAATACGAGGAGATTAGAGAGGAAGAAAAGGGCTCTTCTCGGATAATAGGAAATTATCGTTACCAGAAATGAAGACGGAATGGACCATCACCTGCATATGAAGAATAGAACAAATTCGCCTTCTTAAGTTAATCGATTCACTGATACTGTATTCCCAAACCCACAATCACCACTTTTCCGCTTGCAAGATACGAAAACTCTCATTTTTCCTTGGTGTTATTATGTTGGAGGACGACGTACCAAAGGTACGGTCAAGACACTCAGATTATCTTAATCCACAACAGCATCCAGACTCCAACTCCGGAAAAGGGGCTGCGTAACCAGTACCACGTGAATGTAAAGGATCGGTAATTATCTACTCGTGCAATATAACATGTCTGTCGGGTATGCAGCTGTCTACTCCGTCGCGTGGTCGAGGTTATACTCCTGTAGACGATTGCCATGCCATCTCACGATGCAGTCGGAAGTGGCATTTCATCGTCCATTCACCGTTCACCGTCGCGACCGTTCACCGGCAGTCTCACCGAGTTTGCAGACATGGACTGTGTAGTTCTATGGAGTAGGAGGTGTATCACGTGGCATGAAACAGGAATCTTGCTGCTCTGCATAAGATCAACGAAGGGTGGAGGAAGAGGGATCCTAACATTGGCTCTTGGATGGGGATCCAGTTAGATAAAGTATGAAATTCATTAGGATTCTGGCATCCTTCGAGCGAGTATCCTTTTGAACGTTGAGATTCATAATCCAGGAGCCAGGAACAGCAGCCAGAGCCAGAATAGCACAGCAAAATTCGACACTTTGTAACCTTACTGTAGTTATGGCATGGTGAATGGCACCATTCTCTTTGCCAGTCAGTGTTTGGACCAACAAATGAACAGCGACGACTCCTCCGTACGATTGCAGCAAATGTAAGTGGTGAGGTGACAAAGACGTCCTTGACTTTCACACCGCAAACAACCTTGAACTCAACAACTCATCAGCAAACAAATCTCCATCGACCACCGAACTGCAGCCCCACCAAAAACTTTGAAACTAAACAAGCGAGCCGGTACAACTCCAAGACCTTCACGCTTTTTATTTAGAGTTGCCTGTTACAGCTTACCTCTAATCACATCTTATTAACATCAACATCAACGAAGTCTCTCCTCAAAAGCTTCATCTTTCGATACCATATCATCGCCTTCTATTAATTCGCCTTCTTTTATAAAAACATCTTCACAAATCTTTCAAGATGTCTTGGCAAGGTAAGTCGTCACGTCAATTTTCTGTGGAGCCTGCCCGCCGACTTACCCCTCCTCCGAACCCCTCTATGAGCAATCAAAACGGGCTTTTGCTGACGATTTCCGGTAGCATATATCGACACCAGGTATGGAAACAATCACAGGCGATAAGCGGAGATGAGAGGCGGCAAGAAACTGATGAGGAAACAGTCTTCTCGGCAGCGGACATGTCGAGAAAGGAGCCATTTACAATTTGGAGGGAACCAGCTGCTGGGCTACAAGCGCTGGGTTCGACGTACGATAACCACCTTCTTCCTACTTCATCCTTGAATTTCTTTTGGGCTACCATTGGGAATATCGCCTTCGACAGCAACATCAGGATAAGGCTAGGATTTACGCTGACGAAACTCACGCAGATCACACCCGCGGAAATGAAAGAAGTTGTGAATGGACTGAAAGGTGAAACCGATCCTCTATACGCAAATGGTCTACATATTGCTGGAGAGAAATACATCCTCACAAAGGTGGAGGAAGACAGCAAGGTGCTGTATGCTAGAAAGGTTTGTTGGCAACTTTTTCTATGATCTCATTTATGCTATGAATGACCCAACCGCTTCATGAACCACCAATAATCCATTTGCACGATGAACTCCACCTTCAGCTATATTTACAACTATGCGACCATCACATGTTTCACTCAAGTTACAGTGCTAAATTGATATCAAACAGGACAAAGATGGCCTCGTCATTGCCAAAACCGTTCAAGCCGTCATCATCGCCCGCTACGTCGACCCCATGATTGCCGGAAACACCGCAGAGACCGTCCAAAAACTCGTCGACTACCTTGTTGCTTCAGGCTACTAAGCAGTCCTACCTTTCCCTTCTCTCTTGTTGGTTTGCGATCATACGAAAATCGGTGTCGGAGGGGATTATTGAGGAAGAAATTGCGTGGAGGGTGGGGGAGGCAACTCTGTAAAGTGGAGCTGGGGATATGAGAGGCAGATACTAGAATAGTGTCGACTGTTCGATGAACGGTGATGGAAATCGGAATGAAACCCTATTTTCTATATCATATTGGCAGAAGCACATTTCTCCCTGTTTCAACGGTCGTATGATCTCTCATTTCATACGAGCTTGTCTCTTCTACCATTTTTGCAATATAAGAATAGGCTCGGCGATTTTCAAGTACAATCTACTCTTAGCTCCCACATAAGTGACAACTCCGTATTCTTACCGGCATTTCTGTTCAGAGAGAGGACGAGCATCGCTAAAATAGAGAAGCGATATGCATCAATTAGTACGCTATTGATCTCTTCTACTGTGACTCTTTGCTCCAAAAACTAACAACGAGCATATCTCTCACCTCTCTGCATTTAAGCACTCCCCTCACCAACTCCTTTCCCCTTCCCCGATCCCTTACCATCCTTCCCTTTCCCATCATCAACCACCCTCATCACATCCGGCACCTCCACTCCCTCCACCTTATACACCATCCCCACATACCCATCACTAACAACCCAAACATCATACACCCTCCCATCCTCCACCTTCCCCTCATCACCATCTCCTCCACCCCCGGGAAACTTCATAATCGTCCTCGCCACCGGTCTACTCCCGACCCCAACCCCCGCACCACTCCCACCTTCCTTCCCCTTCCCACTCCCCCCCGCACTCCACCCCACCCTCCTAATCCCCACCACCTCGTCCACTCCCTTCTTACACAACACCACAAACCAGCCCTCGCTCTGCGGCTTCGGGAACCGCGGCGCGTACATCTTGGCCTCTTTCTCCGTCAGCGGATTTACCCGCTGGATGTGGACTGTCAGTTGCAGCGCAGTTACGTTCTGCACGTCGATCTTGAGGTTCGGGATTGCGTTGGCGGCTTTTTCGAATTTGTTCACCTGGGAAGAGGGGATGGGGAGGGCGTTTTTGAGGGATTGATAGGCATTGGGGGAGAGGGCGGAGAAGGCTTGGAGGGTTGGGGGGATGGGGGTTGAGGAGGGAGGGGTGAAGTCTGTAGGGATATGCGGGAAGATGGAGAGTGCGTGGTCGGTAGGCCAGCGCGCAGATTTGATGCACTGGAGGAGCGTGATCATCTGCATGACGGAGGAAAGGTATCCCATTTCGGTCAGAACATCGATGCTTGCTTGGATGATACGGATGGCCTGGTCGAGCACGGATGTTTGGTCACCGACGTAATCGCTGATGGGGAGGTCGATGCGGGACATATGTGCTTGGAGAAGGAGGAATGCTTTGACGTGGGGATCCCACATAGGGAGGTTGTCGAAGGAGGAAGCTGAGAGAGGCAAATTACGGGAGAGCTCGGCGTTGATGAGGTCCTCGTTGTGGCGGACGGGGAGCTCGTCGTATTCGGTTGCCGAGGACATCCAGGAGAGAACGTCTTGGAATGTGGCATTGGGTTTAGCATGTTTGACGAGGTGGCGGATAGTTTTGTGGGAGAGATAGTAATAACTCATGATCTTGCCAAGGGGTGTGGAGTCGACGTTGCCGTTGGGGTAGATCTCGAGACATTTTGATTCAGCGAGCTCGTTGAGAGATTTGTCTACCATCGAAATCATGTAGTCGTTAGCCATTTGCTGTGCAGCAATGGTGTTATGCTCTTCGGCTGAAATTTCAAGGCCGTAGTATGATGGGTTTTTGTGCAGACGACGGAAGAAAAATGTCCAGGTGAGATAGTCTAGAGCGTCTTGCTTGGTGGTGATAGTTTCAGCAGATACTTCGGCACCAAGATGGTTGTCCAGAACGTTATGTAGAGATGACTCTACCGGGAATCCGGTATGTAGGAAATGCTTATAGAATGCCTTCTTAGAATCTTGCGTGAAGATGCGTGCAATTCCCGAAGTGTCAAATTGAGGACGTCCAGCACGACCCAACATTTGTAGAACATCTGTGAGATCCATATCCTTATATCCTTCGATCTTTGCGTCGAAGAACTGGGTACCTTTCACAACAACTAAGTGGGCGGGAAGATTGACGCCCCATGCCAGAGTGGATGTTGCAACTAAGATTTGAATCTTGTTATTGGCAAATAATTCTTCAGCCAACGATCGATCGGATTCCACTAAACCAGCATGATGTAGACCTATACCAAAACTCAATGCTTCTTTCAGAGCGTCATCCTTGACTCGGGCAAGATTGAGTTGAAGGTCTTCCTCTGACATCTTAACGAAACGACGCGGATTATCCTCCATACCACAGAAATTGATCAAGTCCTTGGCTGTCAAACGTGTTTGTCTTCGAGAGGCGACGAAGACGATGACTGGCTTGTCTGGGCTATGGGTCTTGATAGCCAGGAATGTCGGCCTGTTCATAGATTGCATCAAGGGACAGAAGCCACGCACTTCTGGGAAACCATCGATGAAGATTTCGAGAGGAACAGGTCTGACAGAGTGACGAAAGTTGAATAAACCTTCCTTGACGCCCAGCCAGTTACCAAGATCCATAGCGTTGGCACATGCGGTCGACATTCCCATCAGTCTAACCGAATTCTTGGTCTCTGCAGCAATGTAGTTCATTCGGGAAACAATAATTTCCAGAATGGGACCACGATCTCCACCAAGTAAATGAATCTCATCGATAATGACCAGACTGACTTGTCTAACGTAACTTCTTGTGGTCCATGAACGACTGATACCATCCCACTTCTCAGGCGTAGTGATGATGATATCAGCATCTCTGATGGTTCTCGTATCAGGCGTGTTGTCACCAGTCAATTCAACCAATTTCAACCCCATCTGACGCGTCAAGCGAGCTCCCCAGTCTTTGACTCGCTCACGTACAAGCGCCTTCATTGGGGCGATGTAGACGACTTTTGAACCGGGCTTTTCTCGGAATGCCCACCACATTGCCAATTCACACGCAATGGTCTTTCCAGAACCTGTAGGGGAGCCAAGAAGTACATTTGCAGGTGTGTGGTAAAGTGTGTGGAAGATTTGCGTCTGCATAGGGTTGAAATATTGGAAGCGTTTGCCGTAAATCTCTTCAAGCGCCGGATTCTTGAGGGCGCTAATAGGGAGTGGCTGCAAATTCAAAAGATCTGTATACACACTCTCTGTGTCAGGTCTAATCAAGTGCTGGAAAGAAATTGGATAAACTGTTTCGGCCCCAAGCCATCTGTCAGACACTGCTCTTACATAAATCTGCGTAGGCAGTGGGTCAGAAAGTGGGATTGTGAAGTTAAGCTCGTGGTCATCGTATAGCTTCTTCCGGTTGAGTATAAAGAACTCATGATGATATATTTCAGAAGTCTCTGAGTTTTCAACCCAAATCCAGTAACTCTCCGAAGTGCCGTTGTGTCGATCGTTCCACTTGAATTCCGGCGTCAACCACAACCTGATGCGCAAAACATCTCGATTCAGAGGTGCAATTTCAGCTTCTACACTGAGAGTAGGAAAATTGTCTAGAATCTTGGATATCGTCTTTCCTGCGGCGTGATTGTGCACCATAGCGCCAATTTCAGCCGCATCCATTTCTTTCAGCGTTTCTATGGAGAGACTCTCCTTGGCGTCCAATTGGTTCAGGACTGGTTTAGCTAGCTCGAACTGGTGCAGAGGATGTTGGAAAGCCCATATTCTCTTCTCGATAGATTTGCACAAGGAGAGAAGCACAAGACACTGATGACCCCAGCGACGATTTAATGCAATCATGAATAAAGCTCGACATATTCTGGCAGCCTGCTGAGCGACGTAATTCGAATCGTTGGCAAGCGCAAAATCCTCGAGTTGCGCTCGGGATATGTAAGACTGGAGCAGAATGTTTGTCTTAGCTTGCGGTGTGTCAATACCACCCGCAACTTGACATGGGACGAAGTCATTTTCTCGAAGACCAGTAAGCTCTTTGGCTTCGTTATCTCTTGACTGGATGTTATCGAATTCTCCACTCATCGCAATCATCTTTAATACGTCGGCTTCTGACGCTTGTGGTTTCATCTATGAATCCAAACTGTCAGTATGTGTGAAGGTATCGAGGAGGGTCTAACTAACCATGGTGTTGAAGATCTGGATACTGGTGTGAAGAATGTAAAATTGACTAGCAATACGACCAACATCTTTGCTTCGTAATTCCTCGGTTGTCTCGTTGAATATAATCATTTGACTCTGCTGCAGTGTTCTAGCAGCTTGAATGCACAGTTGCCGGCGGCGCTGTACGAGGTTGGGATCATCGCGAGCCTCAGCCCAATCGATACCATACGTTAAAGGGTCTCTCTTCATCCGTACGAACAGGTACGAGTATCCAAGCCATGTTACCGCTTCAGGGATGGATGTAACAGTTCCTAGACCAATTTCGGCATTCAAGTTATCTACCAGATGTTTGGAGAATCTAGATTCGATAGGAACTTGAGAGGTTACAGCTTGAAGATAATGATCCAGCTTATCAGCTGTCGTGCAGATCATACCAATACCAGTATCTTGGAACTGCGGTCTACCAGCACGACCGAAAATCTGGAGCACATCTAAAATTCCTAGATCGATGAATTTACCCTCCTGGGCACTGTATACTTGTGTACCTTTGATGACTACCGCAGCGGCGGGCAAGTTAACACCCCATGCAAGTGTAGCAGTACAGCACAGTACTTTAAGAACACCGTTTCCGAACAGTTTCTCCATGAGGTTTCTGTCGGACCGAGCCATGCCGGCATGGTGGATACCGATGCCCTTTGGTAGTAGTTCACGTAACTCGCGACCTCGAGAGCTTTTCATTTCCTTAACGGCTGCTTCGTATTGAGGATGGTTGGAAGGGTCGAACAGATCTATACAAACCTCATCTATGGCCTTCTCATATAGCATCTTGGCAGTGTTGAAAGTATCCTTTCTAGAATGAACAAAAACCATAACTTGGTGATTCTTTTCCAGCATATCTCGGACTTTTTCAAATGCTGTGGTATCAATATTGTCTCGAGATAGTTTAGTTCCAGCTTTACCCTTTACACCGATGAAATGTTGCTCTAATGGGACTGGTCTGAAGCTGGCGTCAAAGTAGAATAGACCTGCGTAGCGGTTTACTTTTAAGAAATCGGCAACGTCGATATAATTCGGTAGGGTCGCAGAAAGACCAACAATTCGAATGAGAGACTGGGTGCTCTCGACTTGGCGCTCTGTACGAGCAACTAGGGATTCAAGGACAGCTCCTCGATCATCGTGAAGCATGTGAACTTCATCAATGATTAGAAGTCGGACTTTTTGAACTAATTCCGTATCACCGGTGCCTTTGCGCGTAACCACGTCCCATTTCTCAGGGGTGGTGACGATGATTTGGGTTTGAAGAATCTCCTTCTTGGTAAGGTGCATGTCTCCAGTAAATTCACGAGCTTGAATGCCCAGCCATGCGAGGCGTCTGCCTAGCTTTTCTGTAATTTCTGCAGCCAATGCCTTCATCGGGGCAACATAGACAATCTTGAAATCCTCAAGATTAACCACAAAGTCCGCAGACTCAGGATTTTCTGCAGGGGATGGTGTAACGTTTTCGCCAATAGCATGGAGTATCGTGAGCATTGCTGCATCGGTTTTACCCTAGACAAATATTAATATAAGTGATGGTGAAGAGCCGGCCTTAAGCCAAACAAAGTGATACTTACAGCACCAGTGGGCGCACAAATAAGCATATTCTCACTTGTCTTATATGCAACAGGATACACCAGACTCTGCATACGATTCAAGGATTTGTAACCCTTGAAAGTATTCCTGCAAAGACCGTCCATCTCGGAGATTTCAACAAGTCGTCGGCCTGCACCAAGGGTTCCCACCTTGCCTGCAGGAACCGAATATTCGGAGTATCTCTGTAAAACGTCAGTATCGGAAACGAGACCACAGCGATTCACGAGGGGTGGCAATAAACGAAGCTTACTTCATGTTCTGTTCTCTCACTGCCCATTGGCAGAGCATACTTCTTACCGCGGGAGTCAAGAATATTGCCCGCATGATGCGACTTGTACACATGAGGGTAATTCTCTTCACCCCTGTTAAGACTGGGACCTAACACGGCATTCTTGTGCTCGTAGTCTCTCTGCCTCAAAGCTTCCTCTCGCTGTTTTTTGGTTTGTAGCTTTCCAGTGAAGATTCCATCGTCCCTAGTCTTAGGAGCTGCTATGGGAGCAGTAATTTCTTTCCGATGTGAAATGATTTCAATGACAAAGTCCAAATCATCGAAGCCAATCATGTCCGTCAGGGTAGATTGGAGTTCTTCCTCGCCACTGTCGGAACTGACTATAGCCAAGATTTGTTCCTGAAGATCATTTCCCGACAGTCCTTGCTTCCTTTGAGCAAGTTCCATGCATTTGGCCTTCAGCCACTGAGGTCCATAACTTCCAGCACCCGCGCTGTCAGAAAGCCCGGGGTAATCGTCATTGAAATCGCTACCGGATAGATCGTCACCATCGTCACTGATGAAATCCCAAACATCATCTCCGCTGCTCCCGGTGATTTCTTCGTCATCGTCGTCGAAATCCATATCAATATCATACGACTCTACTTCGCCGTTTGTAGACTTGGGAGGCAACTTCAACTCTGCCAAGGCGCTCTTCATAGCAGCAAGTTGGGCTTGCCACTGTGCTTCGGCGGTATCAAGAGCCGTAGGAGACATGATTGCTGTCCTTCTGAAATTTTCAGTCCTTCAAAGTCAAAATATTGTGGCATTTACGTCTCACCTACAGGTCTTGAGAAGTGGTACGTCTCTATATGGTTAGTGGCTAAGCGGGCAGTGGCGGGGTGTTAAGTATCGGCGAAAAGAATGTCCGTTGCTGCGGTTAGTCGTCGATATTGGACATGCCGTGCATGAGGTAACCACCGAACGAGTTTCAACACAAGAACAAAGCCACACTTCAACCTCTTAGACACATTCCGTATTCCTAGAACTTTCTATAATTACGTGAAATAACCCAAAGTCGCAAATATGAAGTTGCATTACATTGGAGCATGTTCAGTAATCCCATAATATCGATATCATCGAGCTGACCGCTATCAGATAATCAAGAACACCGAGACTCCTGCACATGAGTTGTGCTCGGCGAAAGAGTTGAGCTCATTCGGACGATTTACAAGGGGCAGGTGCGACTGCCCACGATATACAGTTTATACACAGATTGCTGACGAGTGGAAACGATAGTGCTGGCGAGTTCATGACAGTATTCAGTAAGACGGTCGCGGAACGAACAAAGCCAGGCCAGAGGCAAGATATTGAACAAGACTGTATGATCGCCCTCGCACCTGTTGTTCTCAACTCTGTTTGCTGACTGGAGTATCATCTAGCCAACACATTTCATGCATATGGACGAAGCGAAGGTATCTGCGGCATAATAATCTCCGATCACGAATACCCAGCTCTTGTCGCACATCAACTGCTCTCTAAGGTCGTCGACGAGTTCATCAACGCTCACCCTCAGACGGAATGGGCTACCTCAAACCCAACTATCTCCTTCCCACAACTCGATGAGTACATCACGAAATATCAGGACCCTCAACAAGCGGACAGTATTATGAAGATTCAGAAGGAGTTGGATGAGACTAAGATTGTGTTGCATAAGACTATCGAGAGTGTTTTGGAGAGAGGGGAGAAGATCGATGAATTGGTGGCCAAGAGTGATGGCTTGAGCGCACAGAGCAAGATGTTTTATAGTAAGTCGCATACTATTTTAATTTACGGAAAGCAGGTCGCTAATGGTATAATAGCACAAGCAAAGAAACAGAACTCGTGCTGTGTGGTTATGTAAATGAGCAAGATTGGTTGGGTTCGGCGTTAAAGTCTTTTTTGATATCATTTGTGGATGCAGTTTTCAATGGAAATCTTAAACCACAGTACGAGCTTCTGCACAACTGCTAGGAAGGTGATCTTCTCGTGTGGACTGGGCATACCCATATTCTGGGTCACGCAGAATCGTTGTATCTCATTTCAAACTTTCTTCGTCATTCGTTAGCGAGCTTGAAGGAGCATATGCTCTACTTCGCCAGTTACCCTCTATTCTATGCCTTGCAGGCCCCATATATCAGCCATTGTGGAAGGCCCCCTATATACACCCTGAGCCTCTTGTAGCATGCTAAGATCCCGCGACTTTCATCTCATCTAACATTTATCATGGCCTCGTGGTACTCCTGTACCCTTGTTGGTCCCGTTGCAGGTGCTCATGGTATCCACAGCTTGCTTCTTCAAACTGGCAGTTCCGCTCCTCTCATCGCAACTCCACTTCTATCGACCATCGCACCAATCCAAGGGCCAATAATGGGTATGTTCCTGGCGAATCCTGCTATCGTCCCTAAGAAATCACCGAATAGAATGAATATGCCGTAAAGTTCCACCAAGAATCCAATCAAGGGCCATCTCATTAAAATCAGAGCAAGTCCGCCGAAAAATGCTCCTGTTCCTTTCAGTTTCTGCCTTCGCGCAAAGAATAGCATCGTCTTTTGAAGTCCGATTATAATAGTTAAACCGATCAGGAAAAGGATCTGGAGGAGCATCGATTGTAAGCCAGAGGGGACTTTCCGGGTCGTTATGAATACGCACATTTCCCATCGCGAGCCTACGTACACCGTCAGCTGTGCACCACTGCAAGACTTTTTGAGTGATAACCTACATAGCTCTGTCGAAGAACATGAGCACACCTCCAATCAGGAAGAACCCGCCTTTAACAGTCCATTAGCTCTGCTACATGAGCGGGAGCTCAAGGCAAGGAGTTGCACCTACCACCCGAACAGAAGGCGACCCCGATCTCTATACACCAAGCTATTAGTACAAGAACTTCGAAAGGCCATATCTTGTTTTGCAGAGGAATAATCTCGTTTGGCGCAAAGCAATTTGAAACTGCATTTTTGTCATGGGAGACTGCACTTACTCTGGGAATCTGATAACCACATGGTAGGCATTATGTATTCGTCTCAAATCGAAGCAGGAATATGCCGAAAGATCTCGAGGACTCTGAAATAAAATTACAATGAATTGGAACAAGTGATGTTAAAGAGAGTTGTCCTTTCCTTTTCCTCGTTGGACCACCTTTGAAAGAAACGCGGCCGCGGCTTAGGCGCGTCCGTGCTGCCACGGAATCCTAGCGTTATGTGGGGGTCGGTCGCCGGGGCCGGCTCAATAAATTCTGTCGAGCTCCCGCAGCTTTAAACAGAAACACTTTTTCACTGACGAAAAGTCCATTGAGAAGAAAGCGAATTGAACGATCATGAGATAGAACAGAACGTCTCTCTTGAAGCTTCTTCACTTATATCTTAAAACTGTCAGATAATCAGGTTTGCTTTTCATTTATTGTCTGCAAGATCTGCAAATATGAGAATCGAGTCCATATTTCACCAGCGAAAACTTGTCATTGCCGCGACGATCAGGATACAATGTCCTGATGACTGAGTCTCATTCTCTATATGTTCTCGGTACCCCGTCTTATCTTGGCAGATATCAAAACTTCCATGATCGCGATTAAGCCGGAGCGTCTTCTTGAACCACCCATTGAAAGATGGGTGGTGGGTAGAATGAGCTTGACTTTGTCGGTCAGACAGTCCTCTAACGATTTCTAGACCTTTTCATATTCGTCTTCATGTGTTATAGTATTACACGTCCTTGTTGTAAGCTATATGAAAGCACCGCGCGAAAGGCATTGGAGATGGGTAGTGTCGCACTGCTGGTCTTCGAACTCCCTCTTCGATAACTTTTATTGAAAGCGCCCACCAACGTTCACTTCAAGACCGTATGCGCGCCTCGCACCTCTAAATACTGCTCTGCCACCCCTTGACCCAATGACCTGACCACTCCGAAGACCTCTTTATTGTGATAACGTAGTCGAGTTTTGGGATCTGTGTAAGGCGCTGGTAAACCTGTAATATCGCAATAGTGCTTTGCATGTGCCAATGACGGCGCAGACTCAATGTTTGTATATGTAGCACTTGGCGCAGTAGACAGTCCGTTCGTCCTCATATTCCTCTCCAATACCAGCTTCGATAGGTTCTTAGACGCCTGCGCGAGGTTTGGCTGAAGCGTAGAATTACTGACGGGGCCAGATGGAGTTGCGTCGCCATCGGTGGAGGTAGTAGTATCGTCAGAGAAAGGAGTAGCAGTACCACTGTTGTCTTGTGTGGGCATCAGAGAAGCTTCTTTTCGAACCGCATCTCCAAGGATTGTCTTGATATTCTTGTTGCGACGTTGGTTTGGTTTCCAATGGGAATTACGAAATGGTTTATGAACTGAGTGCATGTCGAGCTGATCAATAAGCTGCTGATGAGCCTCTGCTTCGGGAGTTGCTGGCGCCATTATCAATTATTGAGTCGTCAACGGTTGAGCTGTTTTTGGTTTTCGTTGCTGGTTGTAGCTAGTCGTCGCGATGTCAAGCTTCCATCTCCTGCACGAGCGCGTTTGGCCAATCACGTGTGAGCTTGAACCACCTATTCTGTCCGGTCATCAACACAGCAGCTATAAATTTATGATATAACACGCCAACTTTGAGAAAAGTTCTTATTCATTGAGGTCCGGCGGGGAAATAAACATCATGGTATGCATGAATTTCATGGGCAACTTAGCAAAAATAACAGTGTTATAGGAAAGTCCTCACGAGCACCAGCAGAACCTGCTACTAGGACGAATTATCACGAACGTGGTATGCCGATCTTTAAGAAGTGGTCTCCTTAAATAGTGGCTGAGTATGAGCAGGAGAAACTCAATGAAGCAATCATGCTCCTCAACAGAAATCTTCAGGTATGAGCTGCAGCAGACACCATTTTGGGAGGGGACATGTTCTAAGACCGACTAGGAGATCAACATCCAGAACATGAACGTTGAGTTAGTAGCGCAAATGTTCAAGAACTACCAGTCTAACGTTCTATTCCATTTGGAAGGTATTTGCAGGTGCTCATACTCATGTCGGGAAAGCATACTGATTCTCTTCTAGCAACGGATAGTCTTAAGGAACCCTCGTGATAGCGATGGAGGGACGTGGCGGGGCTTTTATGAGTGGACCAGCCTTTGGATTGGAGTGACTTGAATAAATGTTATGTTGAGAAATGAATAATGACAATTACAACAGTCTTTGTGGCTCGATCCATATCGACAGTTTATGTGCTTTAAACTTGTATAGCTGCATTGCTCGGCGATCCAACAGCCTCGTTGTAAGAAATCCCAGCCTCGCGAATCGCAAAAGGAAGCACAACAACTTCAACTTCAACCTTCATTTTACTTGCCAAACAATGAATTAGACTAGACCTTCACTTAGCATATCTCGACTTGCGATTACAGGTGTGACCATTTTTCTCGAGTACCAATTTGATCAAACAATGATCTGAACTGCAACCAAGCAACTCCCTTCAAAAGGAAGATGGCGCCCTCAGCGACCGGTCATGAAGCGCCTGCATCAGAGCAACAGAATGTAGTTCCTCCACCTACTTTATATCCCGCGAAGGAAGTTCACTTCGAGAAGTACGTTGCGCCTCAATCAGACGGATATCGAAAAGCCAAGGCGCGTGGTCCTGGACAGGCTGCGATAGTTATTGACAATGGTAAATTCCTACTCAACGCTACAGAATCGCAGCACATCGATTGCTAACAAACCATGCAGGATCATCGGCGACTCGAGCTGGCTGGTCTTTTGAAGACTCTCCGCGCCTAAATATTCTTCCTCTTTTCGCCAAATACCGAGATAGAAAGCTAGGCAAGACATATTCATTCGTTGGAGCCGATGTCTATGCGGATACTACAGCTAGAGGACATATGAGGAATGCTTTCGAGGCAGGTAGTGGGATCATCAGCAATTGGGATGTGATGGAACAGGTGCTGGATTCTATCTTCCTCAAACTGGGGGTGGATTCGGAGGGAAGCGTAGATGTGCCAATCGTTATGACGGAAGCTGTTGCCAACCTTCCATATTCACGAAAATGTAAGGGCATTTCAGAGGCATAGTTTTATTATACTAACAGCAGTCTAGCAATGACGGAAATTGTCTTTGAATGTTATGGAGCTCCCTCCCTCGCCTACGGGATCGACTCGCTCTTCTCTTACGACTACAATAACGGCAAGACGGGGCTCGTTGTGTCATCTTCTCACAGCTCGACACACCTCATCCCGGTTTACAATTCGAAAGCGATCCTTACCCAAGCAACCAGACTCAACTGGGGTGGATCGCAAAGCGCTGAATATCTTCTAAAGCTCATTAGGCTCAAGTATCCAACGTTTCCCGGCAAGCTAAGTGCTTCCCAGATGGAATACATGATACAAGAGCATTGTTACCTATCACGAGATTATGACCAAGAGCTAAGCAAGTACCTCGACTGGACGGGCCTAGAAGATAGAGATCGTGTCATCCAATACCCCTACACCGAAGAAGTTGTTGTCCAAAAGAGTGAAGAAGAGGTAGCGAGAATTGCCGAGAAAAGAAAAGAGAGCGGGCGAAGACTACAAGAGCAGGCCGCCAAAATGCGCCTAGAGAGACTTATTCGAAAAGAGCAGGAGCTTGATTACTATAGGGCTTTACAAGGCAAACTAGTAAACGAAACCAAAAAGGAAGCGAAGAGGTTACTTGATGCTGAAGACATGAAGGACGAGGCAGCCCTCGAGAGGACAATCAAAGAGCTTGATAAGTCGATTAGAAAGGCTAGAACCAAGGATGTAGGTGGTCCAGAGATCGAGGAGGAAGTAGAAGAGCCAGATTTCTCCATGCTCGAGATACCGGACGATCAGTTAGACGAAGCTGGCCTCAAGCAAAAACGGCATCAACGTCTTATGAAATCTAATCACGAGGCTCGCGCCCGTGCTAAAGCAGAGAAGGAAAAAGAGAAAGCCCGCATTGCTGAAGAGCAACGAGTTGATGACGAAAAACGCGAAAATGATCTCGAAGGCTGGCTGCAGGAGCGACGAAATGCTCGCGCCGCCATGCTTCAAAAAATAAAGGAGAAAGAAAGACTCAAGGCCGATCTTGGCAACAGGAAATCCTTAGCCTCACAAATCCGCATGAAAACCATTGCCAATCTAGCGTCTGACAATCCGACTAAGAAACGTCGTCGTGGAGGTGATGACGACAACTTCGGTGCCAACGATGACGACTGGGGTGTTTACCGATCCGTAGCCACGGGGGACGCAGGATCCGACGACGAAGAAGAAGAAGACCTAGGCGCCAGCCTCAAAACGCTGGAAGCCGACCTGCTCAAATATGACCCGGAATTCACGGATCAGCACACGCACGATGCACAAACCGATTGGACCAAATCGCTCATCCACGCCTTCCTGCGTGGCCCCCGTCCCTTCGACCCTGCCAGCGCAAAGGAAGCCCACCAACTCCATCTGAACGTCGAGCGCATCCGCGTCCCCGAAGTTATCTTCCAGCCGAGCATTGCCGGGCTGGACCAGGCGGGTCTGGTGGAAATCGCGGCTGATATCCTGACGCAGCGTATTCCGGGGTTGGGCGGCGCGATGCGGCAGGAGGAGTTTCTGAGGGATGTCTTTTTGACGGGGGGGAATACGCTGTTTGAGAGTTTTGACGAGAGGTTGAGGGATGGGCTGCGCGCGCATTTGATGGCGGATGTGGCGGATGCGGTCAAGATTAGGAGGGCGGGCGATGCGGTGCTGGATGCATGGAGAGGAGCGGCGAAGTGGGCGGGTAGTCAGAGGTGGGCGGATGCAAAGGTTACGAAAGAGGAGTATGCAGAGAAGGGCGCGGAGTATTTCAAGGTTAGTCTCGAGCTGCTTTTCTTTTCTCTACGTGAATTGAAATGATCCATGGTGCTAACTTCGATATATTAGGAACACAATTTAGGGAATGCATATTCCTGATTAGGGAGGGAATTATAATTTATGTTCTTACACATCAAGCATAGTCAATTTGAAAAAGAAGAGATGCTATCTTACTCATATATCCAGACATTGCCTTGCATTGCCTATGAAGGGGAAATAAGCTCCCGGGCAGTTCAAGGATATGTATGTAATGAATATTTCGTAGTAACTGGCATTATTTTTTTAATTTGCTATCATCTACCCTACCCTAACCTCCCTCCACATCCCATCGCATCCCATCCCATCCAGCTCCCTCTTTTGCATCCACATCCACGGTGATTCTTTTTCGTTCTCCGAGACTCCGGAAGTCGTTTTCGAGCTGAGTGAGACGAGACTCGGCGCATTTCGTAATGCTGACTTAATCTGGCATCTCCGGCTAATTCGGTAGTCCCCGAACTGTCCTGCACTGCAACCTCCGACACTCCATTGTTGGGAACACAGCGCAACCCACCCCCTCACGCCTCGCTTGGCTCGGAATACCTGACTGGCATATGCAATATTTTTAGACGATAGCGGTCCTCCGTACACAGTAAATCAACAACCACAACACCCTCCACAAGCATGCCCGTCCCATAGAAGCTTGCCGCTAGTGCGAAGAAGATAGGTAAAGTAAAGGTAAAAGCCGCGAGGCGGATAAACGCCAGCCGAACACAAAATAACACAAGATACAAGGATGAAAAATCAGCCCCGAGTTACTACAAGTAGCAACGTAAAATCCATGTACCGTTTCCTTCCCAAATGTTTCCCCATTCTTCATTAACGCCGTGTGCCCAAAAGGAGCAAAAGGAAAGAAAAGAAAGGAGTAAAAGCGTGCAGGTTTACAGGGGTACTGGAGGAGGCAGACCGTCAGCTGTCAATTGTGACCGGATGAGGTTCTCGTCATTGGCATCGTCCTCTTTGAATCGTTTAGTCTCCGGCTGTTGATTGTATTGTTGGCTCTCTTCGCCGGAGTGTTTGAGGCCTGCAGCAGCTATCGTCCTTGAGGCTTGGATCGTGTTGCCAATTTGGCCCATAGGCGCCACCGGAGCTCCATCATGCTGCCGTTGCATATGCTCTAATGACTCATGTTGTCTTTGCTGCGGATGTGGATGCGTCGATGAATGGCTTAAGTTGATGTTCGGTGGTGGTTGGGGGAATTCGCCTTGGGATTCGATCAGTCGCGACTGGAGTCGGATGATGTACTCGCGCAGGGAGTAATTCTCGGCATGAATGGCCTTGTAGTTTTCCTCCAAGGAGTGGAAATCGCGGACTTGCTCTTCTAGTTTCTTGATGTATCCCTCCTTGCGCTGTCGAAATGCTCTCTGTGTGTAAAAGTTAGATTATGTAAGCTTGGGGGTTGTTGAATTTTTGGATGACATGAGAATTGACAAAGCAAGAGACCATTAACGTCGAACCAACGTGAACTTTTTTATCCGAGCGACACTTCGCATTGTGACAATCGCTCAACTATCGCGTCGACAGGAAGATAATAATTGGAGGAAGGATGTTACGAACCTGAGCAGCTCGATTTTGCGCGGCGCGTTTCGATTGCGAAAGCTCGCGTTTTCCGCCCTTGCGACCATCACCATCGTCTCCTCCACTTTCAGACATCATCGGGCCACCAAGTCCAGGATCTATATTGTGGTCGTGAGGAGAAGCACTGCTGGAAGCTTGCACGTCGTGGTTATTGTAGCCATGTGCCTGTATATTATGTGGTTGCGAGTGGGAGATAGAGGTCATGAGCTGACTTCTTAACTCTAGAGGAAGAAGTGAGGCGTGTCAGCAGAAGCAACACAAACAAGGGGGAGGGGTAGGAGGCATGAAGATCGCGGCGCAGACATGACAAGATGAAGATAAATATGTTTTACTCGTGTCGCCTCTCATGCCTTGCCTGTCAGGGTATGGAGAACAAGAGGTTGGCGGGTTGTTGGTCATCAATGAAGAAGGGTCAAAAAGAGGTAATTCCTTACCATTATCTGCACTCATTTCCTGCGCGACTGAGTCAGCTTGATGATATCTAAAGAGCTCTTGCGGTCTAATAGTAAAGTCGCAGACAGGAGTGCTTTCTAAACTCGATTGGGGATATGAATAAAATGGAGGGGTACAACGGGTGAAGGAAGTTAAAGTGATGGGATATTATATGTTAGGTGATGTTATGTGATATAGTATACAGAGTAGAGGGTTATAAGGAAGAAGAAGGGACAAGAAAAGAAATTGACGAACCTGGGTTTGCATTTGCGCAACGGGGGCAGGCGCAATTGACTGCATAATGGAGAATTGCGAATCGTGGACGAAGTATTTTTGGAGACTTCTTGGTTTTCCCGAAAGACGGTTTGGTTATGGCGATTCCCACGGGACGTAACTTTGCTGATCTCGAAAGGGAAATGGAGATGGGTTAATGTTGACGAATGAATTTGTGTGGCTGGAGCGGACGCTATTATGTTATGAAGTTTTTCGATGAGGGTGAGGGCGAGGGTGAGGACGAGCGTGGGACATCCGAAGTAGCCTACACCTACCTACTTTCTAGTTTCTACCTTGCTTGGTAAGAAGTGCAGCTTTCGTTTCGTTCAAACTCTCAGAGTAGGTCAGACTTGTCTTGTCTCTCGTGCTCTTTGATGCAGCGTAGGTCGGGCAAGGTCAGGTCAGCTAAAGTTTTCGGCTGCAGGCGGATGGACGGACGGATGATGTTGTAAATGCAGTATGATGGGATATAATGGGATATGTATCAGCAGGGATTGGTGCGAAGGGTACAAGTACAGTACGGCCCAAGTACGAAGCGAAGGTACCACTACGAAGTACGAGGGGATCGAGGGGATCTACTCGTAAAGCTCCGACTTCCAAGGTCCCGGAGTGGTTTGCGTGAGCCTTAGCCTTGCACTCCTTGGTGATTTCACCGCGAGCCGTTGAAGAGAGAGAGCGCGAGTCTTCGGAAGTTGCCACACGTGATGGACAGGTCGTCAGGTCGTCAGTCGTCAGGTCGTTGATTATTCAGTGTACGTGTAATCGACTAAATGTGGTAGTTAGTAACCCGCGGTGCGACATAGCAAGCTTTTCTATTATTTCCTTTTGCCTCTTTTGAACATTGCCTCTTTGGAACATACAAGGTACAGTCCTCACCCGGTTGCTTGCTTACATATCTTTTACTCACCCTTTCGCTTTTTCTCCGTACATTCCGGCTTTAGTTACTTTCACGGTTACGGTCGCCCACTTTTACCACTTCGTCATTATGACCACTTTCACCATTTTCACCATTTTCACCACTTCCCACCACTTTTACCAACAAATACCCAGGACTCGGCGTTCGGCCTATGTCATACAACCGGAGCTGTGCAAGGACTCCTTCTTCTCTTTCTCCGTTTGCAATTACCGTTACTTGTTTAAGTCCATTATGGTCTAGCTGATGAGTAATCGCCTGCCGCAACGTTATGTCATCCGGCTACTACTAAAGTATTTGTTTCCTTCGAGCAGTCTCCGAATCATGTTAGCTATCCTTCGAGAGCGCTCGTGCTTCGTACTGCACAAAGTCCACACAGAGAAGTTAATTTCTTCATGCACATGCATATACTTTAATGCATATACTTTAATGCATAAGCTATATCTTCACAGGAAGGTGTCGAGGGTGTCCAGCTTATTATGACCTCGGCCGAGAAGTCGACTTGCGCCATCCGCTATCCACAGACACACAGCGTTGCATTCATCGGTCGATTGTTGCTGTTTTCTCAAATCCTACTGGATACACTCCGCATCCTTCCTCTACCACGACTCTGCAAGCAGTTTCTACTTGTATGAGTTACTCTGTACAGGGGAGTAGGCAAATAAGGAGCATGACATGGGGGTTTATGTAAGGAAAGTAGCAATAGGATTAGGACGGTGACCAGGGCCTGCAAAACAGGCTTGAGATTGCCGCGCTTCAGCCTTACCATAGGGTCATTACGAGGCGGCCAGGGCCGGCCGGTTAAGTCGTCGTTTCTTGTCGCCCATCCATTTAAAGCCGATTGCTGAGTGATCATCGTTAGTCTGTTTAGTCATTCATGATATAATTTCCGACTTCTACACACCGGACACACCACGATCTTCACGAAAGCATGACAGTCCACTCCGAAATGTTCCTCTCGCCTCAGGAGTTTACTTCGTTCTAAAGATTATCGACTGAGGAATGAAATATGGCCGAGTTTTGTTGAAGCTACGAAGTATACTTGCCCGCAATGGGTGTTTCGAATCCCTGTCAACGTAGCATTCTTCCACCACGTACAAACAGAACCAACAGTTTTGTTTACTATCACCAAGATTGAAGGTCACAAGCGCCTGTTGGATACTGTCTCACAAAAACGCTTTCTTGGTGTGACCTGGTTATCTCAATTGCACCTTCGTATCAGCAGTGTCATTTTGTCTAAACGCGGGTGGCAGCAGAATGATAACATCGAGATACCAACCCTGATACTCAACTACTACCTGGACGATGTGAGAATGCATAATCAAGATCCGAGAGGAATTTAGATGTTATCGTTCACCGGTAGCAGCCCGGTCTAGCTTTGAGAATACTGTCCTCCCCGGCTCGCCCATGCTGCGTTATAACCCGATTCGATCCAACCCCGATGAATAACACGTTAGTTCTGATCATGTCACTTGCTCAGTTAAGCTGGCGGGGAAGTAAGCTGACTGCATTTCTATCCCATAGCTCTATCACGTGTATACGCAATCCTGCGAGGGCTTCGCGGATGGTACGAACGATTGATTGGTATCAAGAGCACCAGAGTACGATTGCGAAAAGCCTTGCATATTCCCTCGTTCCTGGCAAGGCGACGTTTCTATTACACGTTGACATGTATTTCAGGGAATTGAGCACGACATGCAACGTTTCAAGTATGGCACATTGGTAAGCAATTTCACCTACCTAGTCATAGCATCTTTCCATGACTAAAGTCCGTCATGATACTCCGCTCGAAGGATACCCAAGCGCTTAGCTGGTAATCTCAGATCTATATCCGTACTCTAGGGATACTTTGATGAGTCAGGATTTATGAAAAGATTCAAAGACTGTGAGAACGTTCTTCCTTCTCGCAGCAAAGTCACTACTAATTTGCTGCTAGAATATTTTAGTTAATTTCCGCATAGCTGAGGATACTTCCATACCAGGTACAGGGCATACACTACCCCAACCGGCTCGTCGCTCCCTGTCAGAAGCTTTCGTCGCATCTGTTACCCGTCCTTAGTGCAGTGGAGTATCATCGCCTAGCTGCAGCCCTTACCGCTATATAGTCCCCTCTCTATTTTTGATCGACTGGCTGTGAGCTGTATTCCTTCTTCATATATTATAATAGTTTCAACTCTGAAGTACCATCGTACCATATCCAATAGGTACAATGAGCTTCCCCCCCTTTCATGACACCGAGTAACGCAATGAGGGCACGCCTCAACCGTGCCGGTGGCGATGTAACGTTCGAGGGGACTCGACATTCCCTCCATGTGTATAACGGGCACTCGGTGCAACTTTCTCCTGCCCTATGAGGTGCAGATTGAGCCTGGAGATAGCCCTTCAAGGATACTGCTGGCTTTGGTGATTGATGTCAAACATCGTTACCGCATCCTTGCGATCGTCAAGCTGATCTCCGGCTTCGATTCTTCTTGCATAGATGTTCAAGCAATCTTGAAGGACAAAAAGATTCCGACTGTCCGATGTCCAGGAGGGCTCCAGTTCTCACTTCTCTACTGGTACAGACTGCCTTCTAACGAAGTTGCTGATTGCTGTCCCTCAGCATCATCCTAGGCAGCCCGATACGCAACCTTCTTGCACCCAACACGAAGTAACTTTCGCGGGTGTTGTGCTTGCGAACCTGGTTTTCTATTTCCTAAGGTCATGAACCAACTGCACATTCATATCTAGTGAATATCTCTTCCGCTCAGCTAGAACAGGCATTTATTTGATTGTTCCACTACGGCTTCAACGGTACGAATCCGCGTGTCTGCTTTTAACACAAGGGTTCGTAAAAGTTGACCTGTAGATTGAATTATAATAGCTTGGGGCTGATCATCAATCAGTGCACCCGCTGGCGTTTGCATGGCTATTTGGAATCAATCATCGGTGGTATCCGAAGTTTTATCAACGGAAACTTGAAGATTCAATTCTCTAGAAGACTGGAGCAGATGCACACCGTAGGCGATCTTACTGGACAACCTTTACGTGCTTTTTAGCCGTAAGATTGACGTTACCTTGTTCTTCTACTTCCCTAGGACTTTGACGTTGATTTCGTACCCAGCATGCATCCACACAGCCTGAAACGGCGAAAACAAGCACCCGCGTCTGGTTGCAGCGCAGCGCGCCAGATTACTGTCATCCTTCGGGCTTTTGTGCTTTGCATGGCAGGAATGTGGGGGTATTATGTTCTCGTAAGGCACCCATTCAGAGGAGCAGATGGGTATTGTCCGTTGCACGATGGCTTCCTGGACTTGCGTAAGGACGGGCGTTCATAGCGATGCTTGGGGGTCCGATCCTTTTATGCAGGCAGCAGGCATACTCTACGTGGGACTTTTGGCGCTTGGATTTGCTGAATGATATATCTGGGAACGCGCAAGACTCGAGATTAGAACATATATGAGACCTTTGTGGCCAATGGTTTTTGAGAAGTTTGAACTGCCAGTTGAAAGAGGCACAGGACCTAACCTCACTTGGATACACTGCTATCATCTTGAACGCTGATACAGATACAGATTCTTCACCTACTTCCCTTCAGGGCCTCCACAGAATTGGAGTCGCTTGTCTTTCGTTGTTTTCCAAACCATATGAGGCTATCAAAAACGTGCAACCATCTGAACCCCTCCTCGCTAGTATGCCGCCAATGCAAATAGGTTGCTGGTTCTCCCAGAAAACCAGACCTGTGTTTTACGAGTACGACATCAAGCACTAGACATGAAACTTCCATATTCTAGCGCATAATGTTCCTCCTGTGGTTTCAATCAACGCTCGTGCTTATTACCTCTTCTCTCGAGGAACAGCTTGCCGTCGCTAAAAGTCCCAAAACCAGTGTATGTCGGCGCGCGAGGAGACGCTCGTCCTAGACTCTCCACGGGAAGCACTAACAGTATAAGCATCCTACAACCTGAGATTTGGGACAAAAGCAATCTCGACGACAGGCACAGCCGTGCGAATTAGATCGTCACAATCTGCTATCATAGAAAGCGAGTGTGCCTCCTTCCTCGGCAGCCAGCTGGGCCTCAACCAGTTCTGCCAAATCATCCAAATGGTACGATCAAAACTCGGCAATCGTGTGCGTGCCGTCTGGCAATTACTATTCCATGCATTATTTACTTTAGCTAATACACTGGCGTCGATAAGACACTGGCTTCGCAGGTATATTACGTGTCTCTAAGAGTAGTATATCTCAATCACAAAGTACGACTAAGCCTGCATACGACTACATATAGCCTATACCCATACATTCCCGAGCAAGATATCGTTGCCATCCTCCATCGAATTGAAACTTCATGGTCAGGACCGCCGATCACTCGAAAAGAGATGTCTGCCACGGAAACGATGACGTTGCCCAAAACATCAGGAATGCAGCGTGAGTGAGCCTTTGTTGGAGCAGGGAGCATAGCATTTAGACCCTGCTTTAAAGCAGTAGTCAGGATACCTCTGTATCTTCGACATTCATCCCAGCCTCTAGGTCCTTGGTTTGAGGAGCAGAACTGAACAAGAATGTCGACCCGAGTCCCGAGTCCCGACAAGGAGGGGTTTATCGGGTTCAGCGTAGTGACGACCAGTATCAACTATATCATGGAGAATTGCGCGGCCACCTAGGTTTGCAAATATAGCTGTGAATTCCTTGCACAATTGTCTCTAATCCTGTGTTTTATTTACAGATCCAGTTGTGGATGGTAGAGCGCACATTTGATGTCGATTAAACGAGCCTGTCCTTGGCTTAGAAAGGGGCTTCCGATGATGACTTTCATGTCCATTGCACAACTCCTTTCCGGGAATGCTAACAACATTGCGAAGTATCAGCAAGAGCGCTTTCTGGCCCGAATAAGTCCAGCGTTGTAATAGAACTCTCTAACAGGCTTCCCGTATCTGAAACAAAACCTCAATTCATATGCTGGCAAGTATTGAGAAGTGTGATATAAAAACTGGTATTTTGGAGCGAATTTCTAGCAGATCAAACGATACTACCGAACTAATTATTACTGAGATCAGTGCTTCGAGCACTACCTGGACACCAAGGAGAATCAACAATGGTTTGCTGATATCGTCCTCGAGGTCTGTAAGATTAATCTGTGAGTCTCCTGGCTACCTTGAAGATAGATCGGTAGTTGCTCTAGTTCCAATTGTGATGATAGAGCCACTATTCCATAGGGCTCGCATTCAAATGATTCTTTGGAAGGACAAAAGCTTAGATCTTCCGATGGTGCAATCTAGAAAGAGACCGCTCTTAACAAGAGGACTTTCTCTGGATGCTGGTCGACTATCAATCAACGCGGAAAGGCTCAGTCCACACGGAAAGTCCCTGACCTCGAATATACTAAACGGCCATTAAAGTTCGCAATAAATCCGAACAGTAAAATTTTTAATTCTCTGAAGTTCTAGTTATCTCATGAGTAAAATATGATACCATAATCTTAATTGTTCAAATTGATAGAGAGTTTTGAACGACTTTTTGGTTTGATGGCTTTTTCATACAAGGTTATCGCAATAGAGCGCCGGCTACCGTACCGTGCGTACTAGAGCTACGGCGGCTGAAAACTTTATATATGGATCAACCTTAATGCATTTAGACCACTCAAAACTTTCTCTGTATCAGGCGTTTTACTCCAGATTACCTGTTATGGCTGGGCTGTCACTACGATGCCGTCGAACCTCCCAGTGCCGTCGAAGGGGGCGTTACGAACTCTTCGCAAACTTGCCCTAGGAACATCTTGTACGATTGCCTTCAGCGCAGGCGTTCTCACGGAAGACCGACGACGACGGATTCATTCTGCAAAGCAAGTCCACGACAATGCGACGAAGTTAAGGCAATCGAGGAACTACAACAACACCAGCTCACAGCTACTCGAAGGCTTTGCGGACCATGCCCTTCAACACACGGAAAATGGGTTCTGGTCGTCTGGTTCTGGTGGGGCAAGCAACGACAAGAACTCAGAAACAGTGCTGGCTGATGGACAATTGACTGGGGAAATGGAGGCAGTCGAGGGTGATGTTGAACGTCTGGAACTGCTTGAACATGAGCTGTTTAAACGGAGGCCGATTAAACATATTCCCATGGAGAAAATCCAACCGCCAAAATTGAGTAGACAGCACCAGGAAGAGACTCACTTCACCTTAGGCCGCCAAGCTCGTCTTGCGCTCGATGTTCGGCAGATATTAGACGACGAGAAGGATTCATCTGCTCTTGATGCAGCTCTCATGCGGTTCTTGGAAGCTTTTCGGGAGGGCATTGATATAGGGGACAATGGTCTTGAACCAAGTTTACTGGATGCAGCGGCGCTACTATCATCGACTTGCGAGACGGTCGGACGGGTAGAGGATATGGAAATGATTCTAGATGTCATTCTTAGTGCTGGCTCCATAAGTCAAAGTCACTTCAACCAGTTTGGTCCACACATTATCATAAAATCATTGCTAAAGGGGTCGATCGACATTTCGGGACGGCTCATTGCTCCAGATAAGCTAAAGAAAGCCGCATCATTATACCTGACTCCGTTTACAGATAGGCCAAAAGCTATATCACCTGCACTTGAATCTCTGGCCTCAGACATATGTTTTGATGCATGCCGCTTGAAACATTATGATCTAACTGTAGCTGTATTCCACCGAACTAGGCGTGTTCGTGGTACTGTTTCGGACAAAGCCATGGGATCTTTCATCATTGCTTCCCACCACGTTGGAAATCACCGAGATGCCATTCACTTTTTCTTTAAACATTTTCTTGATGCACCGGTAAATCAACAAATGTTCTGGGATGTAACGAATGTTGTTGTGGAGTCGTCGATTATCCAGCAAAGATATCCTCACTTTGGTGAACTTCAAGGCATTGTCGCTGCAGCCCTAAAGACCGCAGAAACTCATGATCTGAAACTCTCAACTACGGTACTTTTGAGACTTCTTGGGCTTGAGTGGCGGACATCGCGCAACATCTCTCAGACCCAAGCTCGGTTCGATCGCCTCGAGGGTGCCCTAGCTGCTACGTCCCATCCACAAGCTGCCTATGGCGCGATTATACAGTTCTGCATAGAAGCAAAGGAGTTTGCAGCTGCGGAAAAATATCAGCTTCGACTTTGGGAGAGATTCGGGCATCAGGACGACGTACGCATTGCGGGTCATTTCGCCTTGGCAAAGGCAATGAAAGAAGATTGGGATGGAGTAGAGAACGATTTTGCTCGCATCAGTGAATTGAGCCCGGACAAGGAAGTTTATGGTTCTATCTTCGTGCCTGTCTTACAACAATATGTCAAGACGCATCCTGTGACCGAGACGCAGGAGTTTCTTCTCTCATTTCTGGAAACTTACCAAGTGCCCTTTACTCCATACCTATTCAATCTCATGGTCGACGCATATGCAAAGCACAAGGAAATCGATGCACTGGCTCGTTGGGTCGGCTATGCAAACTCTTTGTCCACCTTCGTGAACACCGTAACTGTCAACACCATCCTCAATCGGCTTTACAAATCATGGAGCTTCAACTTCGAGGATGTGTGCCAATTGTATCGTGCCATTCAAAAAGTATCTACCTCATGCACAGATAGTTCGACTGAGATGCTCTTGCGACAAATCGCTCTCGCAGAATCGAATGGGGATTGGTCGAAGGCTCAGAAGAAGTTGAAAGGATTGCCATGTACGTACAAACAACGACCTCCGGATATTGGTTCATTCCGTCTGATGATGACTGAAGCATTGGTTCAAGGCAATCCAGAAAAGGCCCTACGAGTTTATGAAGAGGCACAGGATGATGGTATTTTCATTCATCCCGCGGCTCTCAGCAATGCGGTGAAGGCTTCACTACGGATAGAGGGCAAGGGAATGGACCATGCACTCTCATTAATTAAGCAAGCCAAAGAGAAAGGCTACGATCTGAGTGAAAGCCTAGTCACGCTTCTCACATATCAATTACCTAGGTTAGAGCGCGATTACCGTAGCAGTTACGTGGAGTTCATGGATTCCGTTAGGAAATCCATAAATTCTCTAGAAGAACGTGGTATCGCCGTTCCGCCACAGGTTTTCACTCAAGTCATCAGCATTCTTGTGAACAAGGGGCATCTCGCCCAGGCAATACAGTTTTGGACAACTGTCTCACATGGTCGGACGTCAAAAGAGATTAAGCTTGACGTAGTCAGCCTTACAGTCCTTCTAAAGGCCTACCTCAATTTGCGAGACTCTCCAGGAGTTACTTGGGTCATGACGATGCTTTCGGTCAACAATGTTTTTCCGGACACGCAGCTCAAGCTACTTCTGAAAAATGTTCGTAAAGAGATTCGGAGTCAAAGGCCAAAGACTCGTTTCCACCAGGTGGTGGAAGATGCATATCAATGCGTTATAGAAATGCGTGCCAATGCGTTGCAGGATAACCAGGACGCCAAAAAGAAGACATTAAGCATCATGCAAGATGCTCTCAAGTCACAAAATGCTCAACAACGCAAAGGTTCAGAGACCTCAACCGACAAGCATCCTTTGGAGACGAAGAAGTAGGGAAATCATGTGGTTATTGAAGGGTCTTGTAAATATTCAATTAGACAGCTGAGTCTATATGAGCCTTGTACAACTGATAGCTACGCACCAAGAGGCAATCTGTGTATAGAATCAAACAGTAATGTCTGTATCTTTGTTTGATATATATGTAGTCTGACCTCCTCCATGCCTGGAATTCAATATCCACCTTTGTTAATAAAAGCTTGAGAGCCGGGCTGTAGGACATGTATACGTGAATTATAGATGTCTGATCAGATATGCAGATGAAGTAGAATATTAAAATAAGAGAGTCTTTTTCCTTGTTGACGTTACGCACGCTGGATTTAGGGTGTGGGAGAGAGATATTGAAGGGAACCGCCAAGATTAAGCTTTGTTGTTTCGTCATTCGCCCGCTTCCAGCCGCCTGGAAACTTCCCCTCCATTTTGTTGTGCATCAAGTGGGATCAACACTCGGGCTTTCTTTTCGGGAGCACAACCTGAGCCTCGCAGGTTAATCGATGTTGCCAAAGGCGTAATGTCGATTGTCGCAGAGTAAGGATACCCTTTCACCGCTTTCCTCTTTCTGTCCTTTGCTAATCTATATGCCCGTTTCTAAAGCCAGATTCGACGAGTCGACGCCCAACTCGACCGCGTCCAACTCACGCCTTTTCCTTACCCAACAACTGGCGGTGTTCATTCTGAGCAGAGCCAAAAAGTCGCAGCTTCACATCGAATAGCAGAGCTCCAAGCTTTGGTCAAAGCTTTATCCTCGACTTCCTCTTCCACTGCACTGCTGTCTTCATGGCGGATTCTATCTGCGTTGGAACAGGCAAATCTGCAGGGTTTTGTTGCGGAGGATGAAGATGATGAGTACATGCGCGCGTACGTGGCAGAGCTGGAGTGGTTCTTAGTGAGCAAGGCGACGGTACAAACCTACGGCTATATTCTCAATATATTACTGGAACAAACTATTCCGCTGAGCGATGATATCTGGTATTGGGATGAGGTGCTGGGGTCGAATGCGTATACGGGGCTCTATACGGTGCAGACTTCGCCGTTGAGACTGTGGTCTTGGGGGAAGGATATATGGAATGATTCGAGACTGAGGTTGGCACATTTGAGGGAATCGCCAGGGGATGCGTTGCAGGCTGGTGGGAGGGATGTTGGATCAAGCTTGGCGGGGCAGTGGAAGACGTTTTATGGGCTGGTGAAGGAGAGTGTCAGGGATAGATCGATGGCGGATATTCAGAGGAGGATGCTCTCGCCCATTGCGGTAGCAAAGGCGAGAGCTAGACAGAATCAGGCGAGGCTGAAGAGGTTCAGGGAGATGGGTGCTAGTGGACTTGGAGTTCTTATGGATGAAGGGTTAAGTTTCGACATCGATGCGGAGAGCACTGGACTGAAAGCTGAAGCGGCTGATAACCAAGAGTGGAAGGATGTTGTGGAGAGGAGTGTTGCTCTGATGGACACTGTCCTTCGTAATGTCACTACTCTTGAACAAGGAGTTTCCGATTTCGAAGATACGGTGTTCGCAAGTGTGGAGGATGATCCAGAGATTTCTACGGCAGATATATCCGAAGGTACTCGAACGAGCAAGTTGTCGAGACGTCTACAGCATATTCTAAACTCACAAGTCCCCAAGCACATCGCTAATTCACAACGCCTTGCAAGTGAGTATGGACGACCGTCAAGACTTACACGATACTGGCTTCCCGCAAGCATGTTACTGTTATCCTCGACAACTATTCTACGCATTCTGGTCAACAGAAAGGCGGAACTCGTCACTTGGATCAGAGATATTGGAGTTACTATGCAAGATTTCTGGATCAACTGGGTCATTGATCCTACAAAAAAGGTTATCAGAACTATTCGTCATGATCAAAAAAGTGAAGTTGCAATCATGAGCAAAGAAAGCTTGAAGGGTGACATGGCTAGTCTTGAACGCATGGTTGTTGACTTTGCCCGCGATAACCCTGAAGCAGCGAACGTTGGACAAGGTACCCTAAGTGAAACCCAGATTTCCGAGATCAGAGCAAAGGTCAAGGAAGGCGATCTTACACCGGTTCTTCGCGCTTATGAGAAAGATATGCGTAGTCCCTTCAAAGGCACTATTCGGGGTGATCTGATAAGGACTTTGCTGATTCAGGTGCAAAAGACAAAGGTCGATGTTGAAGTTGCCCTGAGCGGAATTGATGCTCTTCTGAAAAGTCAGGAACTCGTTTTTGGATTTGTTGGTCTCACCCCTGGTGTTTTGGTCTGCTTCGCTGCCTTCCGATATCTGGGAGGCTTGGTTGGAAGCCGTAAGGGCCTCCGACGTGGTGAAAGGGCAGGACGGACAGCTCGAGTCCTTCGCAATATCGATCGAATTCTCACCATCGCTACTCCCACTCAAAACAATCTCCTCTCCTATAAAGACCACGGTCTTCTATTATGCGAAGTTCATGTTCTCAGGAAACGCGCACATCGACTGTTCCCGGGCGAGATTGAACGGGAATTTCTCGAGGATGTTAATGATTTATGTAATATCAACAGCGGCATTCAGGTGCAACTTAAGGTGTTGGAACGGATCAGATGGAGCTATGGAAGATGGCTTAGATGAGGCATATGTACCAACAAATTATACACAAGATATCGCATCTGGTTGGTGGTTCTTGGGGTAGAAAATTCAGATAGAGATGCGGAGTGAAGATATATACTTGTACGACAGTAGAGCAACAAATTGCGAATCCACATCAAACACTTACGAACGTTATTCGCAAGATAGAGCGTGAGTAGTGCGATTTCCAAACTTGTAATACCCATAGCATGAATTGCAATGCAATAGCAAAAAGACCTTACCAATCAAGTATTTCCCTTGAACGGTGGGAATAATGCGAATAATGTGAAACTCTATTGTCTACATTTGACCTTGCACGTCTTGTACCTGAAATCTGGCGGCCAAACGCCACGCCACCGCCAGATCAGAATAGGCGCCGCAACGCACCGCACCTCGTTAAGCTTGAACCTACGACATAATACTCGACTTAGTTCAGTAGCTGGCAACTTAGTCTTACTTCCCATCTAACCGTGCCTGCCAAATTATTTCCAGACCTTCCTTTCATGACAGTACAGTAATCCACGGAAAGTCCATCTGCCGTCCGCTATCAACACGCCATCTCCATACAATATCGGAAGCCGCGCCTGCTTCCATTACGTTTCCATACAGCTGCTAGACGCATCTCCGTCCATCCTAATACAACAACCAAACCCGCAAGCTTCGTGGTGCATTTCGCTCCGGACGAGGAACAAGGAGAGATCATCTGGCATCTGGATTTCTTCGAGACCGACATTCGCATTGTTCGACCCACCAGACAGACCCTGTACCCCACACATTCACCATCACGACCGACCAGCACAAGCAAGCACAGCTTTCCTTGGGTGTTACTCGAGGCACATAAAGAAATTACATACGCATACCGTACATAGTTGACTTGGGACTTTCAACCACCTTTTTCGCATACTACATTATCGACATGGCCGGGACGAGGAATTACGACTTTTTGGTAAACCAGTTCCGATTTCCTATTTATTTCATTCTCGCTGTCCCTTCGTCCTGTCTCTCTGTCTCCCAATTTCCGATCTTTCAGGGACAGGGGAATCTTCCATCTTTCCTCCCTCCCTTTCTCTTGCAATAATGGCTAGCTAATCCGCCCGCTCAATCTGCAGATCAAGCTCCTCCTAATCGGCGACAGTGGAGTAGGTAAATCATGTTGTCTTCTACGATTCAGCGAAGATAGTTTCACGCCGTCGTTCATCACCACAATCGGAATCGATTTCAAGATTCGAACCATTGAGCTGGATGGCAAGAGGGTGAAGTTGCAGATTTGGGATACGGCGGGCCAGGAGAGATTTAGGACGATTACAACGGCTTATTATAGGGGTGCGATGGGTATCTTGTTGGTTTATGATGTTACAGATGAGAGAAGCTTTAATAGTGAGTTTTTGGCCTTGTTGGATTCTGCTGTTAGGGGATTCGAGATAGCGGAACGCAGCGTGTCAGGCATAGGGATTGATTGCTGACACTTTCATGAATAGATATCCGAACCTGGTTCAGCAACGTCGAACAACATGCTACCGAAGGCGTAAACAAGATCCTCATAGGCAACAAATGCGACTGGGAAGACAAAAGGGTCGTTTCTACAGAGCGCGGGCAGGCATTAGCGGACGAGCTCGGTATTCCCTTCCTCGAAGTCTCCGCTAAGAGCAATATCAATGTGGAAAAGGCATTCTACAGTTTGGCGGCCGATATCAAGAAGAGGATCGTGGATACGTCGAAGATAGATCAAGCAGCTTCGCAAGGTGTGGACGTGGGTGCTCAGGGAAGCGGAGGTGGACTGGGAGGGAAGTGCTGTTAGAGGGATGGAGATGGAGATGGAGTGTTTGAACGGTGGATTGCGGTTGGAGAGGACACATTTTATGATGGGAGATGCAAAGATGCAGTGCAGGGAAATGCAAAGACATGGTGGTTGTGCTTTCTGCTTGTTTGTTTAAGAAGGAGATTATGGACGGAGTTTGGTTCGTGTTTTATATGGTATTAAATTGACTGGCGTGTTTTCGTTCTTTTCTGCTTAGAGCACCCTCTCGTTCTTGGTCCATAATTTCATCACTTTACCTGCGGACGAGATATGAGGAAGTTATACAGAGAAGATGAGATGAAATTCATGATATAAATTTCTACCACATTATCTTTGCGCTAACAATTGGCGGTGGCTCGTCTCCAAGCTTGTACTCTTTCTGCAAGGGGCATGGTCTCCGGTGCCATTCTCTGACAAACCGTCTAGCCTCGTACCTGTCTGCAAAGCTCACTACATACCTTGACACCACGTTAAGAAGTCGCAACGGCCTCATCCCATCCGACCCTAGCTCATTGTTCTCATTCTTATCCTTCAACTTCACAACCTTCCCCTCCTTAGCTAGCCTCCACAGCAAATTCCTCCTTCTCCCATCGTCCTCCAATAACTGTAATACCTCTAACTCCGTCAATGCTGGCCCCCCCTCCAGCGAAAACAGCACCATATCTTCGGCTCCGCTCTTCTGTCGTGCGATTATTGTCGGTCCGCCATTAGATAGCAACTTCAATATCGCTGGCTGGTACGGCTTGTTCAGCTGCCGTAACGAAAGCCGACTATAAGCAGGCACCAGCGAGAATCCGCGCACGAGTGACTCGACATCTTCGCCGGGCTTGAGGTATCCGGGAGGTGGAGGCACGACGGCAGATTTACCGGCGGGGTGCGTTCGTGCGAGTGTATGTAGTCGGATGATTTGATCGAAGTAGGCTCGAGCAGCGGCATAGGAGGTAAATAGGATGAAGTAGTGACCGAGGGGAGTTAGGGTCTGGGGGTCTCGGCCGGGGATAACTTGGGGGGTGTTAATGAACCATTATATTCAAATTCAAAATTAAAAGCGCCAAACGTACTTTTTATGATCCCACTTGTCCACCCCTCAATATGTTGACCCTTTGGACTTAACCGGAAGAAATCACTCTCCTCTAATGTCTTACTCGCACTGCTCAGCACCAGTACACTAGCTTCCCTTCTTTCTTGCTCCTCAAGCTGGCGAATGCGCTCCAGAGTCGCAGGCGAGAGATGTAGCGGCTCAATATTCATTCCCCATTGCGCCTGCTCCTGTTTCAATTCCCGTTGCCGCTGCTCCTTCAGACCCCCAGGCGACTGCGACAAGGTATCTTCCTGCCATTGAAACGTCGGCAGTTTATCCAGCTGCTTTCTTTTCTTCGATGTCGGCTTGTCTTCACTCTTCACCACCACCCGCTCCTCTGGAAACAACTCTTCAAAGAGCGACTTGGGTGCTTCTGTTCGCGGGCCCTCCTTGCGCGGGCCGAACAGTCCTTCCACGCCCTTGTTTTTGTTCTTATTGTTGCTTTTGCTCCTGCCCTGGCTCACAGTTCGTCGCTGTGGTGTGAATACTGCGGCTAATTGACGCGCTGTCCATGATGGGAGGAGGAAGGGCGGAGGGAGGGCGCGTGCAGATAGCATAGGTGCTATCTTTGGAGTAGTCTGGCTTTGTCAAGGCTGGAGGTGGGAGGTAAAATTGAGCTGGGAAGCTAGAACCTGCCGGCCATACATTTCGCACGCACAATCCCTGCTCCCCCGCAAGGCTGAAAATTAATTTTTTGGCGTTTGCCCCTCCATGAACTTTTCTTTTCCGTGTTACCATTTTTCTGCATAGGAGTTTTTTCTACTTTCTGCCAAAATATGTCGTCGCATGCGCCGAAGGTTCTGGAGGTGAAGATTCGTCCTTATCAAAGTCAGTCGCAGGATCGTCCGGATCATAAACATACATCACGTGTATATGTCTGTACGGACATTCTTTTGGATTTGCAGTTAAAGTCTGGGGAAACATGCTATTTGTGGAAGATTAGTGAAGGCGAGCACACGAGACGGGAGGCAGTGATATGGCTTGCTGCGGAAAAGTTGAGCCGGAAAGTGGTGCAGGTTAGTAAAGCCTTGCAGGAGGCGTGCGGGTTTAGGTTAAGTGACGAGGTGTGCATTGCGAGAGGAGGAGAACTGGCAACCGCGCAGGAGGTGAAGGTGAAAGATGTGGGAGCTACCGAGGGAGATATAGGAGAATTACGAGGGAGGGATAAAGAGTGCTGGGAGTGGGTATTGGAAGACTGTTTCGGTAGGGATCTCTTTTACATTTTCAATTCAGTCTTTCTTTTCTTTTCTACTTTTCGTTTTCTTTCTCGTGGTAGCGAATTTCGAAGTTTAGTCGGCATATAGCTGACTGGTTGTAGCTCGTGCGGAGACGATCTTTCCTGGCATGACATTCAAGGATGTGTTGGTCAGGCGAGAGAAGCGCACATTCACGGTGCATTCGGTGAACGGATCAAGATCCAGTGTTGCCAAATATGATGAAGTATCATCTATCAAAATTACATCTGCTACAGCGCTCAGTGGCGGAGCGACTCCGACTGCCATTATTGAACATAAGTCTCTTCAGCTCGTCGACATTGCTGGAATTGATCAAGCACTTGGTGAGCTGAATAATTTCCTGAGCGATTTCAACCGCCACTTCAAGTTCACCAAGGCTCGCAGATCTCCTGCTGTGCTTCTTCATGGTGGTCGTGGCACTGGGAAGACTTTTATCGTGGATAAGATTACCAATACAGGCTGGGGAAAAGTGCGCAAGATAACTCGTACTACCAAACCCGCTGAAATTCAGAAAACATTCAAGGAGGCCAAGCTAGCTCAGCCTAGTATTATAGTGATCGATGATATGGATGCAATTGTCACCAAAGATGGTACTATATTGCAAGATGTCACAGAAGCTATCTGCGAAGGAGTAGAAGAACTTACTAAAGATCAGCCTCCGACGTCTTTACCACGAGTCTTGGTTGTGGCAACGACTTCAGATATTAGCAAAATACCTATGTCTCTCAGGAAGAGAGGCAGATTTGCAACAGACATCATGTTACCAATCCCAGATGCAGCTGCAAGAAAAGCAATTCTGAAATCCTCAGCGCCGCAAATTTCCCCCGAGACTAGTGATCAAATACTGGATGATCTTGGAGAACGAACCCATGCATATACACCAGAAGATCTAGCGCTTCTGTTAGATCAAGCTCATATAACTGCGGAAAAGAGGTTGGAAAAGTCTGAACAGGAGTCCACGCAAGACAATTTCGTGATTCAGGAGGATATCGAGCATGCACTCCTAGTAGTAAGACCAAGCGCTATGCATGATATTACTCTACGTCCGCCCAAGGTTAGATGGCATGAGATTGGTGGTCAGGACAGAGTCAAGGAAGCTATTCAGCTGGCACTTGAAACACCCTTCCGCGTAAGTGTCATCTTTCCACCAAGATCACCCGTTGGTACTAACAACATACCAGCATCAAGAGATCATGCAGGACTTCGGCGGGTCTCCCACCAAAGGTCTGCTTCTTTACGGCCCTCCTGGTTGTTCCAAAACCCTTACGGCTCAAGCTGTAGCCACAGAGATGGGGTTCAACTTTTTTGCTGTGAAGGGAGCTGAAGTACTCAGCAAATATGTGGGAGATTCGGAACGAGCAGTGAGGAACATATTTGCACGCGCACGTGCTGCAGCACCCAGCATCATATTTTTTGATGAAATCGAATCGATAGGAGGCAAGCGGGACAGCAAAAACACCAATAGCGGTGTCAACGTTCTCACCACACTTCTAAATGAGATGGATGGTATCGAAAGTCTGAAAGGTGTCACTGTCCTTGCAGCAACAAACAAGCCACAAGATCTCGATCTCGCTCTCCTTCGACCAGGACGTTTCGACGAACTGATTTACGTCGCTCCCCCAGACCTCTCCGGTCGCGAGGAGATCTTACGCGTGAGACAACGGAAGACAAAGATGGCGGATGATGTTGACATACCCGAACTAGCTAGACTCACAGAAGGATACTCAGGAGCGGAATTAGTCTCGATTTGTAGCAAGGCTATTTCTGCGGCTATCAAGAGATGTATCAAGACGGGACAGAGAGAGCCTGCCAACATGGAAGATTTCCTAGGTGCGATTAAGTTGGTCAAGAAGCAGATTACGCCGGAAGTTATCGGCGAGTTCGAACGATGGGCAGCTAGAGCGAGAGGAGATTCCGATTAATGTCGTGCATGGGATAGATGTAGAATTGGATGATCACTGCATGGTTTATTTTCATGTTAGATGCGTGTGCCTAGCATCAATGACATATCCATAAAAACACATCCGGAGCCGTCTTCCATTTAGCAATGTAAATAATCTGATTGGGCTGTGTGAGAAGTGCGCATCCTGTCATTGACGGTCCGGATGCTGCCGAGGGTCCCACTTCCCGCACTTGTGAAAGATTCCTAACGTCATCGCCAACATTGCGCTTCCATCTGACCTCAAAAATACTATTCATTGAGGGTATTTCACATGCAAAAGTTTCACATGTGAAGAGGCAGTGAAAGCGTCAGGCATTAAATCTACTGCTGAAGCCTGATGCTGGTATTTTTGCGTTCGGATGTAGCTGTTATATTATCCTACGTCACTAGTTCCAAGGGAAGGTGAGACCATGCCACAGGAAAACGGTCCTTTTCCAAGATCTGCTAAGGCATTATGGAACGCATGTGTTGATATATATGGAAAACAACTACCTAGCATACATTCTATATCTTAAACCTGTTCTTCTTCTCACGTCGCGTCCTCATTTTGTGAATTCGTTTCTTCTCAAGCATCAGCTATTTCCAGCGACTTTGTATTCATTTACCACAGCGAAAACTCGCAAACGGTGCACCGGCATTGAAATACTTGGGACCATAAGGAAGCCATGGCTCCGGCAAGAACAGAACATGAGGAATTCCCAACCGCGATTCCGGAAGTTCCTGTGACAGAGGAGCGGCTGCCTTTTGTAAACAAAGGAAAGGGTGGCCAGGAGGGTGCGTTGAAGGAACCTGGTATGTGAACGAATCAAAGTAGTCCAGGACGGACAATCGCAAGAGGATTTTGACTGAATGATTTCTTGTAGGAGCTGCCAGAGCAAACCAGGCAGCTTCCGTGGAAGCGCCAAATGGAACAGAAAAGGATGATTACGCAAGACGGTACAAACATCTGAGTGTAAGATATCCAACAGGACGACCTAAGAATAGCTACTGAAACCCAAACCAGGTCTTACAGCAACACTGCGCCTTTTTTGACCGCGACTCAGACGGAGTAATCGTAAGAACCCTAATAAGCGCGCTGTTAATATCTCACGTCACTAACGCGTGTCAGTGGCCGCAAGACACATACATAGGATTCCGGCGTCTAGCATATAACCCCATTCTCGCCCTCATCGCCGTTTTTGTCATCCATGCCAACTTCTCGTACCCGACCCTTCCTAATGGCCGCATCCTCCCTGACCCCTTTTTCCGCCTGTATACAGAGAACGTACATAAGGACAAACATGGATCGGATTCGGGCACGTATGACCATGAGGGCCGTTTCGTACCGCAGAAATTCGAGGATATTTTTTCTAAATATGGAAGTGGTGATAAGCAGGGGATTACGTTGAAGGAGACGTGGAATTACATGAAGGGCCAGAGGTGTATTGCGGATCCTATTGGGTGGGGCGGAGCGTTCTTTGAGTGTGAGTTGGGTCATGTTGTTAGTGGCTATATGTGATGCTGACGTTACGTAGGGGTTGCTACTTGGATTTTGTTGTGGCCTGAAGATGGCAGGATAAAGAAAGAGGATGTGAGGAGGATCTATGATGGAAGTTTGTTCTTCGAGGTCGCGGCACGGAGAGAAGGGGAGAAAGAGAAGAATCAATGAATTAGGTTTGCTTGGGGGGATACCACATACTCGATAGAATGGTCTGTTGAAATAACGCTGTGAGTCACGGGTTTGCAGGACGGTTAGATTGGCGAGCAGAATTTGCATGGCCAGAGGTCTGATCAGTTGGTAGATGCATTTCATGTGGATTGACTACAAAGGTCACATGGTCGTACTCGTTCCACAGGTGTCACAATACAAACTTGTACTGTTGAGAGGCGTTCGACACATCTCGGTCCTCAATTATAAACTGCACAACACCTGTGAGCTTGTACAACGCAAGACCATCTACTTGAGATAATTTGGTGTATCACATGCAGTCATCGTCTACCTGCCCACCTCTGACTGCTGTGACTCAACCATCTTTCTTCTTTGGCACGCAACAATCACCACCTTCTCTCGCAACTCTATCTGCCAATTCCCTCCCCACATCTGCCCCTCCAATTTCTTCCTCCTCGATCTGTACCTCCTCCTTCAACGCAGCTTGCTCGTCGCAGAACTTGGCCATGAATAGATCCTTCTCTGACAATCCAGGTGGCGAATGCGTCGTCCAGCGGATAAAGGTCGTATTGTAAACCTTTTCTGCGTCAGCACTTGGTGGGAGAAGAATACTGGCAGCAACGTACGTTTGACCATTCAGGGTGGTGTTTCTGTACTTTGCATTCTTCCGCAACGACATTCATGAATTCCTGGAGCCCAGGTCAGCCTCTCTCCTGAAGTAGAAAACCCCGCATCGCCTCCTGCTTTATCTTCCTAGCTTCATAAGACCAAACTGTGACTCAACGGTAACTTTACCATTTCCCGACGTCGCAGCTCGCAAAAGCAAATTCGAAGCAAGGGTTCACCCAAAAGCTGAAACCAAAAACCCACCCAAGTTCTCTTAAAAGTCTTGAATTTAAACTTCCTTTCCAATCCCATCCCACTATCAATCAACGACCACCTCCCGCCATTGCCACGGAGTAACGGTCGTAAGAGCTCCTGAGCTCTGGAATTCTCCGTATTTGATGAAAATTGTGGTTGAGCTGCAGTGGACATGTTGGCGGAGCGAACGGAGGTGCAAACTCGGACCAAGAGAGCTTTCTTTGGTACTTTGAGAGCCTGAGATAGGTGGTTGGCGCAACGCATGATATGTGTATGTGAGGGTGGTGATTATGAAAGTCACGAGGAAAGAATTAGATTACAATACTGTATCACGTGGTTTGCGGAAAGTTTTACTTGTACAGATGGTCGATGATGATATCTAATAGGCCGTCGAACAATAAAGCAGTCCTAGAATTTCTGCCTTCTAGGAGGATCATTTGTAATATAATACACCGTTCGACGTGCTGCGGAATAGGAACTACATCACAAGTGGTATCAGAGCTAATACCCGCAACAACACCTAATCCCAAACCCAACGAAGGCACCCGGCTCTGGCCCCCAGATCTTGGATCAACCCATAGGAAGCTAGTAGCCTGTTCTGAGGGTAAGGATCATTAGGATCACACTCTCTCCAGCTTTCCCAGTCGATCAGATAACTGTCTTATAGTCAGCCAAATTAAACTATCAGATATCTCGATATATTACTTAACCACTTCTTCTCGGATTTATCATAAAGTAGATTTCTCATCACTAGGTCTTGATTCGTAATGTGCATTTTCTCGATGAATCTGAACTCTTTAGTATATATCTCTTATAGCAAAAGTTGTAAGGGCAGGGAGGAGGGCATAGTCCAGCGCAGTAGCTAATATGGAGCCCGGGGAGGAGCTAGGCTGAGCCTAAGTACTGGGTACTCAAGGCTTCTCTTCTTCTCAATTTGTACTTCTTTCTTCCTCGTAGATTTGTACAAATACCATTTACCTCCACCACTGCGATTTCGACCCATCTTGCAAAATAGATAATGAAAATCATACCTAAATGACTTTTCGAAGGCCTCTCAAAATTCGTCGCGTTCCTCTTTCTTCCATTCCCAATAACAATCGTCTTCGGAAATGCAGTCACCAGGTAGTTTTTCCATAACTAGAAAGATCAGATAGCCTTTATGAACAGGGAAGTTCTTGTCCTCCGGCTGTTTATCTTTAGCCAGTCCGAGAAAAGAAGGAAAAGGTTTAAATTGGATGTGCTTCTTTTGTTCTTCCGCAGCAAGTCTCAGTTTCTCGTATTCCTGGTTCAGCTTCTCCAAGGCTTCGACCTCCTTATCCCAAGCTGGTGTTAGAGTGGAAGCGGTAGCCACGTAACCCGACTCGTTATCTTGTGAGCTACCTTGTGAATCATCATCTTCGCTTCTGGTCCTTCAACAGCTGTTAGCATAGAGCAACGCTTAGAACTGAAGTAAGGATTGTCACATACTGTATCCAGATCTTGACGACTGCGTTTTCCATGTGAGCCGACATCTTTCCGCAATTGTAGACTGCTATAGAAAAGTCCTTGTAGATTTTGTCGGTTATGGCCCTATGGGCTTCTCTCCAGAAAGTCGCCATGTGATGCGACGATCCGAATCCTTCGGATGCGGCACCGTGAATAGGTGCCCTATTTCCAAACAGTCGGCAACATGTGTATCAGGCTTCGACGACATTGTTTGAATCGGAACAATTTGTTATATTGCAAGTAATTCCTCTAATAGATAGGCAGTGTATCAACCATTGAATCTCGATGGCGACCGCAGCGAAACAGAAGACCCATAAGAATATCCGAGCCAGTTCAGGAGAGCATAGAGTTGGCAGAAGAACGTACAGAATTGAAAGAATATGTGGAATTTGAAGAAGATATGGAATTGGAAATTCAAGAAGCAGAGCCAACTGTGGGTTCGGTCCACGAAATGATAGGTATATCGCACATATATGCGATTCCAAGCTGCATCAGTGGAGATATTAGGCATCAGTTTCAGCATACAGTACTCCCTACTAGAAGCCATTTACAGAGTCTCTCCTCCATAGAGAATTCAAAAAATCCAACGTGCCTCCCCGAATTTCTTCCCTTTATCTCTGACCAACTGGTAGACACGGAGCACATTAATCAGATGACCTTCTTCGGGACTAGCACAGTCCCATTGTTCCCAGTCGATATGGTAACTGTCTTGTCATTAGCCAAATTGAACCCTTTCAGACTTGTTGTGGATATCAACCATCTCTTGTTTGTTTTATCGTAAAGTAGATTCCTCATTCCTGGGTCGCAGTTAACTATACCAAGTTGCCTGATAATTCTAAATTGTTAGTCTTATCCTTATATCAATATAAAGAATACAAGTACTGGACGTCGCCTCTGCCTCCGCGCAGGCGAAACAGGGCCTGCTCGCTCGCGCTGGCTGGTGAGAAGTATCATATGGGGTTTCTTTCTTTCTTGAGGTGGTCGATGATAGTGACAACATAATATAGAAAATCATACTTTACTGCTTCTTGAAACGCTGTTCGAAAATCCTCCCGGTCCTGTCTCTGCCAATCCCAAAAATCATTTTCGGAAATGCATTCGCCGGGTAGTTTTTCTATAACCAGATAGTTTAAATAGCCTCCTGGGAAAGGGAAGCTATCTTCTTGTTTATATTTGGCCAACCCTGTACCGATCAAAGACGGAAAAGGTTTGAATGATATATCTATACCCCTCTTCAGTTTATCATTATAGGCCGAATGCAGCATCTGCAAACCTGCGGCCTCGCTGTCCCAAGCTGGCCCTAACACTTTGATACTCGGATTCAAATCTTCGAGTAAATAGCGAGGTTCGCTTTGGGTTCTGTAACAGATCAACACGTAGCACCAAGGTAAGAATTGCTATGTAACCTTACTGCATCCAGATCTTCACGACTGCGCTCTTCTTGTACTCCGTATCGAGTTTACTATCGACAAGCTCGCAGTTGAATACTGCCCTGGAAAAGTGGGGGTAACTTTTGTCGGTCATCGGATTCTCCTCTGAAAGTCTCCAGGTGTCACCGTCGACCTTGAATTTATGCTCCTTGTGCAAATAGTGGGCAACGCGTATTGAGTGCGGCATTGTTTGAACTGGCTCTGCGTCTTACGGAGCTTTCTCTGGTATGTCAAGAGCCTAGGGTAAATGGTTGGCGCAGCGCATGGTACGTGCGGATACGTGGTGATGATGTTGGGACTTCTCGAGGTCCTGAATTCGAAGAGGAAATGAAAATGCACGAGGCTTCGGAATAGAAGAGAACAATATCACGTGGTGTGCATGAGCTTAATATCTAGGTGAAAGGTGTATATGATTCTATTTCTCCTGAAGCTAATATGTTTCAATCTTTATTATTCAATAATTTGACCATTATTGTGCCGGTAATACATATTGTACTGGAATTGGAATGGCTTGAGTTCTATGGCCTCCTCAAGCTTCTCCCAACTTTCCCAATCGATGAAGTAACTACCCGAGCATCATTTCATTAGTAAACTTGGATGTTCTCTATAAGTTGTTGTAAGTTGTTGCAAATATCGACTCACCATCTCTCGCGCTGTTCATCCCAGAGTAGATTCCTCATTGCTCTGTCCATGCTCTCAACACCAAGTGCGTTGATCACACTACATCATGTCAGCATTCGTATCACAAGGTTATATCAAAGTGCGTATTCGAATTAGAATCAGAATCATACCCTGCTGCTTTTGCCATGGCTGTTCGGAATTTTGCGCGTCTGGATTTATCCCACTTGCTATCCCTGTAGTGGTTCCTAGCCCAAAATTCATCGGGTTCAATACGTTTGCCTGGCAATTTTTCCATAACCAGATAGGCCAAATGGCCATCATAGACAGGAAGAAATGCGTTGGTACGTTGATTCTGTCGTATATGGGCAGCTCCGATAGGACTTGGGAAAGGTTTATACGGTATTGTCTTCACGATATCAGACTTCGTGCGCCGCAGTTCCTTATAATTATTTCCCATTATGTTCAGAGCCATCAGCTCCCTGTCCCAAGGTCCAACACGATCCCACCTGCGATGAATGCTCTCTTCTGAGCGGTCTCTTTTAGTTCTTCAACGATTGTTAGTACATCTCTTCCCATATAAAGTAAGGATTGTCACGTACTCTATCCAAATCTTGACAACTGCATTAGAGGGTACCCCTTCTCTCCCGTTCACAAGTCTGCAATTGTAGACAGCTTTTGTGAAGTATTGGTAATTTGTATCATGGAGCGGACGCCCAGAAACCTTCCAGGTATTTTCCCCAACCGTAAATTGATGCTCCTGTCCCAAATAATTCTCAATTTCGGTCATTGTTGAAGTTGTCTTTGCGTTTTGATTTTCCAATTCCGTGTCTTCTTCTTCCAATTCTGGGTCTACTTCCACTCCCGTGTTCTCTTGAACTGGCTCGGACATGTTTATAAGTCTTCCGCTGAGGTCGCAATTGAGGTGGTTGTTAAGGAAAACGTAATTGTTGGTACAGCGCCTGGCACAGCGCTTATCTCTGTATGTAATGATGCGTACGAAATAATGGTTCAAGCTTGTGGTCCGTGCTCTGTGTGAGCACCTGCCTTATGTTGTCTGATTCCCAGCGCAAGTTCTATTAACTCTAACCCGCAGACCCAGACCCAGACCCAGACCCAAACCCAAACCCAAACCCAAACCTAAACCTAAACTTTAACCTAACTATAAGCAAAAGTTAAATATAGTTATATATTTGCAGTCGAAGGATGGAATCTGTAAGCATATTGGTAATTCGGTACAGAGAATTTGAGAAACGAAAATAACCAAATAATGAGTAGGCTTAGAGGTGCCGGCCGTTTTCATAAAGAGATCGTTGAAGGATCGAATGGCCGAAACCGAAGCACCGTGGACCAGAAGAGTCAAGACAATCATTGCAGCCTTGCAGGATCAAGTATACTGCATATAGTAGCAGTAATGGGAGTAGTATACGGCCGTATTACGGTGGCTGATATCACCACTATAATAATTACATACGTATATACAGTTCTAGATATCACGTATATCAGTACGTATAGGCTCGGATAAGTAATACTGAGGATATACTGAAATACTGGAATGCTAGATGGAATATACTAGCTTGGATCTGGTACCTCCGAGGGGGCTATTTTCCCATAGCCCTATAGGAGCTCCCATAGGCCTATGGGATGTCCTATAGACCTATCGTCAAGCCGTCTTACTATAAGCCTATGGGAGTTACCAGATCCTCCCTTGCTTTATAGTTACCTAATTAGGCAACTTAAATTCGTAGGTCCTAGGTTGGATCCTCCCTTGCTTCACGGTTGCCTAATTAGGTAACTCAAATCTAGGTATACTATATTCCAGTATTTAGTGGGGCGTATACAAAATACGGAAAATACTAGTCCCATCACTGTATAGTAGTATAGAGCTAAAGTTGTGCTTGCTCCTGAAAGAGCTATTGCCGGCGGGCGTCCCAACTACGTAGTCACGTAGTATCCGTTATGTCTAAAGTGAACATGGTTGACAAGCTGCAATCAATCCGGGGGCCGAAGAGATGGGCAATAGACCGTCCTAGACTTGAAGGAATTCAATCGACCGCCGACTGCTTTACATAGTGAGTTGGCATGATATCCCGATCCATAGCCCACGGTCGTTCCTATGATGGCCATACAACACAAGTGCTCTTCTAATCAATATCCAATCTCTCATGAAGGCCTTTTGAGGCGGCAATGAGGCCTCGCAATGGACACTCCATCTACAAGCAAATCTACAAGTAGAGCGTTTAATTATCTTTCATCTGGTTGCCAGTGAGTATAAAAAGCAAGCATTTCTCGCACTTACTGATAGTCATCATACATTTCTTTTTCAATTTAGGATTCAGTCACAAGCACGGCGAACATAAAAGCATACACACTGTTCACTAAATTCCCTTTTCCCACCCCGTATTCAAAATGTCCGACACGTTGGCAGTTCCTAGGATAGGCCAGGGACAAACCACCGAGTTCTATCTTCCTACAATCGGGCAAGCAAAGAGCGGAGCAAGCGGAGAGAAAGGTAGAAGAATTAGAGAAATGACAGCCAAGGACCTCCTCGGAGAGCGACTGCCTGATCCATTGACGTCATCGAAGTCAACAAAAAGCAGGACCGTTCACGCACATCTCATTTTTGTAGGACCACTTAGTCATTGGGATACTTTCGATGCAGACGTGCTCAAAGAATATCGAGATGCGTTTAGCAGCCAGCCGGGGGGCGTTCTGGATTGGGTGCCCGCAGATAATGAGCCAGAGCACAATATTTGTCGCAACGAGGCGATTATAGTCGGCGACGAGCACTCGCTACAAGGTAGATTCTCGGATCAAGCCTTGAAACAAGTCACATGTGTGCTGGTGGACCAATCTCGTGACATGCGATATGGTGACGCCATGACGGCCGGCTGCCAGGCCCAGGACAACCACCTCAGACTCCCAGACTTTGCTGCCAGTAAGATTACTAATGAAAGGGGCAAGCCAAAAAAGATTGAGCTTCGTGTTTTGGGGGAGTGCAAAGTGTTTTGGACTCATGATTTAAGGAACTGGGTCGACCCAATGGGTCAGCCAGAGCGTCGGCGTAGTGAATTCCGCAAAGTTCTAGGCATGATGAACCCCCTCAATTGTTATTTTCAGATTCTAACGGAATAAATTAGGCCAAACTGCCAACTACATGATGATAAACAAATTGAAGTATGGTTTTATCACGACCCACTGGGAAACTGTATTCCTGAAGCAAGTTAAGCGCAATGTACCGGACCCGAATAAGAAGGGCGATGTAATTTCAAGCTACGTCATGTACTATTCGAATCCTATCCATCATGATACAGTTCGGGATCGTAGCAGTGATGTTACGGTCAGAATGGGGCTGTGGTACCTATCCCGCAAGGGCTATGAGCTCCCAGACGGGGGTGCCCCGGATATTGATAAACAAAAGAACTGGATAGGAACAAACACGGATGATGATGCACCGGCGGTGCAACAGACCAACGTTACGACGCGGCGCCAGAAGTAAGTTTTTCTTAATTGTATTTGCGCATTTGTTTCGAATTTCAACAATTCAAGGCTATTCTCCAATTGTTGTGGTTGGAGACTGGTTTGGATTCAAAAAATGAAAACATTACGATTATACTTGCTAATTCTTTTCCTTCCAACGCAGGGATAAGGAATCATCAAACCCCAATGCCAGTCAATCCACTAACCCGCCAGCTGGATCTAGCAGCGCGGCATCTCATCATGGTCATACTAGGTCCGATCGTGGAGATCGAGAAAGTCGACGTGATTTACCGCACCACACCGTGCTCACGAATACAAAGAGTAGCAAGTCACAACCAACCAATACTGCCAGTGTTATAGAGATTCGCAAGTCGACGAAGGACAGAAACGTCTACAAATCGATGGACGGAACGATGAAAATTCCCGCTGGTTCACTTAAGGAATCCGAGAGAGGTGGTTTATATTTCTCAGACAAAGATAAAAAGAGAGTTTACGTCAAGATTGTCACGGGCTAATAGTACATATTCACTCGGAAGGAGTTGGGGCGGAAGAAGGAGTTTGAATTTGACTGCGATGTGGATTCCTGCGTTCTTGGGTTTCCTTGCGTTTGAGTTTCCAGTTATGTGTATTAAGGGTTCCTTGTATTTGGGTTTTCTCGGCGGCGTCTGCGTTCAGTATCATAGAAAGCGTTGAAGAATTATAGAAGGTGTTGGAGAAATGCAGATACTTGACTTCAGGAATATTTCTTTCTCAACTCATCTCATCTCATACTTTGCATTAACTAAACTCGTAGAGTGTCCCTTTCACCTTGGGACACTGAGTATCCGATATAGTATAAAACGACATAAAGAGATATAAGGCGAAGACGTCGTGATGTTTTCATTGCCCATGTCCAAATGTCATTTGCGTGGTGTGTCGTCTCTCTTCACGTGTACCTGAGCCGGGGTGTGGGTACTGTGGGGTAGCACTAGGACACGGACGTACAGTACTCCATCCAAATCTTGACAACTACATGGGATGGTACCCCATCTCTCATATTTACAAGTTGGCAGTCGAAGACAGCTTTTAAGAAGTCCTCGTAGTCTGATCCACTGAGCGGAGGCCCAACAAGCTCCCAGGTGTCTTCTCCAACCGTAAATCGGTGGCTGGGTCCCAAATATGTCGCAATTTCGCTGTCTTTCATTTTCGTGTCCTCTTGAACTGTCTCGGATATGGTATAATTCTTTTGTTTCGCTGCCGTCGCAATCAAGATTGTTCTTAATGGAGATTCAATAGTTGATACACTGCATATCTGTTGGGGGAATTACTTGTAACATAGCATATTGTTCCAACTGTTGGTTCGATATTCCACGGAATAACAGGTATATCGCACATATCCGAATCACATCAGTGGAGATATTAGGCATCATTCTCAGGCTACAGCACTCTACTCCTAAACACCATAGATGCCTACTTGAAGCCATTTACAGAGTCCCTTCCGCGCAAAGAATTCATATCAATCTTAAGTAATTTGTTACAAAACCCAACGCTCGTCCCCATATTTACCCCCTCTATCTTGAACCAACCTGTTAGGCTGCGAACTTAACCTATAGGTAGGTTGGGTACCCGCTGGGTTGGGGTACCCATAGGTAGGTTACAGGGGCTGATTTTTACCTATAGGGCGGGTTGGGACGGGTAACTTAACCTATTTAGGTATTACAGGCCCATTTAGGGTATATGCCATCCCTAATTGGGTAGGCGGACGGTAGGAAAACCTACCTATAGGTACCTACAGTATAGGTAGGTTGGAGATGGTAATTACCCACCTATGGGTACCTAGTTCGCAGCCTGCAACCTGTAGGTAAATTTCAAAAATAGACTAACCTTGCGGTTACGAGCATATATATACCCTTCTTCCCAGTCGATATGGTAACTATCTTATCGTTAGCCAAATCGAACTTTATCATGGATATCAACTAACCATCTCTTTTTGGTTTTATCGTAAAGTAGATTTCTCATTGCTGGGTCGTGGGAACAATACACGCATGAGCTTAATATCTATGTGAAAGGTGGGTATGACTTTATCTCTTCTAAAAGTAAAACATTTCAATCTTCATTGTAGCCACCATGTAGTTTCGCTTCGATCATATTGTAGCAGAATAGCAAGTTCCTAAGAGGCCACATCCTGTTTTCTGTGGGCAAGTCCGAGAGGATGTGGAAAAGGCTTATACGGTAGTCGAGAATATTATAGGAAGCAAGCTGCCAATTAAGGACAAGTACGTACAACCTCAACTCATCTCTTTCTCCGCAGCTTCTTGCCGGCGGCGCATCTCGGCAAGAAGTCGTGCTCGTACCCTACCACCAAAAAGCAATTCATTATCCTGCGTTGCAGAGCATGCCTGCAGAACATAATTTCCTTTCCTCAACGCCTCTCGAATTGTACGCTGGTGTTTCGCGAATGGCAATGTCCCAGTGTCCATACCAGACAAACTGTCGAGATGGAACTGTCGATGATCGTATTTGAGTTGATCCGCAAACGAAGGGCTCTTCAATGCCGGTACGTACTCGTAAAGGTAGCCCAGTTGACAACCAAGGTATGAAAACAAATCCGGTTCACAGTCCAAAAAGCCATCGATGAGAGAATCAACAAGATCTGGTAGTAGTGGATAACGGCTTGTTCTATCATCGATGTGTGTTGGGAGCTTATAATTCCATTCTGCGGCTGGTAGAAGTATTGTTGGGTCTTCGCATTGTTCTGTTCGACTATTTTTGTCAAGAGTTTTGGTCGGAAGAAGGCGAAGGTGAGTTTTTGTTCCTAATCGAAAGCCGATGTCCGAAGGATTATGCCCAACAATAGACCATCCATTTTGTACTAATAATTGCGCAGCTGCTTCGATATTGTCGACAAGTAAATGGAAATCAAAGACAACAATTGGGACTCCATAGTGGCGAAGGGCATCCTCGAACCAGACAACCGATGGAATTTTATTGTTATGCAACAAGTAATATGGGGAGAATCTTGAATTTGATATTTTGGCCATGATGGATAAAGCTCTAAGAAAGACAACGAATAATATAATATAGATATAATAAAAAGAATAATGATTATTTATAAGCATACGGAATTATAGGAGGCGGTGCGCTAGTTTTGCTAGGATCAACACGAGTAACAGAAGATGTCGATTTCGTAGTTCCAAGAGATGGAACAAAAGCCGCGCGATCGGAACTCAAAAAGGATACAACCCACTTTTCAGTTGACAAGAGGACGAATCACACCTATTACATCAGGCATGGTTCACGGGTAGAAATAGAAATTCTTGCCCCCCCAGTCCTTTTCAAAGAGCCCTTTGACGAGACAATCATGATCGGCGGAGTCAGAGTGCTCAAGCCTACTCTTATTTTGCAAACCAAGTGCGGATCCGTTTTCGGTCGTTCTACAGATAGCAAGAGAGCGTCAGACGCAGATGATATCAAATACCTTCTCGCATGGTGCGTTAAAAATGGCTTTTTACCTACTTACGACGAAGTTTCTAATGCAACCGATGAATTTGTGGCATTGTTTATCAGTCAATACGGCAGAAAGAATCTTTGGGTAAACGCTGGATTCGATTTCACAAGGGGACGCTTTCCAAGGCAACATTAAAGAGTAAAGAGATGGATAAATAAGAATAACTGATGAAATTGGAATTTATATATAGGGTGTCCACAAGAAAGAGTTGAGGAGAACGTACATTTGACTGGGATGTGGATTTGTTTGTATCTGGGTTTTATTTGTATCTGGGTTTTATTTGTATCTGGGTTTTATTTGTATCTGGGTTTTATTTGTATCTGGGTTTTATTTGTATCTCGGTTTTATTTGTGTCTCGGTTTTCCTTGCGTTTGGGTTTTCAGTTATTTGTATCTGGGTTTTTCTTGCATTTGACTTTTCGGGAGGCGTTGTGGATTATAGAAAGCGTTGAAGAAATATAGAACTTAGAAGGCGTTGAAGAAATGCAGACAGTCATTTTTGGGACACAATTCTTTCTCAACTCATCTCATACTCTTGTGCCAGCATAAATAAACGCGCAGGTTCTCCCTTTCACTTTGGACTGAAAATTTGACATAGCATAACACAACTTGAAGAGATAAGGCGACTTGCCAGTGGGACACTTGTTGTCCGGCGAATGTCCTAGAGGATCGGAGACACTTTGATATCTTCATCGTCCAGCTATCTTTGAGATGTAGTCGTCAGCTTTTCACGTACTCTCCAGAGAAGAAATAACAGACCGATCTACGATAATGTGTCGAAGACGTCGTGATGTTTTCATTGTCCATGTTCAAATGTCATGGTGTGTCGTCGGTCTTCACGTGTACCTGCACCGGGGCTCACGGGGGTGTGAGGTGTGGGCACTGTGGGGTAACGCTAGGACAGAGCGGCCCGAGATACAGAAGTACAGTACATCATCAGCGATAAGTAAAGGAGCCGAGTCTCGTACGGAAAAGCTTGTTCCATAATTATCCATTATTATCCAAGTAAACTTACTATCGCCGAACATTCAACCACATCCACGTCCACGTCGTCCACTACCACCAATCTCGATCTGCAATGCCAGAGAACCATGCCGTCGGTTTTCTGTCGCTCCCCCGCGAACTTCGCGATCAAATTTACTTTTATCTGTTCCCCCCAAATCTGCTCGTAGTTCCTTTCCCAAGACGCAACTTCGACGCCCGGACCGAGGCCATACATTTCGACCTCTATCTATACGACGAGACAGCCAATGCCATCAATCCGACTCTATACAAACCCCACCGACGGGTCGATGATCACACTACTTACATCAGCCTCTCCATCCTGCGGGTCAATCGACTAACGCACCGCGAAACAAAAGCCCTATTCTGGTCTCGAGCTACTTTCGCCTTTCGCGAGCAGCAAGATGTTATCGATACCCTCAAGGGCATGAACCAGATCGCAAGCCGTATGATCCAGCGTGTTACTCTCGATGTGTCGCTGGCGAAAATGCGGGGGAAGCCGTTCGCAAAAGCAATCAACATGCTGGCGTCGCGCGCGCGGCTAGGGGAGTTGAAGTCTATTATGCTAACCATTTCGCCCATGGATTTCGGCGATATAATCCGACGTCGAGAGGATATACATATGTTTCATTTGACCGACCGGTGGAGGAACTATGGTTACGACGAGCTGCTGTGTTTCCTGCGGGAGGTGTCGTATAATCAGAATTGGCAGTGCGAGAGAAGTATACAAGTTACGGGGGTCAGTGACTGGGAGGATATAAAGCAGAAGTCGAAACGATTAGGGAAGGGGTTGAAATATATGTGGATGAGGTGGGCAGCCCAGGAGATGCATTGTTCGTGGGGAGGGAAGTTCTTTTTGGGGGACCGCTTGATTTGGGAGAATTATGAGCCTATTGAGCCACCTGAACATCAGGGTCGACCACCGCCCCCGTCGCCCATCTGTGTCACGACTCCACCGAAGTCATGTTGATTGTGGGGTTATGACTCGACCTACGATACTCCAGCGATGAAGGAGCGAGGAGCTGTTATTGTCGATTGAGTCATGCGTACAACGACCATGTGCCCTTCTCTACAGGTATTTCTCACGAATTTGATGATACAGTAGACTTTCCTATACTATAAAATTTCATAATTCTAGATACGGTTTAAATCTACTCTATATGACCTATCTATCTATATCTTTGAGTGTTGTAACCAAAAAGCAAATTAGGATCTTCTTTGATGCACCAGCCTTCCCTTTACCCATACTTTGAGCGTGTTCCTATCGTCACCATTGAAGAGCCACTTGGCTACTCTCTCGTCCCAGTTCTCCCACCCGAATATATCCACAGGCCCAGTCTGTCCGCTTGCCACTTGCTCCTCATCTGAAACAGAGCCCAAACCGACCAACTGTGCATCCCACTCCATGCCCTCCTCAAATCCACCAACCTTATCTTCCAGTCCCACCACTTTCGCACCCCCCTTCGTTGCCAAATACAGCACTTCCTCTACACTCAACTGATCCCTCGCCTGGCCCTCTTCCCCAGCAGCCACACACCTACTAACCATACTAGCCTGTCTCGCCGCCTCCAACACACTCGCACTATACCCACCACTTACATCCGTCCCCAGCCCCACCGTCAACCCCCTATCCATCAACCTTCTCACCTTCGCCATCCCCGACGTCAAAGCCGAGTTACTCACCGGACAATGGCTAATCTTCCCATCTCTCTCTTTAATCAGCTGGATCTCTTTTTCTTCCAAATGCACCGCATGCGCTAGAATCGTCTTCGATGTCAATAACCCATGATCATCATACACACTCGCGTAATCCCTACACACAGGGAACAACTCCTTCACCCACGCGATCTCATTCCTATTCTCCGAGATATGTGTCTGGACAGGCAAACCCGTCTCCTTATGCAATTTCCCCAGCGCCGTCATCAGCTCCGACGAGCAACTCGGTGCGAAACGCGGCGTAATGATCGGACTGATGAGTTCGCGGGCCGGATCGATTTTGTGGATGTGATCTATGCACTGCTGCGTGCATTTGAGTGATTCCGCGGCGCTTTCGTCGCGGTAGTAGTCGGGCGACGAGGAATCCATGCAGCAGCGGCCGACAAAGGCGCGTTGTCCGTATTGAAGACAGAGGTCCGCGAGGAGGTTGGTGGAGGGCACGGATATGGTGGCGTAGTAGGCGGCGGTGGTGGTCCCGTGGGAGAGGGTACGTTGGATGCAGCGGGTGTAGACCAGGGACGCTTTAGATGCGTTGGAAAGACTGCTTTCCATGGGGAAGGTGTAGGTGTTTAGCCAGTCTAGGAGGGTAGACTTCCCGAACAGCCCGGCGTTGGGGTACTGAGAGGCATGGATATGAGTATCTGTAATCTCGTGAGCTACTGTTCGTACTGAAAGTCCATAATCTCACAACGCTCCTTCCGAAACGCTAGAAGTCCATACCTATAAAACCCGGGAAGTAAAATTGGCCCTCTGTCGCCTCCAGAACCGCGACGTCACCTGTTTTCCAACCAAATTCTGGCAGCACATTGTTTTCCGCATCTTCTAGAGAACAATCTTTGGCAATTTTTACAATAATACCATTCTCATCCACGAGAACAGCTGCGTTGTACAAGATTTCTAGCTTATCGAGGCTCTTACAATGGATGAAGGTTCCCAAAAAGAGATGTCGAGATTTTGAGCTGGCTTTGACCTGAGACAGGGTGGTCATGATGTACAATTGTGGCTGGGTAGACAGCAAAAGCTACAACAATCGTATGAAGTGCAACAGCGATATTTTGAAAATGTAAATCAGAAGTTAAGAGCTTTTTTGCAGAATAAAAATGGGGAAAGTCAATTTGAAATAACAAATTGAAAGTTTGTTCGTTTCAAAAAGAGCAATCTTGTACTTGTACAGTAGCTACGGCCAACTCCGACGGGCGGGAAGCGGCTTAAGGCTCGGTCATTCGGTTCGCGGCGCTTGTGCTCAGCCCCTATAATGTGAATCTACAGTGAATCACTCGCTAAAAGATAACGGTGGGGGTTCTGTGCATCCGAAATATAGCAGGAGGTCATTTGGCATTAGCATACAAATGCTTGGACGTGTCTTCATAATCTACGTAAAACTCCTCGCAAAAGCCCCAACTCTATCGCTCATAAATACAATAATAGTACTATATACTTGCTCGTCGTGGAGCCATGGTTCTGCGCAACGCCTTTTTCTCCTCTGTCTCATCACCCAATGGAAGGATTCCTTGATCTCTCATCTTTGCTAGATACTCCTGTCCAAATTTGTACCCCACTTGATAAATCTCATCGAATTTGCCGAAATCAAGAGTTCCATACTCGTCTATCGGTGGTCTCATGTAAAGACATCCCGGTGTTGTCTTGGCTCGTTCGAGCGCGTCTACACTGGACACGTACGCCAAACGTGCTTGAATTTCGGCCAGCGTAGGGGGATTTGGGTAGGATGAGAATGGATTCCACCGATTCGCAAAGGCCCAAAATCCGGAAAGTGAGTCGCCAAAGTTCTGCGGTGTGTTGTCGTCAAGACTTCCTACATCAATGGCGAATATAATGTCTGCTCCTAGAGATTTCATGTGGGCAACAGTGAGATTATCAACGTAGCCTCCATCCAAGAGCATACTGCCTTCGTCACAAAGGGGCGGAAGGAGTCCCGCAAGAGACATTGATGCTCTCACGTACCGCCATGCATAACCGCTAGTGTGGATTTCCGACCGACTTTTACTGATATTCGTAGTATTGCAGTAAAACTCCAACCAGAAATCTTCAATTTGGGTATTGCCGAAAGTTTTGAAAATGCCGCGATTGAATTCATGGCCTGTGGTGTAGGATGCAGAAGGATAGGTCAGGTCTAGGGCGAAACGCCACATGCTAGCCATACGCCCTGCGAACTTCTTCGCGCGTCCATACATTGGGACGACGTCTGCATCACGAGCATACAACGCGCCAATAAATGAACCGATCGACGTTCCACCAATTATATCAATTGGAATACCTGATTCTTCCATTGCTCTGATAATGCCAACTTGTGATATGCCTCGAGCACCACCACCACCCAAAACAAGACCAATCGACTTGCCACAAAGACGTCTTGCGATCCGGTGGAAGTCACCCTTAAAAGGTGTTTCTGCAGAGTAGAGAGGCGTTTGCCTCACACGGCGAGAAGTATATTTCTGAATCTCGGCCTGAATAACTTGGACACGCTGCTTCAATGCAGTTCCGAATTTCCTTGTCTGTGGGTGAACTGGAACAGCACTGGTTCGGAAATCCATTTGCACATGATGATGGCCACCATTTATCCATACTCGATTCCTCAACCAAGCTCGCGTAACACCTGGTGCAGCAAAGCGGTCGCTGTGTAATAAAACCAGTTCCTTCCTCGCGGTGGTCTTCATTCCCAGTAAAAACCGTTCATACTCTCCAATTGCAGGTGAACCCTCAGCTAAACCGACCAGGAGAATACAATCAGCCTGGCTGATACAGGTCTGGGTCCATGGAGAATTGACGTTTGTATCTACGTATGGCATTAGCAAGAGCATTAGACGAAGACTACAGTCAGAAGTAAGATATATATTCGCAACCAGGAAAACCTTAGTGCTGAATGTTATCCTGATCATTGGACAGAGTAACATTGATTGTTTATCATCCATCAGACAGAATCATGGGATAGTCTGTAGCTTACCTGCGACGTACAGCACCAAGCCATACTTCTCCTCGAGATCTGCAAGGTATTGCGAGAGTTTGAGTTTTCCCATGCGGCTGAATGCATGTCTACCAAGATGATTCAATATCGCAGCCTGGTTGAGGGACGTGACACCATTAGTTGCTCCAATCTGGGTAAGAGCATTCATCAAACGACTGCCAAACTCGACAACGGGTACACCAGCTGTCACCGGCAGAATTGCCACAGTTCGAAGATTGACGGTAGAAGATACCTTGTCATTAGTAGCACCAGTGACTTTCTCCTTCCCTTGAACGAATACTGGATCTTCGACTAAAGCTCGCATCCGCGATGCAATGATCTTCGAGATTTTGATTGTGATACCAGGATGCTCCTGGGCGAGACTATTGAACAAGGTCTTTGGAAATTTAGCCAGTTCAGTGTCTCTAATAGCATGAAGCGTAGCCGGTCGCGCAGACTCCGTCATAACCTCAAGCTCTCCAACACTCTCCCCCTGACCGTACTCGCCGACAACTTTCATACCAGCTTCGTCGTTGTTGACCACAAGTCGAAGACGCCCATTCAAAACTATGTATATGGCATCGCTATCATCGCCTTGATGATAAATGACTTGACCTGCATTAACCTGGACCCATTCAAGCGCAAAGTCGATGTGAAGGATGAGTCGTGGGAGAAGGCTAGTGAGACGCTTTGCCATAGTCAAGAGTACGACGGGATACTTCTCAACTATTCTTTCAAGCGATGTTCTGGGTAAGAATCCTACGTAAACATCTGTTTTCGCAACAACGTCTATAAATGAACGGTAAGAAGATATAGTTCCAATATAACCAGCGATGCCACCGGGCTTGATCAGCGCCAAGCTTTTCCTACCACCGGTTTTGCGCTTTTTATTCTCATTTCCTGCGGTACCAAAGACAGATGCATGCGAGCGCGAGGACCCGGTCTTTGTTCGTGAGAGAGTGGGAAGAGTATCATCGCCGTTTTGTTTAGCAGCAGAATTTCGGAAAGATTGTCCAAGAACCATAGAATCAGAATTTTCGTCCACGGCAACGCTCACGTCAAGAAAGCCATCGATGACATAGTAGAGCCCAGGGTTTCTCTCTCCTTGTTCGACCAGCACAGAGCCTTTTGGGAAGTAAACAATTTCTACTTCGTCTTTGAGTTCTTGAGCAAGGCCTTGTGTGCTAGGATACCCGCCAGCGCTGATCCCACCTGAAGTCATAGATTCGTTATCGTCTACAGACCCTTCATATGGGTCAATAAATCCAAATGCATTCGTTGTAAAAAATGCCTTTTGCCGTCTCTGGTCATATGATACGAGTCGAGGGGAAGCCTCAACAGAATCTGACATTCGAAGCGCTTGTTTAGTGTTCGTAAGACCAATGGCCTTAAATATGCACTCTAGAATGGATCCTCTGAACATGCCATCCTCATCGACTGACTCTTGGCGATGAAGAGTGTTGCGTGGATTTGCCGGCCCATTAAATGGGTTAAAAGTCTTTTGTGATAGAGGGCTTACCATGTCATGATGCCATACTTGTGGGCCTAACTCTTGCTTTAAACTTGATGCTGGCTTCCGTCCGCCATATCTTGACATCTGGATGTTTGTGAGTAGATCTCCCGGACTCGGACTGACACCCGTGTCATTGATCGGGGCTTCGAAGACACTTTGAGACAAAGCTGGAGACCCTTTGGCCGAGGAAGCATGAATCGTAGCTTCTTTTCTAAGACTATTGCTAGATCTTCGACGTCGGCCAGCAGCAGCATTGTGTAAAGCAATTCCTTTGCTGCCTTCTTCGACGCCCGTCCTTTCTCTCTCGCGATTGAATTTCTCCTTCAGGCGTTCAAGTGCATCTCCGCGGAGGAAGTTTGGCAGTTCATAAGTCGTGTATTTGTTCATGTGCTTTTCCGTACGCAGTACTTCGCTGGTCAGACCAAGGTACGAATGTCCTGTAGCGAGCGTAACTCTTTGGAGTCTTGTTAAAATGACCTGAACTATATGTGCTGTAGCCTTAGGATAAACCCTAGTCAAGCGCCGAAATGCGCTGGCTGGGATGATGGCAATCGTAGTATCAACAGTAGCTCTTGCTACAATGTCGGGATGAACAGAATTTGTCTTTAGTCGTTTTGGCTTCGGGCGTCGAGAGCGTATCTCTGCAGCAGCATCTAGGGATAAAGGCGGTATTTGGGGCAACGTTCCGTTCGCAGTCGGGCTGGTAGCAGTGCTTGCACGCCGGTGTCTATCTTCTAAATGGCCATCATGGCTAGGAGCACCATATATCGGGCTAGTGGGCAGGGATGGTGGAGCATCATGGCTGTGACCGAACACGTGCGGACTATCATTGCGGTAGGGAGTACCGGAAGAACTAGCGTCAAAGGCATCATCACTAGAGTGTCTTAATTTGACATCTTCTGTGAATAGTGAGAGTATGGAGAACAGGGACGACATGGGCGCACCATTCCTGACTTCAGTTAACAGCTGATAGCCTTGATGTGCACCTCGTCGTGGATTATCGGGGCCGCTGTCGGAATCATCTCGTTCATAAGACATAGGATCAGAGTCCGATTCGTGGCTCTCCCGAGACGATTTCACAAATATCTCCACAAGACCATCTACGACCAAACAAAAGCCCTTCTCCTCCTCCAGGTTTAAGGTCTCGCCGGCTATGAGCTTTCTTGTTTGCATGGAACGGGTAAGTTCATGGAAGACAGGGCGCTCTAGGTAACCAAAGACTTTAATAGCACTTAAAAATTCATCCAAATAATTAGAGAATCCTGATTTCGACCCTTCTTCTTGTGTATCCGGATAGAGATCTATTTGAGGTTCCTTTCTCTGAGGCTCTGGGGGCAGTCGTGAGTACATGTTGAGGAATCGATAACGAACGAACCAACTCATGGTTGACACGAAAGCTATTACAATCAACATCCTACGCAATAGGTCAGTAATGATGTGCATATGAGAATAGGGGCAATCATACAGAGTGGTGGCATTCATGGTAAACGTCAAGCTTGTGGAGAATAGAGTAAAAAGAAACGTTGGCATTGTAATCGTGGTAAAGGTAATTACCCAGTATAGAATTCCTGGAATCACCTTAATGAAGAATAAAGCCATCCTGCCGAATACTCCCAGTAGAGAACCAGGAGCTTCCAAATCAGCTTGGTTCGACATGCTGGTGGCCACGGCCACGGCCGAAGCTATCGTCGATTCCATGGAGCTCATCGAGCTTTGGGCAAGGGAGGATGTCGTCTGAGAGGACATGTTTGCGCCGAGAGTCAAATGCTTTAGCAGAATCGGTGCTTATTGCCATTAACTCCAATTTCGGATGTATAGCATTTCCATCTTCGATCCTAGCCAGTAGTTGTTGTTTTGGAAGACCACATTACTGAAGTGGGAGGAAATAATTGATTTCTTGACTTCGGAATTCACAAGCTTCAACTGGAATCTGAAAGCACAAGTCAGCCACGCCAAAGTGAACGTCACGGCTCGGCACCAATAAAAAATATTCCGACTTTTAGCGAGACCATCCCACCACCACCCCTCGCCATCCAGATTGTGACTCTTCAGAAAGACGTCTATCACGAACAAATTCTCAGACGCTATAAAGAAGAGTACAACGTGGTCGGCCCAACACCACTTTCCTGAAATCTGCGCCCGCACACGTAAAGAGCGACGAAGCTCAACAGGAACACAGTTTTCACTTCCCGCGCACAGCAGCGCAAACAGCCGCAACCATGTCTCTCACAAATTGCCGCTTCTACGAGGAGAAGTACCCAGAGATCGACAGCTTCGTGATGGTGAACGTAAAGCAGGTAGGCAATAAGCTAGCGCGCCATTTCACCTTGGGACAATGCTAAATTTCAGTCTCATAGATCGCAGAAATGGGTGCCTATGTCAAGCTCCTCGAATATGATAACATCGATGGCATGATTCTCCTCTCAGAATTGTCTAGACGTCGTATTCGAAGTATTCAAAAACTTATTCGAGTTGGCCGGAACGAAGTCGTTGTTGTTCTCAGAGTCGACAAGGAAAAAGGTATACTGAAGCGGAGAAGCTATGATCAATGCGGTAGCTAATTGTCTGCAGGTTATATCGATCTCTCAAAACGAAGAGTGTCACCGGAGGATATTGTGAAGTGCGAGGAACGTTACAACAAGGGCAAAATGGTACACTCGATTATGCGCCACGTCGCTGAAAAGACCAAACATCCAATCGAGGATCTATATGAGAAGATCGTCTGGCCGCTGAACAAGAAATTTGGACATGCTGTTGATGCTTTCAAGCTATCCATAACGTAAGTGGCTCTCTGCGTCCAAAACCATCGATTAAGCTCACAATTTGAAAAGAAATCCAGATACTTGGCAGGAAGTTACATTCCCTAACGATGTCATTGCGGATGAGTTGAAATCATATATTGGAAAGCGTCTTACACCACAACCGACCAAAGTCCGAGCCGATGTGGAGGTTACGTGCTTCGGATATGAGGGTATCGATGCAGTCAAGACTGCTTTGAGGACGGCCGAGGCAAGAAATACCGCCGACAACCAGGTTAAAGTCAAGCTCGTCTCGCCACCTCTCTACGTTCTTACAAGTACTTGTTTGGAGAAGCAAGTGGGAATTTCGACGTTGGAAGCAGCAATTGTTGATATTCGGAAAAACATTGAGGGCGCAGGTGGAAACTGTGTAGTGAAGATGGAGCCAAAGGCGGTTACGGAGAACGACGATGCTGAACTCCAAGCATTGATGGAGAAGAGGGAACGAGAGAACGCAGAAGTTAGTGGAGATGAGAGTATGAGCGAAAGCGACGAAAACCAAGTGGAGGTCATGTAAAATCAGTCTGGGAAGGATACATCAAAAGCATTCTAATCTTGCCTAAAATTTGGCCAGGCGATTTGTGTGCATTGCAGGCGCATAGAAAGAGTTGAATGGCGCTTGGAACTAAAATAAAAAGAGAATCCATAAGCTCTTCTTACATGCATTATTCAACTCATTGCTAGGTACTGACTTTTGGTGGTGGTGAATGCTAACCTTAGCCAACGGACAAGGCTGAGAGATTTCGTTAACTCGCATATTTTCCACCCAACCCGAGATCTTTTTGCTGATGGATAAAGCTTTGCAAAAGAATGTCACAACGTCTCTTCTCCACGATAAAGGGAGCCAAGGTGCCCAAATTCTTGACTGAGTTTACATACTACAGTTTTGCGTTGGTATCATGGGTTCCTGCAGTGATTTTCTTCAATGACCATGTTGCCGCCTTTCAATTCGTCAATGGACCATCAATGTACCCATTTCTGAATAATAGCTACAATGAAAGCCGGACCAAAGACTGCTGCTTTGTCGATAAACGCAGTCCATACAAAGATCTACAGCGGGGCATGCTTGTTTCATTTTGGTGAGGATTTAAAGCTCGTTTTCAATGTATAGCCTTACACTTTGCTAACCACTTATCAGGAGTCCGTCACATCCTGACACAATGAGCGTCAAAAGAGTCATAGGCCTTGAAGGAGATAGAGTCTATACTAGAGCACCATACCCATATCCTTACGCAGATGTTCCAGCTGGACATGTTTGGCTGGAGGGTGACAATGCGGGCCCCAACAAGAGCCTGGACAGTAATCATTATGGACCTATTTCCATGAGTCTGATCACTGGGCAGCTTAAATATATCGTCTGGCCTCGTTCTAGCTTTGGCCACATCCGATGGTGGGAATTCAAGGGGAAGACAAGAGTCATAAAGGGATGGAACACAGGATGAAAGCGGGAGTCTTAGGAGATTCACACAACGGTTCATGGTTCATTGCTCACTAATAGTCAGCAGCGATAGCCGATGCTATGGTACCTGGCAGTGCAGAATGAGGGGCACTATGGCAGATAACGAACCAAAACGATATTACCATCAAAATCAACTATGTTGACGGATACGGAGCAGCTCGGGCACCGTTATTGTCCATTGCGGCATATGTGCTAAATACTATTGCGCAAGGATGAATTACGGTTCGATAAATAGACACATCTGAATATCAGTAAAGTTGATTTTGCCGCGATGTTGAATAATTGGTGCCTCAGCCTTGTTCAGGCATCACAGCCGCGGAAGCTTCCGGCGAAGAAAAAAAGTTGACTAGAACGATTATCATGTAAATTTCAGCAATACTTATCGTCATCCGGATCTCACCCCAACATTTCGAAGGAGACTTTGCACCGATTTTTGTATCCGGGAATCAGGAAGGCGACGACGCAATTGACATTGGGGAAGGGCCATGTCCCTAGCCTCTCGTGTTGCCAACCTGTTTTCCTCCGGATCTGCAGGTTCCTCGACAGATACCCGCAGCGCATTCGGATTCGCGGATGATGGACTGCAAGAGGGGCAGGGAGACTTTGCTGAAGGTAGAGCTGGAACGGGCCATATTAGATCGAAAACCATGGCACCGGAAAAGGATGAAGAGGAGGCACGACCGCCTTATTTACATGTGAGATCATGACGTTGACTTAGCAAGCAAATTACTGATTTTGATAGTCTATGATTGCTGGAGGCCTAGGTGGAACGACTGGAGATCTATTGATGCACTCTCTTGACACAGTCAAAACTCGTCAGCAGGGCGATCCCCACTTCCCACCGAAATATACAAAACTATCGTCATCTTATTCTACAATTTGGCGGCAGGAGGGCATACGGCGAGGCTTATACGGAGGATGGCTTCCTGCTATGCTTGGGTCGTTTCCGGGTACCATTATCTTTTTTGGAACCTATGAGTACACCAAGAGACATATGATAGATTATGGCATTACCCCGCAGGTTGCATATCTTTCGAGCGGTACGTTCATGGAGCAGACTGATTATTTCACAAACTGATTTGTATATAGGCTTTGTCGCTGACTTCGCCGCTTCTTTCGTATATGTACCATCCGAGGTTCTTAAAACTCGACTACAGCTCCAGGGGCGATACAATAATCCATTTTTCCACTCGGGTTACAACTACAAGGGCACAGTGCATGCGGCTCGTACAATAGTAAAACAAGAGGGTTTCTCGGCGCTCTTCTATGGTTACAAGGCGACTATTTTCCGAGATTTGCCGTTTTCGGCATTGCAGTTCGCCTTTTATGAGCAAGGACAAACCTGGGCAAGGCAATGGAAGAAAAGTCGAGATATCGGACTGCCACTAGAACTTTTGACAGGAGCGGCAGCAGGTGGACTCGCTGGAGTAATGACATGTCCCTTGGACGTAGTTAAAACAAGGATTCAGACTCAAGTCAACGGATCGGAACCCTCGCTCAAGCTTGCGCCAACGAGTAATCCTACGTCACATGCTACTAATAGTAGAGCAGTGCCAAAGGGCCCTATGAAGCAACAGAACCGATCTATATCGACATCATCACCCTCAACACATACTCCTCGTCCCGGCTCCGCTATTCTTGATACATCTTCGGTCCCTACTGGCCTCAAGCTCATCTATAAGACTGAGGGAATAGCTGGCTGGTTTCGAGGCGTAGGACCAAGGGCTGTTTGGACGAGTGTACAAAGCGGTACAATGTTGTTCTTGTATCAATACATACTAAAACAACTTGACGGATTGGGTGCATCACGAGATAGCGAACTGGAGATATAATAGTAAGGTAGGTGATGACAAGAGCGGATTACGACACGGAATGTAGGATTATGTACACAACTTCAGCATTGGGCGGCGTTCAGAAGTCAGCAAAAATAGACGAATAGATCTTCACTTCATCATACATCCGCAGGCTGATTGTGGCTTTTCTTTTCTGCAGCTCGGAAGCTGATATTTCGCCCCCCTTGCGTGACACGGCAGGCTAGCAGGCTAGTAGCACGAAGCTGCACGATGAGAAGTCTCCACTCGGTGCACCCGTGTCTTGCCTTAACGAAAACCGACGTTTAAGCAAGCCTCGGAACAAATTTAACCTTAGCTACTTTTCTGGGTCCACTGGGTTGACAAATTGTGAGCGTCCGGATACGAGGCTTTATGACGGTATCCCCACATTAAATGTTGACCGTCTTTAAGAAGCTTAAGTCAAGTAAACGGTGGCATTGAAAACCAATACTTTCCTATTATTAGTATTCTCCAGCTCGTATATGTCAACTTTGTCAAGTCGTGCTGTGGTGCTACCATGATTCCGAAGTATACCCTGCCTGGTGCGTAAGATGGGGGTCCGGCAATGGCTTAGAGTGCTTCTCTTGGCATTCAGATTTTCAGCCAGCCAACCTGGTTATCGTAAGTTAGTAACGTCGTATGAAGATCAGCCGAAGTCAATTGATGCTTATAATGAGCTGGGTAGTCCCCTTAGATGTGCTCTTGCTCATCTCAAACATATCTTACAATGTTGTTCTTCAATCACGCCCTCGTTGTCGCTGGTCTCTTTGGTGGAGCATTGAGTGCTGTGGAGTGGAGCAAGGACCAATGGGACGCAATCATTGTTGGTGCTGGGCCTGCGGGTATCATAGGTTTGTTGACATGAAAGTTCTACTTTGCTTTTTACGTAGGCTGATGTCGGAGTTTAGTCGCTTCCAGGCTTGCCGAGGCAGGTCTCAAGACATTATTGCTTGAGGGAGGAGGGGTATCATACGGGGTCACTGGGGGTGATCTTGATGCACGACGACCAGTAAGTCTCTGTCTTTGAAACCGTAGACAGTCTCTAACACATTTCAGGGTTGGCTTGCCGGCACAAACCTAACAAGAGTCGACGTTCCGGGACTCTACTCATCCATTTTCGGTGACGGTGGACATCTCATGTGTCAAGGCGTCGTGAACGCGTATGGGGGATGCACCATTGGCGGAAGTTCAGCTATCAACGCTGGCTTATTCTTCGAGCCTCCTGCTTCTGATTGGGACTTGTATTTCCCTGAAGGTGTAAGTTATTTGCCGGTAGAGCCACTCGTCTTGGTGCATTGAGACTAATTTCGGCGCAGTGGAAATCTACAGACATGGACGCAGCAATCCAAAGACTTTATGCTAGCCAACCATCTACCAATTTCACTTCTCAAAATGGCGTTCGATACCTACAATCAGGTTACGATGCGGCCAGGAAGTGGCTGGTTGACGGACTTGGATACAAGGACGTAGACATCAACGCACAAGCGGATGACAAGACCAAGGTGTTTGGACATCCTATCTACGACTATTCAAATGGACAAAGAGGTGGTCCAGTAACCACTTACTTGCAGACAGCTCTCAAGCATGAAAAATTCCATCTGGAGGCGTCCACCCAAGTGCTGCGGGTTGAGCGAAATGGTGATCACGCTACTGGTGTGATAGCTATGGTGAATGGATCCGAAACTTTCGTCGCTCTTACTCCCACTGGTAGAGTGATTTCATCCGGAGGTGCCCTACAAAGTCCCGGTCTTCTGATGCATTCTGGAATTGGGGATCCAGCAACTCTAACGAGCCTTCAGGCTGCTGGGAAATTGTCCCGAAATTTGACTAGCAATGACTGGATCAATTCCACATCCATTGGAGCTGGTCTCTTTGATAACCCTAATACATTCATTGAGCTGCAAGGCCCTACCATCGAGGCTTATAACTACGTTTACGATAATCCACCGGCAACAGATAAAGATCTATATCTAGGTTCGCGTAGCGGTCCCTATGCTACTGCTGGACAGACTTCTGTTTTCTGGAATACTATCACACATAATGATAGCACCATTACTGGCTGTAAGTACACTCTATCTTACTATCGACACACATCCGATTTCACCACTTTATGACCAGGGGCATTCGCCTCCGCTCTCCAGCACTGATACTCAACATAACTCCTTTACCCACACCACAATCTTTCCAAGAAAGCACATACTGACATTCATTCTCCCAGTGCAAGGAACCATCGGTCCAGCCGGCTACTCCGGCTTCACCAGCAACACCACCATCACCCTCAACATCTACGGAACCTCCGGGCTCCTCTCCTCCGGCCGCGTCCTCCTCGACAACAACTTCATCCCCGGCTCCTCCGGCGACGTGTACTACTCCAACCCGCGCGACGCCCACGACATCAGCACCTTCATCTACGAAATATTCCAGGGCCTCCCCGGCTCCGGTCTCACGCCCCTGAACATCCCTCAAACAGCCACGCGCGAGGAAATCGAGACGTACATTACCACTTGGTCGCCGTATGCGCGCGGACAGGTCAATCACTGGAGCAGCAGTTGTAGAATCGGGGCGTGTGTGGATACGGATACGAAGGTGCTGGGGATGAGTAATTTGCATGTGGTGGATGCGAGTATCGTCGCGCCGTTGACGGTGAATCCGCAGTTTGGGGTTATGGCGGCGGCGGAGAAGGCGAGTGAGAGGATTTTGGCGTTGATGGGCGTTGTGTAGGTGGTGTGTGTGCGAATGCGAATGCGACTGCGAGGGTTCATTATTGAAGACCGTTGTGAACGGATGCGGGACGTTAGCTGGATGGTTGGAATTTCGCAATCGGAGTGGACTAGGAAGTACACGACATGGTTAGGCTGGGATACGATATCAAAATCTCTAATACTAATGGTAGTAATGAAAGCAATTCCTCAAATTTCCACTCTCGAATGTGTTTGAGATCCAACGTCTATTCTTTGAGCCTTGTGTTCTTACCCTTCTCATCGTTGTTGGTGAAATACACACTCAACTGTGCGACAACATTGAGCGGATCTCTCTAATCGTAGCCAGTATCTGGCGAGATTACTGTAACCAACTTGCGCATTTCGCGGACCCAGTTGACTTCATAGCAGTGGAGGAAGTCTTCTGGTATGTTACGCCTGACATGGACGAACTGCGAAGGCCTACTACCAAAGACTGAGACTCCGAAAGAAAGTGATCAAGAATTATACATATTCAGTCATTGACTGCACAGGAAAATACGATTCGATAAAGAAATCCCCATAAATTAGTAGATTAAACATAATATGGGGTGGCCTTATATTGACCAGCCGCGAGCAGAATCATAAAGTACTTGAAGCATACCATATCAGCTACTCATCATTCTATTATCCGAGTCCCACTGTGCAGAAAACATTCCTTCGCCCGTTCTTACTTCTCAAAATACTCCTCATGTATCGGATCTCTTCCAATCTTCTGATTATTATCCCTCGAATTCCCTCCTTCTACCATACTGCCTCTGTTTCCAGGAGTTTTCATCGCAGACTTCTTGCTCACTGGGCTGCCTCCGTTTTCCACCAGTGTGTGTTCACTGACCGGGCTGATCGGTGACTCAACGTTTTCATCCGCATGCATACCTCCGGGTGCCAACCCCCTAAACTGATCGTTTGGATGTGGAGGTGCCGGAGAATCGCTGAATGGTCTTCTCGCCGTTCCATATTCTTTTGGAGTGCCATAGTTGGCAGCATGTTCTCCGTTTGTATGGTTTTCATGATGTCTGCCAACTCCATTCAACTCCTTACCAATGGCACCCATGGAACTGTCGTCGTAGCTCACGCCAGTGTCTCGTCGTTTTGGCATACCAAGATGAGATTTTGGGTCGAATTCTTCTCCTACTCGGGCGCTGTCCTGACCAGGGTTGGCGGTCTCGTATTCGAGCATTTTGATAAATTTGTAGAAACCCGAGGCAAGAATCGCGCCAAGGAAGGGTCCGACCCAGTAGATCCAGTGGTATCCATTAAATTGGTGGCTTACGACGGACGGACCGAAAGAACGTGCAGGGTTGACGGAGCCTCCCGTGAAGTAGAGACCTGAAAGTGTGTGTCAGAGTGGTGGTCGACCCCGGACAAAGAGCAATGCCAAGAGTTGGTGTTAAAAGATGTTAGAAAATACGCACCTGTCAATTCGGCAACAAACAGTGAAAGTCCGATACCAATGGGAGCAATGAAGGTTCCCTTGTGTTTTTCTGCAGCGAGCATGAAGATCGTGAAGACAAGTTCGGCTGTCAAGAACATTTCAATAAAAAGACCTTGAACGATCGAGGTACCACCTGAGAGACTAGTTCTAAAGGTTATAGGGCCGGGAAATAAGCAAGAGACAATTGCTGCAGCTGTGATACCACCAAGTATTTGGGCTACAAATAGGAAGAGGCCTCTAAGATAAGGGAGGGCTCCAACCAAACACATGCCCATCGTGACCTGAATCATATTGGTAGTCAGTCATCAAGGCTGAGAGAAGGGTAGATGGAAGTCCTACAGCTGGATTGAAGAGACCACCGCTGATCCGAAAGAAAACCCATGCATTGACTGCTAGAGAGAAGCCGAAACATAAAGCTATATATAAGAGTTGGGAAGGATCGCTCGGTGTGCCTTCGACATTCGCGGAGCTTGTCGGCGTTGCGAGGAGGGCTACTTGAGTTCCGGAGAAGGCGAAGAAGAGGAAAAGAGTTGTCCCCGCAAATTCCGCACTAGTTGCAACAAAATGATTGCGAGCCTTTGGGTGTGAGCTGAACCATCTAGCTGATTTGTGAATTGGAGTTGCTAAGTAACTGACTGTTTCTGGAACCCAGTTGAAATAGGGTAGTTGATTTGACCGTAAGGAATTTCTACCAGCGTGGGCCCTTCTGTGCTTTCTGTCATCGTTGAAGTATGGCAGCACAAAGCCACCGCCTCGTCTGGGTTCGTTGATATTCATAACTGTGAAGGCAAAATTCGAGGGTTAAGCGGAGCGCGAGCGAGCAAGATGTGAGATTGAGTAGATGTTGAGAAGAACGAAATTTAATATACTCAATACAATCAATGAAAGCAGAATAACGAGGACAAAGGGGACTGGAGATTCATATAACGCAACCCCGCTCCTGATAAAGACATGCCATCAAGGCGAACAAAGGACTAGCACATCCCACACGAGCCGTTGGCATCGCCCAACCACAATGATACGTCACCGTCCTGCTGCGCTTCGACTTATCAAAAAGCTCTACGAAGCTCAAATATGGGGAAAAATACAGCCTGGATAATATTGAATGGATTCCAACGGTGTAGCAAACGTAGCTTGACACTTTCCTGGGCGAGAGTCCAAAAGGTAGTAGTCAAGTCCAGATTGACTTTAGTCCGGTGTGTTAACAGTGCCTTCGGATCTACAAGACCTTACTTCATGTTGAATGAAGCTCATAGTGACCTCGAACTTCGATTGCAGACAGGATGTGTGCATACATATGATCGAGCCCCCTGATCGTCGTGATGAAATAGACGGGGCATTTTACCCGATGTGACATGAATAGGAGATCGGGTACGGATGCGTCTAACATAAACAAACAGATACTTTATAGGCTGGCAGAAACTATACCATGCTAAATATCCTACGAACGCATAGCAATACCTCAATCCAGAGGCTAGAAGCAATATAAAGACAGTGGGGGTAATTCAAGCAAAATGTGGCTTGCTCGTAGCTCCACACTAAGTCATACAATCGGCTTCATCCAAGCAGATATTGGTTTCGCAAACTCTCTGCTTACAATGACATGTGTGGACGGGATCTGCCAGGTACTGTTTTTGTTGTTTGCGGATGGTATGCTAAGTCTGGCAAGACAAGGAAAATCAAGAACAAGTTCCTACGCCGACCTTTAAACACTTGAAATGGTAATGGCTGGAGGATTACAGCAAGTAATGCCGTAGATCTTTGATGTAGGAAAGATTGATGTTGAAGCTGTCATCATCATTTGCGCATTACACGAACGAGCCGACATCTCAGAGGTTTGCGATGCAACACTGCCTATGCATCCACCAGAAGCCCTGGATGAATAGCAAGCACCACTCTCATGCTGGGCAGATATCTGGAGCTTGCTTGTAGCAAGGAGGAGTACTTGGCATGAAGGCTATTTCATCGGCGAATTTGTTCCTGTGGGTGGAATAGCCACACCAGGTTGGAGTATTGAGACTCATGCTACATGACTGGCGAGAGCGCAGGGAAGAATGAAGAGAGCTCTTTGACGCGGATGACAGCAATAGCAGGGCCCTGCAGTGGGACTTACAATTAAAAAGGCATTCGCGGAAGTTGTGCGGAAGCAAATCATGAACGGAAACGCGGTAGTAGTGACTTTGTCGATGAAGAAGTAGCTGTAGTGTAATATACTCCGTAAATCAGGCCATAATAACAAGTGGAAACAAAACACCCATGAATTAGTCACCAACAGCAAACGTTAACGTAAAGGTAACTCACTTCGTACAGCAAACGAGAAAGACGTTGTCATCTGAAAAAGCGATTACTTATTACTAACTCGTATGTTCCACTCCACCCTTCGTACGTGTGATGGGATCTACAAGGTACAGGAACCAAACGCCTGCACAGCTGCACTCATATCCCGCTCGGTTACAGGGAGAGAGGATCAGCCACAATTGGAGCGTCACCCCAAACTCACATCCCAAGCACCCACGCACCCACGCACCGCACCCAAGGACTGAAGTATCTTGCAACCTTCATTCCTTCATTCCAACTCGTACTTCCATATTCTGCAATAACAACCGCAAATATTGTCTTTCGCACTCGTTGAAATTCGAATGCGACCCAGCTTGTGCAAGAGGCAGCCGCAGAGCTGAAGAGTTGTTCGGTGACATACGATACAACACGATACGACACCACCCCATCCCCATCATGCGAGCGCCAAGAGTCGTAATAATTGTTGCTTTCCTCCTTACGACTTTCTTCCTTACCTTTGTATCGCTGCGATCCTCTCATTCTCCAGAGACTGTGTCAGCTTCCTCGACAACACCAAGAACAGGAATAAAATCTCTGTTTTCTAATCGAGCCCCGTTCTCGTTGTTCCCCCCCAATGCGATCATAACCCTTACTCACGATAACACAACCGCTTTCCTGGCAAGACCTGCAGCGTTTGGGCCATTACTTCCTTCAGATGGCCTCAAAGGACAGTTATGGATAGGTAGTGGATTTGGAGATGACAGCATTCGACAAGATTTTGTTGCCGCAGCTGAAGGCGAATTAGGGTGCAGTGACGTACCAGGTTGGGTCGATAATTTTGCAAAGTCCGGCGCCGTAACTCTGGATGGAGAAGACAAATCCGCGACGAAGGCAAGCAAATCAAAATCCAGCAAGAGATCGAGCGGGAAGGAAACGAACTTGGACGATGAGAAAACAGCCAAAGGCAAATCTGCAGCCAAAAAGGATGGCAAAACGGAGCCCTCGGTTGACGATGGGACTGACGATTATCTACACCATCCCCTACCAGGCTCGGCAGTATCAAAACCTACCGACAAACAAGCAGCAGATTTAAAGGGCAATCATGCGGACATTCAATCAATACAAGAGGGCGCTGAGATAGCGGGCAAAATTGTGCTTCTTAGCCGTGGTGGCTGCGGGTTTTTGGAGAAGGTTAAATGGGCGCAGCGTAGAGGGGCAAAAGCTCTGATCGTTGGTGATGATAAAAGTGGTGGGCCACTAACACAAATGTATGCCCGAGGTGACACTTCGAATGTTACGATCCCAGCAGTCTTTACCTCACGCACTACAGCGCATCTTCTTTCTTCGCTCATAGGGCAGGTCAGTTTCACGGAGGATTCAGTTGATGAGGGTGGCAAGACGAAGATAAAGTCACAAGAAAAGAATGATAAGCCCAAAAAAGCTGGAAAGAAGAAAGTATCTGGGCCAACATTTACCCCTACTACAGCGGCTTCCAAGTCTACTTCAACGCCTCGAGCGAATTCTAGAAAGTCCACGAAGACATCCTCGAAGACCGACGAGAAGTCGACCACTCTCGAAACGGAAAAACCGGGTTGGTTTAGGTCTTTGTTCTTTGGCAATGGTGGTCGAAACTTGAAAGTAGACAGTAGTAGACCACCGAGCAGTGGCCAGCTGGATTGGGTACTGGTAGACGATTGGAAAGATGATGACAACTACGGGACGAAGAAGATTTCCACGTCTAAGTCTAACGAAAAGAACAAGCCTGAGGTGGATAAGAAGACTCAGCAGCACAGTAAGAATGGAGAAAAGCCTGCTTCAGCGGATGACTTTGTTATTGGTGTTCAAGACTGGCGCGATCCGGACTTGGTGGGCCCAGCCAAAATCAAGGAGTCCGAAGAAACAGCCAAAGGCAATTCCAAAACAAATGGTAATTCAGATGTCGACAAATCTAAGAACGATTCACCGCAACCTACAAGTACCGGAAAGAAGATTCTGGGCAGTTCGCAACAAGAAGAGTCTGAACCAACACCAAAACTTCGAGGAGGTAGCATCACACCGGGGAGTGGGGAATATACTGCCAAGCTTCCCTCGGACGTCGATAAGGCTAAGGGGAAAGATGCTATGAAGGATTCCAGTTCCGGAGGTAGTAAGTCGAAGGGAATACTGACTACAATATTTGGTGATGACGAAGAAGATTTCGAGTTTATTGTACCTGGATCTAGCAGCACTGGTAGTGTTGATATTGATGACGAGAGCAACGAAGACAATGACGATGACAGCGATAACGAGGAAGAGGGGTTATGGGTTACTTTGACACCCACAAGTGGTGCTAGTCCTTTCCTCGATACTTTGTTGGTACTGGTCGTCAGTCCTTTGGTCACCTTGACCGTGGTCTACGCGCTGTTAGTACTGAGATCCAGAATACGACGCCGTCGCTGGAGAGCACCAAAATCCGTCGTTGACAAACTACCTGTCAGGACTTACCAAACAATCATCAGGAGTGGCAGTCAATCCCCTCTTCTTCCGTCCCCAACGAGTTCCTCCGCCACCGCTACTACCCCTCTTCTTCAACATCAGACCCCAAGTCGACCACGCCCCAGGTCGCGAACGACAACTGGAATCCCCGAGCCTGGAGATCTGTCTCGGGTCAATTCAGTGCCGTTGCAAGTCCCGACTCTCATATCTACACCCCGTGGTAATGAACGTGAGAAGAATGTCGGCTCTCCGAGCCAGTGGAAGAAATACATGGGTAAACAAGTCGAATGTGTTGTGTGTCTAGAAGAATATGTGGATGGAGTCAGCCAAGTGATGAGCCTGCCATGTGGCCACGAGTTCCATGTGGATTGCATGTGAGTAGCGATCGAGTCTTTTTATATTACGCATCTTACTAACATAACCCGCAGAACTCCCTGGCTGACTACTCGTCGGCGAACGTGTCCGATCTGTAAAGGGGACGTTGTACGGTCTCTTGCTCGGGGTGCCCCTTCTAGTCCACGATATGAGCCATACCGGGACGATGATAGTGAAGATGATGTACAAGCCCAAGCCGCCGAGACTGTCAACAGGTCATCATCAGCGGCACTTCCAATATCCCGTGATCTCGACGAAGAAATAGCAGGTGATCTCGAATCGGGTACTCCACAGTCCACGCGCAGACCAGCAGACAGAAGTTCTCGGATAGGCCACCTGCGAAATATAATAATAGAAAGCCTTAGGTCTCCCTCGAGAAGTCCTAGGCCCGAAGAGTCCGATCGGGACCGGTGAATGTATCGACATTTTTTATTGGGAAACGGGCAAACAAGGAAGCGATTTACGTAATCTTTTTGATCATCTTCATAGCTGTCTGTAATCCTCCTAGGGATTCCGAACAACAGCGGCTTGTAGATGGAATTGTCACTTTTATATTGGTGTATAGGATGAGGACAGGAACTTCGGAGGGTCAGGATCATGGGCATGGATGGCGCATACCACTCGTTCATTAACTACATATTTTCTTGTTCTTTTTATTTCTATGCGTGTCATATTTCAGTGTCTGCCAAGCGTGTGATAGTACGAGTTAGGATGACTGGGTGATATGGTACGGTGATGAGGGGGCGAGGGGCGAGGGGCGAGGGGATGAAGCTCTAATTGATATTGAGCCCTGATACTGGGGAAGAACAAGTGTACATCATAGCTAGGAAGACAGCAGACAACAGATAGCTCGTTTATAGAATGGGGGATTACGACGACTTATCAAATCGTGTGTAATTCATTGGTTTAGGATTGAAAAATATATTCTCTTGCAATGAAACAGCAGTCGGAAGCATGATGAATGACTCCTGACTCCTGAGGTTCTGAGACTTTCTGTCCCATGCAAGATCGATCTGACCAAAAACCGGTGGTGGGTGGTGACGCCCTCTGCCATTTCAGCCAATCGGCTATTTTTAGAAGAAGCTTCGACATATTCCAAGTCCACATCCGCTTACCGCTCTCCGCGAACATGCATCATCATCGACCCTCCCTCCCTCCATACGGCAATTCCAGCCATCCCATGCCGAACCATGCTTGCTGCATTGAACCATCTACAGCTCTTGGTGGCTACACGTTCTCCTACTCGGTACAGCTGATTAACTCACCTTTGCTCCCTACACAACACAAGGGCGTCGGCTTTGGACATTGGGAAAGTAAACATCACAGTCGATGCACGAGCTGGCTCTGCATGATCCTACGGCCTGCTTGAATCGTTGCGAAATAATAACTTCATTACACTCAATTCTTGGCACGAAAAAGGATGCGCTTTCCTACGATATAAAGCCCGGTATATACTCATCTGGCGAACGAGACGAATTAGAATAAAGCCGCAAAAAGCTCTACTCGACCGGCGAATCTGCAAGTCGAAACGCTCGCAAGGGACCGCATTAGACTTCTCGGCGCATTGAGTCCTCGACAACTTAACTTCTTTGCATGGGAGATATACCTATACTACAACTCAAAATGACTACGGAGAAAACCGATATGACAATGGATAGAGAGGAGAAAGGTGGCGTGGTTGGAGTGAGAAGAACAGCAAGATGGAGATGTTGCCCAGGACCAACGGTCTATTTGGAGGTAATATCGCATCCGGAGACACTGGAAAGAGATAGATGCTGACTCGAGTTCTGCGAAGATTATAGTGATTGCTTTACTCGTTGTGTTGCTACTCCGCCAACAACATCAGTTTGGGTGCTTAACGCTTGCAGCTTTGGGTCTTACTAGAGCATCTGCAAGACCGAATACCACCCTTCCAAAATATGTTTTTGACTATGGTAGGTGCTCCGATCGCATCATTAACACTCCTCACTAACAGTCTTCTCAACTAGCTCCTCTTGTCTGGCTCGACGAAGCCGAAGCCTACTTTCCATCGGACATCCAAGCACAAGTAGCCAATACTCGACCGCAAGTCAATCACACACTTATTCCTGCCGATGATCTTCCGTCGTTTCTCAATCTCAGCAATCTCGCGGTTCTGAACAATTGGGCACCTAATGTCTATCTAACATCTACCGTCGACGTTACCACCTCGCCCGCCTTCCTCAAAGGCGTCGTACCCTCCAGCGCAACCGGGCGCACCGAGTCCGCGGTATCCTGCGTCGTAATCCTCTCCGACCATCGCGATAACACAGGAACAACCGACGTCTTCTATATGTATTTCTACGCCTACAACCAAGGAAACACAGTTTTCGGCCACGAGCTTGGAGATCACATCGGAGATTGGGAACACAACATGATACGCTTTGTCAACGGGACCCCGCAAGCTATCTGGTACAGTCAGCATTCGAACGGTGAGGCATTCCTGTATTCCGTTGTTGAGAAGAGCGGAAAACGCCCAATATCATATTCGGCTCGTGGAAGCCATGCGAATTATGCCACGCCAGGAACCCACGACCACACAATACCGGATTTCAATCTACCGGGCGGACTCCTACAAGATTATACCTCCCGTGGCACGATCTGGGATCCTGTGCTCAGTTCTTATTTCTACGAGTACGATATTGCGAACAAGAAGTTCACAGCAGCGGATCAGAAGAGTCCGGTTAGCGCGATGGATTATGAGGGTAAATGGGGTGATGCGCAGTACGATAGTACTGATCCGAAACAGAAGCAGTTTTTCGGGTTTTGGAAATTTGTGGGTGGTCCAACTGGTCCTGGGGATAAGCAGTTGGGGAGGAAGAAGGTCTGTCCGGATAATGGGATCTTGTGTATTATACGAGATAGATTGGGTCCGTGAAGAAGTGGGTGTGTAAGAGGCGGAAGCTATATATATACATAGTGTGATGAGAGGGGAATTTGTCTTGAGACGATGCATATGATGATGCAGCAGCATATCGGATGACAGGGATACGGCATGGGAATGGGTGGTTCGGATGGATATGGATATCCTTAGACTGTACGAATTTGACGAGAGACGAACAGAAGAGATGGGACGATTATATTTCAGATGGGTGTTTTGGGCCTTCGGGCAACGGGACGGCACGGCACAGCACGGCGTTTGTCGATTGAGAAATCTGGATGGGCGGAGGGTTTACAGTACAGTTTGATGTAGTATAGCATAAGATACACAGCATGGCTCAACGCCGTCTACTTTAAAGTTTATGGTTGTGGGATGACGGGGTATGTGTACGATAGTGTTATTATACAATATTTGTACAGTACTTTGCGAGGATACGTATGGAACAGAAGCATACACTTTACTGGGTAGACATACCTTGAGTAGACAGTTTTAGAACAACATTCATTATTCATCCAACACTTAAAAGGAAAGAAGTATGATTGTGACAAATATTGCTTGAAGCCCTCGAGTGAAGCATGCAAGGCCTAATTGGTATCTACTAAAACAATAAAAACCCTCGCTCCGTGGCCGCCTTATCCATCCGCACTTCCGTTAACGTATTGCACCGCATAATACACTGGCTGAATATGATATACTCAGACACGCGAAAATATCAACTCCTTCCGTATCCGCTCCGCAGAGCATTCCCGCCTTGATTGATATAATTGATGTGAAGAAAACCGGGACATACACCATCCATAACTCCACCTAGCCTAGCCCGAGACACTGGCATCGAGCAGTGAAGTAAGCATAAAGTACAATAAGATTTAATATAAAAAACACCCGTTTTGAACTCCATTCCCAACCTCATCTCCAATCCGGCTCCCAGTCCGGATGCGTAGCTCGAATACTGGCGATTTCCTTCTTCCCCAAGGGGATATTGATGAAATTTTTCGGGAGCTCGAGGTTTGCTCTAGGAGGGAAGCTGTTAGCACAATACGATTAAAATGAAATGGGATCTGCACTATAAGTAAAGACAAGACACATACTTAACAAACGTAACCTTCATATTCCTCGCCCGATCCTTCAACGCCACCTGATTAACCTCTCTCTCAAAATCCCCCTGCTGCTCGATCAGCGCCCAGCTGCACCCAAACTGCTCAATCAAGCTTATCAGCTGATCGTTGTCGTCTTCGGACCACGGCGTACGGGTTTGTACGCGCATGGGAGCGAGGTGCCGCGTGATGGTGCGCGCGGTGCTGGCGACTTGGCTGAAGGAGGGAGGTTGGGGCTCTTCGTCGTCGTCTTCTTCTTCCTCTTGGTCATCGTCGGCTACGGGTACGGGCGCGGCTTGCGCTTGGCGGGAGTTATTCCTGCCGGAGGACGCCCGCTGGGATGCGCTGGGTTCTCGGGCTCGTCTGTTAAGTCGTTCTATAGCGCGCTCTTTTTCCTGGCGTAGGGCTTCCCGATCGGCGCGCAATTGCGCAGTTTCGCCATCCGAGTCCTCAACGTCGTCGGCGACTAGAGTGTGCGAAGCTAGGGAGTCGTGATGGGATCGGTCGGCGTCAGCTTGCACCACACGTGGTCTTTTGTTTGGGCGCGCTTCAGCTCGAGCTCGAGCTTGAGCTGTTACCACGGTGGGCTTTCTGAGGGCCGGGTCATGGACTTTCATGTCCCGCTGGAAACCTTCGTCGCGGCTCTCGTCTGTGTCGTTTTCTTCGTATTCTGGAGACCTTTTCCGTTTCTTGCCTTTTTTGCTGGGCTTTTGGGGGAGGTTTCGCTGGCTGTCTCCGTCCCATACAACCTTTGTAGCGTTAGGTTGTGGGTCTACCATTCGCAGTGACCTATCTGCAGATTCCTCGATGCGGTTTTCTTTGTTTTTCTCCAGAGCAGCGGCCTTGAAACTAGACAAGACAGCCTCCGGTGAGTCGTCCTCCATGTCTGCTGGGCGTTTCCTCGCTGCTTGTGATGAGCTTGCACGATTGGAAGGTGGTGGATTGGGCTTAGGCTCAGGCTGAGCCGAAGAGATGGAGTCTTCTCCATGGCTCTTTCGTTTTCGCAGTGCTTCTACGCTACGTTTTCCGGTGTACAAACTAGGAATATTTAGTACGCATTCTCTAGTGAATTCTTACAATTGGCTGAGATTGAGCAACGCCAGTTGTTTGGGAATTAAAGATAACGTACCTTTTAGGTCTTTCAGCTTCTCTCACAATAGATGCAGATTCCATCTGGTCAGAACCGGCAACTTGTGGTTGATTGAAGTCGAATACGATCGGAGGGTAAGGTACCTCGTTATCTGCTACCACCCCCTTAAGCGACTCGACCATGTTTTCTACGCCGCCAAGGCGTTTTACCTCATCTCGAAGCTCTTCCAAGAGCTGTCCAATATAGTCCAGAATGTCATCGTAGAAGTCGGGTAGAGGGAATTGGCCCTCCAAGGCGGTAAAGTCTACGTACTCACCTGGACCCGTGGCCCCATCCGCTTCTAAGAACGACTGGCGGATATACTCTAATCTCTGTTGTATCTCGTGTTTTTGCAATGCGAAAGGGAAAACATCGGTGCCGATCCCTTCCACGGCACGCACTTCGTCATCCTCATTTAAAAATATAGACTTCACGATCTCGTCTGGGTCAAAATTTGGGTCGTTTTCTAGTCTTCGAAAGAGGAAAATGGCCCGCTGAGTACGGATATCTAGAGAGATAGTAAATGTTTCCGCAGCCAAGTTACTGTTCTTCCAATCGGATAAGAACGCTTTTGGAAATTGCCTTTCAAGCATCTGAATGAAATCGAGGATCTCTTCTGAGCTTGCCCGGCTTTGTCGTTGGTCTATAATGTGGCACTTCAGCATCGCGAGATTAGCTGTGTGAAGCAGAGCACCAGGATCTCTAGCTGGCGATTCGTCGTGTGAGCCCAAGAGCTTTTGGATGACGTGAACACTAATGTAACTGTCCGCGTCCTCCTGCTCCCCCTTAAACGTCTCCATATGCACTCTGAACGCTTTCCGAAGACGTTTCAGTTCTATAGGTAGCCGTGTAGAGCCATTGTGATTCGCTAAGGATTGTAATATCTTAAGAGCAGTATCGTATAAGTCAGGCAGAGCGTCCACAACTTCCTCAGAATTCAGCTCTTCTAGTAGCCCATCCGTCCAAGTAGTCCCCTGGGTTTTGTCTGTCAACGACGAAGACTGTGATCGAGCTCCAGCAGCTTCTTCGTTGCCTTCAGAATCGTCCTCTTCTTCGTCGGGCCGTTCTCCAGTTGCGACTTCCTCGACTTCTGGGAGAGAAGGGAGATCTAATCACTGATTAGCAAGAATGTATCATGCATTATGCTTTGAAGTTTTATTGACCTTTAGCTCCTCTTTTCGCCCCGCCGCGACCTGCAATTCCTTTTTCTTCCTTTGTCGCATCTTCAGTTCTGCCGACACCCCCTCGGCGCAATGGTTCTTTCCCAGCGCGCAAATCGGTCGTATTTTTTTTTGCCTCCAAGTCCCTACTCTGACTCCGTGTTGATCGCGTTAGTCTTCCGACAGGGCCTACTGACTGTCCCTGCCGGACTTTTGGTGGTGAAGCGGGGACTTCTGACGACCGAGCAGATGTTCGTCCAGCCATTTTTGCGCGTCTTTGTCGCGATCGCGGTTATGTAAGTGATTCTTTTGCAGAGATCGTCGCCTTCAGGGCGCGATCAGTCGATCGTAACTGCGACGTGCAATTCGGCTGTTGGCTGAGCATCAACGATAGTGAGGTTGCGACGCGCTATCGTTTGTTGTTGATCGTGAAGTTGAGGGACCGGAAGCTCCAAAAACGGCGGGGAAACCCGATTTAGGCACGGAATCATGTGATGACAGTGCCGCGATTCTGATTGGCTGTTTCGTCGAGGATAATCGATAAGGAGCAAACACGGCTTTTTCTGCCTGCGAAGCCACAAGCCACATGCAGCTATTTTGGATTAATTTAATTTGCAGCAGAAGTTTCCGAATATGGAACAATACATCGTACATCCATGGTCAGGGGAATATCCCAAGTACGGATAAGGAGAGACTTTGAGGGGACTCAGCCTCGTCAACATGTGGTCTAGACGCTCACTCAACTCACGAAGTATGCAACTACGAAGTATTTCCCTTTTGGACTACTGACAGCTATTGTCGACACTCAACACTCCTCGTATTTCTGAAATGTGTGCTTGAGTTTGCTTGAGTTTGCTGGTGAAAGAGTTATGGATATGGAGCAACTTACAAGGCTTAAGGCTGGCCAGAGGTGACGAGTAGATCCCATCTGATAAGCTACCTCCCTGTATGAAATACGAAAACGCTGTTACTCCAAAGAATATGTGCAAAATTAGACAGCACCCTCAGTGATTGAGTCGATAATTCAAATGCCTCATTGAAAGAATGAATTCGAATTGCCTACTCACTTCTCATTTCTCGGATTTCATTGGGAATTTTAGATAACTTATTGTTGTTGAAGCTCTTTCAGAGAATGCAACATTTGTGGTAGCACAGTTTCGGCCTCCCACAAAATAACCCATGCCTTGTCACCGTAACCCGTAATCCGCACTCAGGCGTGTTTGTCCTACAAACCTACTCAAAACCCTTTCCCTATTTCATCTTTTTTAATCCTCCACTTCAACTCAACTTATAACTTCAATTCCTCATCCCTTTTGATCTCATTGTTTCAATTCTGTTTGATTGTTGCACCCTATCAAACAGAGCCACATCGTTTCAAACTGGCCAGACGATCAATAGTTGTCCCTTTCCCCTGAACGATCTTCCTCGACACTATTGTTCCGCCGTTTTTTTGCCCATTGAGGCAAACTAATTAAGAAAACATGAGATTCCGAAGGAGGCAGTCGCCGTTGCTTTTACTCCTGTTGCCGTCGCTAGCAGTCGCTCTGTCCCCTGCCGCCCAGGACAACATTCAATCCTCTCTGTCAAAGAACACGGATTCGCAGACTACAAAGCTAGAGAACACGAAGGTGGAAGTGGACTCGACGGTGGCAGATGTCGGAGCTAAGCCAAAGTTTGAAGTTGGCACCAAAGGCACCAAAGATGCGCCTGTCGATGGCAAAGATGGAAAACCGCACGCTGGCCCATTCGTAGGCAACGAGAAGGACCCCAAAAAGGATGCGAAGCCGGATCCCAAGAAGCCTAAGACAACTGAAGATGGAGAGCTGGTTGTCCCAGGCACCAAAAGCGCGACGTCGAAGGAGGAGGTAATGATTGCAGCTGATGGCACTAAGATTCCGCAAGTCAACGACGGAGTGATGAACGATCCTAGCCGAGAGCCCCCAAAACACGGAACAACAGGAACAGAAGGCGGAGTCAGTGAGAAAGACAAGGCTAGAAAAGCACAAGAAGGTCAAACGGGCGAAAAGGTCGAGAAGAAGCCTGATTCGCCAAAGGAAGCACCTCCACTACCACACAGCGAACAGAAGACTCAGAGCGACAAGGACACTACGAAGAAGGCAAAGGACACAGATGATAAAACATCCGACAGTACTGATAGTCTTGCTGGGTTGGACAAACCTGCAGATCTTCCTGACAAAACGCACAATTCCCCTCATCCAATTCCTAACTCTGCCAACAAGGACCACTTAGATGTCAGCAAATCTGACACCAAAACGGTGCCAGCCCTTGATTTAGATGGAGAGGTCAATGATGGTCTTATCCAACCTCTTCACTCGTTCGTACTATCAATGACGATGATTCTCTTTTCTGAGATTGGCGACAAAACTTTCCTGATCGCTGCCTTAATGGCCATGAAACACGACCGACTTCTCGTATTCTCTGCCGCCTTTGCAGCATTGATAACTATGACTATCCTATCCGCTGTTCTAGGCCACGCCGTTCCTACCTTGATTCCGAAAAGATTCACGAACTTTCTGGCTTCTGCGTTATTCCTAGTATTCGGAGCTCGTCTGTTGAGGGAAGGTTTAGCTATGGACCCAAATGAAGGCGTTGCAGCAGAAATGCAAGAAGTGGAAATGGAACTGGAGGAGAAGGAACACCAGGCAAAACAGCAAGGACGACGTCGATCATCTGTCTCGCCATATGCCCTCGAAATGGGTCTTGGTGGTGGGAAACGCTCAAGCACACGGAAATCTAGATCCGGGTCTCGTCTGCCATCACCACCACGTAGCCCCTCATCTTCCCCAGATCGTTCTCCATCTCCTAAGAGGTCGACAATCAAGGGTATCGCCGGTGGTCTTAACAATCTTCTCTCATTATTGCTAAGTCCAGCATGGGTACAAACTTTCGTTATGACTTTCCTTGGAGAATGGGGTGACCGCAGTCAGATTGCTACAATTGCTATGGCTGCTGGTCAGGATTATTGGTGGGTGACTGGCGGAGCCGTCAGTGGCCACGCTGTGTGCACTGGAGTTGCTGTCATTGGAGGACGAGCTATTGCCGGGAAAGTGAGCTTGAGAGTTGGTAAGTTCAATCGATTGTCTTGCACCAGTATATTGTTCTAACATTTTATAGTAACACTGGGAGGTGCAATTGCTTTCCTCATCTTTGGCGTAATCTATCTCGTCGAAGCGTTGTACTACGCATAAAATTTCAACCTTTTCGACCTTCCACTTCGATTCATGTAATAACAGCACACTTCGGCAGAGAATATCATCTTGGACCTAAACTGAGCGGACTCTCTTTTGAATTTCCTTCGTCGGTGTGGGGTCAATGGTACTGGAGCATACCATTGCCTTCACGAGGTTGAGAATTAAGGTGGTAGACCTTGATATGATTGTGTTAGGAGCGTGGGTGGTTTTTCTTTTCCCATTTGTGGGTTTTGGTCTAGATGAACAGCGTGGACACGACGGAAGTTATCAAAAATAGGGGAATTAACTGATTACATTTGTTCTTAATATATGGGGATGTACTTTTTTGTACTGTATGAACTCAGAGCGGGGCCAGGAATGAAATGAATGGGCGTGGAGGCAGAAGGATGGATTCGGTGTGGTTACGGTTTTACTTCTAGAAGTATTTCATACCTGGGTACACGAACAGCGGAAAATGACAATAGTCGGATTTCTCAGATCTCCAAAGAGATGAAGTCAACGTCTGTAATGGGACTTGCACAGAGCGCATAGCTGTCTTTCTGGATTTGAACCAAACGGACAACGTGATTTTCAATGTCCGTCCGACAGCCAGACCTTGGACCCTTGCCAATATGTAAATACGTGTATAACCGTAGCATAGTCACGAAGCTCTAGAAGCTGTCGCCATTATTGATACTTAACATGAAACGGAAGTACCCATGGATCCATCTCCTTTTGTTTCCTTCATAGTGTGGAGATGCGCCGCTTTTCAGCATGAAGGGGCCACACGCCAAATCGCATGGTTTTGTGTCAAAGCAGCACGCGAAAACGCCAAATCCAGGCAAATTGCCCGGTATGACATCCCCTTTCCAAGACTCCCAAACTCTCAGTCTTGCGCCAGGATTTTGACATTGAAAATTTTGAACTTCAGAGAGCGCGATCTTCTTTCCTGGCTTTTATGCGCCTTGGTGATGGGTGATGGGTGATGGAAATGAGCTCCTGCCGACTGGGCAGTATTCGAGAGATGACATTGATTAATAGCAAATTGTCCAACCACAATGTATCCGAAGGAGAAATTCGATATGCTCCATAAAGCACGCATTCTGGATTCTAGTAACCCTACGAAGTTCAGACATTGCGTGATCTCGGATATGCTCGCACTTTCTCGTACTTCCTCGGACTTGTTTCGTCTTAATATCAGTCTCTCCGCAATCACGAGATCCTGGCCAAACTACGCCCTATGCACTACGCGCCGCCATTCCACCAACGGTGCTGCACTTTGAATTCCCACGAGTTAAGTTTCCCATTTAGTTTGCCGTTATGATCTGAGCAGATCATGGCTTAGGACCCACAAGGTCGGCAATTATTCCCTTACACATACGTTTAACATGACCTCTGCGTTTCCATCATGTATATATGATCAAGACATGTCTGCTGTCCTTGGGATTTGACTTCTACTCTTTACACTACTTTCTTTTCTTTCGATCGTGCAAAGTTATCTTGAGCAGTGCTCAGCGTCGGTCTTTACCACAACCACAAACGCAATCATGCGTTCCACACTCTTTTATTCAGTTCTTGCCAGTGGCATTACTTCAGTCCTTTCAGATGCTAGCATCTCAACTTTCGCCAACTCCTTGACCCTCTCCGCCAGCTTTGACCCCATCAAGCCCGCCTACTGGACCGGCCTGCCTCATCATCGTCGAACTCCTTTCTCAGTCTCTCCAGATGGAAAATCGGCATATCTGGCCTACCTCGATGCCAGCTACAATAAAGTCTACGTCCAGCAAGTCAGTGTGGATGACTTCACAGCCGTAGGAGAAGCTGTCTCCGTTACAGCTTACGAAGCCACTGGATTGGTCGCCCAGGATGACGGTTTCGCCCTCATGGCAACTATCAATGCTACGAGCACGACTAATGCTGACAATGCTCCGATTGTTGCCGTTATTAGATACACGAACGGCACGGAGACATGGAGGACCCCTCTTAATGGACCCGGTGTCCACGTCTCTGACGGCTTGACCTGCTCTCCTGATGCCAACGGTGATTTGGTGTACTCGGCTACTGCGGGTCTCTACGCTGGATATTTCGTCGTCACGGGTAAGTATTTTTCTCACTTCAATCAAGATTAGCATAGAGCTAACCCCTTCCCTAGCTTATTCCGGCGACGCTTCCGGACACTTCGGAGACTCTATCCAATATGTCGATGACACCGGTGCTCTCAAAACTATCTCTGGCGCCAGCAGCACATTCGGTTGCTCGCACAACACCGGTATTGGTCTGGAAGCCGCTGATGCCGCCCCCTTTGCCAGTGTCTGTGCCGAAGACCAAGGTGATATTTGGTTGAACACCGAAACCCAATATATGTCCGGCGTCAAGATCGCCAACGAGAACACCACCAACGGCTGCAGCGGCGAACCAAGTAAGTCCCTCCATCCTCGTCACTAAGCCCTTCAAACACCCAACTAATCTCCCCTCCCCAACCCAGTGGGCGGCATGTCCGGCTCCTACTCCAACCTCGCCCTTCTCCCCTCCACCACAACCTACATCTTCGCCTGGCAATCCCGCGGCGCCGTCGACCTCACCCTCAACGACTGGATGGGTAGTCCGTACACGCAATGCTCTCCCCGCTGGCTCAACCACAACGTCGCCATCGCCGTCATGTCCGACAAATCGACCCTCGCGGGCAAAGAAGCCTCCTCGGTCGTCGGCGCCGCTGAAGGCGACACCCAAGTAAACTGGATCACATACTCCTCCACCGAAGACCACCAAAACGTGCACGTCGCAGCAATCAACTCCAACTACTCCCTCGTCACATGGGAAACCCTCACCGATCCGGACTGTCAGCCTACTCCACTCGGCTGCACTGGCACGTACAACGGGACTTCGTTCCAGATTGTCGATAGCGCTGGAAGCAAAGTCGGAAACCCAGTCGTCTCGTCAGCTGCGTTTGTATCCGGCGATATCGCGAATGTCGGCACAGATAAAGTCTGCTGGCCGTATGTTGACATGACGTGGGATTTGAGCCAGCCCAAGAGCAGCGGTACGCCGGTTACGAAGATGAGTTTTGCGTGTGCGAGCTTGGCTGGTTCTGGTTCTGCTTCTTCTTCTTCTTCTTCGACAAGTGCGACCGTGGCCACGAGTTCAGCGGCTAGCGTTTCGAGTGTTGCGGCTGTGGTTTCGACTGCGTCTACGAGCTCTAGCGTGCAAGTTGCTTCTTCGGTTGCGGGTGTGGAGGTGGGTTCTTCTTCTACTACGGAGTCTTCGGTTGTCGCTTCATCTGTAGAAGTCCCTGTTGCTTCCTCATCTATCGAAGTCGCATCTAGCTCCTCCATCCTCAGCACTTCCTCCATCCTCGGTGCCTCAGCCTCCACCACCAGCATCCCAGCTTTGTCCCCCACCTTTGTGCGCCCTTCGCACACTGCTGCTAGCACCGCCACCGGGTATACTGCACCAGAAGAAGATGACGATGTGTGCGAGCGGGAATAGGAGGTCAGAGCTGCGAAAGAAGGCGTTGAGTGGGGAGGGTAGTCATTGACAGAAAGAAGGGAGGAGGGGGTTACATTCACGTATATACATTTAAAATCAAAATTAAGATGAAATGAAGAAGTTTCATAAAAATCTACTCTGCTTCGTTCTTGTATTTTGATGTGATGAGACGAGGCTTGGTTGCTGGAGGAGGAGAGAGATGCCGGAGAGTGAAGATTTGTGTATTGAGTGTGATGTGAGAGGGTGTAGTTGTTGATTTACTGAAGTGTGTTAAGTGAGACTAGACTGTGCACGGAAGAGACAATGCAATATGTAGTCTACTAGCGTAGAATCTTCCATGACTAGATAATCTATTAATCTCAATTCGTGGGAATATCAAAAGATCTATTTTCGTGGAGCAGAATATTTAGATGATGGTGCAACTAAACAAAACCTACTTGACTCCATCGAAATGCTAACATTTACAAGGAATATTTCAGCTCCTCGGGCAATTCAACTCACCATCACATCTATAACCAACTCCCCAAAAGTTCACACATAACATATCACAGCATCCCAAAGGTAACAAGCATTCTTTCAAGAAGAAAATATCTTAGGTTCATGTATTCATCGGACCGGCATCCTGATCATCTAAGTTATGTAGGGGAACTCCAACCAGCATCCAAAAAACCATGCACACCGAAAAAAGGTATCTACAAACTCCCCCCCAATGAAGCCACGCGGCACCCAATTTACTCTACCCTGCCCTATCCTATCATATCATACCGCGTCGAGTCGTATCGTATCATGTTTGAACTTGTCCGTCCCAAAGCAATCCATACAGCGAACTCAATGCTTTAACCCAAGAGAAGAGACACGCACACCCACACCACACATCACCGAGAGAGAGAAATCCCAAACGCCTCGCTAAATCCACAAATGCCATCCATGCCGACTCCATCCTCCTATCACATCATCTTATGATTCATTTCCACCACTTCGAGAACCTCTCAATCCAGTTCTTCCTCACCGTCCACATCCTCGCTCTCTTCCCAAAAATATACATCGGAATCGTCGTCGTCAAACAAACCAACTGAATAACCCCCAACCAGATAAACACACTCTTACTCCCACTGCGCTCCAACCATCCCGTGAAGAACAGACTGAACACCAAACCATGGAAGATGTTCTTGCTGAAATTCAATGTAACGAGCGCCTCCCCAGCATACTGTCTGTAACTGTCGACGCAGAACGTGATAGCGGTAGTCGAACCAAGCGAACAACCAAAGGAGATGATGCCGAAGAAAACAGTAGGAACAATCCAAGCATCGTGTTCGTGAGCAGACCATCCAAAGCCCATGAGGCCAATAACGGTAGTGATAGCCACCGGGAGGCCCATGATGAGACGGAATTCCGGCTCGTAGAGACCGCCGTTGCGGCGGGACATGGCGCGGACGATGACATCGCTGACTTTTCCAGCTACGGCAGTTCCAAGAACGCCACCAATGAATGGGGAAAGATAGATCAATCCGGTGGAGAGGGCCGAGAAGTTGTAGGTGTCGCGAGTGCGATAGATGACAGCAACGGATTCGGATAGAACGATAAGCCAGCCAATGGAGCATGCGTAGACAATAGAAGACCATAGAACAGCCGGATATGTGAACAGGATGAATGGGCGGATGGCTACAACAATCCATTTGTCATGGCACAATCGACCATTCCACACTTTGAGTTGTTGAACAAACGTGAGTTTAGGACTCTGTCGGAGAGTATGCGTATATTGTACTCCACGCGGAGGTGCCCTGAGTGGAGCGGCGGCCTCCAGATTTTCATTAACAGCGTTTGCATTCAAGGGGTGTAAAGCTGGTGCAGGCTGTGTAACGCCGTGATCCAATTCATCCTTGTCCTCGAATTCGTGGTGGCCTCTCACAGGGTGTTGGTCAACGGAGATTCGAACTACTTTTTGTTAGCAAATTGTGATGGCCTATGAGGTATAAAGTACATACCGTGACGTCCAGTATCCTGTTGACTGACTCTTGTCGTGGGGCTAGTTGGACGGGTATTCGGGCTTGTCGGGCTTGCAGGTCTGGTAATAGTGGGCTGGTCAGAACTATCGGCCTTTTTGGTTGAATCCGAATCAGTACTAAGGTCATCAGGGACAAAGCCGACGTGAAGACTGCGGGTTGGAGCAGCACTGGTAGGCCTCGTTTGAGGTTGTCTGGACGAGAGCTGGTCTGCCGGTCCATCCTTGCCCTCAATTCCATCGAGTTGATTAGGCACGTCAACCTTTGATGACGAGTGTCTGAAGTGATGGAGTTGGAATATAGCAGAAAATGCAGAGCCTTTCCGGCTATTGCCTGGACGTGGGGTTTTGGGCCTTGGGGTTCGGTCCCAGAAGGTCTCCGGCACAAAGAAGAAGAGTAAGACAAGACAAAACCCAGCAATCATAGCAACAATCCTGTAGTCGCTTGTTAGTTTGGGAGAGCCAGAATTATCTCAGTATGACTTACCAGAATACCCATCTCCAACCAAGTGTCTGGATTATAGCAGCACTGACTAATGGTACAAGATTCTTTCCACCAAGTAATAATAACGTGTAGATCCCGATACGATAAGCACGTTCGTGCAAAAAGAAGATCTCAGCAATAGTTGCAGATGGCAAGCACTCGACTGGACTTATTGCTATCCCCTGGAATATTCTGGCCACGAGGAGGGAGTTGTAGCTTGGTGACACCGCACCCCAAACTGAAGTGATGATAAAAAGAATAGCTCCGGCGAGATATACTGGACGTTTTCCGAATAAGATTGCTGTTGGAGAAGCAACTACTGAGCCCACACCCATACCCATCATGTATAGACCTGTTGTGAGTGCAACCTTCGCCGTTGTGACATGGTATGTAGCGGCGACATTTGTGAACCCCGCGGCTAAAATAGGTGTCATACCACCACCCAACATGCAGTATAATCCCAGGGATAAAAGCGCACAATCTCTCCTCCACATTGGCCAGTTCAAAGGATCGTTGCTCGAGTCCTCTGGTTGGGGTTCCAAAATCGTGGATCCATCTTTTGTCATTTTCTTCTCCGAGACATATGATGGCGCTCGACTTCGATCGTATGCTGCTGGATTCTGCGGAGGAAGCGTGGAGGTAGAGGTTCTCGCTGGCGCATTGCGGAGTCCCAAAGGCTCGTTTCGTTTGCCTGTGAGCAGGAGGACCGAGCCTTGAAATGAACGATTAGCGGATGCACATCTGAAAGGAACCATCTCCAACCGTACCAGGAACTTCATGAGTGAGCTTGTCGTTCAGCACTCCCATACTCCATTTTGATGGGCGAGCGCCCTCGTCCCGGCTATCTTCATCATCTCTTGTGTTGGCTGTCCCGTTGGAAGCGGAATTACGCGCAAAGAACGAGCGTGTTTTCTCAGAGAAAAAGCCTCCAGGGGAGTTCTCCCCGTTTTGATTGCCACCCATCCTAATGTGCGTAAAAAGTAGCAGATGTTTGGATCAAAATGTCATGTTCGATGTCCTTGTGTCTGGGCGTCTTTGGGGAAGGCCGGCTCAGCACCAGTCACGATAGAATAAGTGTGATTCGACGAATCCTGGCCCGAACAAATTGCTGAGTGAATCGTAAAGACTGGCTGTGCCGGAGCGAAATGAGGAAGAAGGAATATATAGGAAATGAAAGAAGTGAGAGAGGAAATAACAATGTTATGGCACAAACCAGTAGAGGTAGTAGTGGGGGGACTAGGGAGTCAGAATAGTAGAATGGCAGAAAACCCAAGACCTGGATGCATGAATTATTAGTCCAAAGCACAAGCAGAGAAGAGGGTACCACGTAAAGATAAGAGGAGATGAGAAGGAAGGAGCCTATGAGAGGGAGGAGGAGAGAAATGTGTTTATATCAGTTTTCTTTCCTGGAGCGTTCCCAGCGGATCCCAGCGGGAGAAGGTAGGCGCTATGCGCTAGGAGTCGAAAAAGTTATGGAATTTTGTCTCTCACCAAGGCTACCTTGCGATGCCTTTCGCTGGTACCCATGTCGGGCGGTGTGTTCGACGAAGGCTTTAGAAGCTAGGAAGTTGGTAGTGTGAAGTAGTGCTGTGGTGGGATTCTCGGTATTTCTTCAGATGATGATGATGTTGCTAAATCCATGGTACCCAAATGACACCAAAATGGCGCGAAAGGGCACAAAGACACACAAAGAGGGTCTGCTAGAGAGGGTCCGCATGGGTCCGTATGGGGTACGAAAGCCTATCGAGCCTATCGAGGGAATATCTATGATAGCGGTGTAAGACATTCCACGGTAAGATAAGCGCCCGAAAATGCTAAAATGCTGGAAATTGTTGTTAAATGTTGCAAATGATGTCGACACGGAGGCTGTGGGCTGCGTAGGATCTCGTGTTGTTCCATGTTCTCTTGCTCTTCTATGCTGTTCTTGTGCATGTGCGACGGCTGTTTGCCTCTTTGCTCCTCTTACGTCTACTCCAAAGGATTTGCTTGCCCTTTGATTTGCGATTCCCTTCCCTCCTCTGAAGTCACTAGACGAGATGGCATGACGTTTAATCAGACGAGGAGGAGAGCAAATGATCACGTTCATGCTGCAACGAAAGCTTATGGTTGAATCATGGTTGGACCGTGGTTGAATCAAATGTGAGAAATGTATCAGAGCTGGGGTTATAACAGGGTTGGCCACTACGAATGCAGATGAAGATCTATCTACTTCGTAAACCCCATGGCGTTGCGTCTGCATCTGCATGGGATGAAGCTCGGATCCCCTAAGCCTCATATCGCCGTAGAGCGAGAGCTAATCAACCCTCCACGTCGACTTGTTTTACCTTTTTTGCCTTTGCTTTGCCCTTCTTGCTGCTTTCGAACATGGGTCGCTACGCTGACAGTGTTCGTCCATGCTTGGAACATTTTATCTTCGACGGATAACGCGCGCCTGCCGTCGGCTGTGCGACCGACCTATATGTGCGACCTACCTCGAAGGCAGACAACTTTAGGAAGTTAGTCGAAAATGGGGGGAAGGTCGCCTACCAACCGACACAACGTCCTCCATTTCGGCCACCCCCTTTTCCCGACCTCGAGATATCTACTTCATGCTTCAAAGTCGGGGTACAAAAAGAAACGTCTGTTGACTCGTGCTGCTTGCGCGATTTACGAGATCCATTCTTTATTTTCGTCAGTACATCATTGTACCTATACTTTACTGCAACTCCGTCCTACCACCCACAGTGTCTTTCCTGCAATATCGAATATCTCCATAATGGAGGGGCGTTTGGGTATCTGCTGTGGGGAAAGTGTTGTGGGTAAATTGCCAGGTATATGATTCAGCTGATCGCAAGTCATCTGCCTGCCCTCACAAAGTTGGCTTGGTTGCTCCTCTAGTTCTACAGCATGTTTCCTATGTCCGGGACGCCACTGCATGCAATGTTTTTCTTTGTCTTGCCGCGTCAACATCGGGATGCTCTGAAACATACGCTTTAGACCGAAATATTGCCACATCATGAACTTTGGTACTTGAGCCGTTTCTGCAAGGACATGTCCTCGGACGAATCTCAGAACAGATATTCTGGGGTAGCACAACCCACTCCACTTTTGCTAAACTGGAGAAACCTTATCTATAAGACCAATCTCCTATTTTCATGCGAGAATATTTTACCTAGGGTTGATGTAGAAATAAATGGCTGTTTAGTTTTATTGGGATCATGTAGTATATTTTCGAGTGGTTTGGGAACACTTCACTCGGTTGTTCCAGAGCATCTCAGGGGTTAGAATAAGATATTGCAACTGCTTGTTTAGTTCACAGATAACGATGAGGAAGATCTGCCAGCAGTTCCCGCAGTGCAGTGCATTGTTAGGTTGGAGATGGTAGTTTCGTTTACCCAGAGTCTTGAAAGGAAATAACTCCGAAAAGCACGTTGGGAGTTTATGTACTCATCGCTACATCGCATACTATGCAAACATGTCGCGGTTGCGTCGAGTGACCGGAGAATAACCTCCATGCTACCACGCGTCTACCTTTGCTCTACTTTCACATTCACTTTTATTCCGCGAAAATGACTGAGTTGTGACAAGTTGCCGGAGATCTCGGAGGATTGAGAAAGTAGTGCCAGTGGTATAGGCACGTCACGAAAAGCCAGAGATCCGTACCCCCAAATGTATAGAATACTCCGCCAAAGTCATTCTTCACATATGAACAGGCATATAGATCTACTGTTGCTGCTGCATGATGCTACTGATCGATGGATCGACATCTCCAAACCCTCAATACTTCCCGAAAGATCTTCTGGTTATGCCATGCTGGGAGAGACATCTGACTGATTCTGTTCTCGTCAAGGACATCAAGAGGACTATCTCGAGCGATTCGGGCTCCCAAGCTGCTCGATGGTGACGATACTACCAATATGTTATGATCAATATCATGGAGCATTCTCGTCTGTTTGAGGAACGGATGACTTCGATATAAGTTGAAGATAATGGCTTTAAAAGTCCACGAAAAGTCGGAACAATGCTCTGTTCAAATACCTCCACGAGACTATTATTAGCTACCTGCATCAAGGGAGACGCAAGGTAAAATGCCACCTCGAACAGAGAGAACTAGTTTCGTATGTATATGCCAACTCAACTATCAAGTGAGGGCTTTTAACAAAGTCCCATAGCCCATGGAACCGAGATGTAAATAGCATATTACTATATTAGGCTTAGTGTCCTATGTCATAGGCCGGAGCATGGTATCTTGGCTGGCAGCTTGAAGCTTTGGGAAAACCACCCAACTGCACCTAGTTTTATATTAGGTATTAAACGTCTAAATTCTTCAGTAAATACACAATTATACTATAATTGCAGAAAGTCGACATTAGATTACTCGATTTGTATTTTCCCAAGACGAAACAGATTTTAGCAACAGGAACATATCCTCAAAACTCACAATGCCACCCTTAAAATACCTACGAATCTCCTCCCGCTCTCTACCTAAACAACCCTCCACCATTATTCCACTATCCCAACTCCCCCGCCGCCAATTCTCATCCAGCCCTCCCCAAAAAGCCTCAAACCGCATCTACGACCCGTAAGCTCCATTCCCCCCTCCCCGCTCTCCCACTGCAAAAACTAACCACTCCAGCGTCCGCTACCCCTCCCTCCTCTCCACCTACATCGCGCTGTCAACCAGCTCCTCGCAGCCCCTCCTCACCCTCTGGACCACCTCCTACTGCTCCACCTGCCAGCAAGTATCGCCGCTGATACAAAACATCATCTCCTCCGGGACGGGGGAAACGCACGGCGGCGTGCTGTTCTGCGAGGTGGAGTACGATGCGCCGGATATTATGAACGAGGGCCTCGGCATGCGGTATATGGTGACGAGTGTGCCGAGCCTGGTGGGGTTTTTCCGCGGGGAGGTGATGACTGGGGAGGTGGGCGGGAGGTTGGGGAGTAGGGAGATACAGAGGTTGGGGAGGGAGGGATTGGAGGAATGGGTTGTGGCGGCGGCGAGGAAGGGGGAGGAATGGAGGGGGAGAGGGGGTGGCGGAGGGGGTGGATTGTTTGGGGGGTTGTTTGGGAGGTGAGGGATGCATATATAGATGCTCTCGCCCGATTTGTACGAGTACTCGGAACACTAGATTAGATGAATGTACAAATGCAAGTAGACAATATAAAGTTTCGTTTCAAGCATATTCGTATATTGATTCAACTCCATCGCTCATCAGATTTAAGAACACTGCTAGCTATTTAGCAAGGATAAAGCTCAAAGCAAGCAACCAAATATAACCTCTGATTCATATCTCTCATCATGGCGTGTAAAATACCTCCTCGAGCGGCTTCCACCAGCTTGGCTCCCCGTCCACACTGCTCTTTGCGCCTTCAACCAAGCTCTCCTGATACGAGTCTGTCATCTTCCACCACTCCTGCACCTTGGGGTTTTCCCTCATCCGCTCCATATCGCCCGCGTAGTCATAGCCTAGGTACTTGAATGAGGCGAACAGAGTATTTGTGTCTGGGTCGAGGAAAATCGAGTCTATTATTCCGGGTGTTGCTGTTAGCAAAGTTCCTTTACACAAAACGTAACACAACATCACACCTTCCTCCCCCCGCCCAGCCTCTCACCCTCCTCCAGTCCCCCAACAGAAAACAGCGAGAAGAAGCAAGCGGAAGACTTGAGGAATAAGATAAAAAGAAGAAAACAACACCTACAATCTTCAATAGCACAGGACTTAATCTGCTGCAAAACCTCCGGCCAAACCTTCGCATGGCACTTCTTGTAGTCCTCCACACACTCCGGTTTCAGCTTGATGATCTGCGCGAAGCGGCGCCCCTGGTTCTTTAACTTGTACGTCGGCACCGAGGCGCTGACGGGCGTCCTGGGCGACTGCGGTGCTGAGAAGCGCGAGCTGGTGGGGGATTTGGGCGACCACATTTGCGGTGGAGGACTGGAGGGGTTGGTCCACATTATGAGTGAGAGTGATTGTTTTGTGGTTTTGGGATTGTTTATATAAAAGAGTTGAAATTGGAGAAAATGGCTAGTAGCTTCAATAATGAGAGAGCTTGGTAGTGGGTGAATCGAATCGGAGGAAGGTAGGATTAAAGCTCAACAACTGCTGCACCCAACTCAACTCTCAAGCTCAATGTCTCGGAGATTGCGGGGTTGTTTTTTTGTTGTTGACTGAACAAGTCAAGGTCGATTCGATTCGATTCGTGGTACAGTACAGCTATCGAGCGAAATGAATGGACCGAATTTCCCGTCCAGTAGATCGAGGCCAATTATTGACAAGCACAAGATACGTACAGACAGAGGGTTTGTATATATGTCATCAATAAATCAATTATCGAAAGCAGGAGCAGAGCAGGAGCAGAGCAGGATGGATATTTCAAGAACCACACACAAACACACACAAATAAGAGCTGAAATAAATAAATAAATACCCTTACACCAACAAGCAATTTATACGCTACCTACAGCATACAACAGCGTACAGGACCAGTAGATGGCACCCAACCAACCCCTCTTGTTCCTTGCCTGCCTCTCACTCACTGATACTCTACTTACATTCCTCAGCATGCAAGCAGATTCCTAATCAAGCTCCGAAAAACGCTTGAAACAAGCGGAGACACGGCGCAAGGATCGCAGTCCGGACAAGTGTTTCCGCCAGGGAAAGAGATTGGCTGAGAAGGCTGATTTCGGCGGGGGCAGGTCGGTTTGTGGGGTGCGGTTTGGGTGATGACGGGGACGGATCGGAGTGCTCGGGGGAAAGAGTGAGATATGACGATGGTGATTTGGGAGGGCGGAATAGCTTCATTTTTGTTGGTGCGCTGGGATGGGTTGTTTGGGGAGTTATGAGCTGTTGCGTCAGACTTGGAAAGTGTACAATTGGATTCTAGTTGCTTTCACCAGGCTTACACCATCTCGTCGACTGTATTATATTGTGATCTGGCTGATCACTCTCATAGCATATTTGGTGGTTTGAATACAAGTTAGACATTGAATAATATCTTACTTGAATTTAGGCTAATACATCTACAGCAGTTATTTTATGATAACTCTTCAGACTATTTAGATCCACGGCTGTCGAATTCCCCTTAAACTATAAATTCCATTATGCTGCTCGGTGCCGAGCTCATAGTTGAACTTAAAGGGTGAACTCGGTGGGCTTAAACCCGTCCTCTCACGAAATAATACGCTTAGTTATCCTTAAGTCTTCCAAACTCTGGCTCAAACCCTACAGTTCCATCTTCATCAACCACTTTCCCTCTATCCCATTCCCGCTTCTCTCCTTTCCTCGTCCAGATTACATCTTCCTCTCGCTTTTCCCCTCCAGTTTCCCATTTCTTAATATCTTGCTCTGAAAACCCCGCTTCCCGTAATCTATCAGCTTGTTTAGATTGCCATTTTTGCCGGTCTTTCAAAGCTTCCAACGCCTGGCCCCAATCATCTTCTTCCTCTGGATCCAGCTGTACGTCAACAGTAGGATCATAATCTGCTGCAAAACGAGAATCAAGACCTGAACCTAGGGAGACAGCACCACGGCCGCGAACCCGTACAGCTTGTGGTTCTGACGGTGGGCGCGGTCCGATGATTTCGTCTAGTGGGTCGGAATCGTCGTTTTTGCTGGCTTCTTTCGGTGAGCTTCGATCACGCCTATCGCTTTCATTTTTCCGCGCCCGATGGGTTGACTTTTGATCTTCCTCGGAATCTGACGATCTGGAGTGCTTTCTTTTCCGCCTTGGTGATCTATCCCTATGCCTCGATTCCTTATGTCGATGTGCTCTCGGCGATCGGGACCTTGACCTGTGTCGACTTTTATGGCTATCCTTCTTGTCCCGTCCCTCAGATACACTCCTTCGCCGTCTTCTATGATCCTTGCGTCTCGATCTTTCTTCTTCCTCGTCTGTTGGATCTTCGCTGTTTCTTACCTTTCTCTCTCGTGCTTTGGTCCGCTCGGGCGCATCGTCTACGCTAGAACCATCCCCGCGACCAGTCTCGCGTCTGCGGTCCCCTCTTTGCTTTTCGGACGAAACATCTTTGTCGTTTCTGCGACCACTCGATCTATCATCGTCCTCTCCACGCCTTCGCTTCCTCCTATAGGCATCTGGAGTTCCAGCTTCCCTATCACTAGAAGTATGTCCATTCCTCTTTTCCCTTTCTGTCTCCTCAACTCGTCTCCTCTTTGCCGGACCTCCACCTAAAATAGCCGCAATATCACCCAATTGCCTCTTTCTAATATCGCCCGGAGCAAGTCTTCTCTGCCTACCACTGTTCGACAGACTCTCCAACCTTGCGCGCGCCTCAGCAGCTTCTTTGGCTAATAGTTCTCTATTGTGACTGTCCGTGTCCCGTATGATGTTGCGCAAAAAACGAGTATTTGGTTTCGGCTTATTTAATGGAGGTCTATCCGATGTTAGAAATGGCGAAGCGCAACGACGCAGATCCGAAGGAAAGAACAAACTTGGAAGTTGTCGCGTAGGCTTCTAGGCCCATTGAAGAGTATTTGATGGAGCTTTCTTTCGCATCTTTAGCTAAGAGATCGGCGACGTAGTCATCAGTAAGTATATCGTCATTCGGCATGTTGAAGAGGTATGTCGGGTTGGGGATCAGGTCCGAAGAGGGACTTATAGACGGTGCATATGTTATAAAGTCTTAAAGTCCAAAGTGTGATGCCGAATTGAAAACGAATAGAGAAGCTTGGTAGGAGTGTCGAGATTGTCGTGAATTGTGAAGAGAGCTAGAACTGTTCCTTCTGGTCTTTTTGGACCTGATCCGTCGGCACTTTTCTGCGCCGATATGATATTAGCACGCCTAATTTCAAGCTAAGGAGTTCTTAGCCCAAGAGATCGGTACCATTAGAGTCTCCAATTATTGATCCCAGTAGTGTTCCTATCAAGCGCGAGATCCCTGCAAAAATAATCCGAAGTAAACAATGGCAACCCCTCAGTCCATTCCTTTTAAACATAGATTGCGCATCTTTCGGAACCAATCGACCAATTCTAGATTGCATACCTTCTCTAAAGCAGAAGCTAGAATAGCCTTTCCAAGCGCACGATTTCCGTAGGCTCCCTGGAGACTCTCGGCACTAGAACCAGCATGGCGCAATCACCTCAAGAGACGCTTTCTGCGCTCCTGAAACTGCAGAAGAGCCACGAACTATCTATAATCAAACTCAGCGAGCCCGTATCCGGCGCTCTCAAAGCAGGGGACCGCAAATCCGATGTCTCTGTCGATATGTTTGAGAACCCCAACCCAGCAAGTCTCGAAGCGGATCTTGCTCACTACAAAGTAAACACAGAGTCCATCCCTTACATTCATCACCTGCAATGTTAACAATACCAACAGGAATTATTCTCCAAACTCCGCTTCTCCTATGTCGAGCAAGTAACAAAAGAGAAATTCATCCGTGCCATCGTCGGCGACCCACCTCTTGTAGTAGAGCACCAAGAAAACATCGAGCTCGAATCGCACCTCGCAGTCGCCAAAGCCTCGCTGAAAGCGCAAAAGACCGAAGTTGCGGAACTGGTTGATGAGCTAGAGAAAAGGGGAAGGGAATTATGTCGCAAGTACGAGAATATACAAATGCAGACGAAACAACTGCAGGAGCTACCTGCGCGGATTGAAGGATTGGATGAGAGTATTAGGGATTTGAAAGAAGCGCAGAATGGGGAAGAGGAACACCCGAATTTGAGGCTGGGGCTGGATAAGACGAGAGAGTTGGTGGAAGAGAGAGAAAAGGAGAGGAGGGAGTTGGATAGGCAGTTGGAACAGTTGCAGGTGATGGTTCCGAGGAAGGTTAAGGAGGTGGAGAGGTTAAATGCGGAGTTGCAGCCGTTGGAGGCGAAGAGATTGGGAAGTACGACCGCGGCAAGGGAAGCGAAGAGGAGGAAGGAAGAGGCTTTAGGCGGTGTGGGCGATGATCTGGAGGAGAGGGGAAGGTGGTGGAGAGGTGTGGAAGGCGGGTTAAAGGGGATGTTGGGTGTGGAGAATTAATGACTATTTGTGAAGCACTAGGTTGCTACCGAGGCGTAAAGGGCATGTATTGGTTTATAGCCGGTTTATATTTAGGATTCAATGGGTGGGAGTTTGGAGTATTTCGTCCATCAGTTTGAACCGTGAAATCTAGGAGCTATCACCTACAACATCGGCATCTCTAGCTGCCTAATCGAATAGTGACCAGGCAATCTCTCTCACTGACTGCTAAAAGTAAGATCCTCACCTTTACACTCGTAGGATTTTATAACATAATTGATATCGAATCTGAAAAAGAGTGAAAATTTGGCTCATCTAACTCCTGTACAGCAGTAGCACTTGAAATTCACATGATCCACCTCGAAAACCACAAAAAATTCTTTCACGTGCTCGACACAAGTTTTATATATATCATTCTGCGACTATCACTCTCGCACCCCTTTCCTTCAGACCGGTTGCAATCCTAGCGAAAGTTATTACTTTTCTACATTTCGTCTCCCAAAGCCCAAGAGCAAAAGAAAATAATATTGCAAAAAAGATGTCCAAATCGATCCCACCCCTCCTACAACCCTACCTCGCTCTCCCCTCCGAATCCTCCCTCATCCTACTCACCAGCGTCCTAGGCGCAAGCCCCAACTGGTTGATACTACGATATATCCACAGTTTACTTCTCCCTTCACCATCCCCATCCGCCGTGAGTGAGGGGCAAGTCGAGCCCAAAATCCTCTTCGTATCATTCCTCCGCGATCTGAATTTCTGGCGGGAGAATGGGCGGAAAATCGTATGTCTTTCTACTTGATCTAAAAAAAACCCCCCATCTAACTCCGCCCCAGGGTCTCGACCTCGATAAACTCCACCAGACATCCCGTCTGCATTTCGTCGACGGTCTGAGCGGGTTACATCTCCCTGCTACTGCAGTCCCTAATTCTGCTTATGGGACTATACTTAGGGATTCTTCACTTGATGTTATATTTCCTATCTTGAGTAAATTGGTCGCAACAATGCAATCCTCATCACCTTCTACACCCATCATCCTCATAATCGACAGCCTCGATTACCTCCTCTCATCCTCCGCCCCTCATACACCTTCTACCTCGATCTCCTCGCATCTCCTATCCCTCCGCTCCCTTACACACAGCACGATTCTATCTCTCTCCGCCGATTCCTCCTTGCTTTCTTCCCAAGCCCAATCCACACCCCTCACGCACCACATCTCCACCTTCACCCTCTCCCTAGCCCACGACGCGGACATGCTGATCAGCGTGCGGGAGCTGGACACGGGCGCCGCGCGGGATGTGAGCGGGGTGCTGCGTGTGACGCGGGGGGGACAGGGGTTTGTTGGTTATGGGGAGGGGAAGGAAGTTGAGGAGAAGGAGTTGTTGTATTTTGTGGGTGGGGATGGAGGGGTGAGGGTTTTTGAGAGGGGGCAGTGAGAGGGGGGAGGGGAGGGGAGGGGTTTGTTTGTTATTGGGGGTGGAAGAGAGAAGGAGGGGTTCTAGACAGGTTACTTTAATTCAAGAAGTATTACAGTGGTTATCAGATTTCAGAGGTTGTCAGTATATAGGAACCCTGAATAGGCCAGAGGGAAGAGTGAGAGATAGGATGAGACGGGAGGGGAGTACCTATGCTGAGCGTAGTTCGATAGGTGACGAATGATGGTGGATGGGACTAGACATCGGCAGTAGGAGAAGATGATATAGGTATATAAGATATGAGAGAGTGTGAAAGATGATGGTCCGGGAGTAGAGGAATGAGAGACTAGAGCAGGTCGAATGGTAGCTGAAGAGAAGGTAAGGTGCAAAGGAGGGTCCAGACCCAGTCGGCATCTAAATTCAGACAATTACGGCCGCGGGGCTTCTTGAATCTACAAGACTATTCTTCAACGTCAATCCTCTCTCGGTATTATTGCTACTTCAAAGCCATGTGACATGTCATCCTCTTCCTCGAAATAGTTCAAATCACTGAAGGGGTTATACTACTTCATCGCGCAGCTTTCGGAATTGGTATGTGGGACTGAGGACTCCTGGAGCTCCTGAGACGTTCAAACTCACCTCAATTAGTTGATTGTTCGATCTTTCCTTCCTCTTCACTTCAAAAATCAAACCTCCATTATTGTTGAACCAGATCTGTAGTCAATCCATATTCAAATAAGCAGCTTGTCGACGAAACATTGCACCTCCAGACGGCTCACAGTTCCGAACTCAAAATCGTATCCCGACACTGGAATGATTGCAAAAGATGGCATTTTTGCTAGAGGGCATGTCATGTTATGTCATGTCTTTTAAAAAACACCAATAATTCCTCGTACGACCGAGACGAGACATAGTCACCACTGTGCAAACAAAAAATTGCAATTGCTGCCCATTTCCTGCCTCTAGCATATCAAAAGCCAATCCTTCGCCAACCGATCCCATTCAACCGCTAGACTTAACCCCCAATATCGTAGTTCGTCTATTCAGATGATCTGGTGGCAGGTCCCCTCGCTCCCTTTGGTGTGCCGACTTGGAAACCGTTCTTGAATCTTCTTGGGACCTCCTTCATGTGACGCATACGTCCGGTACCGGTGGTCTTTCTTCTCTTAGCCTTCTCACCCCAGTTGTCTGTTTCGAGATTATTAGCCTATGAACCTGAAGGGAGCCCTTTCTCCTTGAAGCTCGAAATTTTTGAGCTTTCCCGTTGGATCCGGCGCAAAGATTTGAGCTGGATGTGATTGGATTCAACATACATTGACGGGTCTTAGCAGCTGGGTAACCACATGATGCGCAAGTGTGCTTTTGGATGTGGAGAGATCGGCGACCTGTAAATCCATATCATATCAGCGTTCAATTCTTCCATTGACAGTTCCAGCAATCGAGGTATCCATCGGTCGTGTAATCGATTCTTCGCGGCCGCATTTCCTCCCATCGTCTCTATCCTAGGATTGGATCAAACTAACCGCAGCGTCTGCACAAAGTGTGCGACTTGTTGTGGCGCTTTCCGAAACTGGAGGTTCCCTTCGCTATAGTTCAAATCTTGTCAGTGCAATTCCATGGTGTTCTGATCGAAGTATTCGTGATCGAGGTTGTAACGTACTCATTTTGAATTAGGAACTGCAGAACCAAATGTTAGCAATTTTAGCAATTAGAAGAACTCGATACCGCAATAGCAGATGGAATAGAGCAACGTACCTTGTCGACTCGTGGGGTTGTCGTAATTTGTCGTTGATTCAATAATGTCGCCTTTTTTCGCAAGAGGCTGATTCGCGATGTCGTCGGTTCGCCTAGTGGGAAATGGAAACCCTAAGCTAGGGCAGATGTGCGTCACGTGTGCGGAAGCGAGAATCTCAAAAATCTAGGGGCAAATCTTCGCGTTCGTATCCGACCACAACATAACATGATTGCAAAAACGTGAAGACGATGCTGGATGTCGAATAATTTAATGTTACGAGTCTGAGTAGGCCATCATAAAGTACTGCAGTCAAATACAAGCAACTCGAATGGGGACGATTTAGATTTAAAAATTTATTCCATTTCTGATTATATTCTACGCGGAACGGAATGGAATCAAGGGTATCTGGCATCTAGTCTATCGATGCTATCTATCAGTGGCCATCGCATAACATACAGCTGGCCTTGATGTACAAGAGACTGGCCATGTGTTCGCTTCCTCATTATGTATCATATACCGCTATGCCAAAAGAAACCACCCGGTAAACCCCGAACGCCAGCGCAATGAAGTAATTATAAAACGGCTTTATTACAAAGTGATTAAGTCGATCTCCGAGAAGTCAGGCGGATTCCTTCCATACACAACGCGAGCCTTAGCATCCAGTGCAGCTCCAACGTTGCTTATCCAAATATTCCCACCGGCATAATCTCTAGTTCGTTTGACCTCATCATCACTGACACCAATATCGTCTCTCGGTATCCAAACCACTGGCCTTCTAGCTCGCAGAGCATAGTGCTGGAATGCATGCTTCACAAGAGCATCACGTTCTTCTGGGGCCAAGTCTTCGATTTCATCATTATAGCCGCCATACAAGGCGTTGGCAATCTTCTGCTGTGCCTCAACATCCTGATGACGACGTCGTCGCGTAATCTGCGGTTGCATAATTCGTTCATCATTTCCGTCGGTGCCTGTACCATGACCGCGTGTCTTCCTGCGAATGCTTTTGCTCGAGCGGATGGCCCAGTGACCCGCACCCTGAACGATGTTTGCAGGCCTAAACTTAGAGAGCTTACTTCCTCCATTGCCATTTCTTGAATTAAGATTATCCATCTCAATATATCCAGGTCCTTGAATGCCAGTACCATCATGTTGTGGCACCGCATCATGCCCGTGGTGAGATGTAAGCCCTAGTCGCTCTGCCTGCGCACGATCGAAAGCCTCATCACGAAGTACGGCCTCGTCTTCGAAGGTGATGGGTAGATAGTGAAGGAGAGGACCAAAGGACCAGTTGAGGAGGAATTGGTAGAGCGCTGTCAGGAGCAAAGCAACAATCATGATGATTGCTTGAACGGTAAGTGGGTCTCCTTGTTCATCTCTCGTGAGGAAGAATAGACCGATAAGGCACAGCTCCATAACATAAAGACCCGTAAAGGTTTGGTTGATCGCTCGAGGGTACAAGAGACCACCCGTGTCAATCCTGAATCGCGACACATAAAGCATGTTGTATCGATTGGCAATCCACAAGAGAGTAAAGGTGATGATTGCGAAGATAATGATAATTGGTGAGACCACACAATAAACCAATGTGATACAGGCGAAGTTAGTATAAACAGGGAAGAATGATCCCCATGATACTGAAGGTAATCGTGTGTTTCTCGCCCACTTCTGTCTCGCTGTACTGTCGAAAAATTTCGGCAGGACAAACCACAGAATAAGAGTGGATAGTTGTAGCAATGTACCAGAGCTCACAGAAAATGCCTGTAGAATCATGTAGGAGAAAAAGTAGTTCGCTGCTTTCGGTAGTTGCCCCGCGAGCGTCTCAGGAATGGAAGTGATGTTAGAGGCTGTTGCGCTGAATGTAGTTACTGCACTACCAGAAATAGATACGACCAAGAAAACTTGGACGAACAAGAATGCAAAATAATATGTTTGGACAATCCCTTGCCTCTCGTTGCCCGTCTGCGAACCTTGGACGAAGGCAAGATACCCCAGAATTGTGGGCACAAGCGACAGAAGAATACTAAGCACCAAGGCAGGCAATACACCAGCAATAGCCTGAAGAACCTTTTCTGGTATGAATTTCAACCATTTGAGCCAAGACGTGGTGCCGACAAGATAAGATATCTGAGCCAGAGAAGACGTCCATGCGACAGGAAGAGACCACAGCAAGATCATGCCAACAACAACACTGGTGATAACAGCGGTTCTGAGCCAAGCTTCCCACCATTTGATGGACATATTATCCCACAAAACGTCATTTGGTGAGATTTCCACGGTACGTGGTGCCATTTGTTTAGGAACATGGTAGGTAACAGATTGGCATGCCATGTGTGCAGCTACTTGATGATTGAATTGAATGAACGCAGAGTTCATGAGTGGGAATCGCTCTGGTGATTTTTGATCCATTTCAATCTCCAGGTTGAGTGCGGCAAGCTGCTCACGGCACCAGTATATAGTATCAACTTTCTTATTGATATAAGGAATACCGGGAAGCCATCCAGGCGTCCAACTGAATTTAGCCAATCTATGGGTCGGCCTGTCTTTCTCTTTCAGATAGTGTTGCCATGCTGCAGTTGTGGCGTCTTCCCTATATTCTTCGTTATAGGCTTTTGGGTATTCCACTGGAGGTTTCTCGTCGGAATGAAGGAACGGAATTATAGATTTAACCTTCCGCCAGAGACTCTTCTTCTCAGACTTATCGACAGTTGAGCGGGCTCCATCGTCTTGCGTCAAGGGAAATTCCTCATCGTCTTCGTAGCCTGTTGGAATGGGAGATGGAAAGCCACCGGCGGGACCTTGCCAGAATTTCCACCAATTGTTTGACTGGTTCGCATCGTTTGCACCGTCGCCTCCATACTGGAAGCCGCCACGGCGAACTGTATTCCCAGCTAATTTCCTGTCTCCTTCGTAACTTTTTGGATCGCGGTATGAGGTTGTAGGACGGTCATCTTCTGACCTACGCGCTTTTTCGTCGTTGGTCAGACCCTCTTCGTCTTCCACACCAGCTCCATATGGCTTTGACTTCTCATGTTGGCGGTATCTTCCGTATTCATCATAGGAATCATCCTCAGCTATGGAACGGGCATCAAGATTAACGAATCCATTTGTGGTTTCGACCTGATCATTGATATCTTTTCCAACCCCGAGAACACCATTAAACGCTTTGTCTCCGACCTTTCCAGCAGCGCCAAAACCTCTACCAAGCCCTTGCCCCATGGCTTCAAAGCCTTGTCCGACAGCAGCAAGACCGCCACCTAGTACAGGTAGTTTAAATTTGATCTGAGAACTGCTCCTCTTATGGTCGCGCTCTTCCTGCTGTCTTTCAATCTCGGCTTCTTCATCTATGGCAGCATCAATTGTGTGTGGCGCCTCTTCCCCAGTACTCAATCCTCCGCTTTGTGCAAGTCGCTCGGCCTTTGCGTTCTCGGCTTTAGCATTCTCGGCCTTTTCTGCTTTCGTAAGCGCCTTTCGATTCGCGGCCTTTGCGGCGGCTTCCTCTGCCTGCTTTTTTTGTGCTTTCTTCGCCTTCCTAATCAGTTCTGTCTCGGCAGCCTCCAGTTTCAGATGGATTTTATCCCGAGCATGAATTTTGCTTAGTAACTCGTCATAATTTCTATTGATCCATATATTCCTGATTCCTCCGGGGAAAACGTCATAAAGTCCAGCAAGCGCTTCTTTTGTGAGCCACTTGTTTGGGATGGCGCTGACAAGCACGGTCGTGGCAGAAGCTCTCAGTCGATGTTCCGCGGATGTCAAATAATCCTGTCGAACTTTGATATACACCCGCAACTCGGCGAAGAAAACTCCGCATACCCAGATAATGGCCAGCAAAGCAAGTATCAGATGCGCCCAATATCTATTCGTCTTGCTCGGTTGCACATTCGCCCAAGCTAGTTGATCTAGGCCAGTGACATTTGGGTTCGCATTAACCTTCGTGGAATTTGGGTTATTCTGAAATTGGAGCGCCCACTCCGAGCCCCGTCCTCCCAGGTAATTGATCGGTACGAGAATCGGTATGATGACGAATGCCATGGGTATGAAAATGATCAGAAGAGTTTGCAGGTATCGCAAGAAGAAGTAGGCGTCGAGTCCGCATTTGTTGATTACTTCACGATCTCTGAACCGGAAGATGGCAAAGAGCCAACCCCAAGGGCTCCGGGGAGGTGGTTCGGTACGTTCTTTTTCAGGTACTAGATAGGTTTTCGGTTTGCTAAGAAGAGTCAGTCGTCGATTGAGAAAGAGCAGCTTCGCAGATCTGGGGTGCTCCTTGTTATGCCGAATGGCGCAAAACTCACAAAATTCTAGCAAGCTTGTTCTTTAACAGCAAAAAAGCAATCATCTGTACACCAAAAATAATAGAGGAAGAGACCATCGCCGTCAAGAGCGCCACCAGACTGATACCTGCCGCTTGTTGTGCATTGCCGAAAACTGTCGTCGTCGTACTGGGAGCTGCAGAAGTCCCGCTGGGACTACTGCTTGTAGTCGCAGTCCCAGTCCCATTGAAAAAGGACATATTGAGAAGGGGTTATCTGTTATTGGTGCATAAGAGGATATCGATATGGATTATGCTCGAAAAATGCTGTGTGTTGAGCTCTGTAGTGATATCATGAAGGGTGTGTTTCAGTATGGGAGGTCGTTCGCGCCACAGCGGAGGTTGATGGAGAAAATGCAGAGATGTAGAAGTCGCGAGGTAGTAAAAAGCTATGAGGGGAAAGGATAGAAGTGAATCATAATCCGTAAAGCCGTTACTCTAGAAGAATACTGGCTTCTAGACGAATGTATAGTGAGTACATAACTTACCATTCAGTCTAAGGAACAAGTACTTTGGTATACTCGTAACTTATCTTCTCTTGTTTGGATCAGGAATTGCGCGTGTTTATTCGAAATTACTTGGCCCCAGGGTTTTAGCAGGTTGCTAAACTTGCTAGCAATCTTTTAATGAAATGATTTGCTGCCTCCCCTCGCCTAACCTCAACGGCTTAACCAGTGGTCCAGTACATGGATAGGTTTCTTGATTCACAGCGAGAGTCGATAAATCCCATGCAAATCTGTTTCTCCAAGAGTTTAAGGATAAGCGGTATGATGATGTCACGAATCAGATTGGCTGCATTCCTACCACTCTGCTAATAGACGAGACACAAGTAAGCAATTCATCTCACAACAATGTTTCAACGTTGCCTTTCTCCTTCAATACAATTGGGTACGGAGGTGCGAGCAACCACACACAACACACCACAACACACCTCTTTCTCCACCGCGCGTTAAAATAAAACCCTGGGAAGTGTCCGAAAGGGTGCGCTTAACTTGGTGCTCAAGAACGACTCACATCCAGTCAATCGCCTGTCAGCGGGAATTGTGCGACAGCTGCAAAGTTTGGGGTGCGAGAGTTCGCAGCTTCACCACAAACAAGAACCCTTCGCGCTTCTAACTTTACCTTTTCTGTTGTCATACGCGTCGGACAGCCATCGCCTTCTTACTCCTTCCGCTCGTGCTCGCCTTTCCTTTCGCCTTTCAGCCACTTACACGCTCGTGGCGGTCTGAGTTCGGGGAAAGGGGCTTGGCCCGCCCCCACTTAGCTTTCGTCAGAACTGATTCAGGCTGAAGCTCCGGTGCTTTCCACCCCGAACTCTTGCCGGTTTCTCGTCTCTTCCACACCAATATTTGAAGATATACTTTTCAATCTTTTTGATAAGATCACCACTTCCCCTATGTTTTCCCTGGAAATTTACCGTCGCTCAATGCTTACAAGTGGTTTCCGTCTCGAACTGATTCACTTATCAGCCTCAACCGCGAGATTGAATCACCTTAAATGTCTAGCATTAGCCGGTACGCCGATAGAGGTGGACACGAAATTGAACACACAGTCATGGGAAAGTGAGGACTTGCTTTCCTACTTATAGGTACAGCGAGTCGCCCTGTGTTGATACCGGTTGGGTCTGAATCATTGCAGAAAAGCACATGAGATACTTGTGATTACATAGTCTTGTGACCGAGGAGTGACAAAATCATCCCCGGATTTTTGAAATATAGTCGGCACCCATTAACCTTTTCGATCTTGCACACTTCCTCATTACCCCACCCACCGAACCTTTCCTTAATATTCAGACCAACAATGGGTTCGTTATCTGAGCCTATTAGGTGCTAGGCGCCAATTTTCTCACGGCTACACTGATACTTTTTCCATCATCTTGTTGGCCCTCATTCCACATCAAAGAGAAAACGTTGTCACAACCCTCTACCGGGGTTGCATAGAAGTTGGACGCGAGCTGCTCAGTTGTATAACCTTTCCACATGGCCCAGTTGCCATAAAGCAAGAAACCAGATGTCTCTCCCTTGCCGTCGTCGGTGAATCCAACGTTGGTCAATGCGGCTGTTGACGGCTCGATGTACAGAGCTGGAGAGTTTGGGATGGTGACATCAGGGTTTGTGGGTGTGATGACCCAATCATTATTTGTGGTAGGAGTGACTGCAAGAGCATTAGTGGTGTGCGACGATAACAGAGAAAAGCTGAGGGTGGTGAAGAATGGGGTCGTACATGTTATGTTTGCGTTGACTTTGGATCCAGTTGGGACGTTCTTTCCAACATAGGCCTTTCCTACAATTTTGGTTAGCAAGTGTTACACAGCAGAATGAGGGAGGGATGTCTTTCTCACCGTCTGAGTAATAGACGGGAAGACCACCGATGCCAGTGCCATACGCATACAAGTGAAATGCATCACGTTTATTGATGGCAGCAGCTGATGCACTCAAAGCACCGAAAGCGAGCAAGAAGGAGGTCACGAGCTTCATGTTGCTTAAAGTTGGTAAAGAACGTGGTATATATTACTTGGAAACGAAAGCGAAAGGAAGAATCGAATCCTGGGTGAGTAAAGAAAGACAGCTTTGAGACAATAGCGAACTGGATAATGATTTGCGAAGCAGCGAAGGACTTTCATATCCTATATCGATATGAGATAGAAGCGCCGGGTTTCCAGCGTGCAGAACACCCAGGATATCATCTACAAGGAATCTCCCCGTGTTACGCATACCTCCTGATCTGCCAAGGACAATACCTTGGACCATGCAGTACCGCCTAGCCAGATCAGATTCTGCATTCCCATTCTACATATTATGGGACCGTATCCACAGGAATACTATGAGGCTAGCATGGAAGGTTGTCCATACGAGCTTTTCTAACACAGACGACGCGGAGCGGAAAGAAGCTCGAACGAAGGTCTGAAGTGGGCGTTAGAATACGATGCAGCATCATTCACATCTTTTCCGATCAGGAAAAACTCCGGTCGGACTCGTTCGCACTCCACGTAGAACTACTTGTATGGTGGTACCCAACAAGCATGACCAATACAACCAGTCGGATATACCAGCAATTGACCGGGACGACCTAAACAATTGCCCGAAGAACAACGGCGCTCGGATTCACTTAATCGTCGGCGTGGGTCTCTAACCTTATTCTTATTATCCATGACATACCACATCATGAGCGCTCTCCACCACGCATTAGAGGACTCGGATGGCTCGACTTGCTCGTACTGGAGATACGAGTCTGCCTGACGAAAGTTTCTGTTGATATTATGGAGATACTTTAATTAATATGGATAACTTTAAATCTTTGACAGATCTCGGTAAGGGGTTGCCGGATGAGCCGAGCATTAAACAACGTGGAAAATATGAAATAAAAGTGGGATTTGAATGGTGGATAGTCGAGATTGAAGTTCGAAAAATCGAAGTCGTCAAGACTTATCAGACTTTTATCGGAAAGTGGGTTGGATGCGGAGAAAAGAAAGAAGTATCTACTCTGTACAAACCGTACCTGCGCCATCACGCGTCCGATGCAAGACATCGTATGATACGGGCTTACGCAAAATCTCGAAATTCCGAGAGTAAGACTATGGTAATGGAAGAGCAAACGAAGATTTCGGCCCGGTTAAGGAACATTCCCTTGGAGAAATACATGAGATCTTTTCCAGGCTATTAAGGTTTATTGTGTGTCTATGGGGGACCATGAAGTAAGAAAGGAGCTTCCTCCCAAAGTTGGTTCCCTTGAGGATTGGCGATTCACCTGTTGTTCGAACGAGCTCAAAGTTGACGCTCGACACAGTTCCCAGGTAGACGTAACGCACTAGCGTATCGCAATTCTACTTCTGGGTACCCACTCTCTTGGCAATCTGGAGCTACTGAATGAGTTCCCACTGTGCTCCACTCCACTCCGCTTTCCGCGAGTAGTTTGTCGATGTCGAGAAGTCGCCAATATGGCCGCTGTGACCGGCTTCTCTCGCTCTAAACAACCACGGAAAAGCCGTGGGGGTTATTTGTCTAGCACTGTTCCACAAATAGTGTCTAGTACGATCGGTAGTGTGTTTACCTCTACCTCTTTAGCTCGGATACTACTGCAGTGGAGGCTGTGGAGCACGTTGCGTGTACACGACAAGATCAAACTTTATCGACCCAAAGGCATTATTACCACGCATCTGGGGGAGAGATGCATGGACAATAAGGCCGGTCACGAACACGCTTTCTGTCTGCATGTTACCGACTAGAGCCGCGTGTCATGTGCCAAGATGTTAGTGTACGCGCAACCATGAGGATGAAGGCTCTTCTGTGGGGGTTGTGCAATCTAAGAATGGAAAGGAGAGCTGTGACAGCTCACTAAACTTAGCAACAGTCCTGGACTTCCGAGCCTTATCGTTCAGTCTTATGTCCACGAAATATACCGGTGTATGTCAAGTGCCGCATACGATAGAGGGATCCGCTAGTTAGGTACAATCTTGCTCGATACGATTAGTGAGCTCAGTTCGCAAAGTCTATTCACATAAGCTCTAGTGGCTGAACTGAATCCGGGAACTTCGCTAACACAACCGTCTTTGACACCTTGGCAATCCCATCCTTTCACAAGGCTTTTTCGACGTTCAGTGACTTCAGAATTCTGCATCCCAGAAACATACTGCTCCTCGCTCCACTGTTCATGCGGGTAAGAAGGAAATATTCGATGAATCATGTATAAGTGATTAGATGACTTTTCTCTTCCTGCCTGCCCCGCTATATACAATAACGGCATCGTGGAGACTTTCGGGCTTGAGCTTTCTTGACGGGTAATGAAGCAACTTTGGGTTCAGCTTCACACTTCGTATTAATCACAATAAAGTATTTGGATGGGAAAGAGACCTTGGCATGGGCCGCATGGCTATGTCCGCTGACATCTCTTGTAGCCGGTGTTTGCAGCTTTAGTGGGCCAATAAGTGTTGCTCCAAAGTCATATAAGTTGGTCGTCCTCGATAGCAAAGATGTTATTCTTCACAACTCAGCACAGACTCTCGTTTCTTACATTCTTTTCTACCCTGGCTCCGTTTGTCTGTCGTGTGTTGTTTAACTTGAAAGAACCATTTGTGTTTCTGTCTTTTGATAACTCGACGGCTGGGTTTAGAGATCTATCATGCGTCTCTCCTTTCCTCTGGCCTTGGGTCTCTCCCTTTCTGGAGTTCGAGCTGCTCCTGCAATCTCTTCTTCGATTGCTTCAACGACTGCCGCCGCAGCTCAAAGCTCTGTCCTGTCTTCAAATAGAACAAGCTCAGCTGTAGGCTCCACGACTGCTGTGTCCACTGCTAGTTCAGCTACAGGAACTCCTTGTGCTGGAAACACAGCATCTGATAGAGCTTCTTGGTGCAACTTCTCCATTGACACTGATTACTATGAGGAAGTTCCAGACACTGGTGTGACTCGCGAGGTAAGATTCCGCCACGGAGCACTAGATCGATTGCTAACTTCATCCCAGTACTGGTTTACAGTCCAGGAAAGCACACTGAGTCCGGATGGGCACGCCAGATATGCTCAAACAATCAATGGAACCTTCCCGGGACCTTTGATCACCGCTGATTGGGGTGATACCGTTAGTAAGTACTTCAATCCTTAATGTATTCTCTTTGCCCCATCTGCAGGCGCAACTGGTTGCTTCTGTCTACCAGACGTTCCGAATTCGCTTAATCTCCTATGTTCAACCCTTTTACCATGGTCGACTAATACAACTCCAGCTATTCACGTTACCAACACACTTCCCACTAACGGATCAACCATCCACTGGCACGGTATTCGTCAGAACTATACCAATCAAATGGACGGTGTACCTAGTTTGACTACCTGTCCCATAGCTGTCAGTAGAACCCATTTTCAAAGCTTAAACACCCTTTGCTAACACTTGATTTAGGCGGGGTCAACTTATACCTACACCTGGCGCGCTACTCAGTATGGTTCTTCCTGGTACCACTCTCACGTAGGCCTGCAGGCTTGGGAGGGTGTAGCAGGTCCTATGATTATCAATGGTCCATCAACAGCCAACTACGACGAAGACAAGGGCATGATATTCCTCAGTGACTGGAGTCATACCACCGTCGACGAGCAATACTACTATGCTCAGTCGGTGGGCCCACCAACCATGGATACAGCTCTTATCAACGGTATGAACGTGTACGGTGAAGACGGTCACAGTAGCCAAACTGGATCCCGTTTTGAGACTAGTGTTGAAGAAGGCACCTCATACAGATTCCGTCTGGTTAACGGTGCTATTGATACGCACTTTAAGTTCTCCATTGACAACCATACTATGACTGTTATGGCTATGGATTTTGTTCCGATCGTGCCATACGAGACTGACATCTTGAACATTGCAATGGGTTAGTCCAAACGTTTACCTCCCCTTGCAAACCACTCGCTGACTAACCAATCCGCAGGCCAACGCTACGACGTAGTTGTCACTGCCAACAAAGCCAGCATCGCGTCTGATTTCTGGATCCGCGCCATCCCTCAATCCTCCTGCAGTGAGAATGACTCTCCCAACAACGTCAGAGGCATCCTGCACTACGGCTCCTCTGCCTCTCTCCCCACCACAACCGGCCACTACTACGCCGCCGACGAATGTGTCGACGAGTCCCCACACAACCTCGTCCCCTACATCAGCAAAGACGTCTCCCAAGACCTAATCTCCACCGACCAAGCCGTCACCGTATCCAAGAATCCACAAAACCTCTTCCGCTGGTTCCTCAACAACTCCACCTTCGAAACCGAATGGACCGACCCAACCATCCTCCAAGTCTCCAAGGGGGTCAACTCCTTCGCCGCCGCCGACAACCTCATCACGCTCCCCAACGCAAACGAATGGGTATACCTCATCATCCACGCCAACCTCCCCGTCCCCCACCCCATCCATCTCCACGGTCACGACTTCTTCGTCCTGGCCCAAAGCACCGAGACCTTTGACGCTGCGACAGTGCAATACAACCTCAGCAATCCACCGCGGAGAGATGTGGCGCTGCTGCCGTCGAGTGGGTACTTGGTTATGGCGTTCTTCACGGATAATCCGGGCGCATGGCTCGCGCATTGCCATATTGGGTGGCATACGTCGGAGGGGTTTGCGCTGCAGTTTTTGGAGCGCGCGGACGAGATCCCCGGGTTGTTGGATGCGGATGTGTTGCAGGGGACTTGTGATGCTTGGGGAAAGGCGGGGATTGAGCAGGATGATTCGGGGGTTTGAAGAGGGGGTGATGAGTTGTTGTTGGGGGAGAGATTATAATGATAATTAGGGAATAAATAAGGAAGGCATTAGAGTGTAATGATAAAAGAATTCAGTTAATACTTTAATATAACTAAGTGATATCCATATCCAAATTGGAGATGAGCTGGGACTTCAGTGGTATGCACGTGTTGGCAACAATGACACTAACACAAAGCTGATCTAGTGTAACCTTAACCTTACCCCAAGGTGGATGTACCCCGAAACCCCTTTTGCACCTTAGCCCCTGACAGTTTATCCGATCTCATGCGAAACGAAACGAGATTTCCGAAGCACTGATGTCGTCACCGGCATGATATGGCTTTTGCTGGACATACTCGGACCGAAATATTGACCCTTTCAAGCACAAGGCTGCCGTTTGCATCTACATAAGTACTACGAGCTGTTACAGTTCATCATGAAATCTATCCACCGAGGGTGTCTCGGCCCTCTCCAAGTGCTCATGGTCTCCGGGGGGATCTGGCTCTGTGAAATATGGATCCGTGACAGCTTGCCTTGCTCGATGAGCTGCCCCTTCCACCGCGACCAGGGATGGATCTTTGACAAACTTGAATTTTGGGATGAAGGCAGGAATTGCAATCTGCAGTACAGATTTCATATCTTCCATACAAGCTGGAGACGCTTCACCTGTCAGAATCACAGCGACCACATGCGATGGAAGATCCGGCACGTCGTCTGTGAGAAGCTCCAATCGCTCCGCAAGGAAATCTTGGATCATATTGATGGTTGACGCTGGTAACGATCCAGCATCCTTGCCATCACTCTATGCTAAAATTAGCGTCAAGTGCCGTGGTTAAGACAAATGGAATGGAAGAGTACTTACATCGGAACCATCCAGCTTATAATCCGCCCAGTGTCGCACACCAACGGGCGCAAAAAGGATAGTACCTGTAATCACAAAGCCCAATGATAAATAGGTTGTTCCCAAATCCACAACAAATACGAAGTTTTCCATGTCATCTACATCTGTGCCCTCAGGATAGCCATAGCCCGTGTAATTGTCAAGATTGTAGGCGAGTCGCGCGCTGTTGAAATGAGATATGACTTGGTTTCCTTTGCCGATGTAGCCTTCTCGTTGGGCGATTCGCATGATATTTACCATGGATGATCTGCCATCAAACTGCTGAGGGACGGAAATTGATCTAACTTTTATCGGCTCAAAATCTGTATTCTCTTTGGAAAGTGCCTCAGTGGTTGCTGCGACAATCGACGAAATCGTCTTTGCACTCAGTTCCAGATTCTGGGGATCATCGTAGGGGCTAGCTTCATATCAGTTGATCAGTTTACACGACGATTATTGGGACAAAACACTTACGCATGACTCCGAACACTCTGCATGGTAGCAATGAAGTAATCTTGCCACTCTTGACAACTTGGAATGCTGGAAATTACTCGCAGCTGGTTTTCAGAGTCATAGTATGCTGATCTTCTGAAGTCGCAGTTCGTTAGTCATTTCTTCCATGGTATGTGTTGGGTTGACCCAGGACATGTAGCGTACAAGAACTTGTGTCCCAAACTCAGACCAATGGGGAAAGAACTTTGAAGGCCTTCGGCCATCGACAAAGTTTGAATTGTAAGGAGGGTGAAGATGGTATAACGGTTTCTGTTGAGAGGACGCATTAGCAGCCAAAACGTTGGTTGCAATTGGCTCAAAACAACATACATGAGAGTTTTCATTGTTCAATATGATGACTCCTCCACGGTAAACGAATTAGAATTTGAGTTGCGAAGAAATACAACAAGAATATGTCGAGAAACCGAGAGTGGTTGATGTGATTTGGAGGTTGAATGATCACCTGCTGCAGAAGACTAATTTTACAACTGTCAACTACATACTCTCACGGAGTCAGAGCACGGACCACAGATCAAACAAAGACCTTGAACCATTGCGACCAGCCTAATAATTACGCTGTACCAACAATTACGTTTTCCTTAACAACCACTTCGATTGCGACCGCAGTGAGACAGAAGACCTATAAAAATGTCCGAGCCAGTTCAAGAGAGCACAGAAATGGAAGAAGGCACAGACTTAGAAGAAGAAGGCACAGACTTAGAAGAAGAAGACACTGAATTGGAAAATCAAACAATGGTACCGAAATCTGAACCCCGCGGAATTGCGAAATATTTGGGATCCAACCACCAATTCACGGTCGGGAGAGACACCTGGGAGCTTTTTGGACATCCGCTCTATGAAACAGAATCAGTAGAGGAAGACTTCAGAAAAGCTGTCTTCGACTGCCGACTTGTAAACGAGAGAAGCCGGCTACCGTCCGATGCAGTTGTCAAGATTTGGATGGAGTACGTGACTCTCGTTCTTTCTCATATGTTACTCTCAATCTGGGTGCAGTACTATTGGGAAAAGCGATGTACTAACAATTGTTGCAGAACTAGCAGACACCATCCAGAGCATTGTAATTATCGCGCGTGGGATAAGGGCGATTCCCCTTGGGAGAACGAGCAGAGGTGTCTGACCGAAATGGAGGAGGATCTGAAGAGCGCTAGGGAAGAGGGGGAAGAGCGGGAAATTCCAATAACCTTACCGTATAGACCTTTTCCACGTTCTCTCGGACTTACCCACAGAAAACAGCATCATACCAGAGACGAACCCTTTCCCCTCGAGGGAGGCCATTTGGCCTATCTGGTTATGAAAAAACTGCCAGGTAGACGCATTGAATTGGATCAATTTTGGGGCCGGGGCAAGTTCAAAAGCCACAGCCGGTGGGACAAAGACAGACGCGACAAATTTCGAAACGCTCTAATAAAATCAGTAAGGTATGACTGTAATTCTCATTATTATATACACTGGATATATATAGTACAAATACTGATATAATCCAGACTGATCGAGAGCCTTTATTTTGAGAGTAGGGACCCAGCAATGAGAAATGTACTCTGGGATGAAAAGCGTGAAAGATGGTAAGCCGATACTTACAACAACTTACAACTTACAGATAATATCCGAGTTTGCTAATGAATGATATTTGTATAGTTACTTGATCGACTGGGAAGATTGGCAATATATTAACGAAGGGAGGTCTCTTAAGGGCTTGCTCATCGGCTACAATATGATTGAAAAGAAATTACATGGTGGCTACACGGAATTTGATGAAGATCGCCTTTAGAAGAGATAAAATCACCTTTCACCTAGATATTAAACTTATGCACCCCCCGGGAACATACAAGCAAACTCCAAGCACAAATATGTACTAGCTATGTTGAGAGGCCTGTGCAGGAGAAGCTCCTGCCAATAGCCACGGACATACTTACCTGCCCGTGGATTCCCATGTTTGAGCTTGGCGCTTACCTTATACTCCGTACAGCGGACATCTCAGGCCCGCAATATGTTTCTCCTCCACCGTCCCTCTTTCTCTGCTTCTACTGCTGCCTCGTTGCTTCAAACACGATTGCCACAACATCGACAAGAACCACTTTTTCCATGCATGAAGAATCGACTGTGTGTGCATTTCCTCGAATGGAATTGGAAAGCTACTCCAACCGAAATTCGTCGATTGATTTGCGAGCATCTCGATCCCTCCCTCCGCCTTAAAACATTTGAGGCTCGTCGGCAAGTAAGTTCATTTGAACAGCTTCAGTTGGATGTTGACTACTTGATCCACCAGCTGACAAGGTCGTCTTGCCTGGAATCTGTACACCAATTACGAGTTAATGGTAATTGACCACGAGAGCAATTTGTTTTGGCTAACTATCTAGGAATGCAGACATAATTTGTCCATAAGATGACTTTACTAAAAAACTCCGTCTTCGCGCTAGTTGCCGAACTGTGTTCCGTGCGTATGCAGTCGCAATGCATCTTACAAACTTGTGCCTCGCTTTGACATATAAAGAATATTCAACGCCATCGTTATATTTCCAGTACAAAAATCTTTCTATTTCTAGTACAAAAATCTTTCTCTGTAATCAAAACAAACGTTATCATAAATCTCTGTGTATATACTATTACACTATCCTTCACTCTAAATTCGGCTCAAATTCCCAGGGTTTCCTCTTCACTAGATTGATTGATCTCGTATTTTTTCTGTCAGGTTCTATGGCGCAGATATTCTAGAAGGACGTTGTTAGCACAAATAGACCTGTACGAATGCTCGTGCCGACTTGCCTGCCTCCGTTCCTTGAATTCGCTGTAGAACCCCAACCATAGATCACGAGCTCGGCAATCCTCCTGGCCCTGACTATCCGTATCGCATTTTGGCTGGACATCACTCCTTGTGTTGTCAGGCGCTGGCAGCCATGGTTTCGGCATCGGCCAGTCCGAGAAATGCAGGAATTTTGCCTCCTTCAGCATCTTTTCTGGATCCCAAGGCTCGTATTCGTTGCCAATGTAGGTTATGTGCTGACCCTTAGAACGGAATTCGCCAGTCAGGAGGTTGTAGCGCCGATGAGGGATGATCATGCAGTCTTTGCCATACAAATTGTTGACGATTTCCATATCGAAGTCGCTATGAGCAGCTGCGTCAATTGCGTCTTTAACACGCTTGAACTCCTCGACGGACGGCTGAATGAGCACAAGTTGAGAGCTGAGGTATGGTTTGTCCAGCCAGTAAGCACGGGGCATGGCGACGGGACAAGGAGGAAGGAGGAAGAGCTCATCCATATGTTGGAGAACTGTAGAATCAGAATCAAGGGATAGTACGCGGTCGTACTGCGTTTGGTTGAAGGCCAGGAGCTTGGTGTAGCTATCGGCCCAGGTAGCTGAGTCGACTCCTATTAGTCCATAAGCCTCGGATTGGAGTCTAGGAGTGCTGGTACTTACGATCTCCTGATTGTCGGTGTTGAACCTCAATAGGCATCAGCTTTACACCATATTCATTCTGGGCCCTAAGAATTAGTTGGCTCTCTTTGTCGTTTGAAGTAGCGCCCAGGCGCATGGTGGCAGGGTACATCATCAGGCGATCTGCTTTGCTTCCGAGTCGATGTAAGATCTCGAAGAGCATCACGGAATTGCAAAGATACTCGGTGTTGGTAACATATTGGACGTATGCAAATCGCGACCAGTCTATATATTTTTCTGTGGACGCGGGGATCGATATAGTGCGCGGCCATTGATGATAGGATACGAGCGGTATTTTGGACGAAAAATGGACGACACCTGGGGGCGGTGGCGATTGCGGTACAGGAGGGGGTGTTCCCGGTGGTGACGATGAGGAGTAGGAGGTTTCAGTTTGAGGTTAATTGGGGGGAGAGGGAGTTTTTGTGGAAGGGGGAAAAGTGGGATCGTGCGAAGCCGAGTGTAGAGGTTGAGTAGGTGGGTGGTGCGGAGGGGGTGGGAGATAAGAAATAGATGATGATGGGAGGTTTGTGTGGAAAGAAAGCTGTACGGAGATCGTGGATACACGTCTGGTATGGATATACCCCGTTTCAATTATGCAGCCAACATCCAATGTATGCAGCCATACACTTTTCACGCCGCCGCCACGGCTGTATCTCCATATGAACTGTATGTACTATCAAACTCCCGCTCCGGATAACTTTCCTCTCGAAGTTCTAGGATATCAGCAGATACTTGCATCTCAACACTCTTTGAGTCCCAGTTCATTTCTCTACTACTCTGACTAGTACTAAGCAGTGATCTGCTCTAGCAGCAGACATCTCAACACTCTACATCATCTTCGCAAAGGCGCAGTGTAGCCCATACCTACCTCCGCACCGAATAGCAGAGTCTCTCAGGCGTGCAAGATATATCATATATGCATTTTCGAAGCTTAAATACAGTAATAGAAAGCCCTGCACCACGATCTAGATGAATCGTAAAAGTCATACAAAATAGTGACTGCATCGCTCAGTCATAGATGCAGAAGTCAAATGATTGATTCCAATTTCCACGTCAAAGCTTCCAGCCGGTATCAATCACCCAACCTGGTGTGCTGCGTATTCTTTAAAACAGCCTGTGGATCATCTGTTTAGAGCTGAATACTCCCATTTCTCAACACCGACTACTGGTAGAGAGATTGACAAGTGGAAAGGAAAAGCTGCACAGATGACCACTTTCAGTCTGAATTATTTTCCAGGCGATTCACCATTCTTGAAATGTTAAAAGATCATTCGAGATGCACGTTGAAGGAGTACCCTTAAATGTCTCGAGCCTATTATTCCCCGTCAATATTTTATCTCTTTGTGTCCCTTGGATGTTCAAGAAATGAACTCATCCGCAGTACCTTGAGACAGGCTGAAAATGAGATCGCTCACTCTGGCGTGTCGGTTGCCGGGTTGCGACTGCCGCTGACTAAAATTGGAAAACGCAAGGCAGGGGTTCTTTCGGGAATGATACTGTATTGGATCTCACAGCAGGTTTAATATTTTGGTTTGGATGTGTAATACCGTTACACCATGCGCCGCAGTTTCACCCCTTATCAATTGCGGCACAGCATCACGAAGCGCCGGATCTCTACATCGCCAAGTGAGCTGATCTGGCATTCCTTTCCTTGCGAAGTGCTTGAGAGACTATCGAATTCAGTGCTATAGTTATCAATAAAGACAATGAAAGAGACCTCTATTGAACGCAATGATTTTGTGCAGGTGCACCAGAATTGTCCCAAGCGACCTTACTTGGAGCTAGTTCTCCCGGAAGATGTGCAGTCGGTCAAATATGTGGCCTTTGCTGTGTCGAGTCGAGATCAAGGTATGATTTCGGAACCGTGGTAGAATTACATGGCTAGAACTGACTCTTGTAAGGTTGGGCCGACGGCAAGGAAGGTCCATCGTTCACCGTAAGTAGGGAGAGCCGTCCAGCAATCTCTTTTAGGTTTTTCTGCGCACTGTATCGAAGTATATCAATACCTGAAGCGTTCACGACTAACGTATACTTTGTAGTCGATGGATGTTTCCGCTCGGCGACCTCCCAATCGAACTGATTTGCGTATAATTACACTTTTCCAAAATCGCCGTGGAGTTCCCCAATTTCATGATCACACAGCTCGATGGGATGAGTCTACCCCGGGGGCCAAGTTGAAGTGGATCGAGAGTCTCCAGCCTGGAGATGTCGTCCAGCTTGTTCCTCGTGCGACTTATCAAGGTTGGGTCAACTTCATCCAGACAGCCCGAATTATAATAGGGTACGAACCTACCATCGAGCGACCTTTGTTGAGGAATACTCCTTCAATGGGGAAGTATATTTATGCAAGGCCACTCAATAGTTCCACAAAGGAGATCCGGCTCTTGGATTTGCAACCAGGTGAAGCAGGAGACCCAGTTGTTTGCTCGATTCGATTCCACACGCTGGGAAGCAATGAGAGCTTTGAGGCTCTGTCTTACTGCTGGGGAAATGCAAATGACTCCTCCGAGTTAATCCTATATCCTTCGGAAACGAATGGTCGGTCTGAGGCGTATTCCACTCCCGGCTCAGTCTTCATGGCTTTGAAACAGCTGCGATATAGAGATCGACCTAGGTCCATATGGATCGACCAATTGTGCATCAACCAGAATGATATCGAGGAAAGAGCACAGCAAGTAAGTATGATGACTGAGATCTATTCCAATGCTTCGGCTGTTAATATATGGCTCGGGGATCGAGATCCAAGCACCGAAGCTGGAATGAGAGTTGTTCGGGACATCCACAACTTCAGTGTGCGAGTTTGTAAGGGCGGTGATGCTTGCACCTGTTTCGGCACCCGTCATACAATTATACCTACAAAGATCTCGGACTCAGTTGATCCAACAAAAGCCCCCATCTCGTTCAGAGGAATGTACGAAATCTTTGCGGCGCATCAAAGCAGATTCGTGACTGGAGTCAGAGAGCTTATTGGAGGACATCTAACTGAACTCATGTCATGCATCTTTATGAACCCTTGGTTTCGACGGATATGGGTACTTCAAGAAGCATTGAGGGCACGGACGGCGCTCGTGTACTGCGGCCCAGAAATAATTTCTTGGAACGAACTTCTCGATGTCAATATGTGGCTCAACAGTACGGATTACAGGTTCCAAGAGACATTCCTGCCTGCACATCCCATGATGCCTTCCATCTGGACAACTTTGAGAACGCAGCAAAGTAATCTAGCAAGCCTAGATCCTCGTGATTCTTCACAGCAAGGAGGTCATCATCTGGGCATTTTAGATGTCTTCCTTGATGGTTTGGAGCTCAAAGCAACAGACCCACGGGACAAACTTTTTGCTTTACTCCCTTTTGGCCGAGAAACCTGTATATCAGACGAATTGCCCCTTGCAATCCGGCCTTCCTACAGCAAATCTTCGAAAAGAGTACTTGCCGACTTCACTAAATGGTGGATTTGCACGAACAAATCTTTGGCCATTCTGTCATACACCCACGGCCAACCAGGAAGAGCTTGGGTACGTCTACACGATGAACCCTTTGGACCGCAAAAATCGAAGCCAACATGGGCAATAGGCAGTGACGGAAAAGCTTCTTGGGCTAAAACGACTCTGAATACTTTGTTCCAATTTACCGCATCGAACGACACTGTCCCAGACCAGTCGCTACTAGATCTCGACACGGACCCAGATCCCGAGGTTCTGAAATTGGTGGGCTTTAACTTGGCTACCATCACCGAGATAACCTACATCGCCTTAGATCACAACCCGGAAGAGATCAGCGAATCTTCAAAAGACTTGCTAGCCGTCTGGGACCAGATCATCGATCCATGCGGCCACTACAAGGTGTGGAATTTCAAGGCGGAGAGAGCGCGAGAAAACCGCGATGATCTACCAGTCCAAGTAGAGAGGCGGATGTTTGATGATCGGCGAGGCATCGCGGAATTCTTCGATCATCTCAACGCTCATTGGGCATATGTGCTGCGACCTAATCTCCCTGCTGTCTGTCTTGATTCATTGTTAGCTGCAGATGGGGAGTTGAAACGATGCGAGACAAACAGAATTCTGACTTGCCTTGATCCCTTCTTTTTTTTGGCCTCGAATGGAATGGTCGGGCTTTGTCCGTGGGCGGCTAGAAAGGGTGACGTTATTGTGATTTTGTATGGGGGTAATGTGCCCTTTTTACTTAGGCCTGTGAGCAGTGAAGTTGAGGGTGGCGATAATAGCAAGGAAGTGAAGAGGTTTGAATTGGTTGGGGAGTGCTTTGTCTCGGGTGTTATGCACGGTGAGTATTTGAGAGGAAGAAATTTCCCGGAATCAGAGACGTTTATACTGGTTTGAAAGGTATTAACCTTCACAAATTGGTGGAAGTTGAATAAGAATATAATAGAAAAGATAAACTAGTAGCTTCTAAAATCTGATTTTAAATTAAAGTAAGATAAGTTTAATTATGGCGCCGGTGAGAAGGATGGTTTTATGAGGTGAGCATTTTGTGGAGAGGTAAAGAAATGAGGACGAGAGTGGTGTGTAGGGATAGAGAGGAGGGAGTGTGGTTCATTCGAGAGCTTTCTTTCTCGAGACTCGACGAAGGGAAGTCTGTTGTTTGTATAGAGGAGCTGTGCCGCACTCTGACATACATATATGTCCTCCTAGCTTACGAGGGAGAATACCATTGGCATCCGTATTGCTCAATGCCTCCCAACAGCTTACCAACAGCATACTGTTTCATTATGCATCACTCAGCCTCAAACAGTTGGATTGGATTTATTGATAGCGCATGAGCTGCAAGCCCGCATCGATGGTGGCAACAAACTGTTGGTCTGAGTCAGTGCACAGGGACCATGAGGCTCCGGTACGATCACTGACCTTGGGGAAGTTGCTGCCGGGGGCAGAGGGTTCGGAAAAGATGATTCCAGTTCAAACACAGTGAGCTAAACCGGCGTCAGATATCAGTATCAGCTGGTGCTGTTTGAGAGTATTGTGAGGTTTAGTAAGATAGTAATATGATAAATCTGCCCAAGGTTGGGTTGAGGAACGATGAGAATTCAATTCAGTCGCTGCTCCTATTTCTCCGAATGCCAATTTACCTACTCCCTTTCGCCTAAATCATCATATCATCGAATCATGACTCAAAGAACTCTTAATCCATCAACATCATACACACGCACCTCCCCCGGTCTACCCTCTCAATCCATAACCACCACCCCGAACAAAATTAAACATTACCACATCCCCTCTCTATACCCTCCCAGTCCCCCACCCCCTCTTCATCTCCCTATCCCACAGCACCACCAAATTACTATTAACATACGCCAACGTCAACACCAGCACAGCAACCGCCAGTATCCAGATCCCCAAATTGCTTAGAAGAGGCTTCTCCCTCACCAACCTATCCAACTCATTCATGCCCTTCCCCTGCCTCACGCCCTGATCCTGCACAACATCCTCCTTCCCCTCCCACGGCACGGCCATTCCTCCATCCCGCAGGATCTGCTCCGTAGTGATCTTTGCTCCCGCCAGTACAATCGGCACACCGGTTCCCGGGTGCGTTGACGCGCCGACGAAATAAACGCCTTTGATATTCGGGTGTTTAGTTTTGGGGCGGAAGGCCAGGACGTTGAAGAAAGAGTGAGAGAGCCCGAGGATGGAGCCCTTGTCGAGGTTGAAGCGGGATTCCCATGATGTAGGGGTATTGAGCTCTTCGTGGATGATGAGAGGTTCGAGGGGTTCGCAGTGGGTGCGGGATTCTATGGTTTGGATGATCTTCTTGCGTGTGGATTCTACGATTGCGGGCCAGTCTTGTTCTTGGGAGAGACCAGCACCGGAAGAGAGCTCAGGACGGTTTTTGGTGGTTGATTTGAGGAGGTGGCCGACTGGGACTAGGACGACGATGGAGTCTTTCCCGCCTGGTGCTGCTGTTGCGTCGACTCTTGAGGGGACGTTTACATAGAATGAAGGTTCATCTGGAATTGACTGCCTATCGAATATAGAGTCGAAAGACTCTCGATATTCATCGGCAAGGAAGATATTGTGTGCATTAAGTTGTGGAACCTGCCCTGATAGTGCCCAGTAGAAGGATATAGAGCTGCAAGAACCGGCTCGCTTTTGTAGCGATGTGGCGTAAGAATTGGAAGTAGAGGTGGGGAATAAATTGTTGTATGCGTAGACTAAATCCGCATTGACCACAACAAGATCTGCAGTGAGTTTCTCACCAGATTCCAGAATGACGCCAGTAGTAGTTTTACCATCAGGGGTGGTCAGTACTGAAGCGACTGGCGTGTTAAGGCGGATGTCAACGCCAAGTCGCTCGCATATCCGAACTAGAGCTGCAACGACAGCATGAAACCCACCGACCGGATACCATATTCCTTCCGCTAGTTCGGTGTATTGAAGTAATGAGTATGTTCCAGGAGCATCGAACGGTGACATGCCCATATACATGCTACCGAATGTGAAGACGCGCCTTAACCTCTCGGTCCAGAAGTATTTTGCCGCTCGAGAGTATATGCTCTCGAAAGGATGAAGGTCAAATAGGTGGGCAAGAAAACTAGGCCTCAACAAGTTGAATATTGAAGTGAAGTTCTTGTGCAAAACTTCCCTCACGCTCACCTCATAATGTCGATGTGCTTCTTCCATCCACTGTAGATATCTCTCAAACCCGTCCTTTCCCTCCCACTTTTCGATCTCCCTTTTCATCACACTGGTATCTGTGCTCAATTGGAAGCTCTCTCCGTCCCCAAACCACAGATTGTAATTCGGGTCGCATTTCAATAACTCCACGCCTTCTTTTTCGAGTGAAGTGTCCAAATCATGAAACGTTTCTTTAAACATTTTCGGGAGGAGAAGAAGGGAGGGTCCCTGGTCGAATCGATATCCCTCATGGTGAATTAAACTGCAGCGGCCGCCAGTGAAGTTATTCTTTTCGAGCACCGTTACCGAGAAACCTGCCTTTGCCAGGCGCGCAGCCGTTGCGATTCCCCCAACTCCTGCGCCTGTTTAAAGACAACGTCAGTATCAGAAGGTAAAGCAAGCAGGCCGGATATCGCGGGGCAATATGAACAGAGCTTACCAATGACAATGGCACTTTTCTTCTTTTCTTGAGCCATAATGAGGGAATTGGAAATCCGCTATCTGTTACGACGGTAGGAAAAGAGGCTATTCACATGTTGCGAGAAGAAAAGATACCTCGTACGTTGACTAGGCCATCCAGAGATGTCTTAGTAAATCGTCCCACCCAGTAATGACGCTCTACAATTTTCAGATGGCTGCTTGTGGTCTGTGCGTCACCTTTATCTGCCATTATTAGTTCCCTGTTGATTTAGCGTGTATTACCCCTGTCGAGTCTTTTTCACATGCACTTTTGGAATTCTGCATATGTCACTCAGAAAAGTGCCATGCATTTGCACCATACAGATTTCAAACTCTTCAGTAACTAGCAGCAACATTCGAATTAATATGGTGATCTATCACCCAACTCTACTATACAGAACAGAGTTGAATTTCATTATGGTATCCCTTGTCCCTATCCCTATCCCTATCCTCGACTTAACGCCTTCCAAGCAACCCAAATGCGTCTAGATTTCGGAACCGTAGCTTTTTGACCGCGGCTGACCTGGTAACCCCGCTCTTTCATTACCCTTCCGATTTCCACATAACTTTCCACCGCGACTCTCATCGGCGCTCTCGTATCCACTGGGATCTGCTCTATTGCCGGACGCGCCTCTCTGTAAATGCCAAAAGCTTTTTCCAGTAGTCGGCCGCGTAATCGATCGATCGACGGACTCGAAGGGTTCTCTATCACCTGCTGTGGCTTGATATCTTCATCTTCGAGCCAGCATGTAGGAAGGTATACCCTCCCGATTTTGGCATCCTTCATCACGTCTCTTGCGATGTTGATATACTGTAGTGCAATCCCCATTCGAGCACCTGCTTGGATCAGATGATGACGTTTCGCAGCTGGGACTGTATACGAGGAGTGATGAAATATTAGTTCTAAGCACATCTCCGCCACAGTGCCGGCCACACGTGTGCTATATAAACTAAGATCATCCTCGCTCTCAATGGGAAATCTCTTGGCAGTGCCCGACGATTTCTTTGGATGGAATTCTAGGTCCGTTTTAAAACCTTCCAATAGTTCGTACAGCGGTTTAGGTGACAAAATATGAGCAGGTAAAAGTCGAAGCGCGGCCTGCGTAGATGAGGGGAAATTTTCCCTGATATATGCGTCGGATACTAGGTGATTTGTAACTTTTCCGGGAATATTGGAGGTATATCTCAGATCAAGGTAGTGCGTGAGTTTGGTAACCCATGCCTGAGCTTCGGAAATCGTACTCGCATCGTCGACGAGGTCATCGGCAACTCGACAAAATGAATAGCTTAATCTTGTTAGCGCGAGTCACATTTGAAAAAGAATATCTACTTACAGGAGGATTAAATCTATGCGGAGGCGGCCGTTGAAGACAGCGCTAGCTAGGTAAAAGCTCCTGCTCTTCTTCTGCAGTCTCACCACAGCTTGGCGGACACCTGCGATCCGCTCGAGATCATATTTCGATGTATCAGTCAAAAGCGCACGCACAAGCATTGCTGGAGATGGCAGAGATGGAACGTCCGGGAATAGGTCCGGAAATGTCAGCAAGATCGCCATAGCATGATCGAATGCCACGAGACCAAACACGATGAGAATGTTGGTCGCAAGGAAAAATATAGCTTCTTCGATTTCCAGGCCATCCCAGAGATGAATGCCCAACTTTGTCCCACCCTCAATCGTCCATGTTCCTCTTCGTAATGCTAGCGTGTCCACGAACCAGAGATATACCGTCGGTACCGCGATTGGGACGAGAGTGCTGGCATATGGGAGGCCGATGAGGAATTGATATGACAGAGTCCAGAGGAGTAGCGCGAAGGGTCCTGCCCAGGCCAGAATTAAGCCCAAATATGTTCCTTTGCCGTTTTGCCAGATCATAAAGCCTCCTGCCGTAATCAGCGCTCCCAAAACCAATTGTCCAATATTTCGCGCCGTGCTCATGGGAATGCGCGCATGTCGGTCCTTTCTTCCTACTAGATAAGCCGAATGAAAGACTGGTCTGCTCAGAAGCAGATAGAGAAGAGTGGTGTTGTATGTTTGTATCACGAAGAAAAAAAGCTCCTCCGCGGGTATTGAAAATAGTTTAGGACCAACAATGACATGCGGCGGGTAGGTCCATATTTTGCGCCGGATGAGATAGGAATCCCAGGGTATAGTAGAAACGACAGCAATGGCGATTAGGAATAATATCTTGTAGACGTCTATGCGATGAAGGAGAGGTCGGCATACGTAGGTCAAGGCGATGGCCGGTGGTATGGTGAACTTGAGATGACTTTCGGACGGTTAGCACAGATAAAAAAGGACCAATTGCGATATACGAACACTAAAGCATAATCGAAGCCCATCTTTTCAAGTCGAGATAAGTAGGTGTGCGGAATTAGAGACCAGGCAGATTCATTGCTCTATATCAAAATAGCGAGGGACACAAAGTACCGACAAACTGCAAACTGCCACCTTCCGATTTCTACAAAGTGTAGATGGAGTCGCGTCTCGGCCACAGCGACTACGAAGTGTACAAAAGTATACACAGTACGTGGAATTGGAACTAACGAGGTGATTCAAAGATACTAGACATTAAACATTGTACACCTGGCACTTGCGGTCAAGCGGTAGCGAGTCTGGGTGTAGTGAGTGTACTGTGTAGATATGAAATCCTTCCTCTTCCCAAACCAAGGACTTGGTTCCCCCAATCTATTACTGTTTCGTACGCTTTTGTGAGGGCGGGCCGGAAAAGAAGGAATCCTGGGAAATCGGGAATAAGTTATGAGAAAGGCGCTTCTTCGATTCTTCGACAAGCATTTCTGTGCATTTCTGTGCCTCGTTTATTTCCTCCGTTGACTGCCCCGCTCATGACGTTAGAACTGGTCACCATCCGAAGATCTCCTCTCTTCGCAGAGTTATTATGACTATCAGAGCGAACGAAGAGTGTCGGATCTGTCGGGAATCGGGACTCGGGAATAGAGACGGGCACATGACATGAGCGAAAGAAAGGATTAAGAATTGTGAAAGGCCATGAACATGGACATAGACGTCGGGCATAAAAAACCTTTCATGGTGACATGTTATGTAAAAAAGTCAAGATGGCCGTGCAGAGTCGTGGAAACCGGGAAATGTACAGGGATCTGAGAATGCAGGTGCAGCTCAAGCATATAACCGGATCAGGATTAGCGGATTCCATGTCGTCAGTGGTCAGTGCAGTGTGTGCACGGCGTTAGCGGGGAACGACAATTCTCAGATCCAGACCTGCTTCGTTACCTCTTTGCAACATGATGTTCAAGGTTTGTCCATCGCCCGCTCAGCAAACAATCAGTGGCAATCACTGCTTGCCGGTGCTTGGCGACTCCTCTTTCTGTCGTCATATCCATAAAACGGTGGCCGTAGTCCATTTTAGGTAATTTAGCTCAACTTTCTTTCTTTCATGTGGGCTTTGTGAAAGTATTGTACGTAGGGTCGGGTACGTATCGTACGGCAGTACATCCACTGCTTTGGCTAACAGACGTTGCCTCCGATGCTATATTCCTTTACTTCATACTTGACGCGCGCATAGATATGAAAGTAGAATGTGCTCATTACTCACCTTATCACCCCGTTTCACGCTGTTCTAGAAGATATTCACTGCGCTAATCCTCTGATATATACATCCATCACCTCACTGTTGTATACGGATTCCTTAAATTGGCCTCCAGTTACACATGTTGGTTTCGATGCTTCCGTCTCACACTACTTCTCTCCTCATTCTACACACATGACGTTCGTCGATGAGACAGAGACCAGGTCTAACAAACAGCACCCATACCTCCATGGCAACTTTGCACCTATTCATCGAGTACAGCCATTGACTGCCTGCACCTACGCAGGCACAATCCCCCAGGAGCTCGCCGGCGGAGAGTATGTTCGCAATGGAGGAAATCCAGTAACAAACGAAGATCTGGGCAGAGACGCACACTGGTTCGATGGGGATGGTATGCTGAGCGGGGTAGCTTTTCGACGTGGAGAGAATGGCGAGATTCAACCGGAATTCGTGAATCAATATATTCTCACGGATGTTTACCTTTCGAGCATCTCGACTCCTTCTCTTCGCATGCCTATCCTTCCAAGTATCGCAACACTGGTCAATCCTGCTTCGACTCTAATCACAATTATCCTCCGCATATTTCGAACCATTCTGCTCGTCATCCTCTCGAACCTTCCCGGGTCTGCACAGGCCATTAGGAAGATCAGTGTAGCAAATACAAGTGTTCTATATCACGATGGGAGGGCGCTGGCGACCTGCGAGAGTGGTCCACCAATTCGAATTTCTCTGCCCGGATTAGAAACCATTGGCTGGTATGATGGTGTTCGAGCACAAGGGGAACCGATCGAGGAGGATACATCTGGTGAAGTGTTTGGTGGAAATGGTCTGATTGGCTTCATGAAGGAATGGACAACTGCTCATCCTCGCATGGACCCTATCACCAATGAATTAATGCTTTTTCATTCTACTTTTGCACCACCATACGTGCACTATTCTATTATACCCAGCACACACAACAGTTTGAAACAACAACCTCGACTCGTCAATGCCACTGTTCCTGGGGTGAAATCGGCCAAGATGATGCATGATTTTGGAGTATCTCTTACTCACACAATCATTATGGATCTTCCTTTGTCACTTGACCCACTCAACCTTGCCAAGAATGAGCCTGTGGTCTCCTATAATCCGGCTGGTAAATCCAGATTTGGCGTATTCCCTAGATGGCAACCGGAAGCCATTCGATGGTTCGAAACCAAGGCCTGTTGTATATTCCACACCGCAAATACCTGGACAGAGATGGCCACGAGCCCTTCAACCAAAGAACCAGAGGCGGTATCAGTCAACATGCTTGCGTGCCGATTGACAAGTGCTTCGCTGGTCTTTAGCGCCGGTGATGTCGCAGCACCCATCCCTAAAACCACTACACTCACAGCACCAGTTGAGGAGGACCAATGCCGATTATACTACTACCGCTTTTCTTTAACTGGAACCGAAAATGTTATCAGTCACCAATTCTCCCTGTCATCCATTCCTTTCGAATTTCCATCTTTGAGAGATTCTGCAGCAATGACAGAGGCTAGATATATCTATGGCTGCTCAGTTTCTGACAGCACATTCGGAGCAGCACTTGGTCGAGCCGTCAAGATCGATTCTCTAGTTAAGATTGATACCACCACATTGATCAATCGAGGAAAAGAAATGAACCTACCTCCAGTGATTGGCTGCGTTGATACTCGTAATGTTTCCGAGATTCTCGCATCAAACGACGCCAATGACCCCATCAAAATCTTCAAGATGCCGGAAGGTTTCTATGCCCAGGAATCGAGATTCGTTCCCAGGGAAAACGGCACTTCTGAAGACGACGGATGGCTGCTGACCTACGTCTTCGACGAATCTCAACTCGACGAACAAGGCTTTGCTGGTCCTTCATCAAGAAGCGAATTATGGATCATCGACGCGAAAAACATGACAGACGTTATATGCAAGGTCCAATTACCCCAGCGCGTTCCTTACGGTCTTCACGGATGCTGGTTCAGCGAGGAAGAGATCAATAACCAACGACCATTCGAAACCATCAGGCATCTTCCAACGTCGAAAGGAAAAGATGTGGATTCTATGAGCAGTGGTGATAGCGTATGGATGGATGTATGGATGAGTGTACGATATTGGGTGATGGAGAAACTCGGTTGATTTACATACTGCATTAATGGGAAAGGGGTAATGGTTAGTGAAGTCTTGGATGCACTGAATGGCGTTGAGGGAGCTGGGGCAAATGATTGAATGAGCATGAGGATGAGTGAATGATTGATTGATTTGGGAGGTTACTTTCAGATACCCCTGGCTTGCTCGCTTGCTTGATGAAAATTGAGCTCTACATACTGAGCCGCTTTTTGTAATAGTAATTGCATACTTGTATATTCTTCAATATCATGGCTGCGGAGTGCTTTCTGTCATTCTTTTCCAATACCATTCAAGTGCCTCCGGTCTTTCTACTGCGTTTATTATCGTCTAGTACAGATAGCGCCGCCCGAATCCACTCCAGCCATACAGACGTTTAGCACACGGCTTTCGTGCCCGTAGATCTCTGTGTTCAGAAGGGTCGGTGATGAGATACAGTAGTGGGAACCGTAGGGCTGGATACTGGATAGCAAGCGTGATACCTTAGCTAGAGATCTGAGCAAACATCGCTGGGATGACCAAGGGTAACGTCACTCTTTCACTGTTTCCAATTGTGAACAGCATCCTATCCCTATGAAGCTGCTGTCCCTTTGCTGGTTGGTGATGTAAGAAGGGGTTACTGAGCAGCTAAGTTACAGTAGATAAGATTAGATTAGATTGTATGAGATAAGATCGGATTGCGTGCAGTAGTACTGTAGTTAGTGGACTGAGTGAGTGTTGTCATGAACTTTTCACATGCTAAGTTTTTGTCGTCACTTTCGTACATGTTTGTATGCTATGGGAGATGATGTTCGGAGATACAGTAGCCACAGGACAGGGGACGATACTTGCGAGTAATGCAGAAACGGGGTTTGTAGGATAGGATGGGATGGGGACTAGACCCTTTACTGTAGGTATGCAAGCTGGTTATAGTAGCTTAGGGTGTTACTGTTGACGACGTACTTTAGTATCAGGCGTAATAAAGGTTAATACGTATACCCTGGATGTTTGTTATTTCTCCATTATTGTATGATCTGGACGGTCTGATTCGATAAAACTACCCCTGTTGATAGAATCTACGAGAGTAAATTTAACCTTTATTCGGCCAACTACCATAGTATGGTGGCTGAGGACGTATAGTGGTTGGTACAGTATGAGCTACTACTGGATGAGAAAATTTTATGCAGTAGTAATCACTACTTTAAGAAAATAGTGATCAATCTCAATGGAGAAGTTTCTAGATGGGCTACTGGTAAGAAATCAGTCGGGGATGAGTAAACTAAGTTAATCATCCGATTATTTCCATTTGCTAGCATCTTTCGACTACTCATTACATACAGCAACAGCACCTCTCTCCCAGGTGCCTCCCGGACATATCTCCGTCCCAACCAGCGAGCAACAAATTGATACCCTGAAAACATGAAACAGGAAAGAAAAACGGGGAAAAGAAAAGAAAAAACAGAACATTCTAGCCGCCGACTTGTTCCTGCAACATTTTTTTCGGTTCGGTGAGGTAACTTGCAAACTTCGGGCCTAACTGGCAATACATTATGTCATCCCGCGAATAGTGTATATTGTGGGGCCCGGTAGTTGCTCCGCTGGAATAGGGTTGGTGTGTGATTTACTTGGCAGATGGGTCGCGATAGGCTTGATTTTTAAGATTGAGCTGGTGAGATGGTGAGATGGTGAGATGGTGAGATGGTGAGATGGTGAGATGGTTGGGGTTGGTATCTTGTTTGTTGGTGGAAGGGGAGGGGATGTTGTTATTGTTGGATACTACAGACTACAGTATATGCTCGGAGATGATGGGAGAGAAAGCATGTTGTGCTGGATTCAGTAAACGGTAAGGGTTTGCGAGCAGATATTGATTGCACGGAATGCACGGATGGGCTGGTGAGCTGATGCCGATTGGGGTTGGGTTGAATCTAAGTTATACGGTGGAGATGATGGCTACTATACGATCGATGTTGATAGGACGGCAGAGTCGTTGGAAATCTTGTTCTCATCTCACGCGCGCTTTTTGCTTTCCACGATGAGGGGACGAAGTGGCCGATGGGCAGAGTATCGAGGGACGTGCAATGGAACAGTAGACTATAGACTACGGCAGCGATATGCCGTTAGGATCGCTATGTGAGCTAATGGATAGTCGTACGAGACGTCATGAAGGGGTCGAGAGGGGTAGACTTTTTACATTATGCACAAGCACAACGGTGATGTTGACTGCCGTGTGTTGGTGGTGCAGGGCGTCAATCATGTGGCTGCTGCTGGACGGTGAAGGCTATACGATTCACGATTAATACCACAGTGCAGGTAATTGTGTGACGTTGCGGACTTTTCGGGAGCAGCAAACGTCGATCGGGCAGTATCACGCCAAAGCACAAGCAAACGCACAGTCACCGTCGCGACGAATACAGTCACGACTGGAGAGTACAGTCAATATCGTTCGTTCGTCGGAGGGTGGGGCATGTTGTGGCACGGTTCAGCCAGCAAACAACGTCTGTTGTAGCGGCGAATCAACAGGGATGACTAATTTCCAGTGATGTATGTCTTGACATCACGCAACCAAACTCTTTTCCTCCTTCGCGTACCTCCCAACGCCTTCATCAAACAAAGGGGGAAATATTCTGGTACTTCCTTTCACGTCATCCTCTTTTTGCTTTCACGTCAGTCGCTGTAGAATAATGATGTATAGCGTTTTATCGAGAACCCCTTACTCTGACTCTGACGGATCCCCCGACCCATCGGAATGTACTCTACTCAGTACCTACCTTACTGTACGTGCCGCATGGCTAGCTAACCAATGACTCCATGATCTGCCGAGATGGAGAATGCATTTTGCAAAATACTAAAGTAGCGCTGGGATCTCGGATCTGAGCCCTGCAACATCTGGAAAAGTCGAGACCATTCTCGCGTGGGACAAATCACACGGATCCTGCAACTATGCTGCATCGCGACTTTTCCATATTCTGGTAGATGAAAGTGCCGCCTTGTGGAGCGTGTTCGTTTGGCGCCCTTGCTGGCGCTGCACCTTATTTTCCCCCTCCCTGGCAGCACTGAGGTAATCGTCTTTTGATTCAGCCTAGCATACAGTTGGATGATGGTATGCTGCCACGGTGCGGGAAAAAGTCCGTCGACGTAAGATGATTCCGAGCTACCCTTTCCCTTCTATTGCCAAGGAAAATCAAGCACGGGAAGGGAGAAGGATTTCTGCTACTGTAGCAGAAAAAATGCTTGTCATAACGTCACTACGAAGTACCACACACTTTTTGGCAAAGCCGTTGGTTGGCCTACCTCATGCATGGGAGAAAAGTTCCGGACTACGGACAAAGGTATTTCTCTCATATATAAGATCTTCGGTTTGTACCATTCTCTCTCCTCATCTCATCCCATCTTATCCCATCTCAACAAGTGTGTGACTTGCATTTGCACCATTTGCAACATATAGAAGCTGTCGATCTCGCAGACTTCTCGTTCGAATCATCTTGTATTAATCTAATAACTTCTATTTACTTTTTCGATACCCAATTCTGCGTTAATCATGTCTGCCGTCGAGTTCGACAAGCGCAATAATGCGTTGGCTACCAACCCCAACCGCTTCTACTATCCCACTGCGTCGGATATCAATATCACCACTCGTGGTTCCGACTGGTACTGGGCTGTTACTGCTATAATGGGTGCTGCTACTATCGGCTTCATTGCCTGGAGTACGAGAGTTCACCGAACCCGACGTATCTTCCACTACATCACTGCCGCCATTACTCTTACCGCCACCATTGCCTACTTCACCATGGCTTCGAACTTGGGATACGCTGCTATCGGTGTTGAATTCCACCGCTCCAACCCCAAGGTTGCTGGCAACTACCGTGAGATCTTCTATGTTCGATACATTGACTGGGTCATTACTACTCCTGTAAGCTCTACTTCTTCCAATGGGTCTCTTGCGTTGCATGGTCTAACAAGTTATCATAGCTTCTTCTATTGGACATTCTTCTCACTGCTGGTCTCCCATGGCCCACCATCCTCTACACCATCTTCATGGACGAAGTCATGATCATCACCGGTCTCGTCGGCGCCCTCGTCGTCTCCCGCTACAAGTGGGGCTACTTCGCATTCGGCTGTGCGGCTCTCTTCTTCATCGCCTGGAACGTCGTCTTCGTTGGCCGCAAGCACTCCGCCGCCATCAGCCGCGAAGTCGGCCGCACATACCTCATCTGTGCCGCCTGGACCATCTTCCTCTGGTTCCTCTACCCAATTGCCTGGGGACTTTCTGAGGGTGGAAACGTTATCGCCCCTGATTCCGAAGGTATCTTCTACGGTATTTTGGACATCTTGGCCAAGCCTGTCTTCGGCTTCCTCCTCCTCTGGGGCCACCGCAACATCGACCCTGCTACCCTCGGTCTTCGCATCCACGACTATGAGACTACTCCTCAACGCTACGGTCTTGAGAAGGGTACTCACCCTGCTCCAGGTGTCGGCGGTGTTACCGATCCATCCAACACAGCTGCTCCTCACAATGGCCACACTGCCAACACCACCGTCTAAAGATATTTTAGACCAGCGTGTGTGCGTGCGTTAACTAATGGATGGCTTATCAAATGAAAAAAAAACCGAAAAATACCAAATCTGCACCCTCTGCAGCTGGATTCCAAAACCTTACGACACGATACTCTTGATACCATTAGACTGTGTGTTATTATACCTGCCAAAACTATCCATTCATATCTCTTTGATTGATGGTCGGCTTGGCATTTAATTTTCGGGAGGAAGTTAGCTCTCTGGATTTTGAAAAATCTCTTTTCCTTGTTGTTTGTGCTTTTTATGTTATATACCACTGGCATAGTTGGATGACGGTCTTTACTTACGCGTATGATGTATGAGATGATGAAGGGGAAGAGGGGGAAAGATTCTTGTATATTAGATAATTAATGAGGAGGTAATATAAGTCTTTATATATATACGTCTGGTAATTTTGAGTGATTTGATTCCTGTTGACTAGTGCTTGGTTTCTAATGGATGTTGTCAATTGCTTGTAGGCGAACTGCTTGATTGATACTGCGGCCGAGACAGACTTACATCGGAAGTCCTCGTCCTTGTTTTCTATTTTTGTAGCGAGCAGGTTTGTAGTGTTGGGTTCGTGAGGTGGGAAGTCAACTTCCTCGCTCTCGGGTTTATCTTCTGTATCAGAAGTTGGTAAGCCAACCGGCTCACGACTTATAAACCTCAATGTCAGTAATGTATCACCCTGGAGCATTCACAGAACCCCTACATGACACAAAACTCTCTATTCAACAGTTCGATTTAACGGTCGACGTAACTCAATTGTCATCAACGAATTCAATCAAACTTTTAGAGGACAAAGTGATGCATAATGAAACGGAGTATGCTGTTGGGGGGCGTGGGCCAACATGGATATTATTACTCCTCGCAAGTTAACTTATGGCACATACATATCCAACCATGTCTGAGTGCGGCGGCGGCTGCTCTATACAAATGGAAGATATACACTTACCATATTCTGACAAAAAGCCTACCAACTCAATACCAGCTCCTCATTTCCCATGCACGCCACACCCCTAGCCCTTAAAATTTTATCAACACCCTTTGATCCATTTCCATCCACCACGATCACATATAGCTACCTCAAAGATCATCCTTGTTACAGGTGCCAATAAAGGCCTGGGCTTCGCCGTCATCAGCGTCGCAGCAGCTCGCGATCCTTCCTCTCACTACATCCTCGCTTGCCGCGATCTAGGCGCCGGCTATCGATGATTTGCGCAATGCCGGCATTACTGCTCTTCTCGACTTGGTCAAAATCGACGTCACCAATGACACCGATATTGCCGCGGCTGTGGAATTCGTTGCTAAAAAGTATGGCAGACTTGATGGTGAGTATACACGCCACTATACCATTCTAGATTGCGTATCTGACATCCCGGAAAAGTCCTCATCAACAACGCCGGCACATCTCTCACCCCACCCGACCCATCCCTCCTCTCCCTCCGCACCACCTACGCCTCTCTCCTCAACACCAATTCCACCTCTCTCGCCTGCGTATGCGCCGCCTTCCAGCCCCTGCTGTACCAATCCCCCGATCCTAAAGTCATCAACATCAGCTCCAGGCTCGGCAGCCTGAGCAACACATTACACCAACCCATGCGGAGTCTTCCGCTCCCCGCATACAGCATCTCCAAGACTGCGGTTAATGCATTGACGGTGCAGTTACAAGCGCGGGAGAATGCTCGTGTCGGAGCGGGAATAGCCAGGATTAGGTACTACGCTGCGGCGCGGCGCCGGGCTTTTTGAAAACGGCGCTTACGCGCTTTCACGAGGCGGGGAAGAACGCGCTTGAGGGCGCGGAGGTGGTGGTTAGGCTTATTGTTGGGAATGGGGACGGGTTTCAGGGGGGGGACGCAATGGGAGTGGGAGGGAGGCGAGATGCGGGAGGTGGGGGGGGTAGGTTTAGGTGCTATTAGGTGTCTATTTGGAAGAAAGACATTCTCATATATCTAGGGATACTTTCTCCTGCGGAGGAGTTACCATATGTCAGAGCACTAAAGGGGAAGTGAGATCCAAAGAACGTCCAGAGGCAACTTTCCTCTGATATCCTCGAGCTTTGAGAAACAAATTAATGTATTAACACTTCAATTTAATACTGCAGTCGACTACTTAACTATCTAAGTAAATACATCAATATTGGGAGTGCTGTGGTGCCCAGGCTGATACGGTGTATGTTGCTATCGAGCGCATTAGTTAACCATCCTGAGATTAAACTGCTCTCTTCCAGCTCCATCGCCCTCCCAAATCCACCTGCATCCATGAACTATCTTACGATATCCAGCAGCAAAAGACGTTGTCTTTGCTCTTCCTGCGATAACTTTCCATCCCAAAACAAGTTAGATGTGCCTCGTCTCATTGTAGTGAAGTATATTCTTTATTCAAAATGAAAATACGCCGAAAAGAATAATCCCCTCTGTTCCCACACTGTTTAGCAAAGCTCTACATATTCCGATAACTTACAAAGAAAATCACACCAGGAAATAAGAAATTGTTTCTAGGAAACAGATCAAAAGCTGGGATAAATAAATCAACTACACGTCAGTCACATCGTGATCTTCCTCTACGTAAGACCGCAACCCGAGAAACCCTACGAATCTTCTATTCTAACAGCTCGATTCTATCCTGTCTTTTACTATTCTGTTCTACTCCTCCATTGTATGTACATGCGGGATTTGCTCTTTTTGTATATAATCCGTAGTTGAGTGCAAGTGGACTACCTACCCATCAAGCAAGAAAAAGCCAGATAGAACTCCTCCCCCACCCCCACCACAACCATGTGCCACTACCACACCCAAACCTTCAAATACACCCGCTGCACCTGCCCCGTCAAACACCTCATCACACGCACCAAATGGGACCACTGTACCCAAGCCAGAACCTCCGGCGCCATCTGCGCAGACGCTACTGCTGCGAAGGGCTTGAATGATAGGGTGTTGGTGTTTGGGTCTGTGTGCAAAATCGGTGAGTGTCCTGCTTGTGCGGCTTTGATGCCTTGCGGGGAGCTGGAGGAGGAGCAGATGGCTGCGTGGGTTTAGTTTCTAGGTGGGGGGGGTTCCTGGTCTTGGTGTGTAAAAGTAATAGTTGTGAACTTCATAGGTGGAGTTCTGTGGTTGATGGCTGGTTATAAGACGAGGTAGCTAACTGTATAGTAGATTTTTCGATGCTGTATTTGTAACTCGTAAGACCTGTCTTTGGTGGTAATTTACAAGAGCAAAAGTACTGGAGAGAGTGATGACTATCATGTCCTTGGCATGGTCAGCTTCACTTCAGTCCTGCCGGATTCGCCCATTTGTGCCAGTAATTGGATTGCTTTTCTACCATATTTTATACTCCTATCTTCTGTCCTTTTCGCAGCATCAACAGCTCGATCTTTCTCATGTAAATTTGATCAAATCTCATATCTCTCCCATTCCCACAAACACCGTGTCCCACCTCCCCACCTCCTACAGTAACTCCACAACCTATTCCCCCCTCCCAATTCCCACACCCATTCCTCCCCCCAACCACTCACCCCAACCACCCTCTAACCACCTCCTCAAACCTCCCAAAATCCTGAATCTGCGGCGAATGCCCCACCCCCTCCAACTCCACCAACGTACAATTCCCCCCCAACCTCTCCCTCGCCTCCATCCCCAAAACCTTATAATCCCCCAACACAGCCTGCACCTCCTTCGGCGCCCACGCCTTCCCAATCGCCGTATTATCCAACTCCCCCACCACCAACAAACTCCTCACCCCCCGCAACTGCCCCAACTGATACAGCACCGGCTGCGTAAATATCGCGTCCGTTACTAACGCCATATTCCACGCAAACGCACGCCCCTGCGCTCCTTGGTACACGGCGAGTAGCATATTAACCCACACGTCGTAGGCGGGGAGCCAGGTCCCGCCGTAGTAGGTGGACTGCTCGTATGTTTTGATACTGGAAAATGTAGTAGCGAGTTCTGTCACAAACGTCTTATCCGGAGGTTGGTAAGGCACGCCTTTAGCCTGCCAGTCTTCCAGCCCAAGAGGGGACACCATAATAATCCGAACAACCTGCGAAGGAAACGTCAGCGCATACCGCGCAGTCAGCATCCCGCCCATAGAATGGCCCATCATAGTCGCAGAAGTAATATTAAGCGAGTTCAGCAGCGCATTGGTGTTGGATGCGAGTTGGTGCAGGGAGAATTGGTAGGCGAGAGGCTTGCTGGATTTGCAGAAGCCGATTTGGTCCGGGACGATGAGGCGGTAGCCGAGGAGGGAGAGAGAGGCAATAGTGCTGTTCCAGGTGGCGCCGCAGAAGTTTTTGCCGTGGAGGAGGGCGATGACGCCTTTGTAGGGGGTGTGTGGGTGGGGGTGGACGTCCATGTAGGCCATGGTTAGAGACTGTTGTTGGGAGGTGAAGTTGTAGAAGTGGACGGGGTAGGGGTAGGTGAAGTTGAGGCCTCCTGGTGCGGGATCATTGTCTCTGATGCGGAGAGATATCGTGCTGGTGGTGAAATATGCCAAAGTCACAAGCGTGACGATAAGTCTCGTGAAAATCATGATCAATTTAACAAGATGGAATTCTCCTCCAGACTGTTGTCCTGATTATCTTGCAGGTTACTGTCTTTAAATGAGTTGGATGTAATCTTTCAGGTTACACAAGTAGCAGCATACGTTCGATAGTACATATATCGATACCAAAAGGGACTAAAATCTTACCACTTCTATGATTGAGCGAATAAGGGGCATGTCAAGCAGTAATATATCTGCAAGATATCTTTACCCCACTCCGGATGAATACCTGCAGCAGCCAAGCGACCCATCTTGGCTATGTTTCCCGAACTTAACTACAATCATCTCAATGTCCGCAGCTAGCAGACCTTTGGACATAGACGAGGCGAATACAGGACTTGTGTCTGAGAATGCCCCAGGGCTGATACATTACTGACACTGAGGCTTATTAGTCGTGAGCCGGTTGGTCTTATACTGATATATGGTTGGTTAGCAGTTTTCATTAATTCAGAGGATATACGGTCAGTAGTTGAACGAGGTCGTCTAAGCTTTCCGTAGAGAGCACCGGAACACCGACGATTATTTGATTAATTATTACATGGTGCTTTTAGTGTCGATAGATTGTAATTTAGGGTCTAGATACACAGCACTGCAAACCCTCAGAGCAGCCATATATTTTCATGAATGGAATAGAAGCGTGTGCCAAAGTTACTAGAAGGTGGGTCGTTCGATAATAATCCTTCCCGTCAGGCGATTCGCTAATCCAAGCGACTCCTGCTGTAACAAATAGGGGGAATGTTGAGATGTCCCGAGGGTGAAAAGGGTGTCCTGGAATTGAAGAGGCGAGCTTTCGTGAACCTTATGTTGAGATATAAACAAATACATTATCTGCCAAGTCGCGTCGGTAATCGTCGTAAATTTTTCTTTCATTCGGGGAGAACAAGGAACAATTTAGATCAACAAAGGAAGCGTTGCTTTCAGGAAGAGGACTACCCTCCCACTGCAATCCAGTGTAGGAAACCTAAAATTACCAAACCAGAAACATTACATCTTATCTATGAAGAATATACGAAAATAAAGATCCAAACCAAGTATATCGTATTCCATAATCATGCGACGTGGAAATACTCTCCGTTCCACAGCTCCACAGGAGAGTAGATCCCTCCGGCGCGGTAACGAAAATGTGGATATTGCTTCAGAACCGGGACCTAGTCGACCAATTCGACCTACGCGAGATCGTGCAACTCTACCAGAGTATTATGGCATAAGGCATACGTCCGACTTGCCATCGAGAAATACAGATGTGGGAACAGCTTCTGCAAGTAAAGATATTAAACCCATGACAAGGAAACGAATAGCAGAGCCGTCTCCTGAAGTAGGATCAGCGAAAAGAAGAATAACGAGTCGGAAAGGCAAGGGTATAAAAACAGAGGAGGAAGCTGAGGAGTCAGGGGAAGCAGAATTAGAGGAGACGGAGGCAGTGAACGACCAGTCAGAAACGTCCTCTGTAACAACTCTGCAAAACCTCCGAAAGCGACTTCCAGAATCCGATGAGCAATGGAACCCGTTCACACAACCTGTGGGAAGAGTCGGAGGTGACCCTAGCGCCCGCTTTGGAGTTCTCAAGACAACTGCTGGGCGGATTATGAAGGGAATTGGAGCGTATTTGATACCCGGATCTGGTTTGGGCGGAAATCCCGGTGTGGAATATTTTCCAACGAAGGAAAGAAGCCGGGAATTCCCAGCAGTAAATCCACCGGCGAACAAAAGAAGAGATACGACTAATCGTTCAATTATCTCGCCAAGACTGAATGCTAAGTTTCCTTCAACCACCTCGGTGACAAGAGAAAGACATGAGGCAACTCATCCTCCAGACAAAATCCACCTCAATCCACCAAGACGACCTGGGGCACCAGTAAATTTCGATGTGCATGCCGTCACCCCTATCTCAGAAAAGAGAGTTGAATATCCTCTAGCAGGCCTATCAAAGATGCAGGTAAAGATTCCACTAGCTCCCTCTGAAGCAATGGTGAACTGATTTGCTGACTCTGGATCATCAGCCCAGCCAACGGTACTCACTACGGGGAAGAGAACGGGAACAAGATTCGCATCAGACTTATGACCCAAACATGCCTCAAGGTAATGATAAATTTTTTATCCCTCATCATTGTGAATACTAAGATTGCCCAGTTGCTAAGGATCTGTATCCTTTCCGTTCAGTCCAGCCGAAACCGCCTTCGGAAACCAGACCCAAAAGTCTGCGCGGGAAGAAGGACGAAGTGATCATGGATTTAGTGTCACCAGATCCTTCGCCAGAAAGCAAGACAAAAGTAGAACCTGGAGCGGCAAGCAATTCTCCAACGATCAGGAGAGAAGTCAAAGGTGAAGACACAAAACCGCCTGGGAAGAAGGATGAATTAATCATTGATTTGGTATCACCAGATCCTTCGCCAGAAAACAGGTCGAAAGTAAAAGTAGGAGCTACAGGCAAGTCTCCAATCATTAGCGGAAAAGTCAGAAGGGGATCTGTGGAGCCGCCTGGGAAGGTAATCAACGCGATCATTGATTTAGTATCACCACATCCCTCACCAGAAAGCAAGACGGAGGCATCATCCAGAGCAGCCGGCAAATCTCCAACCGTCAGAGCAAAAGTCCGAGACGGGCTTGTTGAGCTAGCCATCGGCGATGGGCAAGCAGCCGAAGCATTCGGTGGCGCAGTACTTGGAGACACGGAAAGAAGTGCCATCATCGAGATTTTGTCAGCATCGACTGGAAGTAAGAAAAGTAGCGGAAAGGAGCCTGAGCCTGAGCCTGAGCCGGAAGTTATACCAGGCCCGCTGAACTGGGAGTACGAGTATAGGGCAGGTATGATTGATGCGAACCGAGCGATACGTGATAACATCATATCCGGCGGTGATTCACCTCCACAGTTCGGAGAACCTCTCGTGGTGGTAGGTAGGGGTGAAGCGAAGGCATATCCGTTCATGGGGGATGTTCGGTTCCGATCGATTCCAGTGCCTGGTAATGGGAATTGTTTCTTCAATACCGGTAAGTGATCGAGTTGACAGTCGTGGACCTTTGATTTTGCAATATAGGATGGATCAGACTGATGGTTTGTCAGTTTCTAAGTTTCTATGCTGCTTTATGGAACGATAAAGTATTGGAACCATGTTAAAGGAGAACATTATTGGTTCTTCCGAGAAGTGCTTCTAGATGAGGAACATCCAAGACATGCGATGTATAACTACTTGAACGGAATGCAGCAGGGGAGTAGCAATAATAACCTTTGGGAAGCATTGTCGATACCGGAGGTACGGCTTACTCTGCATACAGAGGTTATGGATATGCTAACTAGATTTCTAGGCATGGCAGAGCGGCGATCTGTTCCAGGTTACCGCAGATATTTATGGTCTCCTCATTGTGACCTACCAGATAAGTCGATTCAGCAGATCTTATGTCAATACGTACGGCAATTATAACTCTAGGCACGTGTTCTGCCATCTCATAGATGGAAATCATTGGCAACCGCTATGGGCTACAGAAGATCCTTCCGAAGTTATCTTTCCATATCCTGACGGTGTCAAGGTGACACCCAGACCTGGAAGAATGAGGACTCGCATGTCCGAAACTGCTCCTCTCCCAGTACCAATACAACGTCCTAAGATTCCAAGGCTTTCCAAATCTATCATGTCAAGAGTTCTGGGCTTTAATTGGCATGTTGGATCGATGGACCGGATTACCTTCATTAAGGATCGGGATGTGGAAGCTGAAGAATTGAGCAGAACCTTCCCAGCATTGCAGAACCAGATAATGAGCTGGGCACAGGGAGGAAAAAGAGAAAGTGCCACCGGGAAAAGGTAGTTGGCGAAGGATAATGTAGGCCTTTAACAATCTTGCGAAAAGGTGTACGGGCCGTGTTCGGGACCGCGGTTCTCTATTAGGGAGTGCATAGAGCGAAGATCTAGTAGGATCATTATCAGAGTCCTGACCATGAAGATCTACCATGAGCATCAGCTGGAGAAGGCGAGGAAACCGAGAACATATGGAACAATTGAGAAATTATGCCCAGATCTTGTGGGCAATGGCGGAGCGAAATTGAACATCGCGTTGCAGATCTGACTCCTAAGTTGTCCAATGGAGACTTCCACTCAAGCGGAAGTTAGATTACGTACTGTTTGAGCACAAATAAATAGTACTACGGCAGAGATAACCCTCCCCTTCATGACTCTTCATAAACTAGTTCTGGCTAGATTTTCACAAGGCCTCGAATCCGGGGATCCACAGTGACAAAAGTTTCTTTGTCCCCGAATTTGTCCCAGAACAAGGGACAGCTGTGATGGCGTGTAATAACCGTAGTTCAGGTCTGAGTAAGTCGAGCACCTCATCACAAAATTGTGAGTCCGATAATCCATTTTGCTTGCCAATTATGTCCCAAAGGAGAGGGAACGACGATAATGACCCTCGCATTACAGGGAACAATATTCCATATCTACCAAGACGAGACGGGTTGTTCGATGTTTATGGCTGGCTTAGCCAGTTTCATAATGCGGAAGTACCTCCTCTGCCAGTGGTGTCGATGTGAGTAGTGTCAATTCCTCCAACTGGATTTGGTTGCGATTCCATGTTCAATATCCCAAATCCTCTTGCTCCCTGTTGCGGCTCTTATCTTGTCCTTCCTGATCGCAGTTGCAATGGAACTGACAGCCTCCGATGTACTACAGATGCCGAGGACAAAGGAATAGATTACACCCAATCCTGGTCCAATCTGATGGAGAACCTTGTTCTCTCGGAAGAAAATATCATTGGTTACCCTTTAATGGAGAGCACTCCCCTAGCTGCTGTCCTCAACCGTGATCGCTCAGTTGCCGACAACCATTACAGAGCCGAGAGCTGGTATATGTCTGGTATTTTCTCCTCGCTGAGTATGTGGCCATTGGACGCGCTGACTTTCACGTACAGTATCAGTATTGATATATGGGCATCATAGATGGTGGTCGGTAGTTAAGGCGGAGCATGCGCTCTTCTTCCGAGGAGTTCTGAATGATCCATCACATGAACGCCATGAGCTGTACAAGCTTATAAATAAGCTGAAGACTGGTCCGAATGGTTTCAACTTGATGGAAAGGCTGTCGATACCACATTGCGACGTCCATCACAAACAGATCCAACAAGTCACAGCAGATCTGTACGGGTTGTTCCTCGTAGTTTTTGAGAAGCGCGATAGCGGGGTCGAAGAACTTATTAACGTGCACTCCAGAGGCGTGTACAATGCAATGCATAAGATGATTCGCCTTAATGCCTGCCATAAAAATGACGATTATAACTAGATCTATGAACCGATGATCGTTCAACCCAACAGAGGTCCCGCGATGGCCGAGACTGAGTGGAGGTTCCCTAGGATCACGCGTAGGTCAACAAGTCATTTAAAGCAGATGCGCAGCCATCAAATGACAGGGTGGGACATCGAGGCCGTCAAGCACCCGTTGAGAAGAAGTCCGCTAAGCCCAGAAGTTCCAAAAGCACTTGCGCACTTCAAACGCCCGAGACTGACTGTAGAGCATCTTGAGATGGCTTTAGGTTGTCAAAACGGCGATCCCGACGACGAGAATACTTGGTCTGGTGGCCCGGCTGAATGGATAGTCTCTTCACAGTCCACCTAGTATGCTTAAAGAGCATTAAGATGGTCAATGTGTGTGTGGTCGGAGGAAAATTGCTCTGATGAAGGGAAGAAAGTAGTAAGAATCGGATCGAAACAGTTGAACGCGTCGCGTCGCAGTGAGGGTAGTCAGTGCTTTCGAGGCCATCGTCAGGATTGTCATTTACGACCTCGAGGGTGCTAGAAACTTTTCTTTGATTGTTCAAAAAAATATCTTGAGAGTAAAATATCGATTGGTTAAGCTGCAAGGGAGAGTTATCGTAGTGCTGTCTGACTGCGAATTAGTGTCCTAGCAGTGCCTAGTAACTACAGTAGTGATCCGTGCCCGCCTGTGCTTTTCTCGTCTCATGAGGGGTTGAGATCTTATCTTATCTTATTATCACCAAGAGTAAATTAACTGCTGGACGAAACGTAAGTTGAATCGCAACTGCTGTGTTATCACGGCAGTCAGATTGATCTTCATGGCTTGCCAACTGGAATCGACCAATCGGCATCGTTCGATCATGTGCTGCTGTGCGAGCAAGCTCCACGTTGAGTCATACGAACGCCGAGCATCTCACAAATACACGGTCTCATACACAGTTATACCTACAATTCCTCCATGCTCAAATCCGCAGAGCCATGGTCTTCCTCGAGACAGCCCTTGGTCAATTGACGACCAACCCAATCGTAACTCTCAGCATTGCGTCGATCTTCCTAGTCCTCTGCCAATGTGTCTACCGATGTACCTTCCATCCTCTGGCGCATATCCCCGGTCCTCTCTTAGCAAAGCTCACGTCTCTCTGGTTGCATTACCATGCCTGCATTGGTGACGAAGCGACAGTCATACACGAAGCCCATAAGCGTTACGGACCCTTGGTCCGCGTCTCTCCCCGAGAGGTTGACATCGCGGATGCAGATGCTATAGCTCCAATATACATATCCAAGGGTGGATTCCCCAAGGCGCCATGTTACGCAAACTTCGACATCGACGGACACAAGACTATTTTTTCGACGGAGGACACCGAATATAGAGCGCCGAGGGCGAAATCAATCATGCCGTTATTCTCAACAAAAAGCATAAAGGACAATGAAGCTGCTATATATAGCTGTGTGGACAACATGGTGAAGAGGATGCAGGAAGAGGCAAGAACAGCTGCACCTGTCAATATTCTCAATCTTGCAAGAAGTCTTGCATTGGATGTTGTGTCGACCCATTTATTTAGAGAAAACTACAATGGAACATCTGAGAAGGGAGGTCGTCTTTCAGCATCAGCATTTGTCGATGCATATGTGGCTGTGGGACGATTTTTCTATCTATCAAATACTGTTTTCTCTTGGTTGTCTTGGATAATTGATAAGTATTTTTCAGATGAACGCACTGAGATCTCCATGGGGGTTGTGGACAAGTTTGTTAGGAAACTAGTGGAGTCTACACCTAAAGATGCTCAGAACTACCCTGGCCGAATGCTCAACTTGGGTCTAAGCAAACCAGAAGTCATAGCGCAATGCAAAGACCTCATGTTCGCTGGGACGGACTCCACGGGTATGAATCTTGCCACAATATGCCGCCAGCTAGTACTACATCCTGACAAGTAAGAGAAACCGAGGCGTTTTTCAAAACTTGTCAACTTAGCTGACTCATACGGGTAGATACGAGAAGCTCCGTAGGGAAATCATGTCAAATTCTGGCCCTGAAAAGCAAGAGATACAAGGCTTGCCATATCTCTCTGCTGTGGTCAAAGAAGGCCTACGTATTAGCATGGCGAATCCGACTCGTCTACCGCACATTGTACCTCCAGGTGGATGGACATTCAAATCTACTTACTTTCCGCCTGGATCTATTGTAGGGTGCTCTGCATATGAGCTTCATTTCAATGAAAATGCATTTCCAAACCCGTTTGAATTCAAGCCTGAAAGATGGCTGGAGGGTCATGAGACGAGCGAAGCAAACAAAAATTGGTTCGCTTTCGGGGCAGGTAGTAGAGCATGTATCGCAAGAAATCTGGCTACGATTGAGCTTTACATGGGCGTGGAGAGGGTAGTGGAAAGTGATGTTCTTCGCGGTGCGAAAGTATGTCAGGATGAGGTCGAACTATATGAATGGTTCAATGCAAGTGTGAAGGGCGAGAAGATGGAGCTCATCTGGAGTTGAAAACTTGTTACGGGACAGTTTTATTCTTCTATACCCCTTCAAAAGAGTCGATTCTCCATTATGATGCAGTCTTTCATCAATCAATTCAAAATCTCATGTCTGGATACTACTCTTGAAAATAAGCGTATATGATATCTTACATCAAAGTTCACATGGAAAGCCTGTAGACAGTTTTGAAATAGAGATCTGGGGAACTCCATTAGAAACAATATCATATAATATGGCAATAGTTAGTGACTATCTAAAAGATGAACGCCTTATCCTATGTTCATTATTGCTTGGAAATCAACCGGACGCCATTGTCTGGCGGAATACCCATCTACAACCCAAGTCTTTCCAATGAAACAAGCACACACTCAGCCTCTTCACTCCTCTACCTGCGCTTGCCCTTCCATTAACCATTCCAATCGATCTTCAATCGTCACCCACCCTTTCTTTCCCTGTACAACAGCCCTTCTGATAACATCCTTCCACCTATCACAAAATCTATTAGCATTCACACTCCCTACATCCACCCTCTAAATCTCGGGTACATGGACACTCACTCATTAAACCATTCCTCCTCCGCCATAACCACACACCTCCTCCCCTCCTCCCCCCTCTCCACATCCGCAAACGGCCACACACTCCCCACAACCTCATACCTCTTCACCCCCTGAAACACCTTCGTAAAACTCGTCCATAGCTTTTCCGGCGGTCGCACCACAACCTTCGCATGCGTCACCGGAAACGTGATGGTCGTATGGCCTTTATACCCCATCTGCGCCACCCACGACAACAACAGTCCCTGTAAGTGCTGGGTTGAGAAATTGGTGATTTGACGGGTTAAGATAAATCTGCTTGGGTTAGTTCGATTTGCAATATTCATTCTGCTCGACTTGGATATTGGAAACAACTGGGAACTCACTCCTTAACTGCTGATCCATCCGCACAATACATCTTAACCCACTCATCCAACCCCTCCAGATGCGGCGCCTCCGCTTCCTTCGCACCACCCCTCCACCCTCTCTCCCCCCGCGCAATCACCTTCATATAATTCATCTTAGCCTTCCCTTCCCCTACAATCAGCGACATGAGATTCATCTTAATATGAAAATCTACAGACTCGCGCCGTCCAACTATATGCACCACCGGTTTGGGGGGCAGCGCGCAAAGGGAGTGTAAGAGGGGAAGGAGAGCAGAAGGATGATTTAGATGTGGGGCTGTGGATGTGATTTTGGTTTTATCGGAAGAAAGAACGAATGTAGGGGGCTGGTAGTATGAGTAGGGGAGATTGGGGATGCCGGGGAGAGGGGCGGATGGTTGGCGGGCGGCGCGGGGTGGTGGTTGGGAGGGGAGGTGTGGAGCGGAGTAGGCGGGCGGGGTGGAGAGGTCGTGGTGGTTGTTGGAGTCTTCGTTTGGGTAGTCATTTTCGGTTTGGGTGTTCGAGGGACCGGCTTCCGTTTCATTGGAGGTAGGGTAGGATGGTTCGAAATATCCTTTGGGGGTGGAGGTGGAGGATTTCTCAGGCGCCATTATGGGGGTTTTCGGGCTTCTCGCAATCAGTGTTTCAGTTAACCCAAAACACAGTATTCAAGTAGAAATGAATAAAGAAAATAGTTTCGTGAAGAAAGATGTCATAATTTATCGCGCATGTTATGAAAAAGAATACTATTTTGCAGTTCAGCTTCTGTGGCTGTGCAATTGATGCTGCCTAGAGATTCGTCACTAGCTGTAGAAACGACAGCTGTGAGACGACCATACGGAAGAGATTCACTTGGGAATGCTCTCAGTTCCGCTTGTCCGACTCAATTATGAATGTACAGAAGGGCTCAAATTGCATGTGCTGCGCCCTCTTAACGAACTGATAAATGGTCTACAAAAGGTCCTTAAGATTTTCTAGTTAGTCAAGAATAATCATCACCTTCTTTACTACTTACAACTGCCAATAACAGATAATAAAAGAGAGGCATTTGGGAACTAAAGGAGGTTGATCTACTTTATATTCTTCAAATTTGGGACAAATTAATCTATCATCATGGTATCATCGCCATCAACTGTAGGGCCTTCAGGTTCCAAAACCACACCACGACCTCTTCCTGCAAGTAACTCCCTCCTCACTTCGGGTCCAATGGCACTATGACCTTTTGTTAACAGTAAATCTAACAGCGATTCTCTCTGATCTTCTGTGATATCATTTCTGTATCTCTGGGCAAATGCCAGCAGGCATTGATGCCATATCACGGGCAGCTTCGTATCGTTTGACTGCTTCAACCCATCCATACCAGATTCTAGATCTTCTGGTCGGACGCTGGCTGGGTCAACGCTTCGGAATCGCATGAAATGGAAAACAAGCGCATCAATGACCTGATATGGCAGAGCGTATTTCTTGTCCAACAAAGCCTTGATGAAGATATTGGTGGCTCCGCCTCCTTCAGTTCCAGCAGATGATTCTTGCGCAGCAATGTCGCAAAGTCCCTTGATCGCAGCGGCGGAGTGCAGAACTGGAATGGAAACTCGAACAAGAACACCTGAGATAATGCGTGCTTCTCGCAAAGTGCAGGTACCACTGGCGACCAACGGGAATAGGAATCCCTTGAAAAATGCAGCTGGTTTATAGAGTCCTTTCTTCAAAGCTCTGAAAAGATGAACATTGAGGTGGTTGGTATCCTGAATATCTTCCCTCACTTTTTCAAGTAAGATCATCTCCATGAATTTCTGTGCGATCGCCGGCGTTCTTGATACGAATATTCTCGTCGCTTCATAACATGCGTTTGCTGTCCATTTGTCCGGGCGGGTGATCTCAATTATATTTTCCCAATTTGGGACGGTGGGAAGAATCTTGAACGGCTTCGGTAATTTTCCTGATTTATACCGCGACAGTATCAGGCCGACTCTGGAGTATTGTCAGCATCGTCCAATGACTTCCAGAAGAGGTGAACTTACTTTGTATAAACCTCTAAAACTTTAGGATGTACCTCAAAGCCATCCTCTGGCGGTCCGGATGCATGAGCTCCAGGCTGTCCAGCTTGTTTTGCTTCGAACTGGGCGATTCTGTCCATAATCAACGCTGTTAAATCTGTTCCCTGTTCCTCCTGCTCTCCATCTTCACCACCTCCCCAACCTTGCTTGAGGATCTGTGAAGGATCATCTTCGGCGGGGAAGAATTTGCCAAACGTGTCGCGATCCTCAGGATCTAATTCGATTTCCTCTACTTCTTCTTCCTCGTCTCCCCATTCTTCTGCGTCGTCGTCGCCAAACTGTGGTTCTTCCTCATCCTCAAATCTCGACTCAAAGTCAAATGCCGTGTTCGCCTTCGCGGGTCTATCTTCTGCTTCAGCCTCTTCAGCTAGTTCTTGTCCAATTCTCAGAATTCTTCGCGACGATTTCGAGTCCACGAATTTCTCGCCCTCCTCCTCATGCCGTGACTTTCTTTTGGCAGATTTTGTCTTTAGTGGTCCACTAGCTGTGAGATCGTCTTCGAGTGGATTATGTCGTCGCCCTTGTCGCGAGACATCCTTTGGACTTGTTGCCTTCGGCATTGTGTTATGCATATGAACTTTGATAATTATCGTCAATGGTCGTTTTGCTTGGGAGAGAATTTCGAGAATAAAAATCGAAATGTTCAAAATTATTTTCGGTGGTTGCCGACGCTAAGATAAGCTTCCCCGCCAATTATCGAGCTGCTTTAACTCTGGCGCGTGGAAATGTAGGGCGGCATTAGCTCCGCAGACTTGACTTTTATCTCCGGCTACAAAAACATACTACAGCAATGGTATCGCCGTTCTTCCCCAGAGCGTCGCGGTGATATCAGATGGTCAAGATTCACGTATTGGAGTCTCACGAAATTACTATATCCATGTTGAGTGTGGAAAATGGCAACCCCAACCACCACTTCCTACCTCATCGTGGGCTCAGGCGTCTTCGGCACCTCCACAGCTTACCATTTATCGATTGCACATCCAGGTTCCTCGATAACTGTCCTTGATCGCTCATCCACGTTCCCTTGCCCTCTTGGAGCCTCCTATGATTACAACAAGATCATTCGTGCTGACTACGGTAACATATTCTACTGTGAGCTTGCTCTTAAAGCACGCGAAGCTTGGAAGATTAATCCTTTGTTCAAGCCATATTACCATGAGTCAGGGCTCGTGAATGTTGATGACACGGGCCTAGGCCGAAGAATCATTGCAAATTATGATAAATTAGGTGTCCAGGATCACCAGGCAAGGATAGTACGACCCGATGTGATGAAGGAGGAATACGGGGGTCTTTTCCGCGATGCAGATTGGACGGGCGCGGAAGATGTTTTCGTGAACGAAGGGAGTGGTTGGGCAGAAGCCACAAGGGCCTTGAGGGCTGTCACTGAAACAGCAAAATTGAATGGTGTTCAGTTTCTCCAGGGCGATGTTGATGGCCTTTTGATCGACGAGAATAGCTGTTGCGATGGCGTTAGGATGAGAGATGGGACGGTTCTGAAAGCAGATAGAATTATACTGTCTACCGGTGCAGGAACTGCTTCACTACTAGCAGACAGTGCCCCACAAACACCGGATATTCAGGCTGCGGATCGAATAACTGCTGCTGCAGTTGTTGTTGGGCATATAAAACTGAATCCAGAGCAGTACGAACGATTTAAGCATACACCGGTATTCATCCATGCTCTTAGTAATGTGCTCGGTGGGTTGACTTCCACGATTACTTAATTCTAGATGCTGATGACTACACAGGGGAAGTTCTGCCGCCTACCCCTGATGGGATTCTAAAATTTTGTGTGGATGTTAGTTTTAAGAATACTCTAAAACACGACAGCTCCCGACAACTAATATCTGCTCCACCAGCTGTACCGGATCAGGCACAGAACGTTGTACCTGCCTCCATGCAAGGTGAGTGCCGGAGAGTTATGAAAGGCATCTACGGCAGGGAAGTAGACGACCTGCAGTTTGATTCTTTCCGAATATGCTGGTATGTTACAGTGATATCTATCCCCAGGAGCTACTAATATATGCAGGGACGGAATCACACCAAATCAGGATTTCATAATCTCCAGCCATCCACGTTGCCAGAGACTATTCATTGCTACCGGTGGCTCTTTCCATGGGTGGAAATTTCTCCCCATCATTGGAGAATACGTGGTGAAGCTGTTAGATGGCACGCTTGAGGAAGACCTAGTCAGGAAATGGGCCTGGGACCGCGAGCAACATGGGAGCGCACATGAGAAGATAGTCCCCAAGAGGGAGCTCAAAGACTTGAAATAAAGAAGATGTCAAGGTAAGAACCCGTATTATGTATCTCCAGGTATGCACCAGTTCATGGACCAAATCTAGGACCTCTCATCTGACCGTTCAGAGTTTATTTGACCCACCAAAAGTTTGTTTTTCACGACCAACAAAGAGGTTAGTCGGATTCGAGTGAAAGATTGGTCACCAGAGGGTGCGCTAATCTTGGTCCAATTTCATAATTTTCTTGCTTGAGATACCTTGTGCTAGCAAGCGCATGGTACTTTTATCATGCGGTGTAAGGAATTCTTTGACACAGATGATTAGGTCTTAGCCCATACCCCGCTCCTCCCAGTGTAGGAGCTATCCTAAGCTTAGGAATCGGATGGAAAATCTCGATCGAAGGTGCAGCACCGCTGTAGCGGATCCTTGGTTGAATTGCAGGTAATGAAGACAACGCAACGCGTAATCACTCATCAGCGGCACAATCTTGGAGCCACTGCAGTTGCAGTGCTCTATGAAGCTTTTCTGTCTCCAAACATTCGGTCCAAGGGGATTGGAATGGACCGTTAGGGGCATGCTTCTCCTTTTCCAGCGCAGTGTCGTCCAGGTGAGCGACCAACATGTACAGTAATGGGGTAGAGAAAGTGGGCCAAGACCCTCGCTGTCATCTTCAGCTCGCGTTCTGGGCTGCTTCTACAAGCTTTGCAACCTGGGAAACGGTTCGTTTGATACCAAGACTGTGGCGATCTCGGTATTTGGGGTACTGTGCCCATCGCCTCCTTGCAATACACTGCTTCGGACCTCCGGATTTAACAAAGTCTTTAAACCCTGGTGGAGTGCTCGTATTCTACGATGCTAGTCAAGGAGTATTTCTAAGCAGAAATGCTGTGATAGCAGACAGGATAGTTGGGCAATGGTGGGAGCTCCACTTGTGTTCTGTGGTTATGACCATGTGTTGTCTATCCATGCCTTATTCAGCATTTCCCTTCCCAACCGTGGCAAGTGATTGACAGTAAGTAGCATCAAGAACCGAAGCCGGAGCCCGAGCCCGAGACGGAGACGGAATCTTGGTCGATCCGTAGACAAAACAAGTTCACCGACGAGCGACGGTAGAGCAGATGTACCATTCTAGTCCTCAGAAACGTGTCGCAAGGAACTCGCTCAGGGTCTGCCAAGAATGATCCTGGTAGTTTATGGGCCATTGGCGCAATGGCACATGCCCGTTATGCGGACGTTGGAGTCGTGGCTTCGTGGAGGGATGCCGAAAGTCTCCGGTCATTGAATCAAAACGGCCGCCCACATCTACATACAGTTAGTCGCGTCTCTCTCATCCACATCTCATGAGTTTTCGAACGCGTGGAATGACCTACTCATCGTAGTAGCTTTTGCCGTGGTAGTGTCTCCACCTAGAATCTTACCATGTTACCATAAACGGGAAGTAGACTAAATTATATCTAGCCTCCGCAAACACCGAGAATTGAGAATCTCGAATGCACGCCATGGTACTTACCTAATGATCTCGCAATGCTTAGATCAAACGAATTTTCACGGCCAGCAATATAAAAGCTATGCACGACGATTAGTAATTGTCTCTTGCTGTACCCTACCCTAGCACTTTTGCTTACTTGTTCATTTAAAGTTCTTACATAAAGTGACTAGATTCCGCTGTACCCACTACCGAAATTTATGTAAACATTGATGATGTTTACGATTTGCTGACGACCTACATTATTCATCGCGAATGGGGCTGCGGGGGCTGCCGAGCATGCATGGTCAAACCAATCACATTACAGCCTGAACGGAACGAGCCCGCAAATACAGAAGTAGAACATGCAATTTTGGCTTACACGGTTTTCAGATCCGCATATGATGTATGTCCCGCAATCGAGGTGCATTAAGCTTAAGTTCACGGCTTAGTCAAGACTTTGCATACAACCTCTAACAGCTTATTGGGCATGTCGCCCAAGGCCGTCGAAGGGAAGAAACTCATACTGGTACAGCACGTGCTGTAGTAGCTTCACTATGTCGCACTTGGCGCTTGCTTACAAACAGGTAGGCAGAAGCCTAGGCCGGTGTAACTGTTCGCTTGAAATGTGAAGACGGCCGGAAACAGTGAGACCAACGTGGTAGTCTCCTCGCCTCCTCTGAATTTTGGCCTTGGTTGGTTCGGACCGTGAGATGAAGTGACGATGTACAACAGAGTTTGTACCAGGGACCTGGCATTTTCGCCATCACCTGGTGAAATTAAGTGGAATATGGGCGGTGAAGTGGGAATAGATGCACAATGAATAGACCTTGATGGCTTTCGCCGTGTGTAGCAAAAAGGTATAAAGAGTGCAGATTCGTCCTCTCAATACCAGCCATCACCATCACCTCAATCATCTCTTCATCATCACAAGCAGAACAACCGAAACCAGAAGCCTCTTCAACCGACAATATGAAGTTCTCAAACGTTTACTCTCTGATTTTGGCATCTGCCATGGCAGTCGAAGGTAGTCTACTATCATTCCCTCGAGCTTCTCAGCAGAGACTGATTTTATCATAGGTTTTACTTTCGATCGTCTCAACAAGAGCGATGCCGTACGTCTGACTCCAAGTCCAACTCAGGTCTACTTTCCTTTCTTCGTTGAACTCAAGCTGAAGCAAATTGATAGGCACTACTTGTGATTGATCACCAGATTGGACTTTCTCAACTGGTGAGAGACTATGACCCCGCAGTGTTCAGACAGAACATTCTGGGCCATGCAGCGCTCGGCAACCTTTTCAACCTTCCTACCATCTTGACTACTTCGGCCGAGACAGGTATGTTGAAGTCTATCGGTTTCAGACGGATAGTAACTAAATCTTCACAGGACCAAACAGCGCTTTGCCAGCAGAGGTTATTGCTGTAAGTGTTAACCATCCCTTGTGTATGATCATGGCTCATTCTTGCAGATGCATCCCAATGCCCCCTATATCAAGCGTCAAGGAGAAGTCAACGCTTGGGACAACCCCGACTTCCGTGCCGCTGTTGAGGCAACTGGCAAGAAACAATTGATCATCGGTGGAATCGTCACCGAAGTTTGTGAGTATCCTCCGAGAGCCATTTCTTGGAGACTGTTCGAAAACTAACAACAATATTAGGCACCTCATTCCTCGCCCTCTCACTTGTCGAGGCTGGATATGATGTTTGGGCCAACACTGAAGCAAGTGGTACTTTCAGCGACAAGCTTGCCGCCGATGCCAACAGGAGAATGGAATCAGCAGGTGTTCATCTCATGGGTCTCTTCGGAATGGCCATGGATTTGATGAGAGATTGGTATTTTGCCCCGCCTCTATCCCAAACATGAGAGCACAAATATTGACCGAATAACAGGAGAAACACCCCCGGTGCTAAGGAGGTCCTCCCATTCGTTGACCAGTAAGTTCTGATATGTAACTTAAATACTACTATGATGCTGATCAATAAACCAGATACATCGTGCCTTACTCCTTGGTGGCCAGAGCACACGGCTGGGCCATTGAGAACGGAACCTTGATTGACGGAGAGCAGTCAATCCTCAAGTACTAAATTGTACACTCGCAATGGTGATAACGAAGTACGGCTGAAGGACTTGATTTTCATATTGTCAGCATATCTCACGCGTAGTTCGCTTCGTCACTTCAAGGAGATCAGGGTATGAGCAAAGCACAAGATCTTGACTGAAGAATTCTCGGATATTTCGGTTCATGGAAAACTCCAGTGTCGTTCTGGGAGGCGGATTTGTTTTCAAACTGATCGGGGACTGGTAATATTCTTGACGACCTATTTAACGCTAGATTTTTTTCATTGCAGAGAGTAGTCTCGTAACAAAAGTCTCTATAACACTTAAAAGCCATATTTCCATCCCGTGATGTAATGTTCGTCTAACATTGTGAACAACGTTGATTGCAAGGCTGTCGAGTGCTTGAGTGGCCGGCTTAATGCAGGCACTTTCATGTACACTTCTTTACTGAGAGCTATGTACCTCATTTAGTTCTTTTCTCCAGCGATATGGAGGCCATCGATTCGGACAGTCTCTCCGTACTTCATTGAGCGTCTCACAGCTTCGCAAACAATCATTGCACTCAACCCTTCCTCCCCGCTACACACTGGCTCCTTCCCTTCTTTAACAACCTGCACTAAACTCTCAATCTGTTCATCAAATGGCACAATTTTTTCATTGACCTGTATCTCTTCTCTCTTCAACACATCATTCCAAGCTGATTCGCCCTTCCCGTCCTCATAACTGAAGCGTGCCATATCAGGTACACTTACTGAGCCGTTCGTACCCAATATTCTATAAAAACCACCTGGACCATCCTCTTGCCCAACCTTTGGAATATTGGGATTTTCACCAGTTCCAGCTTCGAAATTCCAGGGCGAGGGAACAGCATCACTTAGCAGAAAGGTTCCCACAACCCCGGTCTCGAACCTAAGGATTATAGCACATCCTTCCTCTGCATCATATCCTCTTGTCTTCTCACTCTCAAAAGCAGACACCGCTACGACTTTTCCGAGTAGATATTGTAGTAGATCAACCTCATGTATCAAATTGATAAGAACCACGCCTCCACTCTCACCATTCCGTCTCCACTCACCAATTCCAGAAAAATATGATTGCGGTTTCTTCAACGCCCATATTCCTTGCACAGCAATTACTCGCCCCAGCTTCCCTGAATCCAGTTCGGCCTTGGTAGATATGAGATAGGGGTTGAATCTTCGATGATGCCCAACCAATATCACTGCCCCTTTTTCTTCTGCCACGGACAGCAGTTTAATCCCTTCTGGTATAGAAGTTGAGATGGGCTTCTCGACAAGGACGTATTTGATGCCTGCTTCGATGCACGATATCGATATTGGAACGTGGGTAGAATTCGGTGTACAGATTAGAACTGCGGTGGGGAGCGGGGCGGAAGAGAGAAGGGAGGATATCGAATCGTGATAGGGAGTGGAAAGAGACTTAGCAATTTCAATCGCATGCGGAGCGGGGTCAGTGAGGGAGTGCAGCGCGGTTTGAGGATTGCGGAGGATCGATTGAGCGTGTCGGGGTCCAATTAGGCCTGAGCCTATGAGCGCAATTGATATAGGTGGAGCTGCTGCCGTCATCGTGTTGGTGAAGTAGTGAGTACGTTGCTCCCAGCTCGGAAATAACAGGCCGATGATGATAGCCAAAAAATTATCAGTTGCATAAAGAGCACAATTGAGCCGTCAAGATTACAACGTCCCAGATCTCTTACATATCAGTTTTCCCACAATGGTCCGCTACAGCACATTTACTAACCCGGCCCCGGCCTGTTTCCTCTGAGCAGACCGCAAACGACATAACTGCAGTGTACCTTAGTTATTGAGATATCATATCTTACGTGGTAGCCAGTAGGGCGGCTGGAACATGTACGGAGAGCCCGAGAACGGTGTGGAAAAACTTTCTTGAGGAGTCCATCCGCAACGATAGTGGAAGCTCAAAACCGATCCCACTGACGTCTTGACTGTGCTATCCGAATAAGTCAATATCCGTGCCAAGACTAGCTCCCGTGGGGGAGCGGGAGCACCATATCTCAGAGGTGGAGTGGCCAAAAAGAAACCAAGGGGTAATCAGCGGCAAACATCGGCATAAAGCCTTATCCATCTCCGGGCTCCTCACAACCATCGGAAGAAGATTTAGCAGACCAACCACACGACGTAAGATCGACTAAAACTAGACCTCACTGTCTGATTCCTGACTTGTATTGCACTTATCTAGCAATATAGCGAAGCACGAGTGTCTTCTTAAGTTCTTAACCACCGATAACATGTCTGGACTCGGCAGGTCGCGCGATGGTAGTGCTATCGTGCAAGAGCATCTTGTAGGGATTGTGGACTTACGAATTGGGACCACTTAATGTACTGTGCGTTTGATTTATACTCTATTGTTTCATCCCTCATTTACTGGGTGAACAAACGCGTAACCTACTTTTTCTATCACATATCAGAGCAATTTGATCTTGCATCTAGCTTCTCCATTGTATCAAAAACACTCTTGTGTGAATTGGATATACTATCAACATCGAGTCCTTGTCATCGTTGCAATCTCAGTCCTCGCAGACAATCGAACGGAGAGCACGTCGTGCGGCTTTATCACCGTCAATCCATTGTGTTATCATCCCCTCCAGCACATCTAAGACATCCACAACTCGTCTTTTATATCGTCTCATTGTTGTGCCGTTCCTCGTGGTCTAGCTTGTCAGAGCTTGATCATCTTTTCCCCCTCTTGTTCTCCAATTTTTGAGACATTGGCGACCTTAACCAATTGCTTTGCTAAAGCATATACACACTCTATCACTCACATCCTCAAGCTCGAAAATAAACACAAAAAGAAAAAGACGGGAGACGAAAGAAGTCCGTCAAAACAATGTATAAATCAGCCATTGCTAGCATGTCTTTAGGGGTAAGTCGTTTGGTATGGCCCTTGGATATATCTGACTATTACAGCGTTGTTCCGCCGGACATGGACTGCCTGCTAAATTCAAAGCTGCAAAGGATGCAGGTCTTGCGGGTATTGAAATGTGTAAGTTCTATCATTCTCGCGTTGTTCGATTCCACAGATGTGTTGCCCTTGATGCTGTCGCGATAGCTCTTTAATCAAACTCGTTCATGTATCCATGACTTCAAACATTTTTTAAATGTCACTGACACTTACAACCCAAAGTTTATGAAGATCTTGTCGACCTAGCATCCACATTCCCAGACTATCCTTCCGAGCGTTCCTATCTCCAAGCAGCTCGTGAAATCCACGCCCTATCCGAGCAATATGCCCTTCCCATAATAGCGCTCGGCCCCTTCTCCAACTACGAAGGTCTCCTCGACCCCAGTGCCCGCAAAGAAAAACTCGAAGAACTCCACCTCTGGTTTTCCATCTGCCGCATCCTAGGCACCGACCTTATCCAAATCCCCTCAACATTCGCTCCCAGCACTCAGAACACCGGTGACATGCCCACCATCATCCATGATCTCCAACAAATCGCAGACATTGGTGCCTCTTACGGCTTCCGCTTTGCTTTCGAAGCTCTCTGCTTCGGTACACATATTAACACATGGTCCGCATCATGGTCCGTCGTGAAGGGCGTTGATCGTGAGAACTTCGGTCTATGTCTTGACACATTCAATATGGCAGGTCGGGAGTACGCAGACCCAGCATCCCCGACCGGCAAAACACCCAATGCCGATATCTTATTCAAACAATCTCTCGCTCGCATGGTCGAAGAGCTCGATCCGAAAAAAATCTTCTACATACAGATCGTCGACGCCGAAAGGCTTGCTGCTCCCTTAGACGAGAAACATGAATTCCACGTCGAGGGCCAAAGACCGAGAATGAGCTGGAGCAGAAACTGCAGGTTATTTTTGGGAGAGCAGGATAGAGGTGGGTATTTACCTGTGATGGATGTCGTGAAAGCCATTTGCGAAGGCTTGGGCTATACGGGATGGGTCTCGATGGAGTTATTTAACAAAACATTGTTGGATCGAAGTGAGAGTGTTCCGGAAGTACATGCGGATAGAGCGATGAAGTCGTGGCGATACGTGTGCAGTGAGATGGGCTGGAGGCAAGAGAAAGGGCTTGGACAAGCCCAAAAACAAACCCAGGAACAGGCACAGATTGCTCAGAAGAAGCCAGTGGAGATGATCGATTCTGAGAAACAAGCTGAAAGCAACTCTTTCAATGCCGTTGGGGTCGAAGTCTTCGCCCGATTATGAATCATGGGTGGGACATAAGATTGGTTGGTCTGACTCCTGTGTAGTATTGGCGTTGGGGATATTTTCATGAAAATGTAACATAGCGTCATAGAGAGATACCATAGTTGCTTGTTTACTCTGTATATAAATGCCATGAATAAAAACATGCGCTTACGAAAGTGTAGCTTGAGTACCAAACAGCGACCACCGTCATGGGAATGGATCGAATGATATATCTCGTGCGTATGTTCAATCAAATACTCCATCCAGCTTCATCGTTTATGAATAAATAATCGTCATCCATTTCCACTGTTCTTCCGCTGCTCTTTATGCGTACTTAATGCTTGCAATATCTGCCCTGCTTCAATACCTTCATCACCTCCATAATCCATTCCCCCACCTAACACTGAGTCACTGGACATTGGCAATCCAGCATTTCCAAATCCTTGGGCGGCGAATAGACTCGACGATTCGGCATTAGAACTTGCTAGTAACTGCTGAAATACGGTATTGTTGGAGTATAATGGATCTGGCTCCCGACAAAATGCATAAAAATCCTGGTTTCGTTTTTCAGGGTCTTCGAAGCCTAAATTCACTAAACTTTGATCCATACTATTCGTCCTGCAAAAGTGTTAGCAAAGAGCACCATCATACAAGACGTAACCTCGAGTGAAGCCTACCATTCCATAGCATCCATGACGGCGAAATCATTGAATATTGAGTCGCCGTCTGTTTCAATGCCAGGAGGAACCGCGCGTTGCACTTGAGGTGACTGTAAGGCTTGACCCAGGACAAAAGGAAGTTGATTAGTGCTACGGTTTTGGTTCTGCTGACTGAGGGTCCATGGGGTTAGGCTCGAAGGATTTGCCAAATTGAAAACGGACTGAGGACTCTCTGGAATAGTCGCGGAGAAATTGTCAGCTCCAGGTGCGTTGAAAGACTGATTCGAGTATGATGTTGGCGGTACTAGCTTCTTGGTATAATGGAGTGTGTTTCTATTAGGACGTGCCACGTCTATGCTATTCATTGATTGGGACCTGAAGACTTGTGGGCTGTAGGGCTGGCTCATTTCGTAGCTCGTCGCACTATTGGGCGTCTTAGCAGATTGTGGTGTTTCTGCAGTTGGAATAATCCCGTTGATGAGATCGAAGGCAACTTGGCTCTCGCGCCGATTCTTCCAGTGCTGAGCGTTCTCACTAGAGGCCTTGAAATGCTCGAAGACGGGCCATGCTGGCTCCATTGAAGAAACGCACGTATCCAAACTGTACTTCCAGTCATCAAGCACGATGTGGGTGTTTTCTATACTCCGTCGCACAGCATGCACCACATCATAAGCTGTCTTGGTGAAGTACTCAAAGGTGGGCGGAATAATCAGAAGTCCAAAGCTATACGAATGGCGTTTGAGGAGATGGACTATTTGACGGGCTGATCTTGTGCATGGTTCCAGATCGGGGCTTTCTTTCCTTTTTCCATGGGAAAGCAATTGGCATGCCGCAAATGTTGTAAAATAGGCAATATGAAGATGATAATGGTGGGGAAGAAGTGAGGATGCTTGCTCACTATTCATTGCCGATGAATCTAAGTAGAGAGGTTGAGACTGTGCCCTGCTCCAAGCATGTAATCTATCCAACAGTCCTGTGCTGAATTGTACAGTCTTCGTGCTTTCAGATGCACAACTAGCATCATTCAGAATTTGTAGGACCTGTATCAACCGATTGAAAGTGCTCAGAATAGATGCAGGCACCCGAGGATTTCCTGTAGTGCTTCTTCGGACTAATAGACAATCTGTCCAGGGATCCCACTCTTCTAAACCGTCTTCCATCAGTGTTCCAACACAATCTAGATCATTAGTTCTTAGATGTGGTCGCCTTTTAAGACGTGCAGCAACTATGGTGTCGAGAACAAAACACCCTAAGAAAACATGTTTATTTCTGGAATTTTGCTTCGTGGAAGTCGTGTCATCAGGAGATGGCGTGTCTAGTCCCAGCTCAATGGCTACTCTCACAGCGGTGCCAATAAGAATCCAGGCACGATCGGAATGGCCCAGGCCGAGGTTAGCCAAAGTCAAAATAAGAAGAGCTTGTACGTGGCCAAGATCGAAAGCCTCCTCTTCGTTTGGAATTAGGGCTCTCGCGTGTGTATACATCCGTTCAGCCGTCCAGACGGCTTGTGATACAGGTCCTTGGGCATGGGGAATATTGTTTATTGCCCTGTGTTGGAATTTGGCGTAGGCTATTGCCGCCCACAACAATGCATGATTACCACTGTGGCCCGCCATTTCATCATTGCGAACTTGAGCATAATGATATGAAATTCGGAGTAGATCTCCTTTCTCTACAATCGGAAGCCAGCAGTGAGTATAGGAGAAATAAACATCAAGGAGATGCCAAGCCTCGGAGGGCAGTTCTGGCAAAGGAGGCCTGATATTCGTATCCTTTGCGTTTGGTATATATGCAGGACTCAATATGGACCCATAATGTGACTTTAGAGTCTGTTCAGAATTCGAAAGGTTCGGAACTGAGCCGCCAAATGCTGATGCTCCTCCTAACTCTCCCGGAATTCGAAAATCTAGCTTCCGGTCGGACCAGTCAACCATCTGAGATTGACTGTCATGTTCAAAATTGGAAGCAGGCGAGTCTGACGGTGGGCCGTTAGAGTCGGGTCTCTTTCCGAGTTGAGCGTCAGAATCGAGTCGCTTTCGTTTGCCCGCATCACTGTTAGGACCAGGATCCAAGATCGGCAACAATCGTTCAAGCTCTTTGGACAATTGAGATTTTCTCCATACTTCAGCAAGGCTGTCTGGTTGGCCATCTTCATTCCTCCAAACATTGACAAGTGCTTCATTACTCTCATCCCCAGTGAATATGGAAAGAATTTCATTTTCCACGCCGTCAACCTCTCGGATGGTAAGCCCCCAGAGCTTTTCAATGCCTCGAACATAGCCCTCTGGTAATCCGCGCTTCTTTACGTTCGCATCATAAGAACAAGTTCGCCCGTGCGTTAGACACGTCGAACATGTAGGTCGTTTCCCGTCACATTTATCTTTGCGACTTCTACATTTGTCGCAGGCCTGCGAGACCCTTTTTCGGGTTCCCTGAGTCTGTTTTGTATTCTTCGTACTCGTGCTTCCATCACTCTTAGTGTCTTTCTTCTTCGAGTTCGAGGAAGCCGCACCGAGTTCGGCCTTCGAATTTTGTGTCAAGTCTGCTTGCTCCATCACCAGCAACAGTCGTGGGCAAGGGTCGATGCCCGCTCGTACCAGCGAATGGCGCGCATGCGAAGATACGAGACGTGGGATCGTTTCGCCTGCGTAAATTAGAACCAATTCTAAACCATCTTCATCGGATCGCAGTTTCTTGCAGGTTGCCGAAGTTGTCCTAGGAAATCGTACCGGAAGCGTTATAGACTGTAATATCGGAGCAGCAGTATTCTAAATCGAGCGGTGAATTGTCCTGAAGTGATCCATTGCGTCTTCTCGGTCGTGATATCTTCACTGAAAGGGTTGATGGGTGTTGGCTTTCCATGCCAAACACGACATCAATTCACACTCAAGCCGCATCTTTCCCCATACCCCACAAACATCGTAGCTTGGAGGTCGGAGGCACCGGTTAAGTACTTTTCCGTACCGCTTATTAATCAACATAGCGAGCCTCTTCATTGGCTCGCTCAACATGCCGGCACTTCGCTCATGGTACACATTGACTTCCAACCTTTCGAATGAATGGGAAATAGTATGAAGCGACGCCTTCATCTAGAACTCCATATTTTGCTGTCTTTGTTACAACCAGGATATGTGAGCAACTCGCAGGCGGTACGGACCATATTCTTATCATCGAAAAGGTACTTGTTAACTGTAAATAACGAAGAACACTCCCCAGAACCCTTTCGAGCAGTCGAGGACCCTCCATTTCATGGGCTGAGCCGTCACGTGTGTATGAACTTCATCCCGGCCAAACCTTGGAATGCGAGATGTCTTTGACCACGCAGATTGAGCATCGAAGGATGGAGAAGACGGTATTGCTGGATCCAAAGTTACAGGCTAAAGGCAGGATATTTGATCCCGATGCTTCAATTATCTTAGTCGGAACCCGAGGATGCGGGAAACGGAGTCTTGGTTTTATTGGTGCCACACATCTCGGTCGACGTCTGATCACGGAGGATCATTATTTTCAGGAAGTGACTGGCGTTTCTCGAGCTGTTTATGTCCAGCAACATGGTGCTCAAGAATTCTACAAACGAAATATCGATGTTGCAAGACAGATGTTGTATGCAAATAGGACAGGATGCATAATCGAATGTGGAATGGGCAGTCTCGCCACAGAAGTTCAAAGGACCCTTCGAGAATATACGAAAACAAATCCCGTGATATATATCACTCGAAACAGTCAGAGAATACGGGACATGTTGAACATTGGAGGTGCCGAAGCCACACGACTTGAAAATGCGGACGCTGCTCATCGGCTCTGTTCCAACTACGAGTATTACAACCTGCACGATAGAAGTTGTGATGGCATGACAAGTCCCAAGGATCAAGGACTCCCAAATGTTTCGTCAAAGCTAAAACATGCTAAGGAGGACTTCTCGGCCTTTCTTGACTTCATCACTGGACAAGGAGTTATACGTAACAGTCTTGAAAGCCCATTTTCGATCGCTGCTCTTCCCCCAGAATGCAGGCTCTACACTTACGCGCTTTCAATTCGGATGTCTTCTATTCCCGACCTTGACCTTGAACAATTGGAATCTGGAGCAGATGCTGTTCAAATCAAGGTTGATACGCTTTCATCCCCCAATATTCAGAGAAATCTGGCGAAGCAAGTAGCGACAGTCAGGAGAGAGCTTGGTGTACCTGTCATTCTCCATGCTGAGGAGTATGCATTCGAAGGCATGCAGTTAACCATATCTCAGAAAGAAGACATCTACTTTGGTTTACTTGAGCATGGACTTCGCCTAGGCGTGGAGTACTTGGTCATTGATCTGAATTATTCTTCTGATCGCGTTATGCAGCTTGTTCAATCTGCTGGAAGAACAAAGGTCATTGGCCATTATCTACACAGATCCGAAAATTCCTGGGGTTGGGACGATGAATCCAGAATGATACAATACAGACGAGCAAAATCCATTGGCTGCGACATCGTTCGATTCGTAAGGGCTACCTCAAAAGCAAGCGATAATGAAACGGTTCGAGGATTCTTGAGAAAGATCGATTCAATTCCTGGACACCTTCCCGTGATTGCCTACAATATTGGAGAACATGGCAGGACTTCCCTGATTGAAAATCGGATATTTACACCGGTGACGCATCCAATCATGAACTCAACTGTTAGTAAAAGCCAAATCAGACAATTTCTCACGACTGCAGCTGAGGCTCGGCAATCACTTTATCAAAAGTCGATCCTGGACCCTCTACATTTCTACCATCTCGGTGCCAGTGTATCATACAGCTTGTCTCCTGCTATGCACAATACTGCCTACAGTGTCTGTGGAATGAGCAATGATTTTCAGTCTTTACAAGTTCGTTCAGTCGAGGAGATTCACTCAATCTGTCAAACACCCGACTTTGGTGGAGCGGCGATTACACAACCGTTCAAGGTGCAAATAATGTCAAGAATAGTGGCCAAAAGCTACCACGCGAAAGCTATCGGTGCGGTCAATACACTTCTACCACTGAGGGCACCATCGGATAACACCCCCCTAGATGGTACTACACAAGCCCTTCTCCACCAAGCGAATCGTCGAGGAAAGACAGGTCCCGTCTGCGCTTACTATGGTGACAACACGGATTTTATCGGTATAATGACATGTCTCAGACGTAACATTTCTCCTCGAAATGTTGTTCAGCCTTCGAAGACCACAGGACTTGTTATTGGCGCTGGTGGTATGGCGCGGGCGGCAATATATGCCATGATACGACTTGGGTGCCGCAAAATATTCATTTTCAATCGTACATGTGAAAATGCGAAGAATGTGGCCGATCACTTCAACTCGTGGACAAAAAGTTTGAGTAATAATGGGGACATTGTTCATGTGATACGAAATGCACAAGAAGAATGGCCAGCTTCGTATAGACCGCCTACCATGATCGTCTCTTGTGTGCCAGTAAGAAGTCTGAACGGTGGACCACCGGCAAACTTCACAGTTCCTGTGCAATGGTTGGGAAGCACTACAGGTGGAGTAGTTGTAGAGGTATATCTTCCTTCCAAACCATACCCGTCATCAAATACTAACATTTTGTCTCTAGTTATCATACAAGCCACCTCTTCAAACTCCCCTTCTTAACCAAATTCGCCGCTTCAGAGAGGAAACCAAAAGAGCTTGGGTTGTGGTAGACGGGTTGGAGGTCTTGCCTGAGCAAGCAATAGCCCAATTTGAGCTTATGACTGGCATAAAAGCCCCTAAGCGACGAATGAGGATGGAAGTGTATCAGAATTATCACAAGTATGAAGAATCGAGTTAGGGATACTGCATTGAGGTCATGGAGGGACATTGGTGTTTGGGATTAAGGGACAATGAGCGAGGCATAGGCATTTCTACGGACTACTAGATTCCACAGGGCTATTATTATTTCAGTCGAAGAATACGAACGAATGAAGACATGTAATTTATAGATCACTACTCTTTTTCCTCGTTGATTTGGTCCAAGTTTCATCCCCATCTGCTCGAGTTGTGATTTCATTCCTACACCATACACCTACCATTCTAGCAGTCGGCAAACATCAACATGCAAGGCAGTACAGGCTCACAAGATGCAGCAAAATATCAAGTTATTCCTTCAAGAAGCTGATTAATACTTCAAGTCACCAAAAGATCTGCGCAGCGAGATCTACAGTACAGTAACCCTTATCTAAACCACCCACTCACTAACTTACACATTATCGGCACAATGTTTTCCCCCACCCCTTCATTCAGGCTTCACCCCACCAAAGTGCCCCCGCCTACACCGCTTTCGACCGCCTACAATCGGCACCCTAAATCCTTCTCGATAACCCCACTACGCTACTAATATCAATCTCAAAAGTTGTTTCACATCACAACAAGACTTCACACACTCATTACCTGGCTGCCAACCTATACTTTCCCCCTCCATACCCAGAGACTTCACCACCTAAGCTGTTCAGCGGCGTCTCGTCTGTCCTACTCCCAAAATGCCGTCTCCACCACTCTCGGAGTCGGATCTTCAATCCCTCTACGCATTTGCTGTCGAGCTTTCGCATAGAGCGGGAAAAATCCTTATGGATGGCGTAGAAGCAAGGTGTTCCGGTGAATCGCCTGCGTTGCATGAGGCAGAGAAACTTAATGCTGTGGATATTGTTACGCAGACGGATTTAGGTTTGTTTGCTTCTCCTGTTTATGATCTGGTTGAGGGAGGAGCAGGTTTCCAAGCTCTGGATTGAAAGGCAAGAGACGAAAGGTGGAATAGGATTGGTTTAAGTGCAAATATGGAATGAGATGGAAATGGATAGGGTGGTAAAAGAATGAGGTTCGGGTTGAAGATGGATGTGAAGAGATAGCTAATCACGTGTATTTCACACCACTAGATGTCGAAGCATTCGTCAAACACGAGATTCTAACTCGCTACCCAGACCATACGTAAGCTTCCCTTCCTCTTTCCACTTGTATCCCCTTATCACTTTTGCCCTCTTTCTTTCCTCTAACCTACGAACTAACCTCCACCTCCACCCACAGCTTCATAGGCGAAGAAACCTACTCCTCCGGCACCTCCAAACAATACCTCGTGACCTCCTCTCCCACCTGGATCGTCGACCCCCTGGACGGCACCGTAAACTACACGCATCTCTTCCCCATGTTCTGCATCTCCATCGCATTTTGTCTAGACGGCGTCCCCGTGGTTGGAGTCATCTACGCGCCGATTCTGGATGTGACGTATTCTGCGCTTAAGGGGCATGGCGCGTGGGAGAATGATGATGTTCTGATGCAAGGGAGCGCATCTGGGGGAAAGAAAAAGAGGAAGTTGCCGTATGTAAAGGGAAGGCCGTTGGGGAAGGATGCTCCTAAGGGGTGTACGTTTAGTTGTGAGTGGGGGAAGGATAGGAGGGATCCGGCGAGGGGGGAGGGGAATTTGGGGAGGAAAGTGGAGAGTTTTGTGAATTTGGCGACGGAGTTGGGGGGGAGAGGGGGGAAGGGAGGGATGGTTCATGGGGTGAGGAGTTTAGGGAGGTGAGATTGCTCTTTTCCTTTTCTTTTTTTGGTTCTTGTCGAGTTTGATCGCCGAAACACTTGAGTTAAGGAGTTCCTGTTCGAGTGTCTTGAAGGAGAAATGCAGAGATTTTTGTGATGTTTTGAGTGATAGGGTGCTAACAGAACATATCGAAACAGCGCAACGATGGATCTTGCCTATGTATCAACTGGAGCATTCGATATCTGGTGGGAAGGTGGATGTTGGGAATGGTTAGTTACAAGACCAAATCTCTCTTCACCCTTTCCTGTCCTCTCAACCTGCTCTCCTGTATTACTCCCTCTAACCGCATGAAACAGGGACGTAGCAGCCGGAATCTGTATTCTCCGCGAAGCAGGCGGCCTCATCACCTCCGCCAACCCGCCCGCGAATCCCGACACCGACCCCATTGAAGAAGTAAAATTAGGCAGTCGTTTGTACCTGGCTATTCGGTATGTTAACATATCCATCTCATCTAACTTTCCCACACATGAGAGATCGAGAACTTTCCGTGTAAGATTTGATTCGCTGATACGCATGTGATATAGACCAGCGGGCGATACACCCGAGGAGACAGCGAGACAGCAACAGGAGAGAGTGGTTCGAGAGGTGTGGAGGAGAGTTGAGAAGCTGGATTATACCAGGCCGGGGGTATGAAGTTACGAAGGCTGTGTCTTGACTCTCGTCTGCGGTTTTCTTGTGAAGTGCGGTAGATTGTGGATGATTTATATATGTACAAAGTGCTGTAGAAATCGTACTTATAGACATACTTTCTAACTATCTCTAGTACCCGAATTTTGCGTCTTCCTAATAAATACATGAAGAAATTGTTCTTGTGCCTCATAACCCTAAACCAATCTATATTCTAAACCTATGCACATGCAATTCCGCAACCTTCTTTTCCACTTCCAACCCCTATCATAACTTCGTACCCACCTCTTTCGGCCTCGCCAACTTCTCCTTAACAACCCTCTTCACCGTCTCCACCGGCAAATCCCTCGTCTCCACCCCCAACCAAACCTTCTCCTGCTCCAACCCCTGCCAAATCATGGCCTCCACCCCCCCTACAACCAACCACCCTCTCCCCTCCGCCAACGCCGCAATCTGCGTCTCGGGACTCGGATGATAGCACATTTCCAGCATCGCCCCCTTCCCCTCCTCCTTACTCAAAAACTCATCGATAATCCCCCTCGCTCTCTTCTCATCCTCCGACACGGGCGGGAAATCGGGTATTGCGCTGACGACCACTTTAGGGGCTGGTAGCGACTGCGCTTGCGCTATGCTCTCGATGTATACGAGCCCAGAGCCGAAACCGTTGGTGCTGCATTCGGTGATTACGGCGTCGCATTCGCTTTTGTCCCGGTTGACCATGTAGATGGTTTCGCAACCGAGGAATTTCTTCAGCGCGTACACGGCTGCGCGACACGTGCCGCCGCCGCCGATTACCATGCCGGCAGCACCGCACGCGGAGGCGGTGATGTGGGGAGGAGCGTTTTGTAAAAGGGCTTCGCGGATGCCGATGCAGTCGGTGTTGGTGCCGCAGAGGAGGCGGCGGCCGTCGGGGGAGGTGCGGTGGTAGATGGTGTTGATGGCGCCGATGGCGGAGCCTTCGGGGGTGAGGAGGTCAAGGTGGGGGAGGATGGCGACTTTGAAGGGCATGGTTACGGAGGCGCCGAGGAATTTGGGGGATTGTGTGAGGAGGAGACAGTCTGAGAGGGAGCGGGTTTCGTAGAGGAATTGGTTGTAGTTTAGGGAGAGGGAGTTGAAGATTGTCGAGTGGACTGGAGAGGGAGAGTGTTAGCTAGGTGGTGGAGAGGAACATGTCGATGGGATGGAGATCTTAAGAGGTTCATGGTAGCTGCAAGAAATGATGATATTGAAGTCCCAAGTAAGAGTGCGATGAGTGTGAATTATGAAGTAATAGTAAACACAGCTGTAGAAAGAAGTGTATGCTTACAGAGAGGTGACAGAGAGTGCGCAATTGGATATCCAAAAAGGTATGCCACTTTATCCAGATGTGAGATATCCGGAGGAGGAACCGCGAGCGCGGGGGCGGAGGAAGGAATTGTGGCGTCTGGAGTAGCGGACATGGTTGCAAATCTGGGGAGATTCGATATACACAATGGAATATCTCAGATTCGAAGGCTGTAGTATACCGAGTTGAAGAAGGAAACCCCAATATCAGATTGATGAGGGGGGGAAGAGCTTGATTTCGTTCAGGAAGATGTCGGATCGGAAAAAGTATCAAGCAAAGCAACCGACTTGCAATGAAGCTCTTGCCGTTCGTAAAAGATATCTAACAATGTAGCCGAGGGTTACCAAGCTCTCAGTATCCAGAGAGTCGTGTGTTGATATCTAGTTTCACAGAAGGAGCAAAGATCAAGCCGACGTTGAGAGGACGAATGAAGTCAACTCAACCGCTTAACAGCTATTTCAAGCGCGGAACTCGGAATTAGTGCGCAGGAAGAAACAATCGGAAGAATGATGAAGAGAAATCCAAAGCCTCGAAACCTAGCAAATCTCTATGAAATCCATCGTGCAGACGCACGCAAGCAAGTCATTACTAGGTTATTTCCTTGTCATCGCGTTTTGTTAGTTTTGTCAGTCCCCGCAGTATTCTTTATCCGATGAGGGGTCTCGCTACCAGGTCCTAGCTGTTATGGGGAATGCTTGACTCGGTGGGCCAATGAGAGCTCTTACAACTCGCTGTTTTGCCCCGTTAAACGAGTAGTTTTCGGCGAGATAATGCCAATTAGGGGTTAGTATTGGCTGTTTGAGCGGACGCCAAGCTATGGCTTGCTTGTGCATGTTCAGACTTGTTAATTTTTCGTCCTCCAAAATTCAATTTGTTTTAGAAATCTCGACGACTTCGGAGATTTAGAGACTATTCAGACGTTGGGGGATTAAGAAGCTGGATACGCAGCTCGGGGCTCTTTACAACCCTGGTCCAGCGGTGATAAGACAGGCATTCGCTAGGACAAGAAATTCCAAGGTATTGTTTGGCCATGGCGTAAACAAATATTCTGATCCGTCGGATAAGCTCTTTCGAGACCGTTTGTTTACATGGACGCGAATACTGTGGATGGTGGATGGTGGATGATGGATGATTGAAGCGGCGTAGCAGGAGGAGACAGCCCCTACAGTACACCGTCGTCATATCGTATAGTTCTTACCGCTTTCAAGCAATATCGTCGGACATCTTTCCCCAAACCTAGATATCCCGTAGATTCCCCAAGCGGAGAAGCAGCAGGGCAAAAGTCTTTTCCCCCTCCTCTCCCCACATCATCCTGCTGTGTACACCAACCATCTCCAATCTTTAGGGCATGACCATCAACCCCAGTCATTCTTCCCCACCCCGTCAGACCCGAACAGACCTGCTCTGATGTGTGCCACCCGAGCTTGTGGGATTAACTAGGAGGTTGACAGCCATCTCAATACTGCGATTCTTTCTTACCCCAGAGTCCAGTTGGGCTTAGACAGTCCTTGGCACATCCCCGGAAAAAGGTCCCGCAATCTGCTTTTTCTACTTTTAAGAAGGGAAGTCAAGCGAGTTCCTCTGGGCGGATACCCCTTCATATCTGCCAGGTCCACTGGTCCACTGTATCGGCATTTCTACTTATAAGTGAGGTGCTCCGTTACGAGTTGTCTGGTTTTCATCTCTTCATTCCACATCTTCATCTTTTTCTCTTATCGTCAGAGTCTCGAAGTTGTGTTGAGAAACACGATACAGTTCGAGCGGGTCCAGTTGAATTAGCTAGTGACTCAGACGACTGAAGAATTTTTCTTCTCCAACGGGGCTCTCAGATTGGGGACAACAACCTCATCAGACGGGAATTGATTTTCATATATCATCAAGATGGGTCTTTTATCGCTGGTTGAGGGTATGTTATGAATGGACTTCCCAGAACTGAGAGAACTTGTCACTAACATCTTCAGATCGTCCTACACCACCATGCGTCTACAACTTCCGCGTCTATTTTTGCGCGACGGTGTATGTATACCCATCACCAGATAAACAGTCTTAGAGTCTGACTATATGCAGAGCCGCATTTTGTGCAGTGATGATTGGATATGATTCTGCCTTCATTGGAGGAACAATCGCCCTCACATCCTTCAAGAAGGAATTCGACTGGGCATCCTATTCGACCGAGGAAGCCAATCTGATATCCGAAAACATCGTGTCAGTTTATCAAGCTGGAGCTTTCTTCGGTGCTCTTTTTGCCTATGCTGCTGGTCATTACTGCGGTCGAAAACTCGGCCTGCAAATTTTCTCTGCGATCTTCCTTCTTGGTGCTGGACTTATGCTTGGCGCAAATGGTAACCGTGGGCTGGGATTGATTTATGGTGGCAGAGTTTTGGCCGGTATCGGCGTTGGTGGAGCTTCGAATTTGACTCCTATTTACATTTCGGAACTGGCTCCTCCAGCAATTCGTGGACGTTTGGTCGGATTGTACGAGATGGGATGGCAGATTGGAGGCGTTGTCGGCTTCTGGATCAACGTAGGTGATTTGTGCTACTTTTGGGAAAAACCAACTGACATGACTATAGTATGGTGTTTCGACTACCATGCCAGCCGACCACGCACAATGGATCATCCCATTCGCAATCCAACTCATCCCAGCAGGTCTCATGTTCGCCGGGCTCTTCCTCATCAAGGAATCTCCCAGATGGCTCATGAGCAAAGGCAAGCGAACCGAAGCTCTGAAAAATCTCTGCTGGATCCGCAAACTCCCATCCGACGACATCTACATGCTTGAAGAAGTATCCGCCATCGACGCCGCCCTCGAACATCAACACTCCACCGTGGGCCTCGGCTTCTGGCAACCCTTCCGCGCCCTCGGCAACGACAAAAAAGTCATGTACCGCTTCGCCCTCGGCTGCTCTCTCTTCTTCTGGCAAAACACCTCCGGCATCAACGCCATCAACTACTACTCCCCCACCGTATTCAAAGAGATCGGCGTAGTCGGAACCAACGCGTCTCTCCTCACAACCGGCATCTTCGGCGTCATCAAAGCCGTCGTTACCCTCGTCTGGCTGTTCTTCCTCATCGACAACTTCGGCCGCCGCAACCTCCTCATCTACGGCGCTTTCGGCGGCGCAGTCTGTCTGTACTACGTGGGCGCATATATCGCCGTCGCAGACCCCGCTTCCCACCCAACCACCTCGCTCACCCCCGGCGGCAAATCCGCCATGGCCTTCTTCTACCTCTGGACCGCGTGCTACACGCCCTCCTGGAACGGCACCCCCTGGGTCATCAACTCAGAAATGTTCCCGCAGAACGTGCGCACGCTTGGGCAAGCTTTCGCCGCAGCATCGAACTGGTTCTTCAATTTCCTCGTCGCGCGTTTCACAGCGCAAATGTTCAGCGCGATGGGGTACGGTGTGTTTTTGTTCTTCGCGAGCTTGATGATGTGCTCGATAGTGTTTGTGTGGTTTTTGGTGCCGGAGACGAAGGGCATACCGTTGGAGAGTATGGATCGGTTGTTCAGTAAGGATTTGAAGGCCAGACATGCGCATAAGATTGTGATGGCTGAGTTGGCGGAGGATGAGGAGCTGTTTAGGGCGAATGTGGAGGGGAGTGGGATGAAGTTGGAAAAAGATGGGAGTGAGAAGGCGGCGCATGTGGAGGTTGTTTGATCTCGGGAAGAGATTTGAGGTTAATTTATCTATTGCGTTTTGTATTATTTGGGGTTCTCTCCACGGAGATGGGCAGGCGGATTATTGATGATGATGCATGAAATGTATTCTATCTATAGATAGCAGCTATATATATGAGTTAAGTTATGAATTCATGAAACCACACTACAGTATTCCATCCAGTCCCATCAAGTCCTGCCATCCCCATTTCTCGCTGCACTCCACTCCACGAAAACAACCAAATGATTCAACAGAAAGTTCAAAATTGTTCAAGAAGTTCTCTTGCCCTTCACCCACCAATCTCTTTCGAGACTGTGATTAAATAACCAGAGTAAAGTGCCTTCTAGTCCCGACATTACAAAACCCCATCCCATATCTTGCGATATGAGACATGATTTCGTAAAGATATTTGATATACCAACGCTCCGTTAAGAACATCTTTCTAGAGGAAAGGAATGCTCCTGCGACCTCTACAGATCGCATCGCTGGATTAGGGTTGTGATGAAAAGGGAGAGTTTGGGTGGATGCGTGGGAATGTGTGTGGAGATGTGGAAATGTAGGTGTTTTTGGATCGGATGAGATGAGATCGGAGGCGAATTTGAAGAACTGCTGGAAAGATACATAAAGAGATAAATATAGTAGAGGTAGACGTACTTACTTACCTTCATTCAAAAAAATACCTGAATGATGTAGGTGGGATTAGCATACTCATGCACAGCAAGAACGAGATGAGAGGAGAATGAAACATAAGACGTCGTTTGGCTCGTGAAAATGCACAAATACTCCTCCCTCTATGCCATCTCGCGATAGTCCCGTCTCGCAAGGTAAATCTTATTCCTTTCCTTTGTCTTACCGCCCAACCAGCCAGATCAATTCCCGATCATGTTTGTGTCCCTCTACGCCACGCTAATGGGTATAAAAGCAAGTAAAATATAGCAAAAAATGAAAGAAGCTGATTGATTCTTCGATACGTGGCCAATAATCTAATCGCTGGAGTGGGTGAAGAGAGCAGAGATCGATTCTCCGTAATGGTTTCTCCTGATAGCTTCAGACAAGAGTTGTGATAGATCTAGGACTTGCAGTTTCTTTGCGTCCCTAGACTTCTCGATAGGGATGGGGAAGGAGTTGGTGACGACAATTACGTCTATGCAATCGCAGTTTTCAAGTTCTTGGAGAGAATTTCCCCCGAAAAGCCCGTGCGTTGCGATACAGTAGACCTTTTTGGCTCCACCGCGCTTGACGACCGTTTCGGCTGCGGCAATCCAGCTGCCTGCTTTATCGATCATGTCGTCGACGATGAAGACAGTACGATTCCGCACATCACCGACCAGCGTAATCATTTGTTCCAGGCCAGGATCATTGAATCCATCTTCTTCCTCATCGGAGCCTGCAGCGTCGCCAGTTCCGCCGAGTGCGTGTGGCTCTGGGTTGAAAATTGAGGATGCCATAGACATGGAGATCGACATGGGATCTTCCTCTGGGCGCTCAAGGATTAAAGATGATGACATGGCGGATTGTGTGGGAGATGGATAATCATCTGGCACAATGTGACCTTGCACCAATCTTCCATGAGTGACCTCACGAGCCTTCTCATCTGTATAGTGTGCTTCTGTGTCATCGTCTAGTGGAGTAGATCGTGGCTGTGGTGTGGTGTGAGCTCTGGTGAGTGGAGAGGGCTGCCCGACTGAATTTCGGTGCGCTGTTCTTATGGACGCAGGCATGTAGGGTGGTCGTTGCGGGGACGGATGGCTATCTTGACGTGCTCTCGTTGCTCTGGGTGGAGAATCTCCATTGGCTGAAGAAATTTGTTCAACCGCCGGTACGGAGTCCGAGTCGGCATTTTTCTCAGAAGCTGTTGCTTCCTCCGAGCCAATTTGTAGCTTACTGATATCGTTATCCAGGTCTGCGCCAGTCAGGTCATCGAGCCGACTCATAATCATACTCGCAGACATATTGCCACCCATTCTTCTTTTATCTGTTGTGACCATTCCGAAATTGAGCTTCAACGCATCTGCCAACGATGTTACTCGCTTCGTGCCACCAGCGTTTTTGGATACGCAAACAGCTTCCCTCCACTCAGTAACATTGTGTCGAATCCATCGCGCTATCAATGGCTCTGCATGAAGATTGTCGACAGGGCATTTGAAGAACCCTTGCATTTGCGAAGCATGGAGATCGATGGTAATAACGTGGTTGATTCCAGCGACGTGTAATAGGTTTGCGAGCATCCGAGCAGTGATGGCACCCCGGTGCGATTTCTTCTTAGATTGTCTGCTATACGGAAAGTACGGTAGAACAGCTAAATGAATTAGTAAAGGGAATTTGGATCTCGTTGAACACTCCATCAACATACCGGTGATCTTGTTCGCTGAGCCTCCCTTACAAGCAGATATCATGATGAGAAGCTCCATGATACTATCATTAATCTTGCCGCTACCTGATTGAACGACGAATACGTCTTTTTCACGAATACTGGTCAGGATTTTGACGCTGGTTTCTCCCTAGAGCCGTGATGTTAGCTTGATCGGTTGGGGAACATTGAGAAGTTTACATTGGCGAACTGCGTGAGCTCGACCGGAGCCGGCGCCATTCCTAGATTCGAACATATTTGACCTGTGAGTTTTGGACATGAACTGCCGGCGAAGATAAGTGTGTTGCGCATTGTGATGGAGAATTCCTGTGGAGTAATATCTTGATGAGGAAAGAAAATTTGGAAAAGTTTTGGCGAGGTTCGTTGGTGGGGCTGAAGTTTTTATGCAGACCCATTTCCATTTGCAGGGGCACAACAACCCCTCCGTCAGCTTTCACAATTCCGCCTCGAAGTGCTACAAACGCAACGTGGATTGATGCTTGAGTTCGTTGTTTATTTCATGCGTCGCAAGAGAAACAAGATGCAATATCCTGCACAATGGGGATTCCTCACTTGATAACCTATCTGCGACCTTTCGCGACGCGCGAATCGTTAAAGGACAAAGAAATCGTTATTGATGGCCCCGGACTGGCTTATCATATTTACCATCTCTGCCAAAGTACTAGAGTATCTGCAGGTAACTATTTCGAGGCAGTTCCGTCATATAAAGAGCTTGGAGAGACAGTTTTGGAATGGCTCGATGGACTGGAGAAAGGGGGGTCTACAGTGTGAGAGGTGAAGGTCGCACTACGTTAGGCAATTGCTGATTTTTGAACTAGAAAGCGAATATATTTTGACGGTTACCTCCCTGCAAGTAAATTCGATGTTCGATTAGAGAGACTTGGTGGAAATACAAAGCAATTGCACGATTATTACAATCAGTATCCTGACGGGTTAAGATATCAATCAAGTTCGACCGCCCGCCAAAAGCCCTCTTCGTTCCCATTTGGGTTCGTCTACCCACGAAATAGCTATACAAAGCTTCCTGCCCTACCGTTTCTTGTTGTGGCATGTATAGAGGCATTGCTGGGATCCAATTCGTATAGGGATATCGTTGAGATGGTGCCTGGTGAGGCAGATGCGTTCTGTGCTAGCTACTTGAGCAAGCATGGCGGCATCGTCTTGACTGGTGATTCTGATCTGCTCGTCCATGATCTGGGCGCAAACGGATCAGTCACCTTCTTCAAAGACGTCGAAGTCGCACTCGAAAATGGTAGAACCTCGCTACTATCCCAAATATATCATGCTGCCCGAATAGTTGAAAGGTTAGACCTTCCACAGACAGACGGCATTCGTGCGCTTGCATTTGAAATGATTTTAGACTCCCATGGCAGTTTTCGCAAACTGCTTGCACAAGCAAAGATATCGAACGTGATACGACAACATCAGCCAGCGTATGAATCTTTCGTCAAAGAATATTTGCCCATGAAGATTAATGATAGTGACAATACCTCAGTGGCGGAGGGCTTGTTGACGCTGAGGATGGCTTTCCAGCATCTTGATACTCGTATCTGTGAGTATATTCTACAATTTCCTTACCTCATGAGCAAACTGGGAGAAGGGCAAGATATCTCAGACAGCAAAGAAACTACCGATATCTTTTTGCCGTTTCTTATCGACTCTCCAGCAAAAACAAATGCTTGGGAGATGTCTACATCCATACGTCAGCTAGCATATGCTTGCGTCAACCTTGTTGTTCCAGCTGCAGACCACAAGTATACTGTGTTTGAACACCGGAGACAACTCAAGACTTCGCGCGGAAGAGAGTGGGAGGTTCCTTCACCTGCAGACCTTCCCGAAGCGTGCGGAAACATCATCACATTTCTTGAGAATGTCCAGCATAATCTCCTGAACCGCCCATCTATCAATTTTTGGTTGGCCGTCGCCTTCACTCAGGACGTCGACATCTCATCGACGCTTGGTAAAACGGCTCTGAGTAAGCAACTATTATCTAGCAGCCTCTCTCGCAAGAAAAATCAAATGAGTTGGGATCGTATACACTGGACGGCGCAAATACACGGGTCATACTATTCGTTCAGAATTCTAAAGCAGATCATCGGCTTTGTGGTAGCCGTTGGCGATCGTGCAACATTACCGGAAACCCTGCTTCGCCTTCATGGGCTGCTTCAAAGTCTGCCCAACTTGCTTGTAAGTCAGGTCGATGATATTGGAAACATAGAGGAACTGCGACCACTTGCCACCAAACCCTCGCCAGACGAACTAATAACCGAAAACGACCAAGGTTCTTTTACGAAGCAGAAAGTATCCTCCAAGCAATCGAAGAAAAACAAGAAGAAGAGAAAAAGAGAGCAAACGAAAGGCGGCGAGAAAGAGGGAGTCAGATCAAACAATCCGTTCGATCTACTAACGATGACATAGTTGTGTTCGGCTGAAGTTTCATGAATGATACTCGAGCCTCTTAGGGACGTCCATGCCCGATCTAACGCAGCTTGATCAACTGCCTTCGCGGAGCAGTATAAAAGGCTTTAATTTTCGCCCAGCTACCGATCATCCAGACTGTAGTATCGAGATTATAAGTCTCTCCGTATGTGGGAGTCGCTCAAGCAATAACACAATCCTCCTTGCGCCGATGACAAGTACACTGATAATCAGCTCTGCCGTATCACAACGGAGCAGAAAGAATAAACATAACCATCTATGGTGAGCTAGGAAGGAAGCATGGTAGGACCTACAGGTATATCTCTATTTGAGTCGGAATGTAATGCTGCTCTTTCTGTGTTGTCAATTATCTTCCTGCCTCACTGTCGGGAACTAAGAATCATTCAAATCTCACCTCAAAGAATCATATGATGTGGTAGCAATATCCACTGGACGGCAATGGCCGTTAATAACGGCTCTCCTTGGCCATATTCACTATTTTTATATTTTTTTTCAATTTGAGATTAGAAGCACATCTGCAAGACCAAGTTGAATTCACTGGAAAGCTTTGACATATTGAGAGCTTATATTCTTGAGCAACCCTCTCAAGGTTCTCGCTTTTCGATACATATTACATATACGTTTGTTCTGGCTTCGTCGCCCTCCTTACCCTCTATCAATCGTACACTCTACCAAGAACCATCCATTATCAATAATATTTTCAGCTGGAGAATCTTCAGACTTGTTACAGAGCACAACAGTGCGTGTCTTAGTCTTGATTCCGAAGTCTGAATTGTTATTTTGGGACTCATAGTACAGTGGAAGCCAACTGCGGAAAGAGCAATTCACCTTCCACTGTGCTAGGTCACCACAGATGGGTGTGAGACCTTGGATGAGGTGATCCTGAAAAAAATTCGAACACCAAAGCCTTTTTCTTTTCCCAATTTTTTTTTCTCGACCTCCAAGAGTATTCCCATCGATTGAATGCCCCTACCCTCCGTGATTAAGGATACTGTTTATGTGTTCCGTTTCAACTTGAGAAATACACAGGAGACCTTCGGATTGCTGACACTGATAGTACCGTCGACGACAATCACTCGAAAGCTGATTCGCTGACCACTCCGCAGCTCGTTCCGATATCTCATCACCGAATCCACCGCCAGATTTTCCAAGTCCTCTATCGAAGCTGCCAACGAGAACACGATGCCGCCAGAAGAACATAGACCGCAGTGGGAACTCTGCCGAACACGGAAAGAGAAACGCAGACGCGCCGTTTTTATGATGTATAAAGACCTCATAATGGGCTCTCTTCACCCCGAACAGCTTGAGATATGTGTTGACATCCGCTATCAAAAGCTTAAATCCTCGAGCATTTCTTTGGCTCGTCGCAGCGTTGTAGAAATTTGCGTCGAACTTATACACAATGGCTGGTTTGAGCCTGGTTCAGAAGCTCGGGTTTATCTTGATGGTCTCGAGAAGAAGGTGAGTGATTGCTCTCGAATTTGGGTAGAGATAATGTGGTATCTAATGATAAACAGCGTGCAAATGCTGCAGACGAATTACGAAAGCTGCTCGAAATAAATCCTGGAGACATAATTGAGATATCAGACGATGATTCCGAAGATGCTGGCGACTATCGACCGAGGGATTCTCCACGAAAACCTGCCGATAGAGACTTGCATAAGCGAACCCCAGGAAGCAATACAAGGATAGACCAAACATCCGGACGAATACAGAAACCAAATCAAAATCCTACTCCAGCGCATGTGAAGACGAAAGCAAAGGGAAAAGGGAAAGCACCAGCGCAGTTGCCGGCTAACGCGAACAAGGATGGCAGATCAGGTAGAGGCGAGATTGCTAGATCTGAGCCCCGCAGAAATGGCACAGGAATCCCGTCGATTCAAAGCATGAATATGCCGGGTATGTACTTCGATAACACAATTTGAGCTACGAGAACTAATAATTACAAAATCTTAGCTACGAGGAGGCTTATCGGCAAACCAAGAAAAGAAAGTCTTGCTGACTACTATGTGTCAGGGTCGGATTTACCTTGTATGCCATTCAAATTACAACATAACATCATGACCTGTATACAACAAGCGCTGGAAGATATGCTGTTTCGGTTCGCGAAAAGGTGGCTACCAATAATATTGGAAGTGAACAAGTGGGATACACCAGAAGCATGTGAATTGAGTCTATGGTGGCTCTGTCTCAAAGAATGCAAGGTACCTGTAGAAGCAGTCAGATCTGTAACACCTGGTCTTGAGAGGTTGCTTCATCGGCTCAAACACGTTCGACACTGTGCTGTTCATCGTGTTCCCGACATCCCCATAAATTCCATCCTGATGATGGTTGAAGATGCTCGTCTCTTGGCTCAGGCGTTACGAGATGATTCGCTAGCGCCAATCTTTACACTGTGGGAGGAGGCTTTGAAGCAGATTCAGGGAATGCCAGAACGCTCTCAGGGACAAGGTAGAGTGACGGATGCACAAAGAAACTTTGATCGCATCAGTCGAGAAAGAAGGGAGGTGTCTAGAGAAGTAGACGACGTGGACCGAAGAATATCGATTCTTCGGCAGGACCTTTTGAGGTTGGAACAGGAGCTTGAAGACTTAAGCACTCGACATGATGCGCTGTGTATACAGCAAGACGATGCACAGAAGTTCTTATCGGCAGAACAGCAAGCGAGCGATTCGAGTGTGGGTATTGATGATGAAGCATCACATGCTATTGAGAAAATATTCACGGTCCCCACACACGCAGATCTGAGCCAGCAGGAGGCGCCAAATAATGCCCTTTCTGGTCTCCTTGTGGGTCTTCGCGATGTAGGCCGGTCTGGATTCTCTCATCCAGTCGCTCCAATCGCCCCAATCGCCCCAATCGCCCCAATCGCCCCAATTGTCCCAGTCGCTCCAATCGCTCCAGTGGCTCCACGTGCGTTATCCTCCCATGTTCCTTATCTTGGGTATGTTCTTAGGTCAGCTCAAACCATTCGCACGACCCTGCCTGTCGCGTTGAGCACCAAAGTGCATCCTCAGACGCAGGAGCAGGAGCAGAATGACGATGATGCTATTGAGGCTCAGTTGCGAGGCAGTGATATGAGAACCCCTAATAGTAGGGAGCGGGATATTGTTATATCAGGTTTACAGCCTGTCACAGAGACGATTCTGGATGGTGTGGCAGAGGAACTGGGTGATCGGGATTTTGTGTCGCTTCTATAAGCTTCCTGCTGTGCTGTTGACCCTGTTTTCATGACGAATGGGATTGATCTTATCTAGTAAGATGATAACCGTAATGATGACTGGAACTTTCGTATGGCGGTTATGAATCATAGGTGTAGTAGAAAAGAGCAAGAGTGATGAAGTACCATTGCTGTCGATCATGAGTTGCAATATGATGAGCTCAGTAGGAGGGAGGTGCCGTTTCAGGGTATAATAATAGCGAGGGCTCATAGTTTCTCCAAAGATAGGTTTTCGCTCATTATCTCCGTAGTGCCAGTCATAAAGTGCTTTCGTGCTAAGGGAGTCCCGTTGAATGAGATGATCGTGATTAGTCATGCTTTTCTAGATTATGATTGGTTATCAAACTAGCTGGTGGAGTTCCTCGTCACTTTATCCAGACCTCACGGTACACAAAATGAGAACAACGCAGCGCTGGACATTTACAGGAGCAATGACTCCATCAACTACCTCAATGTAGATTATATTGATCTTTAGCAGGAGCCAGAATCTCTAAGAAAGCACTTTGTATGTACTTGTTGGCCAATCTTCCCCGCTCCGCTGGCCACGATGTCCGCCAACATCCAGAGACGAGCTCCCCTAATTATACCACCACCCAAGCCCCCCTCTCAGCCTTCAGAAGCAGCCACCTTAATCTTCATCCACGGCTACACTTATTCTGCACACCGCTTCAACCATGATCCTCCAAACCACAAATCCGTAGCCCACCACATCCACAAATCCCCCGCCCTCCAACATCTAAAAATCGTCATCCCCGAAGGCCTGCCCATCATCTGGCCCGAAGTGAAGGGTCATACCTGGTATAGCATCGACCAACCGATTCCCTCCCCAGGCGATCCCTCCAAAGTCGATGTATTCGGTCAACACAATTCTGATGTGAATGATATCGAAACGTCACTTGACTACTTCGAATCACTGATAGATATCGAGATTTCAAATGGTGTCTCCCCAAACCGTATCGTCTTCATGGGTGATAGTCAGGGTGCTTCCATCCTCTATTTATTCCTACTGACGCGCACCCGAGCCGCTGATCTGGGCGCGGTGATTACCTGGGCGGGGTTCTCGGCTGTGTCGTTGGAGACGGTTGCGCAGATGCAGGAAAGACGCGGATTACGTGATGGGTGGGCGAAGGAAACGAGACTGTTCATGTTGCATGGGAAGGAGGATGTTTTTGTTCCGGTCTCGAGAGCAGAAGCCTTGGCGGGCGCGCTGGAGAGATATCGAGTTCGTGGTCATGGGTTTGCGGGTTTGGAGGTTAGGATTCTGGAGGGTTTGCGTCATACGCTGGAAGATGGCGTGTGGTCACCAGTGAGGGAAATTTTGGAGGGTGTGGTGCCGTTGGGGGATTTAGAGCCTACTTCGAAGTTGTGAGATTGGTGTGTTCGTGGTTTTCATTGCTTTACGTGAAAGGTGCGGGAGTGTTACACCTGTGGCTAAATTGGTGCTTGTTTGAAGGCTGTTTGGCATATCTAGCTATTCAGCGTTGACATCATATACCGGCTATGTAGTCGGCAGTTTTGCTCTACTCATAATTTGGGAATTAATTGAGATGCTCATTTACGACTATCATGACCATGTTCAGTGAATCTTGTCTTGCCCCGCGCCGATCACTCGGGATCAGCATAGTACAAACAGGTTAATCGTCCAAGTATGATAGTATTGATCGGTATCTCTGCTGATCACCCACGTACTTATATCACGAGTGACTATATCAGTTTGGTATTACACCTGTCCTCAATCATGCATGCAGGTAACGACTAGAAATATCTTCTAGATAGATGCCAATCCAATGAACTTTACTATACGATCCCAGCTACTTACTTCATGTGACATATATTTAATATGCGGATGGTTTACTACTTTATTCATGCATATCTGTATACTGAACTTGATCGATCCGTTAGGAGGATGATTTGAAGAGGTGTCGAGGATCCTGTTGGTGATCCGCGTACGACCAACTCGTGCGGATGGACACTTCGAATATGGCGGAAGCAAGAGATGACGAGTTAGACAAGCTTGCAGGGAGACTAGCAAAGCAACTACAGTGACAGTAGCGTGGGCGAGAGTATAGTGCTATGCGAAGAAGATCGTCAAAGTCAATAAAATCAGAGAAGTCACTCGGTGCGGTGGAAATACAAGACTTGTATACTCTACTGAGTCGTATCTAAAACGCAATGAGGAACAGTAATCGCGGCTTCCAAGCTATGTTGGTCCAATCCATTTGAAGAGCATAATCATGTTATAAATAATTAATACGGATATCACAAAGCTTTTTCCCTAGGTCCAGATAGCCTCTCAAATCTGTCAACACTCATAATGAAAGTGCCTCTACCTCCCGTCAAACTCCTAAGATGCTTTAGATATCCAACCATTTCTTTCAATGGGACCCTCGCAGTGATCTTTCGTTGTTGGCCAGGACCCGACGAATCTATACTGTTCCCAGGCGCGAACGGATCGGGAGGGGCATATACTCTAGATATATCAATTGGCGAAAGTTCCTGTTCTCCGCTGCTTTCATCTACTTCGCCCTCGTCTTCGAGCGAGAGGATGTGGCCGCCACGAGCTGATGAAATGTCGTGGACGATGGCGCCGAGCGATGACTCGTCACAGCTGATGACTACGTTCATGACGGGCTCCATTAGTCCAATCGCATCTGCCTGGAATGCTTCTTTTAGAGCTGTCTGGACAGCAAGCCTGGCTGCTGCTGATATAGCTGCCGCTGTGCTCTCTGCACCAAAGAAGTCGTTCACAAGATCAAACTGTAACAGCACATGTGCTGAGTGGATTGGGAATGCCCGGCGAGGACCTCGAGCTAGTCCTGCCACGGCACCATTCACTAGCGCTGTCTGTAGCGTAGCCAAGGTCATATCTGCGGGTAATGAAGACACTACGCCAGTCTCTTCGTTATGCGCGTTAATGAGGCGAACAGTAATGTTGTTTCCATCGAGTTGAACTGTGTGGTCAGAATCTTCCGATGATTGCAGTTCCGGGCTTATCATAGCTTCACACCCTGCCTTGCTCTTTTTGCCAGCGATTTCACGGTCAAACACGTGCCGATGGGCTGACGTTGGTGACAATAAGCATTCTCGATAACTTATCTCAATATTGCCCATCGTCGCTTTGGCTTTAAAGTCGTTCACCAACCGGTCTCTGGCGATCTCTAGATGGAGTTCACCCATACCGCTCAACTGCATCTGGCCGGTCTCCTCGTCAACATTAACATGGAGACTGGGATCTTCCCGTAAAAGAAGTTGAAGGATTTCAGCCACATTCTTCTCTTCACTTAGACTGTGCGGCTCTATAGCGGCGAAAAAGACTGGTGCTGGAACATCAATTGGCCGCAGCTGTAGGATGTTCAGGGGTGGCGGTGGACCGTTCTTGGGGTGAACGCCTGTGTATGACACCAGCGTGTCACCAGTACGAGCATGCTTTAGGCCTGCAATGACACCGATTTGACCCGCCGGAATGTTTGATATCTCCACTGCGTCGGATGCATACATCTGCAAAAGTCTCTGAGCTCGTTCAGAGACATGGAGATTTGTGTTCCATAATGCCGCATTCCGTTTTAGTATCCCCGAATAGACTCTGATATAAACGAGTACTCCCCGCCTTGGATCATTGACAACCTTGAAAGCTAGGGCACAAGCTTCGATGTTCTTGACTATCGAAAGCTGGGCTGACGATTTCTTCGACGGAGTTTTCGAATGTGCCACGGGAAGGTCTAGTTTTCCGCTTAGTAATTGAGAAAGGTTTCCATGTACGCTTCCAAGTGTTACTTCTGGCTCAGGCCTCTCAATAGGATTAGGCAATAAGTTGTTAACGGCGTCCAAAAGGGGTTGGACTCCAATGTTTCTGAAACTGGCACCTGCAAAGACTGGAATGAGCCTGCCTGTACCGTCCAACACACAACGTCTCAAACTTTGAACGATACGATCTGCAGGTATGAGTAAGGCATCATCATTGTGCTCTAACCATGTTTCGAGCAGCACCTCGTCGAATTCGCACAGCGCCTCGACAAGTGCGGCACGTGCTTTGACTAGTTCTGTAGCAAGATTGGAATCCACGGTCTTCAATTGTTCGAGTGTGAAATGTTCCATAGCTTTACCATCCCCTCCCTCTTCCCATTTCAAAGCACACAGATTGACCGCATCAGCAATGCCTTGAAACTTGCCTTTTCCTCCTTCCCACCATGGTATTTGACATACTGCGGGCCAGCCTCGGAGCCGTGATCCGATTTCCTTCACGGTTCGTCCAAACGCAGCACCGTCTCTGTCAAGTTTGTTGACGAAGACAATTCTTGGGATACTGTAGTTGTTTGCTTGAGCCCATACCTTCTCGGTTTGAGCTTCGACGCCGGCCACTCCATCAAGGATACAAACAGCACCGTCAAGAATTCGCAAAGATCGAAGGACTTCAAAGGTGAAATCAGCATGCCCAGGTGTGTCAATCAAATTCACTGTGTGTGAAACATGGGATTTGGGCGAGTCTGCTTTTGATCCGTCATCGGTAACAGGTGGCCAGTGAAAAGTCACAGCTGCTGACTGAATGGTAATGCCACGAGCTCTTTCAGCTGGGAGAAAATCCGTGACCGTGGACCCATCATCAACGTCTATCATATATGTTAGAGGCTGTCTTGAGAACTACTGAGAAGAGGCAGTTGTTCCCATACCTCCAAGCCGGCGAGTGTAGCCACTGTAATAGAGCATACGCTCCGTTGTAGTAGTCTTACCCTTTCACGAGATTCAGTCTCGGGTCAATTTTTACCAAAAAGATAAACTTACAGCATCTATGTGAGCTATTATTCCAATGTTTCGAGTCGTATTGACCAGTTTGTCATCTGGTGGGTGTAGCTGTGAGTGTGAATATCGAATGAATGTTTTCAAGCCATGTGTATGCCGGCCAGGAGACCGAGCGGGGACATATCTCAGATACTTATGCCATATATGGCACCCCTTATTGGTGATCAATTGACGCATTCCCTCGAATCATCCGTCCGAACCATTTGTTTGGAAGTACAAAGTCCGACTGGAAGGATTCAGGTATCACATCAGTTCGAATATCAAGTCGAGGAAGAAATATCTGATTACATAACTTGACTGGAGGAGAGAACATTTATGCCTCAGGCATTAAAACAGGAAAGAACGAGCGATGAACGAGCCATGGCGGAACAGAAAGCACCGAACTCTCGTTAACCTTACGAACAGCTCTTGTTGATTGTTGACGGCTACGTTAGCTAATTCATCTCCCGAATAGTCGCTCATCCCGCAGAGCACATTTCAGCTACTTATTTTTGAAGCGGTTGCGCATACCTCGAATTTATCGCATTTCACGTTGGAACTCTTCCTGACTATATAATTGCTTTGTTCTGCCGCCATTCGTTTGTACCGCATCGCATCGTCATAGCTACGAGCTACAAAACGCTCTCACTTCACCATGGACTACTCTGCTTCTATCAATGATGCCGATAATCCGGCAGGTGCATCGCCGTGGGGATCTTCCCCTGCTGCCTCTCCTCAGCAACCAAGAACGAACTCGTTCCCTCCGAGGGACGTCATATCGCCTACGCCATACAACCCGAATCCGGCAGGTAACGCAAGCTATTCGCACGAAGATATGTCAGGCGGAGGAGACTTCAACGGAACAAACAATGGCGCGGGAGCATCGAATTATGATGATGGTCGTAGACCAGACACAGCTGAATCCACTCAAAGTGATGTAGAGCCACAGCAAGATTTTGGACAACATCAACAGCATCAGCAACAACCATCTGCGCAGCAGCAATACCCCGCAGGTCAGCATAGACCGGAACCACAGAGATATCATCATACAGCTGCGCGACAAGGGCACCACGCACAGAATCCGCATTATAAGCTACAAGCTAAAATTACCGGATTGGAACGTACGGGAAGGAAAGATCCAATCTTACGTTTTGATGTCCATGTACGTTCAAATCACGCCAAATCTATGTTCCTTAACTAATTCATTAGACCAATCTCCCAAAATTCCGAACCACACAATTCCGCGATGTCCGCCGAACCCATTCCGAATTTATCAAATTAGCGGACCACTTAATATCATCGAACCCCGAAGCTATTGTCCCAGCGGTTCCTCCCGCGTTGACGTCTGCTGGTGCTGGTACAGACGAAGACGAAGCGCGAGTCAAAGCCTCTCTTCAGCGATGGCTCAATTATGTCTGTTCAAACGACGTTTTAATGAGAGATGATGAGATGGTACTATTCGTTGAAAGTGACTTCGGTTATAGTCCAATGTTAAAGAGAAAGCAACCTGCTACTGGTGTTCGCCGACGTGTGATCAAGCAATTTGCTCCTCCACCTGACGATACGCCTGAATTACAAGACGCAAGACCTGTGGTGAAGCTCTTCTATCTGGGTACGATGGATGCAGGCCACAAAGTGGATAAATTGGTCAAAGCTCGGCGTGGTAAGTTGTTCCAAGCACGTTGATTCTACAAGCTAATCTCTATCATAGGGCTCGGCTTGGCAGAATCTGATTTCGGGGTCAAATTGGGTGCAATGAATGTCCAGGAACCTCATCAAGGGCTTGCTAATGCCTATCGAAAGCTTGGAAAAACAATTCAGACGACAGGAGATTTCCATGCGGCTCAAGGAACTGCTGAAGCGACGACAATTGGTGACCCGCTACAGTATCACTCTCAGGATGCATTCATTGTCAAGGAAACACTTACTAACAGGCACATCCTTCTTCGAGAACTTATACAAGCCCAGCAACTGACTAGAAGCAAACTCAATGCAGCTGACCGTCTAAAGGCTAGCTCGTCTGTGCGAAGAGAGAAGGTTGATGAAGCAATCTCAGCCCTTGATGAGGCACGCAGCAATGAGCTCTATCTTTTGAACAAAACTCAACGCGTGACATCGAATCTACTGCTTGAGCAACGGAAGTGGTTCGCACGGACTGCTTCGGACTTAAGATTGAGCATAAGAGAGTATGTTCTTCGTGAGATCGAGGCGGAACGAAGGACTTTGGCAACCTTGGAAAGCATAAGACCGGATATTCGATCGATCGATTCATCGGGGGGACTCAGCCGACTGGGAAGAGAGTCCCATCCAGCAGCAAGGAGGGCTAGCCTTGCAGCAAGCCAAGGTCCCAAAGGTGATTCATGGTCAGGTGTGCCAAGACGACCCGACGGACTTAACCGCAGTATTTCAGGCAGCTTTATGTCTTCTCCCGATGGTGCGAATGGCGAGGAAGATGGCGATGGTGCTCTTAGTGGAAGTACTGGTGGGCTACCAGGTCTCAAGGAAGAAGATGACGAGGACAGAGTTGATGCAAGGAATGCGGCGTCAAGATTGGCTAACGTTCTCTGAAAGAGGTAATTGATTGGGGGCTTCTTGTTCATGGAATCTTCCGGCATGTGTTCCGGAAACGGATGCCCTGTCGCACCATATCCTACCCCTCCAAGTTTCTATCTCTCATGCAGAGCAGCCGCATGTATGCAATACAATAATGTTTGTGCGACTTTAGCCGTCAAGATGTTCTGAATTTTTTCCGAATTGATTTAGTACTCTTCAGCGATGGCTTACTTGTTATACACCGCTAGAACTCACGGCAATTGTTCCAACCTCGAATCCAAGTCCCATTTCGGTAACCCACATGTCAAGAGAAAAGTTTGAAGGGCTAGGGGAAGTTTCTTCTACATTTTCTGAACCTTTGTGCCATCGTGATGATTCTCTATCAATCCGTGGCTTGGGCAATAAAAGCATAAAACAGAAAACCGGGTCTTTGGTTTTGTGCTACACGTCTTACAAAAGTATGATTCCTTCTCTTGCTTGTGTAGTCTGTCGAATGCCCCTTAGGATGAGTGATTGATAGAACTCTCTTTCACATGCTGCAGCTCTAGCCACGTCACACGCATGGCATATGGCTTTTCGCTCTGCAAGCTCGAGAGGTATGATCTGCTTCTACGAGTCGCGACTTCCAGTCGGGTTTAAGCAGCAGTCGTACTCCTGGAACAAATACGACGCTGTGGATAGAAGATAGATCTGTACACAACATCAAGCAATGCGGGCCGTTGTCTTCCGATAGAGGGGCCAACGCGAAGCGCACAATAACTGCAGCCAAACATTTGCATTTTTTGGCTTCATACTCGAGTATCACTTTTTCCCGATATGCTTTCGCGCAACCACTGATTGCCACCTCACCCCCGCCAAAGTGGATTTTTACGCTCCGAAGGTTTGTGCATAATTCTAATGACGAACATCGTGTTACCGTTCCCGTTCTGTTCTTATCGGAAGACAAATCATCGCGAAGCCCCTATCAATCAATATCATACCAATGATACCATACTTCGAAAATAAGGGGACGCCAGCAATATGCATGCCAATATATTACCATGACTTTTTTTTTTCATCACAATATGTGCAGATCCACGGGTAAATTGAAGGCCTGACAGAGTACCACAGCTTCTCCCTATTGGCTACCGTTCTTTCAGAGGGTCTAGGGGGTGGATACTGGTCCGATGTTCTCATCCCCAGACGGGAGGGGCTGTCCGTCGCTTTTCTGCTGCTAAATCTGAAGTCTGGATGGGATGTGATTACAGTAACCTTACCAAACTTCCATGCAATTTGCAAGGCGGGGAACGCTTGTGGATTGGATAAAGTCAAATTCGCTCGGTTGGTCAAACTACTTGGTATCTTATCGAGCTTGGACCCTCCCCCTCGGATCTGTCCTGTTATCATCTGTGCAGTCTGCATCTGCCATCTCCCATGTGTTCGCTACATACACTTTACAGTGTGCATGTGGAGAGCTGTAAGTATCATTCGCTAGCTTGCACTATGTACTGCGGGCCGATAAAAAAAGCGAACTGAATGTCCTCCACCCAACTACTAGGCGTAATGGCCAAGGTGGACGGCAATTCTGGGAACAACCTCCTGTTCGCCCGTTAGTTTCGGATGTATTTCCTATTTTCCATATTCCCAAGCTGCCATCGAGTCAACCGACAAGGTACACCTCTGGATGGTCGCCGTTCTACTAGTTCCCCATACTGTCTAGCTGGCGGACCTGGGAAACTCTCATCAATGGGTTATGTCCGATATGGTGCGATGCGTATTTTATCCACACACACAACTCAAAACTTGTGCTGGAAACTCAGCTTTGTATCCGATCGAAGCACAGAATCCATGCATGGCCCGGTGTGCTCCTGTGCCTGCATCTGCGTCTGCATCTACGTGTGCTAGGGGTCACATCATGCTCAGCGAAATCGCACTTACACTTGCTCCACCTCTGACCTGATATCCGCGAACAAATATGAACACAGAATGGATAGCAACATGATAGGTGGAGCGTATCTTGAAGATAGATAGCTACAGGCTACCTGACTTGACGATCGACTTTCCATGGGTGGCGAGCAATCTGTATAAGTTTGGGGGTGTACTTTACTTTCTAGCTGGAGGAAGCAGTTCACCCCCACACTATCTCAACGACTTTCTGTTTTTAGACAAAAATTTGTAGCTTTTCCCTCAATCTTTTGTCAGAGGTTGATTTAAGCTTATCAAATGGCGCCGGCATTGAACGAAAACGTGTGCGATGTGGATGTGGATGTTGCATCCCACGCAGCGGGAAAATCCACTATCTACAGCAGCGTGTTGCATGGGATCCGAGACGTGAGATTGGTAAGAGAAATCCATCCCACTTCTCGCTTGAGCGTGGTATATAAAGCACCGCCCGCTGACCCCCATCTCTAGGAAACACGCAGCATTACGGAACCTCTTGCGGGCGAGCTGCAGGTCCAGATTAAATCGACTGGTATCTGTGGCTCCGATGTAAGCTACTACAAAAAATTCGCCAATGGCGACTTATGCGCGTGCGCTCCTCTTGCGCTTGGACATGAGGCTTCGGGCGTGGTGGTTGGGATCGGACCTCAGGTCAATGGCTTCTCTATTGGAGACAGAGTCGCTCTCGAGGTCGGCATTTCGTGTGGTCAGTGTGAGATCTGTAGGAAAGGGAGGTATAACCTTTGCAAGAAGATGAGGTTTAGAAGTAGCGCGAAGAGCGTGCCACATTTCCAAGGGACCTTGCAAGAGAGGATCAATCACCCTGCTGTTTGGTGTCACAAGTATGTTGCTGCTACTATCTTTCCAGAACAATATTTACTAATACGCCGGACCAGACTACCAGACCACATCTCATTCGACGCTGCAGCACTTCTAGAACCCCTTTCCGTCGCCATTCACTCCTTGAACCGAGCCGCTCCTACACCTGGATCTACCGCTTTGGTCATCGGCGTAAGTATATTCCTCTCCCATTTCAACCAGACCAACCACTCACGCATACCCACAGGCCGGAGCCGTCGGACTCCTCGTTGCAGCCATGGCCCGTCAATCCGGCTGTCCCGTCGTAACCATAACCGACGTCGACCACGGCCGCGTGCAATACGCCCTCGACCACGGCTTCGCCACCCACGGCTACGTCGTCCCCCCGCCCTCGACCCTCTCCTCCGGGACCTCCACCCCTTCCTCCTCCACCTCCTCCTCCTCCGGCACCACCACCCCCCTCCACACCTACACCCCCATCTCCACCCGCCTCTCCACCGCCCAACACCTCGCCCTAGAAGCCCTTGCCGTCTCCGCCCCCTCCTTCCCCGTCCCCCTTGACGACCACGAAGGCGTGGACCTCTCCTTCGAATGCACCGGCAAGGAAATCTGCATGCAAACCGCCATCTACGCGACCAAGCCGGGCGGTAAATGCATCATGGTGGGCATGGGAACTCCCATCCAAACCCTCCCTTTGAGCGCGGCTCACTTGCGTGAAGTTGATATTCTGGGCGTGTTTCGCTATGCGAATACCTATGCTACCGGGATAAGGATGCTCAGCGCGAGTGCGTTGGGGAAAGGGGGCTTGCCGAGTTTGGATGCGATGGTGACGCATCGGTTTAAGGGGTTGGGAGCGGCGAAGGAGGCGTTTGAGTTGGCGGGGAGGACGATGGATGATGAGGGGAAGTTGGTGTTGAAGGTGGTTATTGAGGTTTAGGTTGCGGTAGATGAGGGCTGGGTTAAAGTAAAGGATTTCATGGCATATGCGAAGGAGTGAAGGGTTTTATGTTAGTGGTTGATCGATTTCTGAGAAGTTGATGTTGGGATAATTGGGATGGTGTTTGATTTTTTTCTGTTTTTGATAGACCAATGAGTTAGTTAGCAATGTATACCGCGAATCTATTTTTTAATTCTTGGTTTTATGTCTCCTTTCTGACTTGACCTGTTTTGATCAACGTGCGGGAATATTGAGGGGTCGTATGGTAAATATATTGTAGCTCGATGGGTATTGATTAGCTGTCTCTATTTCTCATTCCATCGTAATCTCATGCTCTCAAAGTGCCATCGCATATTTATGCCATCGAGGTAGGCGAATATCTCTGCATATTGCATGCCATCTTTCATCAAACATTCGCTAGTCGCACCATACGCCGCCCAATGTACGCCGCAGAATCACCTTTTCCTAATATTTTCCCAACGCCACTTACTCTAGCCCATCAGATCCCCCGCAGTCATAACCTGATGCATCGGATGCCCACTATCAGTCCACGACATGCCGCCCTCGCGTTTCGCTCTCGACGACTTTCCGCTCTCCACGATCGAGAACTTCTTCCCCGTTTCCCGGACCTCTTGTACGGATTTCGTGAGCTCGCCGAGGAGGGAAATAAGAGTGACGTCGTTCTTTTCCGACATTAGTTCGTGCTCGAATCCGATGCTGTCGGCGGGGATGAGCACGCTGAGACGGCTGAGAAGGGCTTGGATTGAGCGGAGGATGGATTGGTTGACTGGTGTGTATTTCTTGGATTCGGCATCGGCGGGGGATGTTACGCCGTCGGAGATGTATGATGGGGGGAGGTTTTGAAGGTAGACGGTGATGAGGTTGATTCGAGAATGGAGCATCTTGATCGCGTTTGCTTTTGCGGTTAAGGAAGCTAGTTGCTCTTCGTCTTCGCGGGAAAGGATGTGTCTATCATCGCTTTTTGAGATCTCCCCTTCTTCGGATTTGGTCGTGGCTTTGCCTTTCCCTTTTCCCTTGTCTTCTGGTGCAGATGTACTTGGTGCCTTCTTGCTCGTGCTTTCCACCGCGGTGGCATTCCCTCCTCCTCGAGCTACGAAATCAACGCTGATCATTTCTGCTTCGCCGGTTTCAACAGTATATGGCAGCTCCTTGAACTTCAGCTTCAGTAGTGACTCGGCATCTGTCATTTCTTTATCTTCGCCCGCGTCTGCGCTCGACACTTCCGCTTCATAGTTGCTCTCGTAAATGGTAAGTGGGAGCTTGCCACCAACAGAACCGGCGGCGACTTCCTCAGGGTGGAAACCTAGGAGGATAGCAGACTCATTGTAATGGAGTAGGATTTGTCGATGGATTGGAAGATTGTGAGGTTGCGGTCCCGAGTTCGGAAGAATTGTGTACCAGCCGACGAGATCGAGGGCAGGGCTTTTGTGGACATCTCTCACTACTAGATGTTAGCAAGCGTGTTCAGCAGATTGAGTTTAGAGGTGCCTACTTTGCTGTAGCCTTGATTCAAACCATTCTGGTGCCAGTATGACGCCTTCTTCGGATTCTTGTAGCAGACACTCGAACGCATGCTCGATAGTAATCTCCCGCCCATTCTGCTGTCCCAGTAAAGCACCAACCACAGGTCCTGTTTGTTGGCGTAGAGTGTGTCGTGTAATATAGTCGGATATGGTGAGGAGAACGAGGGGATGTAGAGCCACTTGCAGACCCGAGTCGGAAGACTTCTGTGTAGAAAGAAGAGGGTTCCGGGTATCGACCGCCATTGCGAAGTTCTTTAGATGATTTGGAAACCTGGCACACTATCTTGAATATTTTGCGACAATTCTGTTGTCGGTTGCACTCTCTGGCAGCTTGTCGTTTGTTCAGTGTTCTGATAGCATTGCCTGAGAGCTTTATCGATTGGTGACGGCTAACCTTCGGCGGCGCTAATCCAATCCAACCCCTCTATCCACAAAAATAAGTATATATGTGCTCCGACGCGACATATTTTGTGTTCTCAGTGGCTTCTCAACTCCATCGCTACTCTGTGCAATAAGGATAACTCGATTATATTCAAAGATAAGGTATTATTTCCTATAATAATATTTTTTTCGTTTTTGGATGCAAGTTGAGCTTCTATGAATGCTACAGAATTCAGACCAAGCAGTTCGAGCAGTTCGCTGAGGTGATCCCAGGTTCACAGGAACCAGTTTTCTAAAGGAGATCTGGTCTGGGGTATGCTGCACTTTCAGTAGTTTCTTTCTGAGAATGTCACAATCACCATGCGCAGTCTGTGAGGCTCCAGCCAAGCTTTGCGCATCCTGCAAGTCTGCAGCGTATTGCTCGACCCGGTGCCAGAAGACAGATTGGCCTTTACACAGGATCCTCTGCAAAAGCTTTACAACCTTTACTCCGCGGCCGACTTCGGCTCCTGAGTTTGCAATCTACCCGAAGCCGTCTCATAAACTTGCATTCTTCTTCCCTGCCTTCTCCCAGACACCTCGACTCACCTGGCTTCCTTGAACCAAGAGCTGTCTTCTCGATAAGGAAGGCGTATTTGAGGCCCCTGATACCAAAAAGCTCCTTGGTGTCCCAGACAATACAAAAGTGGAGAGAATTCCAGTCGTCCGAAATGGGCACTACTCCACAGGTGATAAGTCCACTCTCATTATCTACAGTAGAGTCAACCCGAGTGTTGTGTCTATAAATAAGGGTGCCCTGAGCTCCCGTTGGAATGGTCCGCACGTGGTAATCCATCAGAATGGGAATTACAACGACCCCTACACGACCATATCTGACGTCAACTTGGGCGATTTCTCTAATACTCTAGGCTTCATGAGGGAATATGACATGGCATGCAACGGAATTAGCTCACTGGGAATGCCACTGGAAATGAACCTGATGCCACCTATCCAATCTCGCACCATGGGTGTGAGGATCAACCGCGATGCTGATATGGGTTTGGACAGTAGCAGATTTGAGGCCGTGGAAGTCGCTGACAATCATCCAATCTATGGGACTTATCCAACCTATCAATCTGAACTATTCCGACTGCCACTACTCCTACAAAAGCTTCCTCCAAGTCGTAATTCGCAACAAGGTACTGATAAAGGCTCAAGGGAAAACGATCACGCCAGCGTCTTGTGTCTTGACCTGAACCTCGATAGTGATACTTGGTGCGACCCTCAGACGGATTGGCAGGGAGATATTGGAAGTGTTTTGGTCGCTAGGATGGACAAAAAGAGCATTAGTCCACAGCAAGTATGCGCCATAGTTGAGTGGTGGTTGATTGCAGTCAGCGAGGCGTCAGGGACTCCAGCAGACGATTCAGAGGTTCCACCAGAGCGGATGAATAGAACGGTGTTTACCCAGAGGGTCTTTAGTCAAGATTCTTTTGAGACTTACTTCGAGGAAATATTCAAGCCACGACTGGTGAACAATGGTCTGAAATCATATGCCAATGTGAAATCACCATTCAGAATCTGAGGATGATTTCATGCGAGTCACTGCGAGCTTTTTTCTAAATGGCTACGAGATCTGTTAAAATGTGGTGGTCACTTTGAATCTGCCAGAATTCCTTCGAGCCATTAGCCTGTGCTAGGTTGTCTCTACCCCAACTCAGAAGGAAAGAATTTGTCAAGCTCCTCGTCCAGGAGTCCACTTCCATTACTAGGACCTATATGAATTGGCTAGAATAACAAAAAGTCCGCACAGGAAAGTAATCATGGATACTTGCGTCTAGTTGGAAATTTCCAACTCTTTAGCTTTACAATAATTAATATACCAGACACCAAACAATGCAACCTTCAAAAGCAATGACTCTAAAATGGGATAGGATTAAACTAGTTTCGAGAATTTTCAAACAGCACGTTCGACCTCCAACACACGCTATGCCTTGCTCTGTGTATTCTTGTGTTGCATTTGCAAGATTCTGCCCCGTTGCTTGTCTCTTTTGTCGACATTGCAAACGACATCGATTCCAAGGATATCAAGGCGAAGTTTCTCAGGATAGACAAGCAATGTACAGCTTGCTGGAAGATTGACACGAAACTGTGCATCTAGTGTCAAATCCACTGTATATTGCTCTTGGAAGTGCCAGAAACGGAACTTGCGCAACCACAAGTTCTTCTCCAAGGAGTGTGCCCACCTCAACGCTCCTCCCATACCGACGCCAAGTGCAAAGCTAGCTTTTATGTTCGGCTCTCCAAGACCCCAGCGACCTGCAGAAACCCAAACTGACCTAGGAAGACAAGGAAAGACAGATCATGAAAGATGAATTTTCTGGAGAGGTGGCATGTCTGACGTTCTCGAAAGGCAAAAAGTACCGAAATCTGCAAGCCGGAGATTGCCTAGTTCCGCTAACCTCGCGTCTGGCAGCCATTCGGAGCAGTAGATGTATCTCCACCCTGAGTGTAAGATAAAGGAGTGGGCGCCTTGAGAAGTTTTGGGGGAAATCCAAGGGGGGAAAGGTCAGGAAAGGTGATAAGATTTGGAGTGAGATGGCTTCCCGGTATGATATGTGAAGTGGGATAGGTACGACTGCTAATGAAGTTAAGTGTCAAAGGGATATGTGCCCTGTAACGGGTATCGGTAATCTAATCTTCCTGGAAAGGGACGTCATCTCACAGTGCGTTGCTGCATGTCACATAAAGTTACAAGGTATACGACCCAAGTTAATGTTCCATTAGTTCGGTCAAAGACTGTCAGCAGGAAAAGGGGAAATCAGAATGCAGCCTACTTATAACCGAGCTAATCCTACCTATGCATGTTGTAGAAAGCAACCTAATGCCGACGGTTACCTGGCTAGCAAGATCAAAAACTCACCAATCACTCACACGAGCAAGGTTGTAGCTGCCTCCCCGGTCTGAAATCATGACTCTGTCCCCCAAAGAAATCGATTCAATCTATTCCTCCACCTCCATGTTTCTAATAGTAAGTGCTTTGAGGTGGGTTAACCAAACGAGCTTACTCTTCCCCACGAGATACCTGGGTAGCTAGCTACATACATGTGCCTTCGAAGACGGCGTAGCCTCCACAACCGTTATAGAGTTCGGCGGGGAAGCCATCGATGGGGCTCAGCGATGGCAGATGAGGAACGCAACTAGGGACCGTCGCTGACATCGATTGTATCCAAGATTCATAGGAAATATTGCAGAACGCTTGGCAGTAAACGTATCCCATTGGTTATGAAAAGAGGTCTCTGCAGCGATGGACTCCCAACGTGCTGTGGTCTGCGACTTTGGAGGCCATTCTCTTGTTTTTGCAACATGATGTTATTATCCCAGCAGCATTTATGCCAACTTCCAACTGTTGGAATGCAATAGTAAGCGGCAATCTGGCAGCGTTTCCAGCGTTTAACTCCTGCCTATCTCGTTGTAGCGAGCAGTGCGGAGACTCCTGACACCCGGCTCCGTTTGTGTCTGAGTCATCCGGTGAAGTACTAGCAAATAATTATTTAAATACTAAGTTATGCTGCACGTAGAAAATAAGGAAAGATAGTTACTGACGACAATGCTGGGAGAATTTTCAATGTCCACTTATCAACTGATTGGGTTTCTTGTGTGAGGTCTAGATCTTGTGGAGCTGCCAAGACTGGCATTCACGTGATCCATTTTCGGTCCCGTGTCGATGACCTAAGTCAGCACGTCGGTGTCGGTGGAGGGGAGGTATTGTTGCGTTGATAGGAGAAATTGATGGTTGCTCCAGGGCCGATAGTTTGGCTCATATCGCAACCATTGCATTTGATTGGATTGTTGTTACTGACCAGGACATCAGTTCGTCAAACTCGGCGTCGGGAGAGTTCACCACGGTGGGTTGAGGGGCCACGGTTCCATTCACGTCAGTCTCTGCTTCCTCGGCGCATCTATGGCCACTGGCCATGGTAGCAGCTATCGATACTCGTTCCGGGTTTCCCGATGGCGTGCAGGCTCTGGAAATCCTAATATACAAAAAGTTTTCCTTCGATCGGTCTGGTATCTTTGCGAACCGGCTTCGGACAAGTCGAGCCGGGGTTACCCTTTCACGCCTTTCTCAGAGTCTCTAAACAATCTCCACGGGTGAGAATGGGATATGGAAAGCTGCTGCCGCTGCTGATCTCTCGAAATCTTTGGTAGGAAATAACCAACGGTTATATCGGGGTAAATGCGGCATCCTTTGCGATTCCCCTCTCAATCTCGGTCTTTTTCCGCCACTTTTGTGTCAAGGCTATCGGTGACAGAACGCAAATCCTAAACGCAAACGCAGCGAGCGCCGATAGCAACAATCTGGAATCCTGCAGTCTTACGATATACAGTATACGAATCTTATCTCGAGGCCTACCAACCCTCGTCGTACTTCGTATTCCAATAGCCTATCTCATGGTTTTCAAGATCGTGCGGCGTAGGGTCGCATTCACGATTTCAACGGTCCATTCCCTCGGGACAGCTATGAAGTATCTCTGGAATAACAATCTCTACAATGTACTCGCAAACGTCTCGACATATCGCCACATGGTCTTGACAGCCTTCGAGAACTGTAATATCATGCAGTGCAGTAATTACTGGGCCGTGTTACGAATTGGCAGGGCATCCCGGCTTGGCGTTATCTCTGTAACACCCCATTCAGCTGTTCCTCGCACGGTAAGTTCTTATCCATATCCCACATAAGTTATTGGCAATTATCCAATGATTGCTGCGATACCCCGCCAATCTTGGCGTTTACGTAGAAACAAACGAACCTGATTTGGAAGGTCCCTTGGGAGATGGAGAGACTGGCATCGAGCCCTTAGTGGGCTTTGCACCGAGCTCTGCGCTCCGAGTGGTGCGCTGCAGATTGCACTAAAGTTATGGGCTTGCATCAAGCTTTACACAAGCTTTTATGTACTTCTTGTCCCGATTTGTGGAGCGAGCCCGGTTCCTTTATCAATCGTCCTGAAGTGGAAGCTTGTTCATTATACCACGAGGGGGTGCTACCCATTTGACCCATCAATCCGACATGCCATTGGATCTTTCAGATCTCTCCAGCCGTTCGGTGCCACCGCAAGTAGCGCAAGTTGAAGTTACATGTGTGCTACATCGTGTGAACCACTATGGGATATTGCATCTCTTATCTGCATGCATGTAAAACTGTCCCTGTCCATGGAAGGGTGTGGTAAACTTTTCTGTATATAAGCTGGTTCTCCCGCCTTCAGATCACTCGATTGTCTGCACTTTCGCTCAGTTCCAACAATTGAACGCAGCATGGAGTCCCCACGCGAGCAAGACGTCGTGTACGACGAGAAGTCGCATGATGTCTCACGAGCAGGCGCAGAATCACCAAGCTCCAAAGACGAAAAGAACGAGAAGATCGCCAAGGAACCTTATGAAGCCGAATTACCCCAATACACAGACGAGGAGGCACATGGTGGCGATGTCAATCACCTCGACACGGCAGAGGACATTGTCACCACTGTCATTCATGTCGTCGATGACCCAACGCTGAATCCTTGGACGTTTCGCATGTTCTTCATTGGTGAGTGCTCATTACCAATTGCAAAACGTAGCAATACTAATTAGCCTAGGCATGGGCCTCTCCGCATTTGGTGCTGTTCTCCAGGAGATTTTCTACTTCAAGCCACAAGTCATTTACGTGTCAGTCAGTAAGTTACCCCGCCTCCTGTTGTGTAACCTGAACTTCATGCTAACATAGATAGTGTTCTTGACTGTCATTGCATACGTACGTCGACTTCGAAAATGATACACTTGGGTTATTCTAACATTGCCGTAGGTTATCGGAGAATTTATGGCACTAGCAATTCCGAGATGGGGCCGAGTTGGGCGTTTCCTTAATCCTGGCCCCTTCAATCAGAAAGAGCATGCTGCTTCTGTAATCATGGCATCAGCTGCGGCAGTGTCTGCTTTGTCTACTGAGGCTCTTGCTGCACAGAAACTGGTAGGCACTTTTGTTCCCTGCACTATGTTGCCATCTCAAATGTCTACTACCATGATTCTTGTTTTACAAAACTTGATCTCTTCTGCCTATTCTAAGACGCTTCTGCCTTACTTATTACTAACTTTCTCATCATGTAGTGGTATGGTGGTTACCCAAGTCAGGCTGCTGGTGTCTTCTTGACCCTGGCCTCGCAACTAATCGGTTACGGAATCGCTGGCATGATGAGAAATACTCTCTTGTGGCCCACGAAGATGCTTTACCCTGCCAACTTACCTGTCACCACCGTCTTGGAGACTTTACATCGTGATAAAGAATCTAACAAAAAGCGAATGAAGGTCTTTTGGATTCTCTTTTTTGCTTTGTTGATTTGGGAATTGCTTCCAGAGGTAAAGCCACCTTGCCACATACACTACAGCTCGCCGGACTAACAGTGAAAAGTACATCTTCCCTCTCCTCATCGGTGTCTCAATTTTCTGTCTCGCCGACCAACACAGTCTCGTCTTCACCAACCTTTTCGGTGGTGCAAATGGTAATGAAGGTGTTGGATTTTTGTCCCTGTCATTTGATTGGAACTATATTGCCGGTTTTGGTTCTCCACTATGGCTTCCTCTTCAGACTCTCGTAAACAGCTTCCTCGGCACATTACTTTGCATCTGCCTCTTCATGGGGGTCTACTACGGCAACATTTGGAGAGCTCAAGACTTTCCCTTCTTATCGCAGGAATTGTTCCTCAACGATTCGAACTCAACATACTATGACACCTTCAACACGAGCTCGATCCTGAACGATGATTTCACTGTCAACGACCAACTTCTAGACCAAGTTGGTGTCCCTTATCTGACCGCTACATATATTGTATATCTCATTACTTCAAACATGGGGTTCACGGCCAACTTTGTGCACATGTTTCTCTGGAATTTCTCTGATATCAAGACGGGGTGGGTTTGGGTCAACAAGGCTAATCTTAAGAGAATGTTGACACCTTCGACCTACTTCTTCTGGAGAGGGAACGGCGGCAAAAGAACTGAAGAAGAGAAGCAACTACTCCGCGACGATCCTAACATCGATCCTCATTACAAGCTCATGCTTGATTATGATGAAGCTCCCGATCTATGGTATTTTCTGGCTTTCCTGGCAAGTTTTATCACTTCCATGGCCTGCCTTTACGCTATGCATTCCACTCTTCCATGGTGGGGATTAATTCTAGCAATGCTCTTCCTGGTCGTTTTCATGCTCTTTTTCGGAGCTCAATACGCCATTACTGGCTTCCAATTCAATATCGAGCCCATTGCCCAAACTCTTGCCGGCTATCTATTCCCAGGAGCACCACTCGGTAAGCTTCTAAAACCCATGTCATAATTAATGTCAACACTGCTAACTGTTGTAGCAAACATGTACTTCACCACATTTACGTTCAATGCACTTCAACAAGGACAATATCTCCTTAGAGACTTGAAACTAGCTCAGCAAAATAAGCTATCACCAAAATGTACATATGCTACCCAAGTCATTGGATGTATCTTCGGTGCCTGCCTCAACTATGTCATGATGATCTCGTGGGTTATACATTTCTCCGATTGTTCCACATGTATATTAACAACTGCCTAGGATCGTCCAAAATCAAACTCCGAGTCTCTTGACCATTGAAGGAACGCCTATCTGGTCGGGTGCCAACGTGCAATCATTCAACTCTCTTGCAATTGCCTGGTCTATCGCACCCAAGATGTTCAGTATCGGCGCCCGCTACCAATGGGTTACAATCGCGTATCTCCTCGGTTTCATTGTTCCCGTTCCTTTCTGGCTTATGAACCGATATTTCCCACGCCAAGGTATCTGGTCGTACCTTAACCTTTCCATCATTCTCTGGTACGGCGGATATCTCGTGGTTGGCATCAACTCCAGTGTCTTCATGTATTACTACATTGGTGCATTTGGACAGTTCTACCTAAGAAAGTACAGACCAGCCTACTTCGTCAAGTGGAATTATTTGGTTTCTGCGGGTTTGGACGGTGGAACTCAGGTCATGGTGTTCTTACTTACTTTCGCTGTCGCGGGAGGAAGTGGTGTGTCGAGACCATTCCCTGCTTGGGCTGGAAATCCGGCGTCAGGTAATGTTGACAAGTGTATGTACAATCCTGCCAACGGTTAATAAGGCAGTAAAAGGAGAGAGGGGTTCGTAGGGCTGCTGTAGATGAGGCGGCACACGGCCATTAATGATCGATCTGTCCATTCGCTTCCACTGCGTAAGATAAATATAATCATTGATATAACAGACTTCCAGTTAGTTTCCACACTTCAGACGCAACTTTATCGTGTATAGTCCCGCTTGTGATCAGGGCAGAGTGTCGCAACGATGACCACAGTGTAGATCGACTGAAATGATCGGCCCCGAGCAGCTGCATATGCACATACGTTCATGATATTAATGTACTGGGCCAGACCACAACCGTGCCAACACCGCTTGTTCGCATAGCCAAAATAAGTTTCATACGCGACTGTACGCGCGTTTCTTTGAGAAGTGGATTAAGCCCCTTAACCCATCACGCCCTCCACAACGTCGCGTTTGCCCCAATGTAAAGTACAATCTATACTCTGCAATGATTGCCAACCTTACCACAGAATTGAAAATGCTCCTGACCGCTGATCTTTGTAACCTGGAAATCTGGAGAAGAATCGACTTTTGGATATCGATAAAGAATCAAGCACGAACGGAGAGAAAAGAGTCGGACATTATCCAGCCCAACACGTGACCCAGATTTAGGTTGTTTATTTGAAATCTGGATCTTGAGAGTCTAGGTCCCGTCCCGTCTTTCCTTTCCTTGCAAGAAAAAGCTTCTAGCGTTTCACACCACATTTCCACAAGATCGGAAAGTAATTCTGTTGGTTTTGCTCTCCGGTACATTGCACGGGCAAGTAGAAAATAGATTCTCTGCTGATTTGCCCGAGACGAGACGTCGATTTTTCGTGAGCGAGCACACCATCCAACGCTAAACCCATCCGAGGTTCCCCTCCTCCCCTCACAAGAACTTTCTTTCTGCGAAAGCTCCAATCACGTGTTGATAAGGAGGAGAAGAAGGAATGGAAATAATGCCCGCGACAACAACTCCAGATATCGAGTTCAATTCGCCGAATCGATATACCCAGGCGGGCACCGAGCGCAAACGCGCGCGCAAGGCGTGCAAGATTTGCCATTCGCATAAGGCGAGGTGTTCGGGGACTATACCGAATTGTAGGAGGTGTGAGCAGAGAGGTTATGTTTGTGAATACGAATCGACTGGACGGGGAGCGAGGAGATCGGTGCCGAGACAGTTGCCGGCTGGGGGTGCGACTACGGCTACGAGTCAAAGTGGTGAGAGTCCGACGACGACGGTGACGGCTGCGGTCTCGGCGGGGGGTTCGCCGATGGATATTGAGGTTGTGGACCGTCTAATGTGAGACTTCTCTTCGCTTTTTGTATATTCTGGAAATGGAATGCTAATGATTTGAAAAGGGACTTGGGCTGTTCGAAGTCAACAACTAAGAGGTATATTGATGCATACTTCGAATTTGTATCTTCAAATCCTGGAAAAGGGTTCATACATCGTGCCACATTCCTGAGAAATTGGAATAGTGGCACTGCGAACCCCGCACTAGTGAAAGCAATTTGCGCCTCCTCCATAGCCTTCGTTGCGAAAGATGACGAAAGTCGTGCAACGGCGCTGAAATGGATGGACGAGGCGGAGAAATACATATGGCAGAATCTTGGCCGACCTTCTGTCGCTTTACTTGAAGTACTTCTTGTAATCGTCTTTTATAGACTGGAGCATCGAGAGTACTTCAAGTCTCAGGCTTTGACAGCCGTAGCTGCAAAAATGGCATTCGTCCTGGGTCTTAATTATGAAAATAATGGTTTGTCGACAGTGGTGAGAGAATGTCGTAGGCGCTTAATGTGGTCGATATTTCACGTTGATAGACTTTCAGCCGGCGGGTTTCCGGAGTTGCTGGTCTGTCCATCACATGCTTTGCATATTCAACTCCCATGCAGTGAAAAGGATTTCGATCTGGGGATACCAGGAGAGACGGCATCGTTGGCTTGTACGAGAACCAATGAGGCCGAATCTATACATATGGGGCTGCGATCTTTTTATTTTAGAATATCTGATATCCGGCATCGAGTGCTTGAGTAAGTTCTATTCCAAAGCCAACCAACTTCTTCCCAAGTTGATAACTCACAAACAACTAGATATGCACGCAACATAATCCGCGAAAAGTCCAAGCCCTACGACTCCCGCTCGCAGCTCCAAAAACTCGAAGCAGAACTCGAACAACTCCGGCGCTCCCTCCCCGCCAACCTCCAATACAACGAAGACAACCTCTTCCTCCGCGCCTACTCCCCGCAACTCACCCGCTTCGTGATGTTCCACGTTCTCTGGCAACAATGCCACACCGACCTCTACCGGTTCATGTACCCCGGCACCAAAGACTCCATTTCAGACACGATTCTTGAGCAAACGCCCGCTGAATACGTCAAGTATTGCCAGCGCAAAGCGTTTGATCACGCGCTTGCGATTCTGGATATCTGTTGCACGGTGCAGAGTATTGGGCACACGCTGATTAGCGATACCGCGATTGCGACGTGTGTTTGGCAGTGTAGTAATATTATTGTGAGGGGGATGGAGGTGGTGGGGTGCGAAATTGGGGAGAAGGAGAGGAGGAGGGTGTGGGAGAGGTTGGGTGGGATTACGGATGTGTTGGAGGGGTTGAGGGAGGTTAATACGCATGTGGATGATGTGGTGAGTTTTATTTATCCTTTCTTTTCGTTCGTATGTAAACTTTTTCAACCGGCTAATTTGGCTCCAGTACCTGAATGTGAAAGAACTCATCTCAAACGCTAACTCGCGCCGTCTTGCATTACCCAATCCTAATCCTAATAACCTCAGCAACGCTCCCTCGCAAGCACACACCCTCTTCTCTCCACCCCAAAACCAAACCCAAACCCACAACCACGACCCCTCCACCACCGCTCTCCTCCTCAACACCCTCTCCACCCCGCCCACTACCGACCCAAACACCACATACACATTCACTCCCCCGCCCACCACAACCCAGCAGCCCCAACCAAACCCGCTCTCCCTCCTCGAACTAGACCCAGCACCACCGTTCGCGGAATGGCCGGCGGGAGAAGAACAGCAGTGGATTGATTTCTCGCAGCCGGATATATTGGGGAGTGTGGGTGCTATGTTTGATCCGTTTTGGGGGATTCATGATGATGGGGGCGGGGGAACGGGAGGGGAGGGAGTGGGGGTTGGGGGGTTGTGAGGATGGGGATAGGAAGAGGGGGATGGGAAGAGGGGGATAGGGATTGTGGAGGAGGAATTGTGGTATACCCTTTTTTGAGCGTAGCATCAGGTATTAAGTATTGGCAGCATTGAAGGATGGATCTTAGTCCAGGAATCTAATTAATAGTCAATCTTAAACAGATATTTCATTACGAATCCGGTTTCTCACGTGCTGCTTCCTCCGTGGGTTTATCTTTCACATTCTGTCTACGCGGAAGATTATTCGAGTGTGTCTATGGTTCAGGGTGGTGGGCAATGGCGGAGATGAGCGGAGATGGGCGGAGATGGGGGGAGATGGGGTGCTCAATCTCGCAGTAAGTGCATTGCTGAACACTTCCCGGCCATTCACTAACGCCTTCACACCTGTCGCTCCATAGCAAATTTTTGACCTTGATATCTGCCCTCACCCAGTTGATGTGTTTGCTCATATTATTCCATCCCTCCGTCTTCGCCCATATCCCTATCTTCGTCCATCTCCTCATCTTCGTCCGTCTCCCTATCATTGCCAATCTCCCCTTCATCGCCCATCTCCCCTTCATCGCCCGTCTCCCCTTCTTCGCCCGTCTCCCCTTCTTCGCCCGTCTCCTCAATTTCGACTACTGCGATTATCAATCGCTCAAAATCGGCACTGCCTTCGGGCAACCAATAGGCCACATTATTCACATGGTCTTCTGGACAAGGATAACTAATGCCCATCGCTTCACGAAGTCCATAATCTTCAATTAGAGGGAGCGTAGATGGAGCATATTGTGTGCTACTGGGCTGGGATACATAAAAGCCGGTATATGGAGAAGCAGCCCCGCTAGAGTTGGTCAATTTGAAGGCGTGATCAGGACGGCCTTGAAGCTCGCCATATGCATAGACGGGCTGGTTCGGAGGTGTGTATCTGCCCAACCAGGTTAGGAAATTTCCTAGATTTTGATACATTCTGATCATGGCATGGAGCTTAGGGCAATCAAATGGATCCATTTCGTATGACTCCAATGATGTGATTCGTATGGTTTCGATGTTATGATTTGCGTGGTTTCGATTTCGTGAGTACGATTTGGATTTCGGAGACTATACTTTATTCGCAGCAAAGACCGAAGAAATAGGGAGTTTATATACCCGTACATACGACAAGCCGCAGCTCTCCATATCTCAATTTCGGAAAAGCTAGCATCACTTCCAAGCCTTTTTTGTTTGCATTCAAACAAGTGAAAGAGACGCTCCTTCATGATGCTGTTGGCAGCTTTTCCGATTCTCATGTACGTTTCCTTCGAAAAACCACTTCAGCAAACGGAGACTTGACAAACGTACCCTTTGGAGAGGAGTTCGACAAAAGAGACCTGCCAAACGGAGCATTTCGAGAGCACTCTGGCGAACGAAAATTGCAAAACGGGCTCTTTAGAGAGAACTTTGTAAAACACAACCTTTCCAACGGGCTCTTTTGAGAAAATTTTGGCAAAGAGAACCTTCAAACGTGGTCTTTCCAGTGAACTCGACAAACGAGAGTTGCCAAACGGGCTCTTTCGAGAGAACTTGCCAACGGAATCTTTCAAACGGACTCTGCCTGAGTGATACTGTCAAACATGTCTTCTTTGATAAACTTCCCTCAAGACTCAAGAGGTTCTGTTTGAAGGGTTCGTTTGCCAAGAATTTCCTGGAAATGTCTCATTGAGTCGTGATCCACTCGCGTTTGTTAAACTCCCCTTCAAAGTGTTCGTGTGCTAAGGTGATGCTCCTAGATAGGTATATAAACTCCCTGTTTCATCGATCTCTCCTGAGAATAAACTTCAATAAGGCATACTCACTTGTAAATTCAAATCGTCCTTGCAACTCCGGAAATCGTAATCACAACATCAAAATAGTACTCCCAGCATCAATCATACACGATGGATCCAACCACCCGCGCAGCATTCTGTGCCATCATCACTGGCAGAATGCATCAACACATAGTAGATTTCGTAGCTTGGGCCCAGAACAACACACAATGGGGACAACCCCCCGGTCCCCCCCTTAGCGGCATAATGTACCAGGAGGTATACCAGAGTCCGGTTGCTCACGCCTTGGAAGTAACAGTCTCTGGCCCAGGTCCTTTCATACCTCCTAGTATATTTATCTTTCGTCCTGATACTATAGGGTACTCTCGAACCTCCACCCACTACCTCGAGCGCAATCAGTTTCGAAAGGTGTACGCGGTCACGGTGTACTTTCCTCCTCACGATGGCCAAGACCAGCTTTCTGTGGGCTATTGGGTACCTGAAGCCACTTTGCAGCAGTTGCTAGTAGCTACTGACGGATCGAGAGAGGTGACAATTGATGATGGGGAGCTGGGTGGTGGGGGCACTGGGGGGGTTGAGGGCGAATCAGGACAAGAGCCGAACCTCGATACAAGTGACTGAAGAACAGGTAATGCGAACACTAGGTTTCTTACTGTTCCGGCGGTCCTATTTTCAAGAATTTGGATATAGTATGCAGATATAAGAAAACCAGACTGATTAGCAATTGGAAGAAAACATAGAGTCAAAGGCCTCCAGGAAGTGAAACACTGAAACTTTTTGTATAAGTGATACTATCAAATATTTCTCCTTAACAAACTTCTTAAAAGGTTCTTTTTGAAGGTTTCGTTTGCCAAAATTCCCTTGAAACACCTCATTGAGTCGTTATCGATTTGTATTTATCAAACCCTCCTCTAAAGGATTTGTTTGCGAAATCTTCGTTTGCCAAAGTGATATTCCTAGTGAAATATACGAAAGCTGCCAATGAAATGTGAAATAGATGCTTCAGTACAAACAGAAGAGTTTTGGAAGTAAGCCTTGCCTTCCCGATACAAAGATATAGAGCTACAGCTTATCTTATAGATGGGTATATAAACTCCCTCTTCCTTCGATCTTTCTTGAGAATAAAACACACTTACTTCAAGTTACTTGTAAGGTCGAAATCGTACTTGCAACACCGGGACCATACTCATTTCACCAAAACCGTACCTACAGCATCATACCATCGAAGTCATATGCAATGGATCCGACTGTTTGCCCTCTGTTCCGCGAAGTAATGCTGCAAACTCTAGGAGCCTTCCTAGACTGGTTAGACACATATATACCTCAGAACGAGCCCGGCGGCCCAGGCCTTTCCCCTCAGCAGTACACGGATACATATGGAGGCCCGTTGGCTCACGCCTTCGAAGTGATGAACTTTACCGAAAGCGCTTATCCACCTCCTGGTTGGTATGTATTCCGGCCCGACACCGCAGGATACTCTCGATCATCGTACTTTGAAATCAACATCAATGGCTTTCGAAAAGTGTATGAGAACTCTATTTTTTCTCCCGAAGGACACCCGCGAATCACTGTAGCCTATTGGCAAACCGATCCTAGTTGAGACTTAACTGTAATGGTGACTTGAGGATGTGGCGGGTTGAGTGACACCGCATGGAGCGCAAGTTGAAGGGGTGCTGAGTGGAAGCAGGGTGTTTGAGGCCGGGGGCGGGGCATGAGATGGGGATTGATCTGGAATCAGGACAAATATTGTGTTGGAGTTGGGCGGAGTTGGATATAGTGTGTAGATCTAAGGAAATCAGAAGGAAAAAAAGAGTCAAAGGCCCGTAGGATGCAAAACTTCTGCGTGAGTGATACTGTCAAACATATTCTCTTCGACAAGCTTCCCACCAAATACCTCGCTATCAACTCGCGTTTGTCAAACTCCCAATGAAAGGATTGGTTTGCCCAGGTGATGTTTCTAGGGAAACATACAAAAGAACTGCCAAAGCTGCCAACGAAACGTGAAATAAATGCTTAAATATAAAAAAAAAGAGGGTTGGAAGTGTGCTTAAGTACAAACTGAACAGGTATGGAAGTGATATTTACTTTGGTAGTATTGAGTCATGAAGAGCTGCTTTTGTCGTGGGAATGGAGATATAACCTCCATCTTTCTCAGCTCCTTCTAGAGAATAAAGCATACCTCACGCATACATCGAAATCGTACCCACAAGTTCACAACATCGAACACATTCCCACACATCAAATCCTCCTCAAAATCGTCCTCACAACATCAAAATCGTACAAAATGATGAGAGTTGAGTGTCCGATCCTTCCCGAATACAACACCATGAAAGAAAAAATCGATTTCTTTCTTGGCTGGCTCAGCAAACACGACCCTCTGCGGGAATTGGCAATTCCCAATAAAGAACGATCCTGGATATACCAATCCACATGCTCATGTTTTCGTGGTAGGAGTCTACGTGAATGTCAGGAATTTCGTCCTGCAGCATATCTGTTCCATCCCGCAACGGACAACGGATCAGCAACGTATTCCCGAACTTCGGTCAATCACGTCCGGGAGAATGGGTTCCGAATGGTAATGAGAGTGTTGACAAAATCTTATTGTCCAAGATGCCCCCAGGATGCCTTCTTGGTTTATTGGCGGAGGAGCGATAGCGCGGAAGGTCTGCGGCTGAGACATTAGAAGTTGGGATTAGAGGTCAGCATGGAGCGGAGGTTGGATGGAAGGTGGGTGGAAGTAGGACAGTCGAGGCGGGAGAACATGAGATAGATAGATTGGGAGCGAGGACGAATATTGGGTAGGGAATGGCAGGAGAAATGCCGAGGACGTAATGGATTAGGAGTGGTGGACGGAGTAGAGGTTGCAGAAGGACGGAGAGATGCTGATGATATTGCTGCTACTCTCAGAGGATCGATCTTGTTTTGTAGATATTGAAAACCATAGCGATGAGACCTTAGAAGAAAACATAGAGACAAATACCCGCGAGACGCAAAACTTCTGCGTGAGTGATACTATCATTCAATAAACGGTAATCTTCAAACAAAACACACAATATATCTGGGAAGCCCATCGTGATATTCACTCTCCTAAATATCCAACAGAGCTGCCTAACCATGAACTACAGCCAGTAGTGTAGCTCATTGCACTTCCAATGCAAATCTAGCTAGGAAACACCCATCAATGCCCAATCCGCAAAATGCCTATCATATCCTATACGGTTCTGTGGAACCCCTGTGTTCCATAACTCCATAACTCCATAACTCCCCAAAAGGATTTCGTGACGGCTGAAGTTTTCGCTGTTTGAAAACCACACGTTACAGGGAAACCAAGTCCGTGGTTCTGTCCTCGTAAAGGGCCTTGCGGCCTGCTTCCTGGGTAATCAAGGATAACATTTATCCAATTTTCCAAAAGTTGCGTCCTGTCCGGGCTACCGATTTGACAGAATCGATAGCCAGGTGAGCTTCGTCGTTCTTTAGTGTTATGACCAGGACTGTGCTTCGATCAGGAGGTATCCGCAAAATATTGATGTGGATTTCACATCGGCAGCCTCAACTGCAATAATTCGACCTTCACCAGCAACCTCGACTTAGCCCGCTCGTCGGAAGCCAAATCTTACTAGTCCACCCACAGCAACATTATCTGTTATTTACCATCCTAATCTCTTACTCCAGCCCACGGCGCCGCGGTATAGAAAGAGTCCTCCGACCCAGCGTCCGAATCCGAATCCATAAAGTCACCCTCCATCAACTCCCCAAGCTCATTAAACAACGTCGGTATCCCCCCATTCGTCTCTTTTGGCCCTTCCGCCTCATCAGAATCCTCATCCATCGACTCCCCATCCTCATCAGGCGATCCTTCACTCTCGTCCCACAAATTATGCGTCTCATTAGAATCAATCTGCGACGAATTCCAATACGGCTCCGACTCATCAATCGCATTCGATATCCAATCCACCTCCAACCACTGCTCCGTAGTAACTTTCCAACTCCTAGGAAACTTCTCCTCTTCCCCGTACCTGAACCCTTTCAGTACCAACTGCGGTTCCGACGGCGCATTTTTATTTTTCGCAAATGTGCCGAGGATCGCTTTATACAGATGCGGCGGCATAGCTTGCAGAGGCATCCCATCTCCCGAATCCGCATCCACCTGCATTCCCACAATATTATTCAACTTCGACTCCGTGAGCGCCTTCACCCAATGTGACGGGAAATTCTCATAATCGCATGGAGCGATTAACTCCACAGGCACATACGTCGACTCTTCAGGCAGGAGAACCGAAATCTTGATATGCCGCACCAACGCGCAGTTCAGCGCGCCGACCTGGTCTTGGAAGTCGAATAGCTCGCGCGGGTTGTGGAATACGAATTTGTTGCGCGAATACAGCACTTCGGTCGCTTCGGATTGGATCTGCTTGTTGACGAGGAGGAGCCCGGGGGTGGGTGGTTTGAAGGGATAGTGCGCGGAGTTGGGGTAGGTGTTGCAGGAGAGCATTGCGGTGTGGCGCACGCCGACGAAGGCTTCGCGTGGTGCTTGCAGTGCGTAGAGATATATCTGATCGCGAACTTCTCGAGGCAGGGAGAGGAATGGCAGGTGTTTGTCGTAAAGACCGGTTGATGTTTTGAGGCTTTCTAACTCTTCCCAGACTTGGTTGTATTTCCTTGCTGTCGCATATAGAGAGCGCATGAGATATTCGTTGGCGGCTTGGAGGGAATCGACATCTTCGCCAAATGCTCGGTCATAATCCACCAATTCCGAGATATTCATAGTTTTTGCCGTAAATTAAGTGTAATGTCGCGATGATAGCTGGTTGTCGTATGTATATATACAGTATATACAAACGAGAAGATATTCGGAGGGAAATGGAATACTGCGAACAAATATTGAAAGTCGAGACTGGCAGGTGATAAAAATTGCACTTACCGTTAGTTGCAGCTTGAAGATGAAAAACGACCTCGCATCTTCACATCCTCACATGCATCCTTGCAAATGAACTGTTACCCCGCCATGATTGGACACATGCACCCATTTCCCAGCAACAAACCAATCCGAAGGCTCGCGGAACAACATACCATAGAGTTTGCGTGACGTGTAGAGGCAGCTATACTCTGTTCGACCACAAGTCCTTCCCTTCACCGACCATTTCTTGCCTCCACCTAACGCTTTTCAGCTATTCGTCTGACAGGTTCGCAGCACGATGTGCAGGCGGGGGAGACCCGCAATTCGTTAGTCAAGCAGGGACGTAGGACGAGGGACGGACCTAGAGGTTGCGCAAGGATCGAGAAGGCGTTGGCGTCTAGTCACGAACGACAGGAAAATTCTGAAAGTTGAATTCTAACCGTCCATCCCAACCACCCCAGCCCCCGAGGTCGTTTATTCAGGTCGCCGCAAATGAATTATCCAGAGGGTAAATACGCAGATCTGCTGGGTCATTGAGGACGGCTGTGCCGGGGACTCACTCGATCGGACGGTTAAAACCCAGCACGATTGTGGAGGGGGAACGCGCCGAGAGTACTTCGTACTTGCCTCTATATTCGACTATACCAAGCGAACGAAAATACCACGTCGTTGGCACGTCCATGGAAATGCACATACAAGCTGGCACAAGGAATTTTAGGAAAGAATACACATCGGACTACATTTGATACGATCTGTCTAGCTAGGTTTTGCGAAATGATTCCAGCAAAGCTCAGAGCACGCGCATACACCTATCCAGACTCAAATCAATATGGCCTCCCAGTCTCTCTCAGGTATCATAAAGGTAGGGCCGTCACAAGAGCAACCATCCAAAGAATCGTATCTTCCATTACCGGTCAACATATCTCCATTTTCCCGCTCTGCTCAAACGCAGTCCCAGCCCCCACTTAACATCCAACCCAGTTTCTGCTCAGTCTATCCGGTCCCATGCCACTCTACCCCGCGGCCTCTGCAGTAGCTTTCATCCGGTCGAGGACGGATTTACCCCTCTCCCACCTCAGGTCAACATCTCAGATATCATAAAATGTCATTCTGTTTTCATTATCCAACTGTTTTGGAGGCACTATTGTCGGCCTGTTATTTCTACGCCGGAGAGCCCCATCCCCAATCTAGTGCCGTTGTGGCAAACAATAATGCAGTAACATACTCGTTATTCCTCTTCCTCCTCTTGCCGTTGTGGCATACAACAATGCACAGTAATATACTCGTTATTTTCCTCATAATACCAGCGCATCCCGTGCTTGACTTTGAATCCATCGCGCTCGAGGTCGCGAACGGTAGTCCGTGAATATCGCCTGCTACTCCTACGATGTGCACGGGGACGGAGACGGGGACTGTATATATATGCCTGTCTACGAGCTCTACGTGCCCCAATACGTGTCACCACAAGCGCATGCACTCTTCCCGGGAGATCCATAGAGTTGTCGAGGAAGGAGAGGAAGCGTCTCAGATATCGATATGTCCTAATGTGAATGGTGTTGGTGCGGTTTTGTGTGGCCATGTTGTTCCTTTTGGTTTCTTGATGCGGTAAGGATGGTATATCGGTTGATTCATGACCGATTTATATGCTGTGGTTGAGAAGTCCATCCACGATATCTTCAGCAAGAAGCTGTCCGTTTGATCTCGGCCGGGAGGATAGCAAACGGAGTATGCATGCTTCCAGGTTTGCATAACTAGTGTCCAGAAGGGATTGATGTGCTATCCTAGTGGTAATCTTTTCAGAGGTTCAGCTAGTATGTCTGTCTACATTGCTCTGACAGAGTTTCACTTGCGTGCGATGAAGTTACAATTTCTGATATACACGCAACGCAATCAATTTCACTTATACATGCGATTCTCTCAGTGGAAATATTGTACTTGTACATACTGCGATTGAAAGTATTGTATAATTACACCATACATAAGATCGTCCCACACCAAGGTTTCAATAGCTAGTGAATGGCGAGTGTTGACCGTCTAGCCTCTCCATGTGTATCTGACTCTTGATTACCATTCACATACTTCACACACACGTTGAGTATGATGAGTAATACTACCACCTAAGCATTCAGGGACGAAAAATTCACATATAGAATTCTACTGTCGCCAGCATTAGATCCTTCACTCCGCCTTCTTCTGACTAACCCTCCTATCCTCAAGCTGCAAGCAATTTCTCCACCCCTTCAAACCGTGGAGTGAAAACACATGGGAAGTCACCCGCTTGACTAATGTAGCAAGTTAGCACCTTCGTATGGTATAACCAGCCTCCCCTCTATCCTCTCTTTCCTTCCACACCCCTTTTCATCCTCCACATGTCGCCCCTCCATCGAACCCAATAAGGGGAAAAAAAGAGAAAGCAACGTACGTTGTAATACCAGTGCTGATCTCCGGAACCGGAATAATCTCCCTCCCCTCACTATCGCGCTTCTTACCGATCTTCAAAGTATGCAAGATAGTTGCTATCGCAATCCATACACCATTATCGGCCAGGTATCGGCCGGGGCATACCCTAGGAGCGGAAGATGTTAGTTGTGGGGCTTTTGGGGATGTGAGAGAAGGACTTGGGAATGTGGGTAGAGGAAGTAGAAATGTGGTGAGAGAGAGGAGGGTAGAGAAACTGGGAAAGGGGACGGAGAAAAACTATAAGCACACACCTCCTGCCAAATCCAAAATGTCCAATAGGGAACGGTTCGCCCCGCCCTCCTTCCTCGGCACTTATGTACCGATCGGGCTCGAAGTCTTCGGGTTTGTAGTAGAGGGAAGTGTCATGACACATGGCGTAGGCGTTGGGGATGACCAAGGAACTGGGGTGATAGATTAGTAAGTCAGGGGCTACAAGTTAAGAAGTAAGGAATAGTTATAGGGGGAGGACCATACCCTGACGAAAGAGTTAGCTTGAGATCGTGAATTGAAGGATTTGGGCCGCATATAACTTACCTTTAGGTATGAACATTCCGTCGTAGACATCATCTTCGGACGACTTATGCGGAATCCCTACGCTTATTAATCTCCTGTCATCGCAACTAATGAGAAGTAAAGATAGGAGCTAACCTGAAGAAACAACGGGGAACCATCTATTTCATAATTAGCTGCTGTATCGAACGCTTCCAAAACACGCAACACACCTATAAACCTCCTGCAGCATATGTTCCAAATACGGCATCCTCTCTCTATCGTTCAGTGTCGGCAATCTATCTCTGCCAACCAAGGTGTCCAGTTCCCGCCATGCTTTTTCTTGCACGTGAGGGTTGAGCGTCATACTTAGGACGAACATGATTATCGTCGCGGAAGTCTATTCATGGCACGCAAGACATTAGTTCAGCAAGTGAAGCATGAAATCAATAAAGGGGAAAACGTACCGTATCCAAAGCCGCAACAAACAGAGCCCCAGCCGCACCTTTGATATCCGCTTCCGTGACGTCTTCTTCGGGGTTTTCATGTTTTTCTAATTTCGGGTCTTGGATCTGCTGAAGCATTCTGTGCACGAAGGAGGGTTTCGTGATTCCAGAGGCCTATTTCGTAATATCAGTTGCATGGTCTTGTATGCAGAGGTTGCAGGATTGTTAACTCACCAATTCGCGCTTCACGCCTACAAAGGGAAGTTCATGCATCGCCGTCACATCTGGATAACACTTTCGTGCAAACTCCAACGATGGGATTAGTTTGAACCAGTGCGGCAGTTTTCGGACTGTGCAACTCGTTAGTATGGATTACTCGTAGTTTATGTCAGGTGGGGCAGGTAGGGGAGGCGAAAATAAACTCACTCCAAGGAAACACATCCACAGCCGAAGCCCCTGGCTGTCCTCCATTGGAAATTGCATTTGATCCCTTATGCGCCGTCTCAATGTACATCTGAGTATTCGGGCCTTCTGCCTTAATCCCATACGTGATATCGAGAATAATCGTCGTAGCAAACCTTTACATCCCATATCATATCAATATCCATCATCCACTTACTTCATTCGGAAGACACTTACAGAACAATCCAATCCTTCCACTTCTCTTGGTTTTCCAAAATCCTGACAGCCAATTTCGTGGCTCCTTCCTCCTGAGCGCCACGATACTGGACGCAGTTTTTCTTCGTAAATTCACTCTGGAACATCCTCCTGTGCTTGCGGAAGGTTGGCCCTCGACTCATGAGTGATAATGTATGAGTCCAGCCTTGTCTGCTTGGATGTTAATTGCATTTCATCATACATAGAGAGATTTCTATGAAGGTTTATATTAGAAAATATCATACTCAGCATAGAATTCCATACGCGGTCTATCACTATACTTCGCTCCGTGTTTATCAAGTAGAGCCATAGCTGATTTGGCGCTGTTTAGAATGATGACTGGTGCGCCGAGAAGGCTGATATGGAGGACGTCGGAGTCTGATATTGGTTAGATTCTATCTGACGATATGAGAAGAGTATACTTGCTGTATTGTTTGCTCCATTCCATGTATGTGAGCTCGGCTCTACTCTGGGGAATTTGGCGGAAGTTTCCAATGATGGGTTCGGGAGGAGGACCTGGTGGAAGAGGAGGCCTCGACGATTTTTGCTTCTTGCTCCATAGCTTGTAGAGCAAGAATATGGTAACTGAGGAAACCAGTACTATCTCAGAGGGACGGAACATATTGGTGATGATAGACCTGCGTGAGGTTCTCAGCTGATTAGTGAAAATATATCACTTGTTGCCAGTGAAGTAAATCAATACAACTTCCAGTGCCTTGCCAGCTCGTAAATGTTGATAGAAAGGAACGATAGCTTGGTATGATATTGGAAGAAACCTGACATTTTATAAGATTCCTCGATAATACTACGTCAGCTCCAGTTGAAGGAGGGGAGAGAATGTAGTAGCAGAAAGAGGGGTAACGCTGAGAGTAAGATTTGAGTTGTATTCCGATGCGGGATACTGTATGTGCGACGGAGGTCGTTCATGTGACGATCGATATAATGTGTGATCTATCAAGAATAATGCGTGATTTGTCAAGAAGATCTTCACTGCTTGATAAGCAACGGCGATATCAGAGTAGCAAAATCAGGTTTGGGTGAAGGAAAGGGTTTCACAATACTACGGATAAAAGCATCAGACCATGTCGGATGCTGGTGTGTAGAGCTAACTAGAAGTTTAGACGCCCTTAGATTATCACAGACAGCATACCTCCGGCTTTCCAAGTATTCGCTTTCGGAGAGCAGGACATGTCAAGTATACTACTAGTATAGTGCACGCAGCGAAAGGAATTTGCATTGGGCTCCTCCGCAGAACTCTGCTTGAAGTGATGGTTCACAGCGTGATGAAATGTTTCAAAATGGCACATAAAACAATGGAAATAAATCTACCTCGGAGGCTGCTTGGTAATCTTCCCTCTGTAAACAGAAGATCTTGAATTGGATGCTGAACTCAGCCCATGTGGAATCAAAAGAAGCAACAACAGTCCACCGTTGATATCAGGCATGTAGAAAGAATACGGAATTTACTTTCCTATTCAAGTTGAGCTGCCTGAGGCTTCATCGGTTGTTGGTCCAATATGGCAACGCAAATCGGTTTCCAGTTTTTGATTATTGCATTGATCCGATTGGCTCTAGCAGCTGATCACGGCCAGACGGCCAAGTACCCAGACCGTAACGCCGCGCTTCCTGCGTAGTTGCCCCCTTTCCCTATATTCCCAGGAGAAGAACGCCTTCCATGCTAATGTGCTTCATATAAAGATGAATCAAATTGTTGTACAAAGGCGCAGACGAATGTTCATCCACCAATCAAAACCACTCTACAACCATGAAAGCACTTCCACCAATGACACCTGCAATGATCAACATCGTAAGAACCGCAGCACCGGCCTTATCTCCAGAGCTCACGGGATCGTTCTCAGATCCATCTGTATTGAGCCTCGAGTCCGTTCCGGCAGTCACATCTCCCTCACTTGTTCCCGTCCCTTTGACCTCGCTGACCCAATCCCTCGTTTGAGGTATCAACATACTCTGAACTGCCTCCAATGCCGCCATTTGCTCTCCAACGCCAGTGCTTCCATCGTTAGAGCCGGTAGTCCATTTCAAACCACAGTGACTGCCACGGGTGCCTGCAGTACATGTTTTCGCCGCCGCTGTAGCGGTTGTCGAGAGTAGACTCATAATTTGCGTAGACGTGAAGGGAGCTAACTTGGTAGTGGCTGCCAACCATCGTGTAAAATAAGCCTTGAAGGACCGTTGATCGTTGTTACATGTTCCACCTGATTCGCATGCTTCAACCATTACTCCATTTACGAAGAAATCGGTGGAGGCATTGAGAATGCCACTGACTCGCTGTTCCCATACTTTACTGCCGTTTGTCTTATTTTGGTTAGTCGACGACCGGAATAGTAAAGGAAGCACCTAACTTACATAGTTGTACATAACAGCACTTCCGAGTAAATATATTCCAGCATTGTAAGACCATCGGTTGTGGTCCTTCGAAGTACAATTGTCCGTATTCTGCGTTCCATCATATATATCGTAGTCCGTCGACATCAGCCCAACTCCATACACCCAGTCGAAGACTTTCTCAGCCCAATCCGCATATGTTTGGTTGCCAGTATACAATGCTAATCGTGCAGCAAGATTGAACACACAGCCATTCGAGATACTATTTTTATAGTTGTATCCATTATTGAACGTGAAGATCTGCCAACGAAATCCGCCATTGCAAGTTGAGGTATCCCATCGGGCAGCTTGCGTGTTGAAGACTCCTTGCGCGAGAGCAAGCCAACCGGGGCTTGGATCGGGGGGGTTTTGAAAGTTTGTTTCCGCCGCTGTCATGGCCGCCATTCCCCAGAATCCTTGATCATCGTTTCCTTCTGTCTTGGTCTGGTTCAATGGCATGAAGTCGTCATCGTCTCCGGCTTGATGTAATAATGCTTGCTGTATGTTGTTGTTGTAAGTGGTGTCGTTTGTGTAGTACCAGTAGTTGATCATAGTCCCGAACCTGGACATGCGTTAGAGGAACTATCTGAAGAACCGAACCAAGAGACAAACTTACATAGCACCGGCTTCCCACCAATAATATGGAGATGGCAGATTACCCGGCACGTCTCCTGTGTTGTTTCCAGTATAGTATGCCATTAAGTCATACGCTATGGTGCTGGCAGCTGTCTTTATCGATGCCGTCGAAGTGATATCGAGGGTGATGGCACTTTCAACGCCATGTCCGGCAAGGACGCAGAAGGCTGCCGTGTAGGCAAAAGAAGGGGCAACTCTCATGGTTTAGAAAAAGGGAAATTCGAAAGGAAAGTATATAGGGAAAGGGAGTGTGCGCTCCAAAGAGAAGTAAGAAAATTGACTGTCAAAAGAGGGACTATGAACATGGAAACTATCGCGAAAGAGTGAACGCGGTTGGAGTATTTGCAAAGCAGAGAAACATGTAAAGAGACAGACCTACGAGAACGAGATTGAATGATAGACAGTAAGGCGATGGGATGATTCCGGGGGTGCCGCAAGCACCATCTGCATCTGGGTGAACTGAATTGGTGCCAAGAGCAAAGACTAGCATAGCCATGATTTGCACCGGCATAGAGTCCCTACTATGGTAGAATCCAATAGGGACAACGGTCTCATTTGTGAATGGGCGCCGCAGAGTAGCTCAGGGGTGATGCCGAGATCTTGGGAAGTTGGGAGGGAGGTCCTAATACCGTCCTATATGATTTGGGTGGATCGCCAAGTGCACGGAAATGCGCTCTGAGACATGACCGATACGGGGGACTGACGCAGACGTGAGCATTGGCAAAAGTAAGAGAAGGATAATAGGCAAAGAAGCTGTCTGGGCGAACATAACGATTATGGTTACGTATGCCTTCCATCCTTCAAAGAAGGAAACGCTGGATAACATTGATATTATAAATAGAAGTATGGAAGTGGATGTATATGTGCGTGTGTATATACTATGTAGGTATACATGTTCAAAAGAAAAGACAGGAGGTGCACGGAGTCCGAGACAGAAACTCATAAGGTTCCGCTGGGGTACGAGGATACCTTAATTGGTTGTGAAATTAAGCTTGGCATTAGGCATGCTTAGCCGGATTGGTTAATCGACGGACCATGGGGCACGTGAAATGCTTCTAGAACTATCCGTGGCACGTGCTTCTTCTTTTTTGGGCTGAGACGAGAGTAACTATGTCACGTGGTTTGTATACTTATTAGTTGTTGGGTAATCGTGCTTCGTGTGCCAAACATATATGCAACCTCTCACCAGAGTCCACTCACTCTCATAGGTGAATCTTGTCTACCACGCTCTGCCTGGTATCATGCTTTTATCTATCAAGGTCAAACAGCTCCGTCAACAAGAATTGTGCGAAGGATCGATCCTCCTAGGTAACTGGGTAACTGGGTAACTGACAATAATGGCTAGAACACGATCCACGCCTGATAACCGTTTGATCGCCTGCTACTCCCGGAGCCTTGCTCCACACGATCGTAACTGGCTAGCTGTCATGGTCGAATGCTCAAGGAGTCTTGGGTCGCGTTCGGCACCCGAGCACAAATGTAGGGCATTCACCTGTTGGACTTTGGTGGTGGCATATTATCACCCGAATCCGATTTGAGACCCTTTCATCTGTACTGATAATAGATCCAAATGTTTTTCAAACCATTCCTCAAGAGATCTGAATATAATTTTCAAGCAGATCTATCAATCAGAGTTGATTAGATGTTGATATCTCAATTCCTTGGGTTTGAGCAGTTAGAGAATATTGAAGCACAATTTGGGGTGTGCCACCACCAAACTCCGCCGGTGTGGCATCCAACTCGTTGCTGAATTGAACGAGCTATTCATCGCTCAGAGTCGCAACATTGACTTCAAATCTCTGAAGCCTTTCGCGAAAATTTATCATGCTTCGCGCGGGGTCACCGTGAGGATGACCCGGCGCCAACAACAGAAGCGCTCGTTGTTTCTAGGTTGGGTGTCGACCGCAACCCGTTTATTCCAACGGGACGTTTATCTCAGTGGCTTCGCAGCGTCTATTTTGGGCACGGTCGTCTAAGTCAGACCCTTTGCCTGGGCCCCATTTGTTACACCAAAATCTGATGGTTAGGAACATATATACTTAACATGTACCTGACGCTGGGGAAACCCGTCAGCGGTTTGTAATCAATCTCTTCTTCACAGAATCCGTTCAAGAGTTGATAGGATCCTAGTGCTGACACCCAATATCCCACGAGCTTGTCAAGTGTCCCACTCTTTTAGGTGCATGCAAGTGGTGCTTCCTCTATATCAAGATGCGTAAAGACGATGTTTCGAGTCGAGCAGCGGAGAACCTGGAAAAGGGGCAATTGAACATGGAAAAGGGACAATTGAACCCGGAAAAAGGACAATTGGGAAAATCGAAGCGCGGTTTAAATCAACCATTGGAAAGGCCAGGAAAGGGCGGGAACCGACCATTGGAAATCTCAGAAAAGGGTTCGAATGGATCGTTGGAAATTTCAGAAAAGGATCGGACAGATAAACGGGGAAAAGGCCTGGGAGAAACACTTCAATCAAGACGACCGAGGGAAGCAGATCGAACGGTAGAAGAAAACCGACCATCAGGGGGAAAAGTAGGGATTCTAGGGGAAAGATTGGCGGCGAGCAAAGCCGAAAGGCTGGCGAATAATTCGGAGCATCTATCAATCGATAAACCGGAATCTAAAGGACGGATGGAAACATCAGGAACAAATCGACCTGATAGATCAGATGAAAAGCAGCACAAACGACTAATTGAATCAAGGGGATCAAAAGACAAGGCCGAACCAGTACAAGAATCAAGCCGACCAGTCGACACTGGCAAAGCAAGGGGAAGACCAGCGGAAGAAAAGAACACAGCGAGCATTTCACAAAGGAGACCGCATGATGCGCAGAGCACTATTGCCGTTGTTTCACGATATTCCAAAGAAACCGAGAAACAAGAGCCCTCGGAGGAAGTGTTGCCAGTGTTTGAATTAAGGGGTTCCGAGAAAGACGAAGTGATCCGAGATATCCTGAGAGAAAAAAAGATGGAAGAACTGAATTCAAAGGTCTTGCGCCAAAGAAGAAGGTTTAAAATTCAGCAGCCCCGGTGCCGGTAAAATGTATTCCTTGCTACTTGATGGGCAGAAAGATGCGTTCAGGTACTGCAACACATTTGTCACTGAAAAATGTTTGAAGCATTCCTATGCGGATCCAAAATGGATGTCCGTGAATCGACATTCAAATTCAAATTGGCATAAGGCGCGAGCAACTTATGTAGAGAAACTGAGGACGATCTTGGGGCAAAGAAATGATGTCTTCGATATATGGACGTTCGAGGACTTGCCTTCGGAATGGGTGAAGATCAAAGGTGTTAACTTGTGTTCCAAGGCGGAGCTGGAACCTTCTCCCAAGAGGAGGAATAGCGATACTAAGAGCGATACTAAGCCTGACGTTCATGGTCTGAATCGCAAGAAACACGGTCGTGGTAGTCTTTAGTATGTGGCGTAGCAGTATGTATCTACCTCCCTTTAGCATTTCAGTCACCATAATAATTCATTAGTTGTGAGCTTGACCACGATGGGAAACGCCATTTACTGAACCCAAACTATGCACTACCCTTACGGGTAAGAACCAATTTGAGGTACCAGATCCAGCGTCGAGGTTAATCCTCTTCTCGTGATGACCACTTCGTACTACTTCTGAATTTGAATATACGACTAAAAATCAACAACTCGATATTTTCTATTCTGAAAATTAATACAGCAATTTCCGGCCTCTGATAAGTTTATTTTCAATTAGCATGTAATTCAATCAGGTTCATTTTGAAGTATTTAGAATACCCCAAAGGGAGAGTCTCTAACCCCCCATTTTAGGGGGAATCCTTGCTTTGGTGTGCTACCACTGCTACCTAGGCGCGATTTCTAACGAGGCTGGGGGTCTAGCGACCGCACGATGGGCTTGTGAGTGCGAAGGAGGAGATCTAGTCCCGGTTCAACCAGGCTTTATCTGCCCTCCGACAAGGTTGGACACCCTTGAATCGTTGGTACCCTCAAACATAACCCAGGCTCGCATACTGCAGGCTTTCATTTCCGGGTCCGTTCCTGATGCACACATGCACGCGCGAACAAATTCCAGAAACTTAGGGTTACATTTAATTTATCGTTATCGGCTTGTTTCCAACATTCATGCAAATTCCTTTCAGTTCAGAAGCCCTAAGTGGTACAAGTGGTATACCATTGCAGACCTTACGCAAGTGTCGCAGCAGTTTCTCTCTCATTTCAGCGAGTCCCACGACCAATCATAATTTGATCACGTCCCAATACCAGATTTCTACGTCGTACTCGGACGAAGCGCCGCATGCATACAAAGAACATCTAATTGCAGAGGCACAGCAGGCCAACTTCTTCAAGCGTTAGATATCGCTGAGGACTGATTAAAGTATGGAAGGTGTGTTGGTGTTAGCTAGCCAACATGGACCAGCACATATTTCATTTAAATCACCGAGCCATCAAGACAGTATGAGTTGCTTACGCTCCTGTACTCGACTATTCTTTCACAACATACGGAATCATGTCTGCAAATGAACTTGCTATTTCGTTCGTTGGGCCAGGTGAAGTTCTGTCCGCGGGTATAGCGATACCCATCGTGGCAATTTTCCTTGTTGCTCTACGATTTTGGCTTCGTTCATACCAAAAAGTCAAGCTCGGTCCTGATGACTGGACCATCTTGATAGCACTAGTAAGTCTTCGAAATGCATTCTCATGTCATGTCCCTCACTCTGTGTTCCAAGTTAAACTGTGCATAGATATTTCTCGTGGGGATGGGCATTTGCCTTGTCTATGGTAAGTTCTCGTGTGGATTTACGAAGTACCCAATCGTCAACAGGCAATGCTGATACTGTGATACATTTTTCAGGGGCTGCGAACCATAGTCTTGGTTACCCGACACCCCAGCCGCCCAATGCCAGTCAGGAGACACAACTGACAGAGATCTTACCCGCTCAGACTCTAGTAGAACTGGTATGCTGATGGGAAATGATTTTGAGCGGTCAAGCTGATCTTGCGGTAGCTCGATTGGATTACATGGCTTCTTATGGTTCCGGCCAACGGTTTTATCAAGCTCAGTGCTGTGTTCCTCTATCGTCGTCTTTTTTTTGTCAATAGAAACGTCCTTCGATATTATTACGAAAGTATTTCTTGTTATCTGCTCACTCCGGACGGTTGCCTTTCTCTTCGCGACAATTTTTGGTTGCGGAAAACACTTCACAAACCCTTGGAAGCCGTTGATATACATCGCAGAATGCCGGACGTTCTGACTGATATTCTTGTTTGGATTTTGCCGATACCTGTGGTATGTATACGGAGCTTGGTTCAGTCACTAGTATCGTGCTAATTATACTTAGGTATGGAGACTTAAGATCTCTGTATATAAACCCAGTTTTGGTTCCAAGCCTGCAAGCTATTGCTTGTCCAGTCAGATCTTGCATTTCTGGTTAGACCAAATGCGAAAGTTGGGACCAGGATTTCGATGCAACATACATTTTAATTGGGCCACAGGGTGCTCTGGAAAAGAGATCGGTTTCTAGAGTATTTTTTTGATAGGGATAATTTACAGGTACTACAAACACACTGCGGGATTTAGCCAAATACTGGCTGCAACTTAAACAGCCATACCACTGCTCGCTTTTTGAAAGATCGGAAAGATTCTTCTTTCAGAGGCCATATAACATATTCCATCACAGCTCCAGGTCGAGTTTTCAAAGGACATTTTCCTCCACTCTTCAAGTCATGGACACAGTGACAGAGACTACTCCCGTGGTTGATTGGAGTCTAGCTGATGGCCAAGGCTATGTTATGGATCACAGTCATATCGCTGCCTGTCGTCTTAATCTTCAACATTATCTTTGGAAGGATGCCCTCAAATTCAATATTCATCCATCAATCAAGATCTCGAACGAAAGTACGATCGCCGATGTTGCTACTGGTACTGCTGCATGGCTTCTGGATGTAGCAGGGGACTTCCCATCGGCAAAGTTGGATGGATTCGATAATGACCTACGACAAGTTCCCCATAAGGATTGGCTACCCTCAAATGTCACAGTTCGTTACTGGAATATCTTCGAAGATCTTCCAAGTGATCTAGTGGGGAAGTACGACTACGTTCATGTCCGCCTGTTGGTGTTGGTGCTTGAGGGCGACTCGCAGTCTTTCATCAACAAGCTGCTCACGATGCTCAAGCCCGGAGGCTATCTTCAATGGGATGAGCTCGACTGCGTCAACATGTGTGTGAAGAGAGTTTCACCAGAAATCCCTGCTCCTGCTTTAGAGCAGATAAGAGAGAAGTCATGGGCAAACGGTAGACACGATTGGACGGTTCGGATACCGGACTTTCTCAAGAAAGCAGGATTTGAGAACGTCGATATTCAGTATGTCGGAGATGAGCCCAAGTTGGTCAGAGCATTCAATGAGCAGCATTTGCTTACGATGAATGAGTTTGCCTCCAGTCTGATGAGGATCGGCAAAGTGGATGCAGCTCACACGTTCTATCGACTCATTGAGGACGGGTACAAGGAATCTACTGCTGGTGCAGCGTTGTGTATTCCAAGGATTGTGTGTGTTGGGCAGAAACCTTCGTGAAGTTGGGGGTGTGCGGCGTATCTTTGGCGAAGTAAAATTCCTGACGATAGCATATTTCTCATACATTGTCTTGCTAGATATGACTATAAAATCCATGTTGCGTTACATTTGCTCGACTGTCTCGACACCACTTCAGGCCACATCACCGGGTTCCAATTGCTTGCAGACGATTACACTGCAAATCAAGAGTGAAGAAGTTCTTCTCTGGGAATCTGACCCTACTCCGGCATTTCGGTTGAAACACAGTCATTTCATCGTGCGGCGAAGTATCGCGCTTCTCATTGGTGCATTCGAGGGGTCGGAATGCATGAAGACGAAATAGTCAACCCCTTATCTTTTGAGTTCTACCTTGCATTATACGCCGCAAATGTGATTTAAGCATCGTGATTCTTTCAACTCATCATCAAATAAAATACCAACATGTTGGTTCTGAGAGCTGGCCCACGGGGTCATGGGTGAGTGTAGCGCGATCTTGCACATCTACGCCTCTCGAAAGCCTCTGCCGTACTTCCACGAACCCCACTTACCGGAAACAGAGACCCCTTGCTTCCACAAAGTATGATTTCGACGATGTCACTCTAGGTTGTTGGCGTTGTTGGTATTGATACATGTTTATGGAAGGTCACTAGCTATATCGAGCCAACGAAATAGGAGTACCGTACAACGGGAAAATAGCGACATCATCTGGATATGAAAATGATAAGTAGCGTTCAAATTTTTTTGTTGCCGCTTTGAAGTGGAGAATCTCCGCTGTCAGTTCTTCAACAGACAACATCATGATGGAAATTAGCGCGCGAAATGTCTTGCTAGATTTCACATATGTATTTACCACACAATGTATGTTGTGATATGCATTGATGAGGTATATACCCTTTGAGGTATCCCAGAGGAATCTTTGAGCTCTGGGAAGCCCCATTCTCCGAGCATATTCATCATTAAAGGGGATATTTCCTCGATCATAAGTAGTTTCGTCCCAAAGTAGCTCCTGGGCAGTTTCATTTCCGGCACTATCTGGAAGCTATGGTCTCGGAACAGTTCAGGTGAGGCCAGCTATAAAAAAACATTAGAGCTTTGCAAAAGTTATATGGAACACAGAAGTTTGGAGGCACGAACCGTATTTTGAACGGTCGAGCGGTTGTACAACATATCCCCTCGTGACTGCGATAGCTATAAAGACGGCATTAAAGCCCACAGGTAGAAAAAGAGCTAGTCTGAGAAGATTCAACTGTAGACTCCTACTAGCAGGTCTCGAGCCGATAGACACTCTCTTTTCATGCTCTTCTACGAGAGACTGTAGAGAATCTTCACCGTGGGGACTGTCCGAGCGGAGAGGCAGATACATTTTGTGTTGAGTCGTCTGTTCAAAGGAAAAATTAAATTAAAACAGAAATCAGCGACGAAGGATACTCTCTGGGCAGAGCACATCTAAGAAAATAGAAGCTCATACTGATAGAATGTGGTATCGCGGTAAAGCAAACTTCATAGAGCAAGGTAAAAGCAGCGCCTGAAGACTTGGTCGCGAATATGCTGTGCGTTACATTGCAGGACAGGGGCTGAGCAGAACCAGAGTGTCGGGTCCGGCCAACTCCATATCGGATAAGATATCGGCAGTTCTATTCTTTAAAGTAAATTGACAGCCTGCCTAATCGACACGCAAGATCTTTCCTATTCTGGCCGCGGTGTCGTATTGGCTTGAAATCGTTTGGATGTTGTTGCCAACAAAGTTGGTCGTTGGCCGAGGTTGTAGTACGTTCCAAACATGCAGGTGCATCATTATTCCGGAGGACTAAGTCAAAATACTTCATCCTTCTTCGCCAAGGGCCCTTTGACTAGTTTGTGATGGTTATCTTGACATTCAGAAACCTCCTCGAGTTCTGGAATTTTTTGTTGACAAGCTTCCACCAATCACTTTACCCTCATTTTCACTAACTGTTGAGAATGGATGATCCCGTGCTTGAGACTGCGATTCACACAGAAGCTATTCCGGGTCTCAGTGAGAAAGCACTCCCTCTAGTTGAATCTGCGGCCACAAATTCAGAGATCACATCAGCAGAAATAGATCCGAATGTGGTCGATTTTGATGAGAATGATCCTGAAAACCCCCTCAATTGGCCGACGTGGAGGAAATGGTCAATAGTTTGGTGTACGGCAACTATGCTAATGTTAACGTATGCTTCCTTGTTGCTCCTTTTCATGAATTCCTCCTTTTTATAAACTCTTTTGGTCTGAAACCCCCCTTTTGATTCTAGTTATGGCAATCAAAGACATGGATGGTTAAATGCCGTATAGGAACTTCGGAACGATCACAATCGTACCAGCCGTCCCACAAGTTATGGAAGAGTTCCACAAGACCAATGATCTTTACTCAACCATTCTCGTCTCCATTTGGGAGCTCGGTGAGGTGTTCGGGCCTCTTGTAGTCGGTCCGCTCTCGGAACTCTATGGTCGTATGCCTGTATACCATATTGGAAATATTCTGTTCATCCTATGCTGTACTGCTTCAGCACTCAGCACCAACATGGCAATGCTGATTGTTTTCCGCTTCCTAAACGGATTTGTGATATCATCCGTCACACTTGGACCTAGCATCGCCGGGGATCTGTTCAGGAAGGAAGAACGTGGCACTGCTATGTCCATCGCCATTGCATTACCCCTTATGGGACCCTTTGCCGCACCCGTTGTCGGGTCCTATATAGCTGATGCAAAGGGCTGGAGATGGACCATCTGGATCGTGGTGATCGCAGTCGGTGCCGTAACTTGCGTTGCGTGTCTGCTGTTTCGAGAAACTTACAAAGTCAAGATCCTACAACGAAAAACTGAACGGCTGCGCAAACTTACCGGCAATGAACTCTTGAGATCGAGATATGAAGATGCCACGAAACGTGGTACATTCGCTGTATCTTTGAAAAGACCGCTGAAAATGCTGTTTTTCTCTCCGATTGTTTTTATTATTACGTTCTTTACTTCTTTGGTGTATGGGATTTCGTACTTGATTCTGACGACATTGACTCAAGTGATGGAAAAGAATTACGGTTTCGGCCAAGGTCCCATCGGGCTTGCGTTTCTAGGAAGAGGTAAGTCTCGTTATATCTTTCGTTGTCCCCATAGAAGAATACATCAAGCTGACTTCGTAGCCGTTGGAAACATCACCGGCATGATTGTCTACGGTTTGTTTTCCGACAGATACATCCGGTACAAAAAGTCCCAAGAGGGCTACATGAAACCCGAACATCGTCTTCCGCTCATGCTTCTCGGTGCTATCGTTCTTCCTGCGGGTCTATTTCTGTATGGATGGTCAGCAGAAAAGCATTTACACTGGATTGTGCCTCTGATCGGAACAGCGATTGTTGGGTTCAGTATGCTTCTAGCTCTGCTACCTACAGATAATTATCTCGTGGACGTCTACGATATCCATGGAGCTTCCGCTGTGGCGGTTGGAGCTGCATTGCATGCTGTGTTTGCGGCGATATTACCGCTTGTCGGTCCGCCGTTGTATAATCATCTAGGCCTGGGTTGGGGTAATTCGGTGTTGGCTTTTATTTCCATCGTATTTCTACCGGCGCTGCTAGTTTTGATAAGATATGGGGAGAGAATTAGGAATAGTCCTAGGTTTAAGCAGGATCTGTAGGGAGGCCCTATCTGGAGTCGATAGTCTCCCCGAGTCGGCGAACTGTTCCGAACTCTGATTTTCACAGGCGAGCAGTAGAATTACTACTTGCGCCAAGTTATTTCATGTCTACACAATGGAATTATACACTCATACCTCGTATACGTTACTTGTATCCTACTCCCTCACCGACATCGACTCTGTCCGCCACGATCCCCTTCTTCGCATCCCGATACCTCTCCTACTCCTTCTCATCTCATACCCCAACTACCATCGCCATTCTCGTTCTCCCCCCAGTTTCTGCTAAGTCCCAGCGGCACTCTAGTTCGAACCGACTCTGTTATGGTGTAAATGAACCGCATCGTAGTTCGATGGTGAGCTAGATCCGCAGGTTGAGTGCGGTGGTGGTTGTGCAGGGATAGACATATGGGATTGTGGGCGCTTCGCAGAAGATTGAGGGATACCGGGGAAGCCATCCTTGATACATCTTGCAGTCGTATGATGTTTCCTTTTCTTAGTAGAGAGCATCGAGTCGTCTACTTCTTCGTGAGTGGTTGCCCTCTCCTCATTTTGTGTTTCACTGTATCATCTCTCTATCGGTCAAATAATTCGAATCTGATATAGTCGTCGAGTTCCTCCTAGCTCTGATCCGACTTGCCACTGGAGAACCTACGCATGGTAGTGAACTCAATTCAGGTTTGTAGGACGAAAATAGAGGCAGACCCGGTACTCGTTCCCGTGAAATTCTGAGCCACACTCTAGGAACGAACTTTACACAACGGACTTGATACTTCATTCTTGTCACTTGACGAATCTGCGCCTCCCAAGTAGGAATAAATACCTGCCAGGAAAACCAAAGTCACGGGTGGAATTCCATCACGTGGTAATTATCCAGGATCTTCGGATTCGGATCCCCCACCGCATTGCCGAAACCGATCACGAAGCTGACGATAATTTTCCCACGCCGCATCACTTAAGTAGCCAATTCCCAAGTCCCATACTCACAGCCCCAATGATAAGACGCAGCCCTAGGTACTCCTCGGCCGAAAATACACATCGTCATTCGCATCGCTGTGCGGGGGCTGTGTAAGCTGCGGCCCTATCCGAGTTGACAGATCCTTCTCCACTTCTTAATCTACCAATGATCCCTCTAACACTACCACCCACACACCACGCAAAAGAAGCTTCCCATCCAAGTAAGAGTTGTTAATCTTGCAAGGGAATCGAGATTCAGCAACGTTTCAAGTATATGAACTCGTTCAATATGTCTCGTATTGGAACAGTTTCCCCTCACTTCACGTACTTCGTGGCATTGTGGCGGCTATTTTTAGAAACACGGATGGTGGATACGAGATGATGAATGGAAAAACGGTAGATGGACTGATATGACATGCAGCTATTTTGCGTCTAATGGATCTCATCCTTTGATAAGAAGGCGGATGGAATGGGTATCAGATTTTAGATAAGATGTGCTGGTCTGACTGAGAAAATGGTTCTTTGAAGTCGTTAATTTCAACGTCAAAAATCGAAGCTATCGTGAAAATGAGCGACGAAGAAATTCTTGTTACGAGTCGGAGTGAGGCTCCTTCAATCATCGATATCAATTCTCGGCATGAAAAGATCTTTGCACAATTGCCTGATCTCATTCAGGAAGCACTTGTTTCGACTGAATGTAAGTGATGTTCTATACCCTTTCGTGAAGGGGTTCAAGACTCTAATACCCTCATAGTCTCCAGTCCAAACCTCAAAATAAGCAGAGTCCACAATGCTCGCACTATCGATTCTTCCTTCATGACTCAACCTATGTTCTACATCACGCCCAACAATGACTCTGGCATCAGCATGGTAGACATCAACATTACAGATGAAAATGTCATCAAGAAATTCGGACGCGACCTCACAGCCAATTTCGCTGATATCAAAGCCCACGGGGCGAAAGCCTTTTTCGAGAAGAAAAATGATTCGGACGACGTGGCTTACTCGCTATGTGCCTGCGCTACAGGATACATATGGGTATTCATCCCTTCAGGTCTCGTACAAGAAGGCGAGGAGATCTCTTCCCTCGAGATCCAAGTCGGTACATTTGCACTAAACGCTCGAGCCGTGACAACAATAGAGATACCATGTCGGTACAGGGCCGGTCGAATAACAGAGTACTTGAGAGGCGAGCTTGCTCTGCTCTGCTCCACTGTTCTCGCCACATATCTCCGTCTCCGTATGATGGGCTACCAATACGAATACGCAGCCGAGTCAGCAATTTCGCAAACGAGGAAACAGCTCTCGCACTTGCGGATCGTGGACCCGTGGCTCTTTATCGGGATGAACAACATGCTGCGGGAGATATGCACGAATGCGCCATTACCGCCTACTTCGGTCGTGTCGCTCATCTCGAGGAGCATGATTAAAGGGAGATGGGAAGTATGGGGGGAGAAGAAAGTTTTGAGAAGAAGATACTCTCTACCTCAGAGGATTATAAGGTGTTTCAAGAAGTCGCAGTTTGATTCGATTGATCTTTTGAGTGAGAGCTATAAGGCTTTTACGATAGACAAGAAGCTGAATGGGAAGTGAAGACGAGAGTCCTTCAAAATTTGCGAGGTATCCATTCATCAGGAACCGATTACACTCCTTAAGATACCGGAACCATAATTCTATCAATATTCGGAGCTACATGGGGAAAGGGTGTCAGTATTTCATTGAACACTTCAACAGGAGGGAAAACTGGGAAGACTTACCCCAGCCTGAATTATACGACTGGAACACAATCACGTTACTAGTTCCACTCTTCAGCGGCGTCGTCAGGAGACTCGTGCCTGGCGTATTATCGTTCGTTGTCGGCAAGAACGAAACGATATTGCTGACGCCATTGACGATCACGTTCGCGTATCTCTGCGTCGAATCACCATTGGTATGATGAATACGGAGCGTCGTGGTAGTTGCTGCAGAACTACTGATGCCGTTAAACGTCAGAGTACCCCCGGGGCTTGGGCCACCGATGTACCCTACTGAGTCACTACCGGAACATCCAGAGCATGAGATGATTTTTGCGCCAGATGCGAGGGCGTTTGTGCTGGCTTCAGCTTCGGGTGTTGTTTCGGACGGGGCGGTACTCCAGGTTCCTGCTGCCGCGTTTATGATCCAGTTTACACGATTTGCCTAATCTTAATGAGTTTGGTAATGTGAAAAGTAGGATGGAGGTATGTTACCATTGTTGCGGTTGTGCCGGAAATAGTTAGGGGTAGCCAGACATAGGTTGAGGTCATTAGGTTGGAGGACTGCCAGCGATCGCCCATGTACCTAGTTTTAATTAGCTATCATCACTGGACCAAGGACTGATAACGAGCGTGATAGCAACACATACATTACAATGCCATTGATGTTCACTACAGCCGCTGTTTGACTACTGTAGGTATTCGTTCCTGAGGTAGCGAAAGTAGACCATGCAGACCAGGGACCGGAGAGAGATGTAGCAGTGCAGTAGACATTGTCATTCGGTGCTGTTACAAGCCCTTGTTAGCCAGCGAACTAGACCAAATAAAGATAACAGAATACATACACCATCCGCTTAAGTGGCTAGCAAACATGAAATATGTGTTTCCGCTCTTGTAGATCGCCGGAGCTTCATAATCTGCGAACAGGTATGTGGCGGACACCACCGAGGTATAGTCTGCTGAGAGCTTGTTGATACGTAGACCATTTGCACGCTACAAACGTTAGACATGACAGTTCCATACAAAGCGGGAACAGGAAGTAAGAATTACATCTTCAGTTAGAAGGTAGCCCGTGCCATCAGTGTCTGCGTCAACATCAACATCAAAACTTGCAGAAAATTTTCCAAACTTTTACCTTTGAACACGTTGAGGTCTCTGCTCTGGAAGCCAAGCGGCTGACTTGCTCCTCTGGATGTTCGTGATCAGCTGATGTCTCAAATGCCTACACACCAGTTCGCTGCCGATGTGAAGGTGAACTACTCACAAGTATGTGTATGTTCCACAAACGCTGCTGCTAGTTGCTACTCCGGCTTTTGCTTCACCGTAGCTTGAAGAATCAATGTGCATCCACTGAAGTAGATGTATGTATTAGCGTCTGCAGTGGTGTTATGAGGTCCGAATACCTCAACCTCCTCCCTACTATGGATAGCTTGAGAATATAGCTTGAGAATGTTTGCTCGTGCGGAGAACTCGAAGGTTCGGCACTACATGGCAGACTGCCAGACACTCACCATTACATATTTGCTGGTCGCAGAGTTGTACATTATATGTGGGCGTTCGACAACACGGTTCGGACCCAAGTCACCCGAGGATTGCACCGTAAGCAGATACGACTGAAATTTCCAGTTCACTAGATCCGTGCTGGAATAGCAGTTTATGGACTGGAAAGCACTTCCATTCAATTTGTTCTCTCCTACCCAGTAGTAGGTCGATCCTACTTGAATTATACCTCCGCCATGAGCTTGTATATGTTGATTGAGGCCTGAAGCGGTCCATGTCGCCCCAGGTACCTGAGGGTCTGTTAGCTGGCTGAGCTATGCGTAAATTAATGGTTACACGAACGATTTGGAGGGACGCAAACGCGCGGCTGATCAGTAGAGAAACGAAGCAGATTGCCAGTGATAACATCATGAATACAGTTTGCAGATAATTGACGAGATTGACTTCAGAGGAATCAGTGCCGGAACAAGATCAGGACTGTTCATGTCTGATATAGCCGTAGCATATCTCATCGGCAGAAATGCTGTTTCCAAATTGAGCCATTCCTGGTCATTAGTTGTGCACCTAATCCGGCGACTCGTATATATCACACTCCCTCTCCCGCCCCAATCATATGAACAACGTTGGGATAAACCCCCAATAGACTCACAGAGGACCAAGTACAATCTACCCAACTGATTCAGGTTATTTAGGAAGAATGAGAGTCCACCAGTACGAGTACTTTCGCCCTCATTCGGAAGTTGTAAACATCGTATTTTTGTGGAACAATCATTTAGCCGCAGGTTGAAAAGATCTTATGACGATATTGCAGGTGTTAAGAATACAAGACTAGGCAAAGAGGAGCAGTCGGGGAGCTCGGGGAGTTGACGACGAAGCTGCGGAGGTCCCAAGACCAAGCGAACCCCAAAAAACCCCCCCCCCCCAAAAAAAGAACCATCATAAAAATGTGCGATTATGAGAACTATCTCGTCATCCCAAATTGTAGGCAAGAATCAGAGCAATTTCCATTCACTGTCGACGACCCCAAATCTGCCCCGAAGAGCTCCTCTCTGGATTGCTGCTGCATTATGAACATTTGCCGAGCACTGAGCTCCGCAGGAAGTCACCGCATGTAGCACAAGATTTTCTGTTTATCCGGCAGAAGATCACTCTGTATTTTCATTCATTCATTCGCCGTACTGCCGATCTTCTTATGCAAGAAGACGCACAAATCCATCCAATGTCAGCGTGACCTCAACTGCCGGTACATCAAAGTACCGGCGTCGGCAGTGCATCGCCAATAGAGCTACAGTATTGTTTGTCAAGCGGTACTTGAAAAAAGCTTAGTGAAAAGGAGGTCGGAATGGACCAGAGGAAATGCAAAACTAAATGGCCTACTTGGCTGGAGTTTAAACAAACAAGAATTAACCATGGCTTACGCGCAATGGTAAAGTCAAGAATGAGAAAAAGTTGGAAATGCCTTCATAAACATATGGCTTGTGCATTCACGGTTCATGCAGCGGGAATAAGTGACTTTACTCACGTGCGGACGGAAATAAGACTCTCGCCTTGGCTGTTTTGGAAGAGGCTAAATTTAGAAGGACACGGCGGTTGACGGAGTATCTAGCTGCCTCAATTACCGAGGACTCGAAACACGAAACATCGCGTCTGCTTGTCCGTTCACCTCCTTTCCAACTCACTCATTCCCTACCATCAATAACTTCTCCAACTATTACTTCTCCGGATAACATCATTTGAGTCTCGCTCCATACTAAGTGCTAAGTGCCTCCATACTGGAGTCCGACGTACGAAGTACGAAGCACGATTCATTTGTTGTGGCTCATCCGACACACTTGTTCACTAGGTATGGGAAGCTAATTAGGTCGATCACCAGTTTATCGAAATGACTGCCAAGCCCTACAACATCTCGCAGTCTGCCTTGACGGCAAACCGATATCTAACAGCATCATCATGACTGTGTCATAGCTGGTGGTATTCGTGGTTGTCCCTCACCAAGCCTGAAGTTATGCTTGGCGAAGACAAGAGATAAGTGCTCTGCAGCAGCGGTACAACTACGGCATCAAGCCAATTTAGCACGAACCCGGCATTGGGTCCACCACTGCCGGGCGACTATCTTACTGCTATAACCTCGAGGTAGCCAAGAGTCTTTGACCATATCTGAGGATTTCTCAGTCTCTTGGCTGCTAGGTTATGAGTTTGCCATACGACGAGTCCAGTGTCTGATTATTGTCACTGTTAGGGGATGTCCCAGTCTGAACTGACGGATCGTCCCGGCCAAGATCTCTAATAAACGCTTTGTAGCCTTTCATATACAAATCTTGCAGTTTCCGAATACACCCTAACAAACTCTAACGAATTTAGAATCTTTAGCTGTGGCTTGGACATGATTCGGAAATTTGCGGGAAGCTAAGTCTCTGATATACCAGTGGGTCAGATTGCGCCCAGCCTTAAAGCCACCCGCGAGGGGCTCTGAAGCCAAGACTCGATAGGGGATTGTTGCTTGGCTCCGACATGTTCGTTGTCCCGGAGGCTCAAAGATCATCCCTTAGTCTGGATCTATTCTGGCCATAGTTGGTCTAGAGTTAATTCGAGCCTCGCCATCTGAAGTTGTTGTCTCTTGGGGTTCCACTTTTGCACAGTTTCGAAGAATGTCATCGATGTTTCCCTTCTGTTACGGCCCAACTTGGCTGTCGACATTTTCATTTTGGTTGTTTTAGTTGTGCTATCAATATCTTGACCTCTTGGTAGAGCACTACGAGACACAATGGGCTCCACTCGGAGGAGATGGCTCTTCTCAAATCCGTGGAATTGAGATCTTCAAAACGAGGAGGTTGTCCCACTTCCACACAATACTTCCCCAGAGACCTCCCCCTCATTTCATTGGAAAACTAATACAATACGAACTGTTCTTCCAACGTAGAAGCTGTTCTAGTATCTGTATCATATACACTATTAGTCTCTCACTATCTTTGCCCACGAAATTTCCAATCCTCTCATCAACCTCAACTACAAATAATAAAAACTGCTGGCTCAGTTTACAACAGCCAATATGGTTTCCCCTCGTTCACCTGTCGACGATGTATTCGCCGATGGAGTCAAAGATAGCGACCTCGAACTCGGCATTAAGGAAATAGACGACGAGAAGGAACAGGCTATCGAAGAGATTGGCTTCAAAGGTCGACTGAAGCATTTCACATTCGCTTGGTACGCTGCGACGATGTCAACAGGAGGTGTAGCATTCACTATGTCGGTATTACCGCTCAACTCGCCTGCTATTATCACACTTGGAACGGCCCTGTTTGTCATCAACATCATGCTCTTCATAGTACTCACGAGTCTCATGATCGCTCGCTTTATCATCCATCCAGGGACATTAACACACGCTTTTACCAATCCGCACGAAGGGTTCTTTTTCGCTACATCAATGCTTACGATAGCTACCATGATCACAAATACAACAGCTTACGGTATTCCAAATTCCGGTCCATGGCTTATCGAGGCTCTAAGAATAGCATTCTGGACCTATACGATCGTTGCAACCGTCGTCGCCGTGGTCTACTACCACGTCCTGTTTATGGTCAAGAAACTCGTCATCACCAATGTCTTGCCTGGATGGGTGCTTCCTATCTTCCCAGCAATGTTGGTCGGCACTCTTGCATCTGCCATTGCCAAAACACAACCTGCCGACGCCGCTGCAAATATGCTGATAGCCGGCTTCACATTCCAAGGACTGGGATTAATGGTTGCTATGATGATGTATGGTATCTACTTCGGTCGTCTAATGACATCCGGATTACCTGTTGATGCATCTCGACCTGCCATGTTCATTGCAGTCGGGCCGCCATCTTTCACAGCTCTTGCTTTGATCGGAATGGCTCAAGATGCTAAAATCACAGGAGCCTTCACCACCTACATGCAGCTACCAGGCATTTCCAACCCAGATATGATCCCTGATCTATTACAAATCGGCGCTCTCCTTTCGGCCGTCTTCCTTTGGATGCTTGCAACTTGGTTCTTCGCGATTGCGGTGTTTGCAGCTGTCGAAGCTATCCACCGGAACGACTTCCATCTCAACTGGTACGCATACGTTTTCCCAAACGTGGGCTACACAATTGCCACGATCAAGATCGGAGAACGATTAAACAGCACACCTATACTCGGTGTCGGAACAGGAATGGGGGTTGTCTTATTTCTGTTATGGATTGTGATTGTGTATGCCCACATCAAAGCGGTCTATACAAGGATGATAATGTGGCCAGGAAAGGATGAAGATGCCCATCACTAAAACATCATTTAAAAAGCGTTAATTTCTTTTGGCAAGCGATCAGCAATGAGCTGTACATTCATTCTCTTTTACAGCATAGCATATGGAACTATGGCACATGGATTTGGTGAGCATCGGATAGCGGGCGTTATTAGAGGCATAGAGGGAATACTAAAAGTACACTGGTGCGGTGTACAACAGAACGGAACGGCCGAAATTTATCATGTAATTATCTACCATCACCATAACAAATTTCTTTCTCTTTCAGAATACACAGATACCACAGGGTCCCTCACCACAACTCATGACTTCGCCTTTACCATGTGATTTGTGATCCTAGACAAGGAGCGGCGTGGCAAACACATGGGCTCAGTGAAACAATACTAGTATTTCATTCCACATTTTTGATGAGGTGTCTCACCAGTGAAAGGGGCTATATGTAAATTGTCAAACCACCAGTAGGCTCAAGCGTCCCGGGGAGTTCTGGAATATGCAAGCAGTTGGGCTGCTCATCCTTATCAGAATTATTTTTGTCTCGCAAGAGATTTCTTTGCAGAGTGTCGCTCCGATTGGTGCTTATGATTCAATACCGAGGCCAACCAGATCGATCAATTTACATGCAGGTAAGCGACAATAAGGGATGTAGTGAGTACCGGACACCGGAGTACGGATTGCACAAATTATTTATAGATCTTATTTGCGGGAAAACATAAATCTTCAATTCTTAGTAATTAGTCCGAAGACCCTTCTTTCCTAATGTGCTGAATTGATTGATGTGCATCTCCAGATCATTTGTGCGGGTAAATGTCAAAAGCCGATCTCCCCGCATCTGCAACTTCCTGTTTGATAGGCCTAAGAAATGAACCACATTATAGGCGGGATGACGGTGATCGGGGATAGAAAATCCGGGGTAATTGAGGCCGATGGAATCTTCAAAGATGCAATGCTACGTCTGCGGCTGGAGTGAGCTTTTCTCTGCAGGTACGGATGGAGTTGAAGGGTAACATAAGTATGATTTAATATATTTGGACGAGTTGAAGTCTCGAGGGCTGTTTCCATGTTCGGGTGAAAGAGAAATCTTCGAAGTGAACCGAATAGTACTCTGCAAAATGTTGTTCTCACTGAAGACCTTTTGGGTACTTCTTCCACTGCTCGCAAAAGCAGCGACAGTCACTTACACAGTCCCATCGACTGCTCCTACCAGTGCAGCAAAACTTGCCCCAGCACCTGTTGGTTTGTCGTGAGTATTTCCCCGTCCTTCGGTTTGAAAAGCAAAACTGAAACCTATCAGCTTCGAATTCTTCGCATACCCATCATATTTCACGAACGTCACTGCTACGAACCAATGTTTGAAGAATTTCCAATCGCTGAGTGGAACTTGGCCTCCGATTCGGATTGGAGGCACTACGCAGTATGTTCTCCGGCTTCCAAGATGCTGGTGATGAAGAAGTACTGAAATTTCTACGATAGAGATCGCGCAACATATGATCCAGCTACAAGTGCATATGTAGTCTACACAGTGGCTTCTCCGACGGATGCTCCAGCTTCATTAACCTTTGGTTCTTCGTTAATGAAGCTTGCTGCTACTTATGCTGGAACTGTCGTCTTAGGTATTTTTACGTTCTTTTCAATTCTCCCTCCGAACGGAAAATGAAGTCCTTGACTGATTCGTTGCAGGACTCAACCGTGGCCATAACAACATCACAAATACCATACTTGCCGCCAAATCTGCGAAAAGCAGCATGGGAAATCTGAAAGCAATAGAACTAGGCAATGAACCTGAATGTAAATCTATCCTTTCCCAACTCATGTCGTCTCCATCACACCAACTTACCAATTTCTAGACTACTCTGGCGTCCAGCCCATCGCCTCACCCTCTTGGTCCCCTGCTATCGACGCCGCATCCCAAAACAGCTGGGATATCCAAGTCGGCACCGCCCTCCAGACAACCAATATAATCCAAGCCGGGAACTCCAACTCCGCGCCACCCACCTGGGGAGCCGCCGAACTGATCGCCAGCGGCAACTCCACCGTCCGTCAATACGTCCGCGACTACGCGCATCACAACTACCCCGGCGGCACCCTCTCCACGCTCATGAGCCACAACACCATCGTCTCCAATCTCGCTCCCATCGGCACCGACGTCCTCGCTGCCACCGCCGTTGGGAAAGAATACGTACTTGGGGAGACCAACTCCGTCTCTGGCGGAGGAGCCGCGACTGTATCTCCGACCTTTGGCGCCGCGCTATGGACCATGGATTACATACTACGCAGCACCGTGCTCAACATCACCACCATCTACTTCCATCACGGAACCATCGGCGCATGTTACTACTGCTGGTGGGGACGCTACGATGCCGGGGCTCCTTACTACGGTGCATGGCTTGCGGTGAGCGCATTTTCCGGGTCGTCATATATCTCGCAACTGGACACTGGAAGCACAAAGTACGGAGCTTATGTGCTATATGATGCGGGGAAAGTGCCAATTAAAGCAGTTTTGTACAATTCCGATTACTTCAACGGAACTGGAACGCGCGGATCGCAGAGTTTTGTGTTGGGAGGACTTACGGCGGGGAAACAGACGAAGACGAAGAGGTTGACGGCGAAGAGTGCGTTGAGTAGGGTTGATCAGGGGGAGAATCCGAGTTTCGGGGGCCAGATAGTGGCTAATGGCACATGTATTGTTGGGGGGACGGAAACGTTTGAGGTTGGGAGTGTGGGGAGTAATGGGGCGGGAAGCTGGGTTGTTGGGGCTAGTGAGGCGGTTTTGGTTTATTTCTGAGGAGGTGAGGGAGGGTATATCGCGGGAGAGAAGCTGTGGAGATAATTATTGGGGTGAATTTGGTGGGTTGCAGAGGAGAGAACTCATCATGTAGATATCAGAATATGGTTGAGAGCTACATCCAAGTCATCCAGATAACTGCAAAACAAACAAGCAAAGGAAGACAACACCGTATGCACAATCCAAATGGGCAATCCAGGGAAATAATTATGTTACCCGATGGCACTCATCATCGAAGCAGAGGTGATTGTACTAGGGTTATGCATATATCGGGTGTTGTATAGCATTTGTAGTCCGCAACCCTAACGGCTAGCCTACCAAATTCAACACAATCCGGCAATCTCATAACCCATAGTCTCTATTCACTCCTTTTTTACATTAATCCCATATCCCATTCAAAATCACCTCGACCGACTCTTTCCCTAATCTGGCACCGCAAAAAGGAAAAAAAGAAGAACAAAAAAAATTCTCCACCCAAACCCTAGGTCCCACTATCCAAGCCTAAGATTACACCACCAATATCCGAACCCTATCAAACATACAAAAATTCACTGCTGATATAAATTCCAATTGCGAAGAAAATCAGTAATTGTGATTCTCAAAGCATTATCCTGTCCTCAAAAAAAAAAAAAAAAAAAAAAAACCATCCCATCGACGCAGAATCCCATTCCAATACCCCAATATCATCACCCTCCAAATATCACATGACTCACCCCCTTTCTCCCTCCTCGCCCAACTCCCGCTTAAACTTCTAAATGGCTGTCAATTATATACACTCCACTCCGTCTTCCCATCTATACGATCCCCTCTAATTCACTCATTTTCGCTCTGTAACTTCCTATTCAGATAGCTGCAAAAAAACTAAAAGAAATCTCTTCTTCCTTCTACAAGTTCAGAAAAAATAAACACAAAAATATGCAAAAGAAATGGTCACTACGAGGGTCGAACTCGCGACTTCGGCGTTATCCAAATGCGAAGGCATCCGTTATTAGCACCGCACTCTAACCAACTGAGTTAAGCGACCTGGTGTTGTTGAATGTTATGAGATTAAATGGTTATATATACTGCAAAACACCATGGTACTAGTCGAGGTTAAGAGTTCGACCACTTTAGGGAATGGCCATTTCTTTTTTGAATGTTTGTATGAGGGTTGCTGCAGGTTATATTTGGTGACGAGGAAGACGGGGAGGAGGTGGTGGATTATAAATGATTGGAGGTGAAGTTGATGAATATGTGAAGAGTCTGAAGACAGTGATGGGCGAGAACAGGAGAGGGGGGAGATGGATATTGGACTGAGAAGATAGGACACCTGCTTTATCTGGATTCTGCTCTAACAAAAACCTACCGACTATCTCTTCTTAAACATCAACATATCTTCCGTCCTCATGTCTTCTCCCTTCTATCCATCAATCAATATTCTACCGCTGCCTATCCACCCCATGATCTCCCTGGGTATTTGAGCGGTACATACTCTTTCGAACCTAGAGTCTCCACTGGGTCTTCTAGATCGCTTGATATCTAGTGATATATAGGGCGGAGAGTGGAAGGGGAGATGTCATAGGGAATGAATGACGACTTGCAGGAGATGAAGAGAATGGGTACCTCACTCTGGTTCCAGATCATGGAAGAATCACCATAAGATGTGATACGATGTGGATGTCAAACGTCCCAAGTCCTCTCTTCCATGAGGTAGGCCTGGGATGAATAGCTCGAGGAGCAAACGTCGAATCTATACGTGCCTGGCAGGAGCAGAGGGAAAGGAAGAGATGGATGCTGCGTTGATAAGTGCAGTACTGGACTGGAAGACAGTTGAAATATATGGCCGAGATATATGTTTGAGTAGTGGTTGGGGTGCGATATCATGTCCACTCAGCCAAACGAAAGAGGAGTAGACGATATAGTACCTGGATTTGGAGACGTAGGAGCTGTGTATACCTATCGGCACCAACTAATGCTGCATGTATACAATACTATTGACGGTATGTCCCATCTGAGCAACTGTCCTAGACACTGGAGGTTGTGAAGATGAAGTGTTCTAGAGTTCTGAATGCTAAACACCAGAAGGTTTGTGGTTGAAGAGGGGAGGTAAGCGAGTCGTTGGATGTTGGCGACTGGTGACAATGAAGCTTGAATAAGAGAAGGATAACATGAGAGTAAGTTTTGTAGGCTTGCTGAGCTTGTAAGTCCTTCTTAGATAGTCCTATATCGGTCTGATAGGGATGAACTTGCAGTCAAGGTCGAAGTCTAGAGCCGGACGAGGAGAGAATCAAGTCAGTGTAGGACGGTACGACGTAGATGGTTCAACGGTCGACTGTCTGCAACGCGGCGGAAGTAGATGCTCCGTCTTATCCTTGGGGAATACGAGCAAAGAATCGATCGATGCAGGTGGTGATGTTACGAAGATAATGGTGTTCATTCATGGAAAGAAGCAAACATAGAGACATGATGTGATGGTATGTTGAGAACGTCATGCTGAAGAATTTATGAGCTGGGCGACGTTGAAATGTCTTGAATTAGTTTGCCTCACGATGTACTCCATGTTAGTTGCAGCAGTGAGGTAACTGAGTGAGTGTGAGACAGTATGATGTGATCTGACGGCTGCATGCAGTAGGGAGTCGTCTGTGCTCTGGAGAAGTGTGGGTGAGCCTGGTGAGCTATTCATGTATTGTATTCATTGACTGACGGCGACAGCATGTCAGAAAATATGTAAGAAAGGACGATGAATGGACAGAACTAGGAGCATAAGTCTTGTATGTATTTTGATAACGAAATTTGAGAACCATTAGTGAAAGAGAGAATCACATATCTCGACCTCCATGTAGCGTCCCATCAGATATTGAAAGTCGTTGAATCCGCACTGTGCCAGATGCAGATCCCGATTCTATTTTAGGCTGAGAATCGCGATAGGAGTGTTGATGAAGCCTTGAGTAAGTCGTACAGACGTTCACCGTATCATTGGGTGCCTCTTCGTCGCCAATTCTAGAACAGGAAGCTCAAGATCTAATATACTCCATTCACGAGACGGACATGAGTATGTAGCATGACGCGAGTAGGAGCAGAAAGCGATATATCAGATATGAGCATTAAATATGCCAAGCATCTCGATGATTCCGTCATCGTGCTGTAGGCATTCCCATCCTCCTCAGCCACCAACCATTCCCTAAATCTCCAAACAATCTCCAAGTCCATCTGGTTCTCGACCATCAACAAACAATCTAGACTTAATGATCTCCCTTTTTCGAGCCTCCAAAACATCATAATGCATCTACCCGATCTCCCCCTTATTATTCAATTCGCATTTTGTTGCTCATCTCAACGTCGCCAAACCTGTTTTTTTCGCACCCTTTATGAAGTTCAAATCAAGGAAATGCATTCAGATATGCAACAAAGGCTTCTGTCTCCAGAAATCACCCACAGTAGAGAAGGACGGGAATAAGCGGATTGCTGCTGTGACTTCACATGTCTTTGTTTATGCATTCCAAGTTTTTCCAATTGGAAGGAAAAGTGACGAGAGGCGTTGTCGATGACGTGGGGTGGGAATGTACCTGAGTATAAGAAGTCGAAAGTATCTAGGTTGGTGCGAATGAGATCGTACTTTGTCATTGACGGTCTGCAATCAGTACATCTGCTTCAACATACCAGAAACTTGAGTCCTACTAAAGGATACCTTATTCCGTGGATCGATCTCGAAATGTAGTAGAGTACGAGTCTCGAAACGTTTGATATCCGAGAATGTATCGACTCCAGACAAACGGTGTACTTCTGATATCATTCACATGATCTCGGAACCCCCTTTAAAATCCAGATTCAGATCCAGGTACAGGAACAGCGAGCAGGAACACAGAATCCGAATCAATATCTCGATCCTCGACCTGTCTTGTCCTCTCTTCGTCGTCTCTGATGTTCTCTCTTTCCAAGAATTTTCTGATCATCGCCAGGATCTCCGTAAAAGCCTGGTCCCTGCCGAAAGTATTTCAAGGCACAACCAAACGGTCTCCCGATAATAATCCGGACGGACTTCCCGAATTGGCAACACCGTTCAGAGGCTCACGCGTTCAGTCTGCCCGTCTAGCATTGGATGTCGATGAGATCGGTCGTTGTGAATAAGGTGAATTGGGAGATGGGTATACTGGGTCCTTTTTCCTACTGTATTCTACTTGATATTTAACTTCCCCCCTAACACGCCCGTGGTTCGGGACTTAGAATCGGGACTTACGGTAGGGACATTCACGGATTGCACGGCTCGTACGCCAGGGTTTTACGATGCAGGACTATTTTTCTTTCGTCCTCACACCAGGAGACACGCGGTGGTAGGGTCTTGCTAGCTGCAGTCTAGATATCACACAAAATCTGTAGGTACCAGACCCCTAACGCCATCCCGCATCCCACTCTCCAGTCTCCGCTCTCCGCCAAAGTTTTCCCAGACTTTCCACAAAACAGTCGAGGAGTCCCCATTTCGGCCGAAAATCCTGCTCTTCCATTCTCCACCGTCTTTGCCGTTCGGTCCGATAGCTCTGTTCAAGCATACAGCAGCGGAGAATCGACAGACGCCTGTGTACAAGAGACGCCTGTTTACAAGTAACGTTTCCTTGAAATATTTTTGCTTGTCTGCAGGATGATGGAGACGGAGCGCGGCGCGCTTGCAGGAGGATCGAGTTTTACAAGGATAGACATAAGATTTCCCTTAACCGTCGTCGGCAGCTTATCCGACTCACCGTTGTGGCACAGAAGCACAGGGCAGAGCAAGGCATGGCACATAGCACAGGGCAGATGTTGCGTCATATTACTTCTGAACTTTATTTTGCTTGCTTTACGCGGGTGTGACAGAAAGCTTCACAGAGCCGCGATGAAATAGTATCTCGTATATTGTACAACCAGCAAGTTCTTCAGTCTTTCGGATATAGCGATGTGGCACCGAGCCTGGGAGATGAAAGAACCCAAAACCCTAGGGACCACTTGCACGTCAAGTCGTTTCTACTCCACTTAATGTGGGAAGAAGCACTACTGGTATTTTCTACGTACGGTATTAGAGTGAAGCCCAATGAATCGAAACACTTAAAGATAACCAATCACGCTTCTATCTCCGGTTACTCGTAAGCCGTGAGCCTGTAAGAGCAGAAGACACCCCTCATACGCTCTTTCGTCTATTCAACCTGTAAAAGTGGCGCGCCAAGTGGTGGAATCAAGCATTGCAAGATATGGCAGCAGTGGCATTGCTTCTTTCTACACGGCATTTCACCAAGAATGAGTTTTGATCTAGTATAATGCTTGATTTCATGACCGCTGAGATATTGTACATACCGTATACAACACTTCTATGACGATAAAACAGTGAATAGCAGCATCATCCTCTCACACGACGTGAAAAAGTTCCAACTGTGCTTATATCTTTACGAGCCAAAACCGATACACAAACCCCGGACTCAACGTCACCACCTCTGCAACATGACGATCGTTCCGTGTGGAGTACATCAAACTACCTGGAGTCCTGGACTAGTCAAGGTAGACCCGATGTAACCTCCTAGCCGTAGGTACAGTAAGCTACGACCCTTCGATCTGCTTAAGCTAGACACAAGTACGCTCAGCGTATAGAGAACGGCGAGTAATTGATGCTTGGAGTCTAGAAGTACAGAACAGCGACAGAGCAATCAATCCATCAAATAAAGTAAATAAAACAACACAAAACTATCAGCGAAGCCTCGAAGCCCTGCTTGACATGAATCTAGAAACCGTTTTCCCATCCTATACGCATCGGAGTTCGGCTCGCTAGACGCTCTTTCATCGCGATAGTCCCGCGACCAAAATTCTCTCGACAACGCTTTCGCATCCTAAAATCGGGCTAACAATCGGGGCCCCCGCTGCAGTGATCTAGTATCGATTGTTCCCATGGGGAGTTTAGAAAATATGGGTAACGGTAAGAGGTTGGGTCTAACACCTGACTTACAAATGGGAGAGGAAGGGTAGGGCCATACAGGGCAGGGTCCGTTATGACGTACCATCCCAGACCCGACTCATACGAGGAATCTGGACAGGATTCGAATTTCTAACAACACTGGAGAACTGGAAAACATGAATAGTGTGAAGAAGGTGCATTCGACCCCGCCTCAGCGCTACGTTAGCTAGGCCCTTTCCCCATTCACTTGCACGTAGGAAGTAACTATCGGCCAAAGTATAACTTGTTGTTGACTCCCTCCATATCAAACATTTTCTCCAATTCTCTACAACATTTCTCATTCATTAATCATTTTTGCATTGCGAAAAGAGGTTGAGGAGTATTGAGTATTGCTTTGCATACAGTTAATCACCTTCTATTCTAATGATACATATCACACTTGCATGATATATTGTTGTAGGTTCCCCCCCCTGCTCGGGTCTGCGTTGCCGAACGACGACTAACCACCACCACCTAACAGTATACAAATAATCCAAAATCAAAATGGCCGCCAGCAATCCGCCGCAGGCCAGATTAAACAAGAACCATGAATCGATCGACTCCGAAGCTTCATCCGCAACCAAAGCAGGAGAACTCTCCGACCACGAAGCCAATCACGAGAATGTCGAAAACACCGCACCTAACCCGCTCCCACATTCAAACGCCCACGCACATTGGCCCTCGGGCGATGCCCCAGTAACTAAGGTCAAATCTCCCGATATGATCGAAATCACAGAAGAAGACTGCTGGGATCAATTGGGGTATTCCTTCCCAACATGGAAGAAATGGACCATCCTATCCGTCATCTTCTTGGTGCAGGTTTCCATGAACTTCAATACAAGTTTGTATTCCAATGCAATTGGTGGTATCTCGGAGGAGTTCGGCGTCAGTGAGCAAGGTGCTCGAGCCGGTGCTGTGATTTTCTTGGTTCTGTATGCGTTCGGCTGTGAGCTGTGGGCGCCGTGGTCAGAGGAGCTGGGACGCAAACCTATCTTGCAGGCCTCGTTGTTCTTGGTCAATATCTGGCAGCTTCCTGTTGCGCTTGCGCCAAACTTCGCTTCGGTCATGGTTGGTCGTGCGCTTGGTGGTCTTTCCTCGGCTGGTGGTTCCGTCACTTTGGGTATGATTGCTGATATGTGGGAACCGGATGACCAGCAATACGCTGTCGCATTCGTGGTTTTCTCTTCGGTCGGTGGAAGTGTTCTCGGTCCGGTAGTCGGTGGTTTCGTCGAGGCTTTCCTGCCATGGAGATGGAACATCTGGATTCAACTTATCTTCGGTGGCTTCGTACAGATCCTCCATTTAATTTGTGTGCCCGAGACGAGAACTACTATCATGATGGACCATATCGCAAAGAAGAGGCGCAAGTCTGGAGAGAGCCCCAACCTTTATGGACCAAACGAAATTACACCTTTCCGCGAACGTTTCTCGGCAAAGGAGATCCTGATTACCTGGATCAGACCGTTCAAGATGTTCTTGACTGAACCAATTGTCTTGACTTTGAGTTTGCTATCAGGTTTCTCTGACGCTCTCATCTTCATGTTCATCCAATCTTTCGCTCTCGTCTACAAGCAATGGGGCTTCGGCACTGTAGAGCTCGGCCTCTCCTTCATTCCTATCCTCGTTGGATACTTCATCGCCTGGTTCGCCTTTATCCCCGCCATCAAGCGCAATATCCACGAGCGCCAAACCAAGCCTGATGACGAACACGCACAATACGAATCCAGACTTTGGTTCTTGCTCTACGCTGCTCCATGCCTGCCAATCGGGTTGATCGGTTTCGCCTGGACATCCACCGGCCCACCATTGCCTTGGATTGCATCCTCGATCTTCGCCGCTATTGTGGGAATCGCCAATTATAGTATCTACATGGCAACCATCGATTATATGATCTGTGCTTACGGACCATATTCTGCTTCAGCCACCGGTGGAAATGGATGGTCGAGAGATTTCTTGGCAGGTGTCTTGACTATTCCCGCTACACCTTTCTTCCAAAGTAAGCTTTGCTGCTTCCTGACATCAATCACTCTTACCATATACTGACTCTTTCATCTAGACATCGGATCAAAACCTCTCGCATATGCCTCCACAATCCTCTTCTGCATCTCCTTCATCCTCGTCATCGCCGTCTACGTCATTTACTGGAAGGGACCAGTTCTCCGGAAACGATCTCCATTCGCGCAACAGCTTTCCGACGCCAGAGAAGCACGAGGCGAACCCCGAGTAGAGAAACTAGACGGGCCGAAAGTTACCAGAATGCCGACTGGATCTCGAGCAAACTCTTTCGCTCGCAGTCAGCAGAACTTGAGACTGAGACAGGCGATGGGTAGTAACCCCACTAGTCGCAACAATAGCAGACATAATAGCAGAGCGAACAGTAGGAGGAATAGTATGGAGGGGATGCATGAGAAGAGTGAGGTTTAATAATGGATGGAGTGATGGGAAGGAAACGGATAGGGCTTGGGTGTTTCGGATTCTTGTCTGTATTTTATTAGATATCTATGGTGGCGGCATCTTTCGGCCGGTAGTTTGGTTTGATGTCGGATGGGTGTTATTTCTATGGGGAATGGCGAAACGGTAAACAAGGAACAGGTCGGTACCTTGTATGAATAGGTCTTGGGAACAATTGAAACATCTTCATCTATCTTCATCTATCTTCATCTACCTTCCCCTTGAGCGCAGTGATAATTGAGTGTTTCGCAGCTTTCAGACCTGAGCAATAGGGACAGATTCCCCCGGTATATGCCTGATTTGAGGATATATCTTGCATGTTGGGTATTTGGTTTGCCAGCAGCAGGTAAACAAATTCAACCACTCGACCGAACTATGACTTATGGAAATGATTCCTTCCTGCAGCAAGGTTTGCGAAGAAAGAAAGAAAAACACTATATATCAAGCATTGCAATTGCATTCCAACTTCCCAGGACCTAGAGAACCCTCCACGTTAAATTTGTGGAATTCATGCACAATTGTCGAAAAAGTCGAGAGAAAACTTTCCCTCTCGTAACCTCGCAATATGTAAAACCGCTCGATTGCCTTCTCCAGCGAAAAGAATCTTCTCCTTTTGCGGGTTTTGCTTCGAATAAAGTGAAGTGATTAGGATTCAGAGTAGAATAAATTCTTTCTTAATTCAAGATTTACTTCTCGGTCCTCCCACTTTGCGGAACCGATTGCGGGGAAATGGGAAAAGGACCGTGTGCGACGATTAGAAAAAGCTTAAAAATTAAACAAAGATCAATCGTCAATGCCGATGCGACTTTTTGAGCAGATGCAAGCAAGTTGAAGCAACCTCAGCTCAATTCGATCTAATCAATCTAACACCTAGTGCTTCAGTTCACCAGTACTATAATCGCCAAAAACAAAGCAAGCTATGTCCCTCGAATCCCTCCTCACGAACCAAAGAGCTCGCCCCAAGAAGCTTTTCATTTCCACCAGCAGAACTATGGCTATGCCGACAAGACACAAATCTACAAAAGCGCCCGCAGGCAAGCCCAAACCCAAGATAGCGCCTACTGCGAAACCCACCGTAATAAAGCCCGCAGACGCCAAACCTCGATCCGCGAAAGTTGCCCCGCCTCCACTACCCCCATCGTCTGCGTCTTCGCGCATGCTAGATCTGGCGCAAGGTATAGAACAGGATAAAGCGAAGATGGAGGAGAGTCTTAGATCTACATCTACATCCAAACCAGCGGCCTCCAATATCCCTTTCAAAGCTCTAAACCAGGCAATTACGTCTCAGCTTACGAGGCGAGCGGGCGCACCGTTGGGCGGGCAGCAGAAGCCGCTGCCGAGCAATTATAAGAGTGTGGCGAGGAAGGTGACGATGACGATTGTGGCGTTGCCGATTGCGATCGTTACGAGTTGGGTTTTGTGGGATAGACGTTAGTTGATGTTTTTCTTTTGGGGTGATGCAAGGGGGAGGGGATGCAAGAGGTCGTCCCCATTACTACACCACGGAATACACAGCGAGGAGATGCAGAGAGGGGGTGGTGGTTTGTTAGGAGCTATGCTAATGTCTTCTGAATGAATTTAGTTGTCCTTGGGACGGAGCAAAAGTCACTTATTCGAGATCCGCCGCCTCCAACGCCGGTTAGTGGACCTGATATTCATCGAAAGGAGTGAAAGAATGTTTGCGTCGAGGGGGAAGAGAGCGGAGAAAACTATCAGCGGGGGGATGGAGAAGAGATGTAATATGCATTCACGGGCATGGGGAAGAAGAGGTGAGGTGATTTGGTATGGAGGTCTGTCCCTCAAGGTATGATTGGAGTTGAGAACATGAACATAGAAGGTTAGCTTGGGATACCACTGGAAAACAGGGCGAAGACTTGACGGAGACAGGCAAAGAAAGAAAGAAAGAACGGAGGGGAAAGCGATCAGATGAGCCCATGAATAGTCAGAATTGAGCACTGTAAGTACAGCAAGACTATCTCTACCCATTTTGCATATTCCAACAAGAAAGCAGGCATCATGCATGTACTCAAACTCTTATATTCTCTTGTTCAATATGAAGATTACGCGTCTAAAATTTATTTATACTTTCAGGCATCATATAAACATGGAGAAAATACGCAGCCTGTTCTTTATCACGATGCAAGTTTATCGATGCCTAGACAACACAGGGAAAGTTACGAAGCCTATTTTTTGTCGCTATTCAAGCATGGAGCATGGTACAACTTATCGAAGCCTAGACAGCCATCGGACCCCTAGATTTTCACCCCGCGGCGGCGGCGGCTATCCAGAGAGCAACGAAGCATCACCCCATGCATAAAATACCGAGGTCCCTTATGGTCCCTTATGGTCCCTTTGTCACATCTCGCGCAGTCGCGCTGTCGCGCTGTCAAAATTTACCTCCGCCATCCCGCTGGGTCCGCTTTCCCAACCCTGCGGAATCTCGGTACCAAGTTACTCTCCCGTCTCCCTCTCAATGACACTGGCATGACTTGCTAGCGGTAACTCTAATCCACACTTACAATGAATGCCATTTCATTCGATTTCCCTTCGGCCTTCACCGTGTTCGAACTTAACCTTGACTTCTCGAATAGAAAGGGATCCAGGAACACTGGCCTACTTGTATGAGGCTATGCTTTCCTGGAAAAACCATGGAAGACGTTGTATCAAATGCCCACTTCGGCACGTACTGTAGGGCGTACGGAAGTAAATGACTGCCTTTAGCTAGCTTTGACATGGCAGTCGCTTAAGCTTACTTTAGAACGCCCGGATGTGAACCGAAAACCACCAAGTGGACAGGATAGATCCACAGGGCTCGTACGGCCGCACTGTACTCCACGATCTAGCCAATCAAGCAGCACAGAATAGCTTGCTTCCGAGACCGAATTAGGTAAATGTTAGGTAGTGGACTACGAATGTTTAACCTTAGGACTCAGCGTAGGTTAAAATACGGGCTTGGTACTACTCTGACCGCAGATTGTACGAAGCATTTGACAGAATTTGTGCTCGAATTTTTGTCAACGAGAATGGCCGCTAAGACGTTTGACGTGCCGAGTACGGGATTTTTTGGACCCTGCTTGCTTCGCTTTACCTAATGGCGCAGGAGGAAATTGAAATTGAGCACCGTGTTGCGGCATTCTCCCGTAGTGAACCCTTTCGCTGTTGGTGGTCTACCTAACCTACCGGGGTCTAGGGCGTGTGTTCCAACAGCGAGTAAAAGCGCGAGATGGTCATGTTTATGCTTCTCTGGACTGCGAGGATATGAGTGCGAGAAGAAGTGTGAAGGGAGGGAGGAACAGAAGTAGGTTTGTTTCGGGGTCTGACGCGGAACAAATATAACAACGAGCAGGAGCAATAGGAAGCGGCACTTCCACCAGATATAGGGCTCAGCCATCGGCTTACGGGAGACCTGAAACCGAAAATAAGCTGCTTCTGGTGAGCATAAACGTCAGCAAGGATGATCACCCTTCTTACGGCATGAGCGTTGTTGGTTCTCCTGTAGGTGGTAGGTAGCCTATTGTGCAAGCATCAGTTTCGTTTCGCGTCAAGCGAGATTTTTCGAAGGGGGCGCGGACCTGCGATGGTAACCACGTGTAATTTGCAAAAAGGCTTTGCGGGTTTCTCATTCGTTTGGAAGGTACGAAGTGTGCATGGTTTTGGGTTGGAGTTGGAGATGGAATTCGAATGGGTGGAGTCCGATGTACACTCTGCTGTTGTTAAACTTATATGCCTAGAATTATGGATACATGTTCTAACTCACTTCAGACTTCACGGAACCTGGCCGTTTGTCTCTTCCTGGATGGGCTGTGGGTTATCTTACTGTATGGGACTTGTTGGTATCCGGGGTTCACCAGGAAGGTGCAGGCAAAAGTTTGACTGCGCTAAGAGAGGATGAGATGATTTGATATCCCCTTTAATATGAGCAGGATTCACTGCTACGGCATGACAGTCAGAATTACCTTCGTAAGTGATGAGTGAGATATAGTCTGACCTCGTCTTCTCACTTCCTGATTTCCTGATTTCCTTCCCTGCTTTTTTCTTCTTCTCTTGTTTTCTCCCCGTCTTGGAACTTGGAACGATCTCTCCGCCAAGATGAAGTTCCAACTTGGGTCTCCACGCACCTCATCCTATCTTTTCCGCGTCACCAAATACCTCTCCATCGTCCTCATCTTCTACACCTTCGTCTTCTTCCTCTTCCCGCACATCAAGCCTTCCTCCCTTACCATCACAGACTCAGACATCGACTTCGAAACCCGCACCTCCCCCGTCTACAATGGCTTCCTCCCCCTCACCAACGCGCACCAGCTCTGCGCCGCCCACGACCTCGCCCCCTACCAGCCTCGCACCCACCCCCGCAAAATCTACGACCTCTTCATGATCAACAACGAGCTCGACTGGCTAGACATCCGGCTCCACGAAATGTCCTCCGAAGTCGACTACTTCGTGATCCTAGAAGCGCCTCACACCTTCACCGGCCTCCCCAAGAACATGTCCTTCCAAACCCAGCGCTCTCAATTCGCCGCCTTTGACAAAAAAATCATCTACCACGTCCTCGAAGACGCTCCTCCACCTATCGATCCCACCGCCCAGCCCGGGTCTAAGGACTACGAGGCGAATGCTTGGATTCAGGAGAAGTTCCAGCGGGATGCTATGTTCTCACAAGTCTTCCCCAAACTGTCCGGCGACCAGCGACCCCACGAAGGAGACGTCATCCTCGTCTCCGACGTCGACGAACTGATCCGTCCCGCTACCCTCCAACTCCTCCGCAACTGCGCCTTCCCCCTAATCCTGACCCTCCGCTCACAATTCTACTACTACTCCTTCCAATTCCGGCACCGCGGGGAGCAGTGGCGACACCCGCAAGCGACGTTTTTCAGGGGCATGGATAACACGATCCTCCCGCACAGTTTGAGAAGTCGTCATGGAGGCGCAGTGCAGGTGGATGAGCGTGATTCGAAGCAGGTGGCAGATCTCTGGAATGCGGGGTGGCATTGCTCGAGTTGTTTTGCGACGTTGAGGGAGATGAGGAGGAAGATGGAGAGTTTTAGTCATACGAATTTGAATGCGGAGGAGTTTAGACGCACGGAGAGGATTGTGGATAGGGTGGGGCAGGGGAAGGATTTGTGGGATCGGTTTGGGCAGGTTAGTGGGTTTTTGTTTCTTTCCATCTTGGTGTTTGTTGGGTGTCAGTGTTGTTATCCTCCTTTTTCGGAGGCGAGGTATATGGGTGCGATCTTTGTAGTCGGTGAAGGGATTTCATATCCGCTGAAGACTACCTTCGAAAGAATCCCCATCACTCCCGCCTACCCCCATCACTCCCTCATCACTCCACCATCACTCCCCCCTCACCCCCCCTCCTTTCCCCTCCTTCTCAAAACCCAAACAACTAACCCCCCCCTCCTACAGTGGTACAAACGCATCGACCACAACCAAGACGTCCCGCAATACATCAAAGAAAACCCCGTCAAATACAGCTACATGATCAACCGCGACGGCGAAGGAGCTGGATTTATCGACTATGAAGAGAGTATTAGTCTTGATTTGGTATAAGTTATCAGTCTTGATTTGGTAGAAGTTGAAGTTTTAATGTAATATATGAGTTGGATTCTGGGAAATATTATGTGCATGCGGGTGTTTGTGGCGTTTTTGAAGGAGTGGGATTGGTGTTTTTTCTTCTTCTGCTGACGGGAAAGTCGCGTGGATGGAGATGTGTATAGAGAAAGATGCCACAGCGGGAGGAAACGTTTTGTGTGTGTTGGTTTGGTTTCGAATAGAAATAGAGAGAAAGAAGGAGGAATATGGTGTTGTGTATAGAATAGATGCAGCTAGAACGGAACAGAGGCGTAGGAGGTGTTGTACAGATTTACAGTAGAGTTAGACACTGGAACTTTACCTACGAAGTAGAAGTCCATCCACTTCGCTGCCGTGGTCCGAGAGAATACTCCAAAAATGATAACTGATCCATCACAACTATGAAAAAGAGAGAAAATCGTTATTGAGATATAAAACGCGCAGATTTAAACACCAAATTCGGATTGTAGTAGGGAAAGGAAGTATTCCTTGCTGTCTCCGCGAAAAGAAAGAACAAACTATCAATAAACCCACAGGAAAACAGCGCAAAAGACTACTATTTACGCCCTTATCAGTCCATCTCATTCTCTTGACATCGGCGACGGAGAAATGATGGACATCGAAAAGAAGGTCAGAAAGCTCAGGGGAAAAGTGAACTACCTCTGTGTTTCTTGACACGGCGAGTGTCCTTCCCCGAGCAAAATAGTATCGCTTGAGCTTCTCGTATCTCAAAGATATATTATCTTTAACCATGGAGATGTTCGAGATGGGTTCGATATCTGATCTCCTTCGACACCATTCACATCCTGCCCGATCTCTCCCTCTGCCTCTCCTAGAGATTCAGTGCGCGGAAACATCTCCTCGTTTTCTCTCCCTCGCTACACATGCAATAGCAGCTAGGAACTCTTCGGTTTGGGGATTCCCGTCGACGTTCACTATTCGGAACGAGAGAGGAAACGAGAGGAAGTTGCTGGATCAGCGGATTTTTATATTAGGTTGGAGAGGGGGAGAATGGGGAACGAGGATGTGATGTTCTTTCTAGTCTGGAGAGTGTAAGGTTGTCTGCTATGCATGTATGGGCAGTGAATATAAGCAGCTACATGAACTGACCTCTATTTGCAAGTCGTGCATATATCGACGACCAGGTGCGCTCGCTGGGTGGGCTAGCACTTGCTATTTTCTCTTTAATCAGACTGACTGGCCCAATCAGCATTTGTAGTTATTAGGATATTCAACGACTCAAAGTATTAGAAAAATTCTTGTGCGCGCATTTTGTAGTAAATTCATTATGGTATCATATCCTACTTATATTCTTCGTCTAAGCCAAACGATCATAACCAATTCCTCGGTATCCCTTTCCATCCCATTCCATTCATAAACCCGCCCAATCATTCCTTCCACCAACATAAAACATAAAACATTAGAACATCGCGCAAACCAATCATACCTAACCTAAGAAAAGTCGGCCGTAAGACTCTCCTCCCTCCTCATCTCACCCCTCACCTAAACATACGCCCTCCTCGAGCTCCTATGACTCCTATGACTCCCACTCCTCCTATGTCCATGCCTACTAACATGCGTCTCCCTCACCACGACCTTCTCATTTCTCCTCCCACCCCTCTCATGTCCCCTCCCCACCAAACACGCCAACAAGCTCGTAATCGCAAAGAAAATAATATTCATAATCCCAAACGCAAAGCAAGCCTTCAGCATCGCGCACGTCTTATCGACTTTCACACTCACTCCATTAACGTTCGCATTCCCAAGCGCGCCGAAATTGATATAATACGATGCGCCGGTCGTAACAGCTGAACAGTTGGAATTGCTGATGAACCGCAATTCGTACACGCCGGCGATTAGTGCGCCTACGAAACAGAGATCGATGAAAGACACGAAGAGAGCGTTGGAGCGGGCGCGGTGGTACGTGAAGAGTGTGGCGATGGCCCAGGCGGCGGCGAGGACGCTGACGATGAAGAGGACGAGGATGTAGTCTGGGGTGAGGGCGTTGTGGGAGTCGTAGATGTGTACGAAGTAGGCGAGCATGCCGAGGGTGGGGATCTAGATGGGTGGGTTAGTATCCTGGGTGACTTTAGGGATGAGGCTGGGCCTGCTTACCAGTGTGATGATTTCCATGAAGCGCCAAAAGGCGAAGAACATTCCGAAAAGCATCTTGAGAGGGGTGTGGTATGCTCAATGGGGAGAATGGTTGTTGGATTGATGCGATGGGTAATGCGACAGCGAGTATGAAAAGTTGACCAAAGCCTTGCGACGGAGAGATTTCGTAAAGTATGCGAAAGCAATGAGGATGATGAGGTCAGGCGGAACAAGAAGTCGAGTCGAGTTCAAATCCCAAGCCGCAGTGAGCTTATGCGACAAAGATGCGCTCGATCGTGCCAATCAGAGTTATCGCAAGATGTATGTACTCGTAGTGAATCTTACTCAGTCCAGTCGAGTCCAGTCGAGTCCAGTCGAGTCAAGCCAAGTCGAGGCTGGCAGTTCTCTTTGGCTTGGGTAACTTCCGTATACAAAGGTGACAAGACAAGCAAGAAGAAAACCAAAAAAGAGACGGTCCAAACGGAAACTCCAGAAGCTATATCCTTTTATCAAGAATGGGCAAGCATGGATGGAACGCCCCCGGATTGATATAAACGCTGACGGAGAAGTGAAGGGTGGCCCTGTTTTTTTTTCCGTCTCGCGCAGCCCAGCCTTGTTTTGTTTGGTGGATGGTGTAGATATGACAGGGGGGCAATCTTGGAAAACCTGACGACGGGGAAGCCTATGTTTGATTTTTCGAGGGATGTTGACTGCTTGTTGGTGAAAGGATTCGTCGATGGTGGGTGGGTGAGGGAGAGAGAGAGAGAATTTGAGGTTTATTTACGATATGACGTCGAGGACGGTTGGATGATGGTGGTGGTGGTGAGCTGTTCGGTACTGTAGCAGTCGGTGAAGCTGGCCTACATGCAATTATGGATATTCGCCGTGCAATACAATACGAATTCTGTACAGTTTACAGTTAATAAATGCAGTGCAGTCCAGCAAGCAGAATCTGCAATTCACGCACGAAAAGAAAGATGGCTGGGAAGGCACAAAGTCATCGCATCGAACATTTATATCAAACACACAAACACACAACCTTGAAGTCTACATTTAGAATCTCACGACCCAACCGCACAGCTAAGGGTAGGCAGTCCTAGTTCTTGCGGGCCTTCCGCTGCGAAAAAATGAAATGGCGGGGTTGGGGCGCCAAAGAAATCAAGTGGCCGGGCACGCGAGGCAGGATGCGATGGAAACTGTTACAACTTGCAAGGTACACTTTCACCACTTTCACCACTTTCACCACTTTCACCACTTTCACCCATTTGGCGCCCAAGAGGACCCTGCTTTGGACTCGACGCAGGGTGACACCATCTTTCGTTACTCCGATCTGTGAACAGTTTCATTGCAATGTATTGCCAGCACTTTCGCGACAAGGTAGAACCACGTTGCCAGCTACTCGGTGCTCTACCGGTACCTGAGAAAATACATCCGTGCTGCTTCTTATGTAGGTACAGTCTATAGTGGGGTTCCGCGGTTTTTCTATCTTTTCGCCGAGTGGCCGTGTGTGATGATAAACTGTCTTACTTGTTGTCCTCGTTCCTCTTTCCTGCAGACTTTCGTCGTCTCTGGTTTCAAGAATGCAAAATGCTTCTTTTGCAGTGGTTCTCGAAGGTAGAATTATAGTCGGTCAGGCCCGTACCCCTGGGTCCGTCGAGTCTAGCTCGTCTAGCCCGGGCCTTTGGTGGATCGAGTGACGCCTTTGCTGTCGTGATACACATTGGGTATGAATTGAGTACTGGATATGCTATAATCCAAATATCTCTCATGTATCCAAGGTTGGCCGTGATAGAGGTTATGTCGATACATGTCTTTAACTTCGCGTGTCATCTTCGCCGACTGTATATCCTCTCGCAACACCACTCCTTCCTTCCTCCACGATTGCCGCCGTCTCTCTTTCTCTGCCCTCATCAATAGCCTCTTGATCGAAATCGCTGCCAAGACCCGTCCATGTTCTCTTCTCCTTGAGATATTCTGCACCAGGACTGACTTCTCCATTGACAGTCGCCAGTTCCATCTTCGCTCTCTTTACTAATTTATTTGTCGCATTCGGCTGGAGGCCATTCTCTAACTCTTTTCTCGGTTCTGCAATTGTCGCACTTGGAGCATGCATCGGCCGGGAATGCGAAACGTATCGACCGGTACGAAGGTCGAATTCTGGAGCCATTGACTCTTCCTCGGAATCCTCCCCGTTTGCTCCCATATTCTCATTTCTGTCCATATCGTCAGTCGGACCCGCACCAGCATCCGCGCCAGTGCCAGTGACCTGAGCAGATTCTGGTTGTAATTTCAAAGCGTTGAAATCCGCGACCCAATCGCCACTCCAGACTCGCTCGTCGTCGCTTTGCAAAGCTAGATCCAACTCAAATGGAGTGATAACAGGCCGATACAATCCCTCTGCGTCAACCAGACTGCTCTCCCAGCAACCGACTACAACCCAACCTCCTATTTCACTAAAGTTCGCCAGTTTCGCAGCATTAACCTTTCCCACCACAAACGTATATGATTTCTTCCCCTTTGATCGTATAAGCGAGGAGAGGGAATTGACCGTAGGTAGATAATTCGTTACACTGAGCGTATTAATCAGAATCCCAAAAACAGGACAGGTAGATAATGAGGTGAGTAACGCATATCTCCGCATGAGTGCTCTCGCCGTGTTCGTTCTCGTTGTTTCGTTTCCAGTCGCAGAATCCGTAGAATAAATATGCATATCCTTAACTCTATTCGACAGAGTAAGCAGCAAAGCAGACGGCGGCTCGCTGATATGAAACAGACTATAATCCTTCATGTCGATGGTCTCATCCAGGTTACGGTTCGGTATCATGGCACTAGGGTTGTGTGTGATTTCCGGCGCAAGTATGTTTTCGTAACCTCGTTCCCGCAGCTGGGCAGCTAGAGGAGCAATATGCGAATGGTAGGTGATATCCGCCATGATGACTATCTTGTCGTTCTTGACCGGGTATATGTTCTCGAAGGCTTGGATAACGGAATCGAGTGAGAGTTGGCGAGAGGTAAAGACGTATATCACCGGTAACCTCGCCGTAGGTGATAAACACGAGCGTCCATAATGAACAACCACTTGTGCATCCACGTGTTCAGCTGCGATCTCGTCCACGCAACATGATCCATAAGATGTATCTGCAAGAATGTATATCCTATGTCGTTCAGATGCAGCTGTGGCGTTTGTCGAGAGGTTGTTGAAATCTGTTTCAAGACTCGGGGGCTGATTCTTCGTCGATGTAATTCCTTCTACGGGTGTCTTCGATAGGGAAATCTCCAGCGCTTGAAATACCCGTGGCGCATCTCCCAACATGCCATCAGGAAACTGCAGAGCTATTTTTCTCCATCCTCCCGCTTGGATCTCTTTCACCGTTCGCGCAATTTCGTACACATCGTAAAGCTCCCCATCCGAAAGTTTAGGGAGATCTCGGGTCGTTGTAGTAGGTGTAGGATCTTCGAAAATGTGCACCTCTGGTGTTGAAAGAACTGGTGCTGTGGTTAGTTCAGTCATTGTGTTATTTTTTGCTTCAGAAAATTTACGGATGGCGGGGTTAAAATCGTCACCCCGCCAAAAATCATTGTAGGAGCGGCATAATCAAAAGCGGTGGTGTGACATTATCAATTTTTCAGACTTAGACCAATAATATTGCAGGGATTTGCTAGCATCGAGTAAGTATCATTATTGTCATCTAATCGTCATTAAGTGTGGCTACATAGTATATTCTTTCAATCCTCCATCTGTCCCACCCTAGCCCGATGAACGCCGCTTTGGCATTGGATCTCTGAATGCCATCCTCATATCCTTTTGAGCAATCCAATTTCCAAGAGGAACTCCAATGTGTGGTAGACAGTCACAAGATCCGCCCAAACACCTTTCCATTCTGGGTATCGACAGCCAGCCATAAAATATAACACATTAACCCCTCCCGCTCCCAGTTTCGAAATGGAAATAATAAAAATATCAAGCATTCTAATGTCAATGACGACCACTGTCTCGAGACTAAGTGGAAATCGTCTTAGAATCAAACTTCTAAAGATAAAAAAGACCTGATTTGATGTCGACGAGCAAGAGCGTTTAGATATGATCTCCCTCATGACCGAGTATCCAAAACGCCAAAACAACGTGGATCTCCAGCAATACTTCTAGGTCGCTGCTTCAAGCAATCGCCGGGAGTCTAGGCCTCTTCATCAAAATCACGTATCGGAGGAGGTCGCTGAGTATGAATGGCACCACCGCGACGAGACGATGAAACAGCCTTACGCGGAACAGGCCAAGCATACTCCTCGAGCTTCTCAATCCCCGGAGCATACCCACTACTGCTAAGCGGTCCGATGGAAGGAGACTCAATAGGGGAGTTTGCAGAATTTGGACTGTGTGCCTTCTGAATTCTCAGACCAGTGATTTCATTCCCTTTTGTTGGGCTGTAGAAACCAGGGGATCCGGGCGGAGAAGGGACATGGTATTGAGGTGTCTGATAGGGAGGGGAGCGGATCCTTGGTGCTTGGTGATGACCTGAACGAGAGCGAGCTTGAGGTTGAGAAGTTCTTGACTGGCCGGGCTGATAGGGGAAGTTCTGGTATTGTTGAGCTTGTCCTTGCGGAATGGGGAAAAGCGAAACGACAGGTGCAATTTGTGGTCTAGAGCCACGCGAACGGATGCTCAGGTCAGGAGAATGCATTCTAGAGTAGACGGTCTCGCTATCTCCTACAGAAATTGCTGTAGAAGTCCGTACGGTTTCGGTATCGTTGAATGTTTCTGCTTCCGAAAATGTGGCGGTCTGCGGAATACTCTCAAAGCTTGACATCTTAGACATATGAGGAGTAGATGCCTCATTATCGCCAGCAGTTGATGAATCGAACTCTTCCAACTTGCCTGGTCGAACTCCTTGCATTAGTCCAAGTGGAGCTGGTTCGCGAGCAGTAGATTCGGGCTGTGCCCATGTTGCACGAACGGTCCAGCAATGGCTCTGGCTATGCTCGGCTTGCTCCACATACGGGTTATCGGGGTTCCACGGTGGAGTCTTAGCCAAAGATGGGCCTAAGAAATAGTCGACATCGTCCTTGTAACGCAAGTGAGGAGTATCCACCGACAGCGACGCAAGAGTCTGCAAAATGAAGTAGATGAGAACCCAGCGAGCTTGTCGTGCTCCTCTAGGATCAATCTCTCCAATCTTGTCGGTTTTCTCCCATTCCATATATGCCTCAACCATATCATTACAGACAAAGTCTTCACCCAAATCGAAGATGTTGGTCGCTTCGGTGTATGATATCGCATGTTTTCTAGCTTGTATCGATGTGATTTTGCCTTGAGCAGGACGAACGGCTTCAGGAAGCCTAGGATATGGATGGGGGATGTGGGGGAATCCATTCTCATTGTCGAAATTATCGATGTAGTCGGTAAAATCACAATAGCTGTCCGGCGCAAAATCTCGACTAGTCGGATTGACGATTCTCCATCGTCGATTGTTAGATTCGACGGAAGCATCCCAGCTGACGCTGCGATCAACCAGGAAGTCGTACAACGCATTGAAATCCGTCGCTAGTGTCTTCACTAGATTCCTAGTAAGCCAGCCATCTATATTTCGAGATGCCGGCGGAACAACAGGCCAGGACTCGAATACACCGCGGTAGTAGTCGCAGAAGAATGTTTGTAGACGACCAAACGCAGCGCGGTATGGACTCGATGAGTTATCAGACGCTCGTGGCCAATACTCGGAGTAGTCAAATTCAGCCAACAGCTTCTCACAGGCTTCAACATGGCAAGAAAGCTCGTAGCTTCGTGCCTCTAGTAAGGTCCTGGTTTTCAGAGAGAGGTTCTTGTACTTGGGAAGGGCAGACACCTGGTTATACATGCCGACGCAGTGTACAAAAGCCTCTCTCCACCCATCTTCCCAACGAACATCCTTGTGTTCACTCCACATCAGAAGAGTACAAGCAGCTTCGTCCTTGTAGCGCACATCATCAAGACCTTTATAACTAATATAGTCGGTGACTAGATTAGTGACCATATGACCTCTACCAGAGCCCATGACCTGTTCTAGTTTTTTGTGGAGATCAAGTAGTGTGGAATACATATCAAAACCAACGATTCCAGCATTCTTGAACATTGCGAGAATATTTCTTAACGCGAGTTTATGACGGAGAATCTCGTTCTTGGAAACACTGCCGGCTGGTGGTAGGCGAATGTTGTATGAGATCTGTCCGTGTGGATCATCAAAACTTCGGCTGGACTCCGAAGGAGGAGGTGTGGGGTTCATGGGTCGATTTGGCTGTGTTCTAAAACTAGGACCGTGGGCGCTTGCAGGAGAACGGAATCCGTCGATTTCGTCTACGAGCCCATCGTGAAGTAATCTGGTAAAGACAGGTGATTCCATTGCTTCGATGTGGTGTGATGAAACGCGGAAAGAAGGATGGGGCGCTTCAGTGTCTCCATCTTCGGGTGCAAAGAAGATTAAAGTATCTCCTTTTACGCTCCACAGCTCTGGATCTCTACCAAGTTTATCCCATGGCTGTGGTGCACGAGTGCCATCGCTCCAGTGCAGAATCTTGGGAGGTGTCGGTAACGGGGGCAATTTACCATGAGGCGGGCCCCTTCCAAGAGATGAATGACTAGAGGTGGCGGTTGCTGGTGGAAGAAAGCTGCGCTCAACGTCTTCGGCCGGTAGCTCATTCACCTCAGCTCCACCCGGGGTCACGGGTGGCGTATTGTCGTGGGGTTCATCATGGCCTCCCTTCTTCTTCTTCTGGAACCAGTTGGAGATCTTGTTGCGGCTATTTTCACTGGCTTTATCAAGGTTCTTTCGGAATGAAGAACGCTCGATGCCAGATACATCTATGACAGGAACCTGTGGTCTTCTGATCCGTGCGTAGGCTGGGTTGTGCTCGTCCTTGCTGTGAGTGTGTCCATGCTCACCAGAATGTTCGGACAAGACTTCAGCAAATTCTGGGTGGTGTGCGAAATTTGATGGGCCGGTATCGGCTACTCGAGGAAAGTCTCTCAGGGAGGGATCTGATTTGACTGAAGGTGCTTTCTCCTTCAGACTGTCGTTGTGGTCCAGGAACTCGAATCCAGCAGTGTTAACATCTGTCTTCTTCTTCCGAACGTGTGCTGAACGTCCAGACATGATGAAATAATGATGCGTTAACTTGATAACATGTGTCTTGCTAGACGAGCTGTTGAGTTCTGGGATCGGTGTCGAGGTCGAAAGGTGGTGTGAAGTAGGTCGATCTAGTCAGATGTTGATCTACCTGTGTCGAGATGGTAAAGATAAAGTCGGCTTGGTTAAAACAGTTTTCAATGCGGGAAAATAGCAGGACTGAGATGAGGGGTATCTGTGTCAAGTCTAGAACAGACTGAGACACACGAATGACGAATGGAGTAAAGATATCTCTGATCTATGGCGACTGCGAAGGTAACGCTCGGAGAAAGATAAAAGCTTAAAACAAATCGCCGAGGACAGTTGAGGGGAAACAAGAAGTCTCGGTTATCCTGCTCTTGTCTTTGGTCTATATGTCTGTGACTGTATTCACTTGTGCAGAAATGAGGGGAATGGTCGAATAAGATTAAGCGATTAAGTCAGCACCACTCGGATTGAAAACGGAGACGTTGTATTACTGGAAGGAATGGCGATGGTGAATGAATAAAGATAATGATACAAGACAAAATAAATCCAAACAATGAGACAGAGAGCGAGGGAGTTGGTGGGGAATATGAGAGATGTTGTACGGGGCAAAAGGAGCCAGCAAGGATATAAAAGGCAATTGATCCTTTATTATTGCTTTTGGGATTGCTAGGTAGGCAGGCTGACAAGCTTATAGGTGGTAGGCTCGTAACACAAGTCTCGTCTCTGCGTCGGTACATTGACCAGAGAGAATTTGATATATACCTACAGCTGCTCTTGCATGGAAGCTGGGTTCCTTCTATGATCCACCGTTATTGTGTGGATGCATGCCCAGCCCCACTACCATGGGTATTAAGCCCCTTCTAAACCACTCTCGCTCTCGTTTTCCATAGATGTGGATGAAGGTGGACGAAGGTGTGGATGAGTGGATGAGATGGATGAGGTTCGTCAAGGCTCGGCGTGGAGCGTTGGAAAAGAAGGCGATTCCTTGCATTCAATAGGCCGTCGACGTGAGTTGCTACTAGCTAGGCTCTAATGGCGGGTTACTACCCTCCTTAGGGCAATTAATGGTTAAAGTGAGAAGGAAAAGCCGGCTTACGCGTTGTAACCCATCTCGGGTCATATCCTATCTTTAAGGTTGTTTTTTCTAAGGAGAGTCGCATGCATTCACAGCCCTGCCTAGAACTCTACGCAGGCGAGGAATTGCCTTTGTAGGTCCACCACCACCATCTGCACCACACCCCAAACGCTCAGATACAGTAAGAATGAGGTGAAGTGAGGACCACCAGCGAAAGGCATTGTGGATATCTGAATTGTGGACTCCGGCTGTTAGCATCATCTAGCTGGGGAGACCAGATAACTTTGAGAGATTTTGTTTTGCTTATTGTAAAGCCCAGAGCAATAAAACTCACCCCTCATTGGTCGGTGTTACCACAACCAAAATGATATCTCGTTCCCATCTAATTTACTTTTTTCCCCCAACTTACTCCAACCAAAGAAGGAAGTAGAGCCTGGCTACAGCTTGTTCGGATTCTGAACCGAGTAAGTTAAGTTGTTCCGGATTCCGCCTGCGAAAATTATACTCCGTACTCTCAGCAATTGACTTTAACCGATCCGGAATCTGCCGCAGTAGTTGCTAGTTGTTCATATACTGGCCTCGGTTGAAGCAGGGAAGCACAGCTACCTCTCCATGGAAGCTTTTGCTTCAGCAGCTTGAAGCCAGCGACTCCCTGCGTTCTACTCCCGAAGCAGCCGCTTTGAACGGATGTCGACCTCAAGCCGACCGAGCCACGCAAGCGACAGTTGGAATAATCACTTCTATCCGTTACGAAGTAGAGAACTCGGGACTATTGTATTGGAATTCTCCAATGATTTTCAAAATTTCCAGGATTGCAAGGCTATTGGCCCCTCCCTAAAGTCATAGCGCACGTACGTCAAAGGTCGGCCCCGCCAGCTAGCCTATCCGCCCCGGAGGATAGCACAAAAAAGCGACCCCTTTTCGGTTGCTGGTGCGTCCTTGGAGTTTCTTGGTTCGGATAGAAATGAAATCTGACAACCTCGCCCGACACCAACCAAATTCATGCTAAGTGCGGGTTTCAAGCCGTCGTCTTATCTAGATAAGAGAAGATGAGGGCGGGAATTACACTTCGTGCTTATGTGAATGAATTCCAAAAGCCTCATCTATACATGCTTCACACAAATCTACCAAAATCTACCTTTCTCAACGGCCGGCTGTTGGGATGAGGTGTTGGACATACCAGCATCCTCCCTGCGAAATTGGTGACCAAAGACGCTTGGAATTACGCCTTCCGTCCGATGGTGGAAATGACCTAATTCCTGAGCAGCGGCGCCGACGGCTCCTACAGGCTACAGTCCTACTCCTACCTCCCTCTGCCTTCTCATCCGTAGCTAGCAAGGTATTTCGGAGGACCCTGGAAGTAGGTCCGTATTTGTAGTTGCCTCTGCGAGCCAATATCAAACAAATGCATCTAACTGTTGGTTGTCGGAGGTTAAAGGCAGCCCCTTCAATAAGTGATCACGTTTCATCCAGACAATTAATTCATACTGCAGGTACTAGATTTCGGACTTTTCAACATACAGCACACTGCGTGCATCCCTTCTGGCCGGTACGTTACTTTCGGACAACACCCATCCAGTACCAAGATCCGAAAGGTTGGTGCCAAATCCATCCAAGTTTGCGAAAAGATTGAAAAGCCGGGAAGATTCGTAAACACCGAGGACATTACCCTGAACCAGGCTGGCAGACCACAAACTTCAAAGAAGGGTTTACCTGCTTCGATATTGAACGTTGTTCTCCGGCGACTAGATTCGAGTTTCTATCGTACGAGACGCAGGGAAGTGTTACTCGCAAGTTACAACGTAGGCCTTGTATCCACTGCGGTCCGGCCAAGATTTCCATCAAGCCATCCTTCATCGTTTCTCCCCCCAGACTCCTACACCACCACTATCTAATCTTCAGCTCATCCTCATTCCTGCGTGAGAGGAAGATGCATTGTACGAGTACATATGTATGGTAATCATCCAACGTTCCACGACATCCTCATCCCTCATCCCTCGTCCATTTTCAGCTTGTATGTCACCCTTCTGATCTAAAAAGAATCGTTCTTTACTTAGGCTACAGTGTATCTGTCCTCGATGCAACAAGTCGACCAAGAAAGGGCTCGGCTCGATATCACCCACCAGACAGAGACTTAGGAAGTATACCTTTTCAGAGCACACCATGCCTATTATGGTAATAGCCTCCAGTGTTTTCGGAGCACGATAAAGGTCCCCCACAGTATTAGACGAATTTGGAAGGTGCTTTGCTCCAGCATTCCCAACTAGGGTTTCTTTTTCGCAGCAAAGATCTTTGGCACAAGTGACATTGAGATCGTTCACATCATTTTCATCAATTTTTCCGTTGTGTAAATAGATGAATGGTCCGAACTTCTCACAGATAGTGAGTTCTGTCTCTGAATGACGAAAACAAGCTGCCACATGCTGCCCATGGGGTGCCAGTCTCACTTTCGTGCATGCCCTCCACAGGGCTAGAATTTTATGCTCCCGATCAACAAACACACTACCTATACGAGCGGAGCCCTCCGTGCGTGATGAACTCGTACAGGTACTGGACTGTATTTCGTACTTTCGTATCAGTTCTCCACAGATTTACTGAAAATCACGATCAGCATCAAACTGGGCCTATTCGGAGATCGGCACAAGGCCTTCTTTCGGGGATCAATGCTCGGGTGGTTCCACCACGTTTTCTGTGTCCAGTATGTCTGTGTGGTGAGCCGACCATGAGACTGGTTTGTTGATCTTGTAAGTTATCGCTTCAAGAATTATGGTGGGTTGCTTTGGGATAAGATCTAGATCTGGATTCAGGAGGCAATCCACTTGATGGTAAATGATGGTCGATAGTATGGAGGTAGATAACCTTAGTACTGTGTACCAGGTTCTAACGTGTGCGCCGAATTCTGGGAAAGTTCCCTGAAGAGCTTGTACGATAATCGAATCCAGTACTAGTTTACATTGAAGTTTCTTTACGCAAATAAATTGTCAATTGCATTCAATTCTTTCATAGTTATCTTCGGGGTCGCCGGCAACTGCAGCACCAAAAGTCGCGAGCTGAGACAGACAGACAGACAGAAAGTATCTGTCCTTGTGAAACTACCTACTTACGACACCCGCCTAGATGCTACTTTGCGCTTCGACTATTGCATTTCATTCAATAAAAATAGGCTTACAGCGTCATGTATGCCAGCGCTGCTGCTACCCGACCACCACAGAGTAGCATCCATCATTGGCGCTTCCTTCAGCGCATCATGACTAGCTCGCGCTTGCTGGCTGAGCTTTGCAGTCAAATCAACCATCAAGCAAGCGGTAATATACGAAGGAGCGAGCATAAGTAGGCTACCTTCAATCACCTGCGCTCTCTGCATGACGACCCCCGCGTTTTTGCCTGTGTGGTTACTATTTACCTTTCTCTGTACTCCAACACTAGTGTCCATGCAGCTGTCAACACGGCATGGTGTGGCATGTATGTGCATTTTACACTCACACAAGCTTTCTTGCTGTCTTAGGATAGCACTGCATGCATAATGTATAGTGCGCGGTCGGCGCGGCGCGGCACGATGATTGTTAACTTCCACAAACTCAGGCTCGAGGTTTGACTCAGCGTGTGTAGATATGATGGAAAAGTGAAACTGAGACCTTCAGTCTTGTGTCTTGCGGAGGTTTCTGTAAGGGTGTCTCATCCCACGTGGCACATATCCTTTTCGTGCTGAGTTAGGACCCGTGAGTCTCGTCGGAGAGCCAAGTGCTTAGGTGTGTACTACGCCTATTCGATGTCATAAGTGTATGCCAAAGAAAGGAAAGGGGGCTGTCAGTCTGAGACATGCATTGCCGGCATACATGATGAGACACGAGATAGCTTGCACAGCATGGGACTCGATGATATCCAGGAATATGAGGGGCAAACAGCAACAATGGAAGAGGCTTTTGTCGTTTACGTTTGGACTTATACCTATCAGTCCTAACATACGGATAGGTTGAATACTCATCGTCTGAGCAATGATTTCATACCAGTGAATTTAGTACACAGGCTATATTATATCTACCTACTCGGCGCTTATTCGTTTCATCTCACACTTACTCGTCCAGTTCAGTCACCAAGACATCATATCTCATCCCTCTTCCTCGTTCTCTTCCTTCCCTCTCTCTCTTCCACTTTCCTTGAACACCATATCTAAAAATATAAATACACATTCGAATTTAAATAATGATCTACCTAACTAACACCTGAGTTCTAATCCAAGACTCCTACACGATATTTCCACCCCTTACCTCTCCTCCATCTCAGAAACTGCTTTCCCTTCCCACTACCCTACCCCAACGATAGCGGCACACGAAGAATCAAGCCCCATCCACCATATTCAGGACACGGTACAGGAAGGAACGAGACACAACGATTCGAAACATGACATACCGCACGTGCAGGTTTGCGACACCGACAGAAGACATCTATGTATGCAGTGCGACGACATACCAGAGACAAGACAAAACAAGGGAAGGGGTATGCTTCTATGTGTGTGCATAACGTATGATCATTGCCATACCGTGTAATATTGATAACTACAAATTTAAGTACTGGCACTCTTATGTATTTGAGGCCATCAAATTTGGCAGATATGCTTTCGTGCTTGTAATTATAAACGGGCGGGTGTAGTGTACTTATCATGCATGTGTCCGCATTGGACTGCACCATGATGAGCAATGGAGGCTACCATAAGCAGTATACTTTTAATAAGATTATCTATGTAGAAAATATGCCTATGCCTATGAAAATGCTCAACCCAAAGCCACACGGCAAAACAAGCCACGCGGGAAAATGCAACAACGGTATAACCACCACACAAGCCTTCCATCCTTCCTACCGCAATTAGTGCCCACCGTCCTTTCCCCCAAGCCAAGAGGCATCCTTCTGCTTAACGACCAACTCCCTCACCTCAGGCAAGCCCTCCCATCCTCTTCCACTGCCCCCAAACCTGACGCTCTTCTCCATTATCTCTCTCCACCTTAGTCCCGGCGCCAGTTTCCCCGTGATGGTGTTCGGTCTCCTGACATCCGCGTTTGTGGGAACGGGTAAAGCTCGCCCTAGCAGCGCTTCCATAGCTTGCATGGCGAAGCCTACTGCTTTCTTTGCGTTCGAGGGAATTCCCGTCTTGTCGAAAGAGCCGAATCGGGCTCCGGGGAATTCCCGCTGCAGGTCGGCTATGAAGGTAGGATTTGACATGCCCCGGCCATCGAGAACGATGTCGGCGGCATTGATGGCGTCACGGCCTGGTCCGAAGAGCAGAAGTTGCTGCGCAATAGAAGCCGATGTGAAGCGCACAAGGGTAGCGATAGTGTCAGCGGGAGAACAACCTCGGTAGGCGCACATAGCGATGATTTTGTAAGCCATAGCATCACCGTAGATTTCTCTAGCGGTGGTTTTTGGGGGCCGTGTGCTTAAATACTCGTCGTTGGTAAGGAGCTGCTCAACGACTTCGTGACAAATCTCACCATGAAGAAGGGATGAGTTTTGGTCGGTTTGAGGATCCAGTCCGAAATGTCGATAGGCGGCATCGATCATGCAAGTTCCTGGTCCGGTGTCCCAATCGTACATCGCATCGATCCCTCCCTTCTTGTCGGACGGGATAAAGCATACGGTGGTAATGCCCCCAATCGTGATGCAGATTTGTAACCGGGTCGGATGGTGAAGGAGTAATCCAACCAAGTATGCAAATAATGGAGCACCTTGTCTGCCAACTGCTTGTTCGGCTGTTCGATAATCAGAAACGGTTGTTACGCCAGTTTTTGCTGATATCACTGCTCCTTCTCCCAAACACATATTTGACCGATGTTGACCTCGGGGTGGTGAACCTGTCAGGGTTACTAGTTGACCCCCAGAACCTATTAAATCGATGTCGTCGACTGCTATGCCGTGTTTATGAGCAAAGATATGAATCGCATTTGCGAATGTGTGGCCCATCTCTGCGTCCATTTGCGAAAGCATACTTGGTGGAGCGGCGTCTTCTTGCAACATCGACAAAATCTCCGTGCGAATCTTCGAGGGCATAACGACAGAATCGTACTAAAGGACCGGTCAACGAGGTTTACAGTAAGAGGAGCGCTTCTAGTATTACCTTAACAAGATCCAAATGGAGAGGAGCCTCCGGAGACTCCTGGGTATACCGACAAAGGGCAAAGTCGATATCATCCATAGCAGTTCCAGAGGTAATGCCCAAGATCAACAAATTCAACCCAGGGGAATTTTGCCCATCGTCTGAAGCAGACGATGAGCTCGAGCTTTGGTATCCATCTGCCTTGGATTGTAAAGCCTCGAGATATTTAAGACCGACTTTCGTGCGAACGCGACCTTTTGGAGCCGGTATCAAACCTTTCATAACCATGACCATGCCCACGACATCAGATCGTTAATGGAAGATGGGTATGGCCGCAATCGGCGAAGGGAAATCAAAAGGAAGTAAGGTGATACTACCTCAGAATCTGCAAGATGTTGTGCGTTCAACGGAATATCAACCAAAGTCCTGAAAGTATCTTGGAGCAAAATACTGGGGGGAGTTCATGGCTTCTGTACTTGTATGAGATTGGGGGTTATCAGCAGATCTGTGAGTCTCGGGTTAGTGAGGATTAACATGTTAGTCGATATATCAAACGAATAGAGCAAATAGCAAGAGATCCTGAACATGACATGAGGCAGATCTTCCTTGTCCTTTTCGTGGACTTTGAGTAGATGTGGATGTAACTCAATGGGGACAAAAGTTCCTCGAACGGAAAAGCTATGCCTGGGAATAGTGCGTGCTTAGTTTAATGCCTTAGGCATTCAGAGACGAGAATGTCCAAATTAAGGTGGGATGATGAACTCCTATTCTTGAAAACAGAAGCACATTTTTCTTGCTTCTTCAAAGTGTCTGATTTGCGATGGATCCCCGGAAGATTTGCCTGCCTTTGAGCTTATTGAGTAGATAGACTCCTTTCGTTCCATTGCACCCTCAAGAGTCGATAGAATTCGATATCGAAGTCATGGTCCCAATCAGTGCATTGAAGAAGCACGCTGCGACACCATCCCACTTCCACGCCTTAGACAGTGGGCATCTGGTTTCACGCAGGAAAGGATCTACAGTTGCATGGGTTTGTGTTCCGAAGCAATGGTGACGCTACTCTTCTTAGATCCATCGTCTCTGAAAGGACGAAATCTGCTTCTCCACTATTGATAACCTTAGGGCGAACGACTGGGATACTTAGGGATAGGTTGCAAGTAGTACTCACACTCTTCCTAGCTACATACGAAGAACTGTGTTGTGGATGCGAGATCTGGTATTTGCACGCGGAAAGAAGAGATTCAAAGTTTATGACCTCAGATCTTGATATCTCTCCGCGGTGTAGCAACGTTTTGGCTGAACCATCCGAATTTGGCAAAATAATCCAGTTCGTTTCCAAGAAGCCTATTCGCGATATGTGGAACATCCAGAGATGAAAGAATAGCACTATCGCTGCATGACTTTACCCTTTACAGACTTGCTGCATCAGCTCCTCCATTTCATTTGTGAAATCTTTTATTCAGAGTCCCGGTATCATGGCTCATTGTCTACAAGTCGTAGACGATTGGCTCGGGAATCCGGCTGAGCAAGGTCGGATTTACTATTTCTCCTATATGTTTACATGAGTCGAAGGGACTTTTATGTTCAGATATCGTATGCCACGTTTCCATCAGGTTGATCTTTCACCTCGGTTTAACCACAGCTACGGTAGTTCATTGTTGCTGTGCCTGCGAGGAAATATCCGGTCCGGGTAGTCACCCTGAATGCCGCAGGATGCTTTCCCTTTTTCAATTCTGGTTCTTGCGCACACGATCTTCATGGGCGGAATGTATATACGATTTACGGCAGGTACAATGCGATTGTTCTATATTTATTCTAGCCTTATTCGGCTTGCAGATACAGGAACATGTTCAGTTGATTTCATTCAATCATTCGCAAGTTCGTTGAACATCCAACCTAGATTTCCATATAGTCCTCCTTCGATGAGAGCCTCAGTAGGCTGTTCGGTTTACATGATAAAGCGATTGAGAGAGATTCACATGAGATCGGTACTGTGATAGCGCTATCAATACCGGGCTTCGCGCTCTTAGCATTCCCCACGTGGAGACGGGTGCAAGTGTTTTATTCATCACGAGGGCTTCTCAAAACCGCAGGTCGTCTTAGAATTTCTAGGGGTCAGCCAAATAGATATATACTACAAGCGAATGATGACTGCATTCAGCGTCATTATTAGGATTGTTCACGGTGGGAGGTTCCAGCCTGTATTTAAGTTTAGGTCTGTTCGGATACCCTCGTATCAGGTTTTAGAACAATTCGTCTTGGGGCCACATGTACAGGGCATGTGCTATTGGACGATGGAAAGTGAAAACTTGGTAATCCAATTCATATTGTCTTCCCAAGTCTTCAACGCCCTCATTCTGAGTCATTCATACCGTAGTAAGCCTCTATATGCATCCTCTTCGTTGTGACATTGCATGATTATCATCCTTCACATCTGAAAAGAAGACTTGAGGCATTGAGTCATTGCTGCCATTGGCGCAGGTCCACAACAGTTGACTGTATTGCTAGGACTTCTACTTGTAATATTATGGCGGTTCCTGTATACAAGGCTCTATACAAGGCTCGTCCTGATCTAGGCGGAGCGAGCATAGGCCTTGATATCGAGACCGGGCAAAGACTATGCATGAAGTAGTGTATAGTCACAGAAACGAGTTCAGTGGCAGGATTTTGCACATCAGTGTGGCTGGCTAGAAGAAACGAGAAGGTTTGGACCAATATGATAGAAACGTCTTGCCTTGGCAGATATTCGTATGGCCGCCTAGCTAGACTAGCAAGGAGACTAGAAGTAAGGCCGATGATTATTCCGTCCCACAGATCTGTTATACTGGCACAGGGACTTCGTTTTATAGCCAATCGAATCACTTGACTCATATGGGAGATGGAATCTCACAAAATGTTGTACTACCCCAAGTCTTGGCCGATGCAAGAGCGTTTGACCAATCGGCAAAGTCGCACAAGAACTGCATCTGTATCGATGCTCAGACCAAAATACGACCCAACAGCCATCGCGCGATTGCAAGTCACAAACTTATGGAAGTCCGGGCCTCTGAGGGTCTATTAGACTTTTATGATTACTCCGAAACTCCGATATTGTCAAGAACAATCACCAGGGGGTATACTAACTACCCGACCAACTTCTGATTGTTTAAGGTATATTTGAATATTATAATCTCTAATATGTACTTAAATATAATCATATATCTGATTGTTTAAACGAAAGTCAAACAATCAGTATAATCATATCTAATTGTCTAAATGGAATTTGGATATTGAGAATATCGAAGTTTGAAGTTGGTCGGATAGTAAGTATACCCCCTAGTGAATATCTTCAGATCATCTGATCAAGCCCTGTAAAGGCAGTATTCTCTACTGCAAGGTAGGTTCGTAGGAATTCGGGCAGTTAGTGCTGCCTGTCCACTTCCTATGTCTGTGCTGTTAGCCTGTTGCTAATCCGGAGCCATCGACCAGGTAATCATTTTCCGCTACTCAGGAGTCAGGACTATTCTCCAAGACTTAGCCAGTTGAAAGCTGTTCCGCCTTACCAGTCAGCCGTGTTCCTTGTGGCGTATATTTGACGCCATAAGCGTAGATATTGCGGGCAGGAGTTGATTTGAAATAACTCCTTGTTGAGTAGACATACGCTCCCATACTTGCGATTAGTCCGACCGTCTTCAGTCCCCTGTCTGAGATATAAAGTGTTGGCCGTTACACGGAAATACAATGCTATTGGGGGCGCTCTGGAGAAGCATCCATTCCTCTGATCTGGCCAACTGTCAGATCGTTCAGCCTACCAAAGAAAAACGCATAGAAGTTATTTACAAGCCATGCGGCTTTGAGCGTTTTGGGCTCAAGACGCACGACCCCTAGGCGTTGCTGCAAGCCACCGGGCAAAGAAATTTATTCCCTTACAATTTCCAGTATATCATGTGTCATGAAGGATGCTGCCAGTCGCTTGGTATACAGGGGAATTGGTCTCAAATGCTGTGGCCGTTGGGGAATCTGCGTTTAGATTAATCAGTAGTTTCTCAAATGACCCGTCGGACCATCCTGTGCAATGAAAAGCTTATTCAGCTCAGGGACGTGGATGGGAGCCCCATGAATCACATTTACTACGTCGTCTGGATGCTAGGGGGAGGCATCGAGAAGCTCCAAACCGTAAAACTCATCGAAAACAATGAAGTCGGCATCTACCACCGGTTGTCAAGTAGGATCATCGGGTACTAATGTTCCTGTACATCCCGTAATTGGGTCTGGATCCCGAAGAAACGATGATAGTTCCAGCCCTTTTACACAGGTAATATTGGCGGTAATACAAACCGCGTTTTCTTACCACATGGGAAACAAATCGGCGAAGGCAAGTCGCACAGTTACCCCAAAGTTAATCGCAGAAAGCTTGTCGAAAACTGTGGTTACTTGTAGGGCTGAAATTTCGGATATCTCGAATCGTTGTCGGACATTGGAAATGATCGAAAGGAGGATAAATTGGCGAGATTATTTGTCTTTCGTATCAACTTTCGTATAATGTAACACATCAGCTAAGTGGTACAAATATTTGCATATTCAGGTCACCGGTCATGGGACTGCTAACAACTGCAATGAGCCGAATGGACCGGATGACAAATACTTTCTTCGTAGTCATCTACCTCGGACATACAGAGCTACACACACTTTCTATTTTGCCGAAAGTTGAATGCGGCGAGAATATCTGTTGAGGTTAAACTTGCGTATTACGACTGATACGCAAATCCGACAATACTTCCCTCCCTATCATCGTTCATGCCTTGTCTGTGCAAAGCCGTGCAGCAAGGAGGAAAGAAAACCCAAGGCAGACTGTCGTCCCTCCAAAAACCTGCGTCCCCAGATACCCACCCCTCTCGCGTTCGATGAGCGCCCCCGCAATCGGGGCCCCAGTAAGGCAAGCCACGCTCCCTATGGTAAAAACCATTCCCGTCCTAGCTCCCATCTTGCTGATATCTGTTGTAAGACCTGCCAGAGTCGAAGGAAACAAGGTCTGCACGGCATTCGAGCAGATTCCGAAGACTACGAGAAACGCCACGAATCTTTCAAAGCTGGATATTGCTATCCAGCAATATAACATGACTCCGGTTCCGAAAACAAAAGGGAGGAGGGTGTTGAAAGCACCGAAATATCGATCTGCGATGAGGGCGGGGATGAGTCTTCCTGGGATACCCACGCCGTTCAATATCATGAGTAATGTTAATGACGAAGATGAGGAATCGTGAATTACATCACGGCCAAATGTTGCAGTCTAAGTCATTGTTAGAGCTTCTTTTCGCACAATGATGGATTGGAACTTGAACTTACGTAAAAATAAGCAATATACACACCCCATAGTGTGAAGAATATGCCGGTGGTAAAAATTGTATACCTAAGTTCTTTGAATGCACCGTATTCGATCAAGGGTCTTGGAACAACACTCGTTGTTGTTGAGCGAGGACGAGCAAGTGCGAGTATAATGATGGCGTTGAAGAGTATCACACAACCCATAGTCCGAACAACCCATCCGAAGCTAGCATTTTTCTGCAGTTGGCGAGCTATCTGAGTGCCGGATTAGCTAGTTTCAACCTTGGATGAAAATGTATCCGACAACTTACCACGGGGAAGATCATTCCGCCTACTGGTGCGCCACATGCTGCAAGTCCCAGAGCAAATGCTCTTTTCTTCAAAAAGTATACCGATACCAGAGTGACGAGTGGCGTGAACAGTAAGCCGTTGCCAAGGCCCTGAACCACTCCTTGTGACAAGACAAGCTGCCAATACTTTGTGACCGCTGATGTGGTGAAGACGCCTAGCAGTTGAAGTGAGGATCCCGAAATAATCAGGGAACGAAAGTAGCCCTCATCCATCGCACGACCCGATAGAGCTCCAACAAAGAAGAGAAGAAAGAGCTGGATTGATCCAACCCAGGCGATGTCAGATGCAGACCGTCTTAGAGCCGTTTCCCAATGAGACTGGAATAATCCAAAGGAAGACATGTATCCGAACCCATTGATCACAAGCAGATGGCTCACTAACACCTGACTCCAAGCAACAATGCCGCGATCGAATATCACATCCTCGGCCTGATGCTGTACTTGCGGAGAGCTCAGATCCGTGGATTCTTTGCTGGGCTGCGACATTCTGTGTTTGTGGCTTTCGGGATCGTTGTTTTGACCGATTTCAATACTCGGAGATGATGCAACTGATATCACAATTCTGCTGGATATCTAGTCGATGAGAAGATGAAAAGCGGTTGGTATATCAGAGAGCAGGTTCATACACCGAGTAGGAAATGGTCATACAAGTGGGATTTGGTTCCTCCAATTCCGAATGACACGCGAACACCGTATGACATGAATGCATCGTGTGGCACATCAATTAGGCAAACACAGTCTGAAAAGTCAATGTTGGGAGTCAACTGTAATACAAAGATCGTCGAGATAAGCCTCATAGTCCTCTGGCCCGTTGATCTCAGTTTAAATTCTGATCGACTTTCGTCTTGAAATGCTCAACCAAATTCTTCGACGGTGCAGACAGTTCGACCGAATGAAGCGGTTTTAACTATAAAGATCAGCATGGAACCGGGAAAAAAAGCAATGATCTGCACGGAGATATTCATTCATTGGTTTCGGGACCAATTCACAGCTCTCTGTTGAACAGATATTACCACGAAAGGTAGGTTGTACCCGAACAAACTGTTTGCTAGGTTCGCAGCTCACCAGAGGTACTAGACCATCTTCCGATACTAGGCCTGCATAAAACAAGAATGCATTATATCACAGCATCTTACAACCTAGTGGTTGTCATCGACAATGTCCTAGACATCTTGGAACAATACGGAAGACATTTCAGTGATGCCAACCATGAAGATGAACGATGAGATTGGCTAGGCCGAAAAAAGTTCTTCGATATTATTCACAGGCAGGTGAAGAAAAATCAAGTTATCAAAATGATCTTGCCTGCATTTTTTTGGAAGAGTGTATGTATAACTCCACTTGTTCGTAACTTTGAGGTTTCTTGACCAGTCCGTAGATCAACACTACAAACAAAGTAATTGGGAGACTTCCCGACCTCGGGGAGGTTTTGGCATTGGCGAGACTAAATGCCATGTGTATGGATATACGGAGCGTCTACACCGCAGGCGCTGAGATTACTATAGCAACCGATGGACTGGTTTTCGATGGTATCACTTGACCCTCATCTAGCAGTCTGCGATAGTCGGCTAATTGTAGCGCAGATATTGTGGGGATACCCGACGAAGACACATGGATATATAGCGAGAAGTTGATGAGCATCATTGTTGAAAGAGGCTTCTCGGAAAATATCAAAATCCTACGGGTCATGGATATTCTAGGATTGTCGAAAGGCCAGATGATGACCAAGGAACTATATTTGACACTGGTCAATCCAAGTCGTGACATCCTTCTAGAAAGGTACGCTCGAACCGAAGGAGAAGTACGTAGTATGATGAAGAGCGACAATGACACACTGAGTACATACTGTGGGTTTGTCAAGTTTCTGGAGGAAGATCTCAGGTATATTCGAAAACCTAGACCTCTCAACTGTGTTATGCTGACTCATTCACGTAGATTCAGTCCAGTTGCTAAAATGGCCCTGAGCGGCTCGCAATATAGAAAAACTGTCAAGAAGATAGCACTCGGCATGATGATTAGAGCAGAGGTATGTCAACACATGTATGCCAGACTTGGCAGCATTCCCCGACCCACCTGACCACGCTACAGTCTTTCACAAAACTCCTTCAGGACTTCTGCTCTGATTTTGTACGTTTGTCAATCCACCCGTCAAGTGGCTCAGTCAAACTCTCAGTGCCACTGGTGAATGATACAAAGCAAATGGGCAATTCCCACGCACGCCATGGCACTGCACCATTGCTGTAGGAATTAATGGGTCTTATCGAACCGTACACGTGAAAGACGTCCGTGACACTCATCGGTTGATATATTCAAACGGCCTCCCCTACTATTATCGCGAGAAATCAGAGCTGTGGGATTGGGATGAGGATGTTGCCATGTTCGAGCCGCAGTATCCCAGCGGTTTACTCATCCAAGCTAAACATCCCGATACAGAATTAGAAGAAGAGCAGATCTTGAGGCTTGCTCAGCTCGCGGCTGTATATTGCGGTCCGGTGGTGGTGGTGGAGTTCAGTAACTGTCGGATGGAGCGAATCTCTTGTGCAGCATAGCCTACAGGTATGCCTGATTAGTATAGTTAGCACAAGAAAGGAGACCTAGATAGGAATCTCCATTCCCTTAGATGGAAATGATCAACGCATGGAGAAAACCGCGAACTATCAGAGCCATCTTGTTCTACTCCGTGAGCCCGGGCGTAAAAGTATGTTCATCCCCATCACAGTCAGTATCTCATCCGGAAAGGACGGAGTCTTGATCAGATAGCCCATGACTATTAATCGCCTGGCCGGAGAAGCATAGTGCCAGGTTTCCTGATTTAACAATCGTAGAATCCAACACCGAAGGATGGGATGTCGTTCGCGAGCGTGATGGTCGCGAAATTGGTTGTTCCGAAAATAGCAACATGTCACACCTATCACGTTGAGTGGGTCTCGGCTCTTTCACTAGCACGACTAGGTAAGTCTTACCTCGTCGGGAACAAGGGACCAGCCGAGGGACCAAAACTCTACCAACATCTACGAGGTACCGCGAAAATCTGGAACTGGACTGTTTTGTGTGATGAAGACCTCGAAGCTGAGATCTACGCTGATGTGAGACTGAATCGATTTCGGAAGTTTCTTGAATCATCTGGGATGGGGATGTGGTTTCTTTCATGGCCTTCTGCTTCAGTTTGATTATACTTGCGTCAAACCCATTTCTGCTTGTCGTAACTTGTCAGACTGCCATAAAAATGGTATCCCTACTCCACCTTCCTTCCATCAAGTGAATGGAAAAGCCGAGAATAATCCACCTGTCAGTTCGTAAATTCCAGAGTCAACGCCTCGCTCCACCCTCTCCCACCCCGCACTCTCGCGAGATCCAGGCCACAGCAAGACCTCCGATAACCCGTTCCTAATTCGTCAACTTGTTCCCTTTCTGCCTCCCCGGCGTCTAAGGTCGTCACTTCCAGCACCCCTCTTCCCTCTTCCTTTGCACTTCCTTCCAACCCCACTCTATCCACTCTCCACGTTAACGGTATCTCTTATCGGACTTTTGCGGCTGTTTCTAATTCTGTAGGTGATGAGCCTCCCTAGGGTTTCCTTTATCTACTACAGGTTTTTTCCATCAGATGAGGTGATAGCGGCCAGGTCAAGGACTCTCTACATTCATTTTTATTTCATTCTGTTCGTCTATTCGCTTCGGTAGACCGTCTTTCTTTCCAAGTTCTCTCATTTAAACATTTTCCGAGAAAGTCGCCTTCTTTCATTCTCTGACGTCGAGCTTTGTTGGTACTGCAGCTGTTGGGGGTTTAGATCACTTTATTGAGATCTCAAGCAACGTTCAGGCAAATACTCATTCCTTATATACATTCAACTGCCACAGTTCTCAAACACACATACATTCCTTCTCACCCATACAATATCATACAAAATGTCCACTTCACTCACCACCACAACCACCACCTCCACCTCCACCATGCACTCCGCTCCGACAACCACACCCAGTACACCACCATCACCACACCACGCCAAACCCCTCACCCGGTCCTTCTCCAGCTGCTCGACCTCATCCACTTCCTCCGCTTCATCCACCACCTCCCAAACATCTCACACCTCTTCCTCATTCCTCTCCCCACCTCTCTCGCCAGCAGCACACTACTCCCGCTCCTTCTCCCGCTCGCTCACCCTCCCTTCCCGATTCGAGTCCCGCCATCCGAGCGAGATGAAATTCCGCGGCCCGCTGCACTTCTTCGAGAACCCGGAATTTTTTATCCCCAAGAGGAGGGCGCCTGCTGCGCCGACTTCGCCGCGGGCATGTTGATGATGAGATGAGGACGGCAGTGTCAAGTGATGGAGAAGTGGGAAGATGCCACGAGACGGAGGATAGCAAGGGATTCGATGTCGGGAAAATCAGGCCAGGGGCACCGGTGATTGTTCAGGAAGGGGAGGAAAAAGCATACCGGGCCAGTCTTTATACACAATTAGATTCATGGTTAACATAGCATAGCACAGGTCTTGCTATTTTTGGCGAACGGCAGGATAAAGAAAAATGGAAAAGGGCATGGAAAGGTCGAAGGCGCTCGTCACTCGTTTTCTGGGATTGCATATTATATTATATACCCTTCTGTACACTCGTTTGATTCGTGGTACGGCAACGCTTGTTGTTTGTATGTATCACAATTCTTTATTACCCCAAATCTACTTTGAATAGATAGATAGATGGATGGACAGCTTGTCGTGAATTGACTTGTTGAGATTTATTATATTTGTTTATGATGAGTGTAAGTGAAGTTGAAAGAATTGATTCCAGCTTACCAGGTACTCGCTATCCGACCAACTTTAAACTTCGATATTCTTAATATCCAAACTTCATTTAAATAATCAGATATATTTTATTATACTGGTCTTTAAATTTCACTTAAACAATCAGAAGTTGGTCGGGTAGTTAGTACACCCCCTGGTAGCTGAAGTGATGATTGATTTAAAGCATCACCTATTTCAAAACCAGAACCGCACGATGACTTTCCCCATCATATCATATCATCTCTTGATCACACATTTCCCACGCTCTCCCTCTTCTCCTCAACAACATGTTCCCCCTCCTCCGTACTCCCCAGCCCCCTAAAACTCCACTCCCTAACCCTATGTCCCTTCCACATCAACCCAACCACACACCCCAAACCCAACAGTTCAAAAAACGCCATCATACCATATGCCCATCCTATGTCAACATCCCTAACCCACTCCTTAATATAAAATGCCACGCTCAGCCCAAAGGCCACGCGATAAAAGTTCACCGCAATAGCCGCTTCCGCCGGGTTCCGTATGAAGCATTCGTTAATATAGTTCACCGTGATGGGCGTGATACACAAGGAGCCGAAGGTGACCAGCACAGTTGCGATGGCGAGGACGACCCAGTGCAGGTGGTAGAGGAGACCGGCGCCGAAGAGCCCAAGCCCGAGGGGGTTGAGAAGGCTGGGCAGCCAGAGCGCATGCAGCCGGTATTCGGGTTTCCAGATGCCGGCGTTGTAGCGTTTGGCGATGTAGAGGGGAAGCCAATCGGAGAGGTATTGGCCGTAGATGAGGGCAAATACGATACCGATCCAGTGGGTGAAGGAGACTTGAGAGAAGGTTAGTTTGAAGCTTGTGGAGAGGTGGCTGTGACGCGGAATTGGGAGAAAGGGATGACATGCATTCGGCGTTTTGCAGAGTGGTGAACCCGTACCCACCGGCCGCTTTGGGCTTCTGAAGATATGTTGGTGAGAGGGAATTGAGTGCGACGTAGAAACCGAAGTTTGTGAGCGTGAAAACGCTGAGGATCAACGTTACCGGAGTTATGGCGATGAGGAAAGGCGTCTTAGCAACTTGTAGCTGATTTTAAATTAGTGCGTTGAAAGTGTTTAGAGGAGAGAAAGTCTTACAGTTCGAGCAAAGGTAGTCTTTGGTGTGACCTTAGTGCCTGGGAGAAAGGTTGCGATTCTGTTCGCTATAAAAGATAAAGGTGGAGTTGGGTTCACAGCATTCAGTTCTCTATTCCAAGAAGTCTCGTTCAAGAATAGGAAGACCAAGACAGCAGCCAAAAAGGCCAAGCCGGCAGTCCACCAATATGCATTCCTCCAAGTCGTGTTTGCCGATATAAGAGCAGATATAGTAGGTCCTGCCACTGTTCCGAAATCGAAACACCAGTGGAAAACCGTAAACGCCCTCCCTCTTTGGTGGAGAAAGAATAGGTCGACCAGAATTCTTGGGCCTAGAACCCCCGTAATGGCACCGAAGAATGCACCAAAGAATCGTGAGACAATGAATCCATTATAGTCATTAGAATGATTCATGAGGCCGGCCCAGATGTTGCTCAGCACAGCACCAATCAAGGTCCAGAAGATTGTGCTGCTACGTCCAATGACATGCGAGAGTGGGAAGAAGAAGAACCCTCCTGCAGCCATACCAGCTGAGCCGGCAGAGTTCTGAAGGACATGGTCAGAATCATGTTTCAATGATAATCACCAACATGTATCGATGCTTACCTGGTATGCCATCTGGGTTGTTGAAACATGATATAGTTCGGACTGCGGAACAACCTGCAACTGACCCGCCAAGGAGGCTGAAAATCCGGCGAATGTTGCGAAACTGATGACTGCCAGAATCTTCAATTTCTTGTTTAGAGGCCAGTTCTAATATTCTTATCAGCCAGAGTTTCATTGAAACATAAGACATGGGGGATACGAACCAGCGGATCTCTAGGATCATCACTTGGATGAGGAATCAATACGACACCATCTTCACCCGTCTTTATTGCAGGGCCATGATAGCTACCGTTAATCCCAGTACCTATTTCTGTATCAGAAGAGACAGCCTTGCTGTCCTTGACCTCCTTGACTTTCTGAGCCATCTCAATTGTCATAGTGATGTCTACTGAAGCAGTATCGACCTATACTTCGTACGTTTCACAATCTTCTGAAATTGGGATCATCGGCATTTTGTATAAAACCCAGAAGTGGATCTGTTGAGTTTTCTCCGATCAAACACAATGGCCCATTCCCTTAGAAGAAGTTCCCCGGGGCATACACCAGGAACGGAAGTGGAGAAACGCAGACATTTGGCCGTATGCAGCGGAAGCCAGTACCCTTCCGCGGTACTGGGACTGTTTGCTGGGAACAGCTCAATATGCGAAAGCATTAAAGCATTTGGTCTAAAGTGACGAGGGCCAAAATGAAAGACATGGGTGTTTGTTTTGATGGCTGCCGATGCGAAAGTCCAAATGGGAGTTGTGGAATTGCGGGTTGTGGTGCCGAAGTGGGCGAAAACAAAGTTAAGTTGGGGTACCAAGGCCCTAAAGGGAGCACCATAACCGCCCCCCAGACCCGCGACTTTTGGTTAGCATACGGTAGTGATAGCGCGGGAGCGGTACTCTGAATAAGCCACGAAGCTTATTTCAACTGTTAAGACTCTTCGCCATGTTTTTATCGCAAAGCAATTTGATACTGCAATTTCACTCCTGGAAAGAAAACCATGAATTTCTTTCGACCTGGTGGACCATAAGATTGCGAATCCTTCCACCCACCCATCCACCCATCACCGTCTATCAAGTGCAATTGACGCAAACCCTTGAGCGATCCATCCCATCTTCGTCTTTCTTTTCTTCTGCCGACCAGGACTCGCTGCAAGGAAGCACGCATCCGCGAGTTCTGCTCCGTCTGTACATAACGCGAGAACATGGGCCCTGGCTTCCTACTGCCAATCGAATGATGTCTCCGAACCCATTCATAAAATGCTGTGTGCTACCAGCTCGTCCATATTCGGTGTAATTACCACAAAGACAACAACCCCTTGTCTATAGAATCCTGGAAGACGAATATTTCCACAGCCGATGTTACAGAAACGTGCCAGGGCGGCGCTGTCAACGTCGCAAACCGTTATGATGTAGGGATTCCTAGACCTTGCAAGCAGGGCTGATTCCTCCTGATGGATGCCTATAGAGAAAAGGCCCCGGGACTTTAAAAGCCCTCGGTACTTCTGGCCTCAAAGGTGACATCTAAAGTCGCCAGATCCTTTCTCTGCAATGAAATTCACTGAAGTAAAAGAATTACCAATGCTGCAACTTCAAATCCTGCATAAGGGAGAAGATCTTCCGCAGTTGTTATGATCTCGTTTCGACCTCGTCTCCACCAAATACGCAGAAGTCTGGCCGACAGCTTCAACTTCTACACCGTCTCAAACTATCTGCAATGAGGAGTACCGTGGAGCTCGATAATCTGGATGTCAAGGGAAAGAGAACACTTGTGGTAGTCACTGCGATCTTGATGATCGTCCTGTCGCATGTGTCTTACGTGTTGAGGTTACTGGCAAAGCGCCAGACCGTGGCCCGAATACAAGCTGAGGACTGGCTGATGGGACTTGCGCTTCTCTTCAGCTATGGTAGTTTGGTATGCCAATTCTACGGTACGAATTCCAGCACACCACTATTGGAAGTAACTGCTCGACTAAAATAAAAAACAGGCTTACGCGTAGGGCTGGGAGAACATCAAGTCAATATTTCCAAGGAAAACGAAAAACGCCTAAGTCTTGTTTGTAGAAAGTAGTCACCTCTCTCAGCCCCAGCTAACACGCAACCAAGTCCATCTGGTTGATCCAGAGATTCCAGCCCTTCTGTCTTCTGTGTTTAAAATCATCCATCATTCTTCTCTATGTCCGTTTATTCCCCACCGACACATTCCGGCGCTTTGCGTGGGGAATTTGGGTATACACACTGCTATGGACGATTGGGGCTTTAGGCGCAAGCACATTCGAGTGCACACCCGTCTCGTATTTCTGGAATAAGGACCAGGAAGGCCATTGTGTTCCCAATGCTTTGAGAACCGTGTCGTTCACCAATGGCTTTTTAAGTTTTATTGGAGACTGCGTGATTCTCTGTATGCCCCTACCTATGATATGGAATTTGCGCATGAATAGGAGGAAGAAGTTTGCTTTGATGGGCATATTCACCGTCGGAGTTTTGTACTAAGTCTCCTTCTACTTTACTCAAGCTGCACTGGAGACTCAGAGAGCTAACACAACCGAATTTCTACAGCGTCATAATAACCAGCATAATCCGACTCATCGCACTCTTCTCCATCAACAGTCAAGACCTAAGCTGTAAGTCACCCCAATACAATCCTGCCCCTACCCAAAATCACCATTTTATTCGCGACATCCAAAGCAACTGAGAAGAAAGGGGAGTAAGAAAAAGTTATAATCGAAAGCTTTAAAGCAAAGATCTGAAATAATCCTGCTCTAAACCCCAACTTCTTCGCCTAGATTACAAACAGACAGCTTATTTCCTACTCAAATATCCACTAACACCAAACCCAGTCACCCAAGTCGAAGGCGGCGTCTGGACCTACATGGAAGAAGGCATCGGCATAACCTGCGGGAACCTCCCCCTCCTGCAACCTCTCTTCAAACACTACTTCAAAGCCCACGACGCCCATCTCGAGCACAACTCCCCCAGCTACTACGTGCGGTCCAGCATAACCGCGAAATCAAGCTCTCCCCCCAGCTCGAAGAGCGCCCGGAAAAAGACTGCATCTGGACCTGGATCATACAGGCGCATGAGCGAAGAATTGATTCTTGAGAATAAAGACGGAATTGAGATGCAACCGCGAGCAAGTGAACAGGACAGAGAGAGGGAGAGGATAGTCATCGTAGTGAAGACGGACGTGACGGTGAAGAAGGAATTGGGGGATCCGCATCAGCGGTTTATGTTGAAGAGGGATATGATCGATCCGTTACGGCGGCCGCCGACGAAGGCGCATGTCGCGGCGGATGCAGCGTGGTTGGTGTAGTGATGGGGATTTATGGCGTATTGGGATAACTATACCATGTTTAGAGTCACGCGGTGTTTTGGTATCTTTCTGGGTCTGAAATAACAGGTCGACAGTGTTACTCAAAAGATATTTGGACAATGAAAACATTATGATATCTTGCAGTGTTTAGAATATTCGTCTGATCCTAGTAACCAGCTGCAACACATTATCCTAAATCGACCTGTCTTTTCTACGCCGAAGAGGGTAAATCGACATCCCTCCGCCTTCCACCCTCCCTCCCCTTCCAACCTCTACACGCAATTAACAAACGGCAACCCCGTTTCATCCTGAATAATTTCCAACGCCTGAATAACCTTCTCATCCTCATATCTATTTCCAGTCAGCCTTGCACATCCATTCCAAGAACCATCAAACCTACCGTCGTCCCACCAACTGCAGACTAATCGGCGCATCCTTATACCCTTCCGCTCCATACTGCTCCCACAAATCCCAATTATACTTATCCTTCTCATTCCTCGGCGTATACTTCTCCCCCGCACCATCTTTCTCCACATCAACCTGATCAACCGGGAACACCAACGCGGGATAATCTAGCAGATTCCATTGTGCCGTGTATCCCCACCATTTGCTAGTATCTAGTTTCGGCGCAACGCCCGGGCCTACGGGACATAATATTACATCTACCATTCCTTGAGGCTCACCATGAGGGCCTTTCGAGGTAGCTGTCTCGTTCCAGACTTTTGCGTATTCGGTCCGGTAGATGTCCCGTCTTACATGAGATTCCCATAGGGAGTGGATAGTATGTGATTGCACGTGCGGGTTGTTGGTGATTATGTGGTCGGACATAGGTCTCATTGGCTCTGAAGATTCTTTAATAGCTTCGAGTTCTTGCGCTGCGCCGTCGGAGAAATATAGATTTGCCTAATGTCTACGTCAGCGAGAGGAGATCCGAAAGGGAATAAATAGGGTTAATATACGGCGAGATCCCACGCAAGATCATGCTTATATGGCTTCCAGTCTACCAATTCAATGCTGCTTTTATCTTTAAGTTTCTCGGCAACTTGTTTCAGTGCTCTTGTTACTGGAGGATGAGGCTTTACAACTCCGTCGTCCCAGAGAATCGCAACTTTGAGCTTCTTGCCTGGGAATGCATCTTCCACTTTCCATGGGAATGGTAAGAGCGATGGCTCCTTGAGCCAAGGTTTCGCATCTATAAGAGTCTTTATAAATAGTTTGCAGCCTTTCAAACTCGTCGATAGAGGCCCAATAGTGGGAATGATATGCTCTGCTCCTGCCATAGTAGCAGTCCAACCTCCGACTGGAAGTCGATGGGTTGTTGGTTTCATCCCATATACACCTTGCTCAGGTCAGCTATTGGGATCCAAAGTATAGAGGGTAAAAGTACCATTGTTCGCCGCTGGAGATCGAATAGAACCTCCAATGTCTGTGCCGATCCCTAAACAGGAGCCTCGGAAGCCGACCAAGGCACCCTCCCCTCCCGAGGAACCTCCAGCGGTTAAAGTAGTGTTGAAAGGATTCACGGTGACCCTATCCGATTTATTAGCTTGACTAACAAAATTCATGGATATAATCTACCCATATAAGTTACTGCTTGTCTCCAAGTGCATCAGAGTTTGTGGTTGGGTGGTCCTAGCATATATGATAGCACCCGCATCCACCAGTATTTGAACAATATGCGCATCCTCTGGCGATACTCTACCCACCCATGCGACGAAACCCGCATTATGATCCAAGCCCTTGAGTCCAACATGTTCCTTTACACTTATTGGTATCCCATGGAGTGGTCCAAACGGCATGCCATTCTTCTTCCTGTAGTCATCCAAAAATTGCGCGCGAGATAGGGCTCGTTCAGGTAGGAGTTCAGTGATGCAATTGGTCTGGGAATTAGTTAGTATTGATATCAATACGATAAAGTAGGAAGATGTTCTACATGCCGCTTTCTGTGCCAGAGCAGCTCTTCTCAGGAAAGCATTTGCGACCTGAACTGCACTCAGGTCTCCCTTTGTGAGTTGGTCCAGAAGCTCTTCAGGGACACTTTCTGTTATATAGATCTCTTCTTCGGTGAGTATCTGCCTCCCCAGTGAGATGGTGTTCAGCGGAATCTCCCCGATCTCCGGAATATCGGGTTTGACAGCTGCAATGGTTTCATCGCGATGTCTCTGCCTATCTCTGGCAACTTCTTGCCAAGAAGCTCCGTTTGCGATTGTCACTGTAGCTGCTGCCATACTTAAAAATTGAAGGGACAAGATGCAGAAAGTGGAGTGGGGCAGCTTTCCAGCGATTGAGAAAGAGAAAAGATGAATAAATGAAGCACGAAATCCTTGCTTCGGAAGCTGTGGGATGATGTACACTTGTATCTCACTTGTATCTCCAATGTAACTTTACCTTATACCCGTTCGAGTAGTTGTAGATAGCATCAGGGTGGGGATGATAAAGACAGATATAGTTCATACGATTGCTCATGGTCTTATCGCAGTATATAGTAACAGCTCCGCCAGAGATAGGCAATGGACTGCGGGGAGACAGACCCTCTAAACCTCTAAATAGCGGGGGAACTGTCAAATGCGCGACGCCCAAAGTGGAAAGTCCTTGCGGTACGCCATTTCAGCCATCTTAGCCATTCCGTGAGTGCCGACCAGGTCCAAAATTGCAATGATGAACTGCTACTGCTAGGAATGCGATCAAGGAAATATTTACTTCATATTCGTTGCAGAGTATGAACACCTGTAGTTGTTGTATCTGGCAAGAAACAATCATTTTGTTCTCCCGTCAATTCCCCCTTCTAGCCAACGCGCAAAGCGCCGTTGAGATCCCTCCCTTCCCAAACTCCCAACTCCAAGCACCAAGCACCAATTCCAACAAGCGGGTATAAATTCCAGGCCCCCTCCAAACGCAAATCAAAAACCCATCCTCACCAAGGCTTTCCCCAATTGAAGGCGAAGCCTGCAGCGACAATTGTCAATGTGATCAACAGCATACTCACAAGCCACTTGCAGATGTCCTCAGCATGATTGGCATCCCAATCCATTTCCTGTTGCAATCTCTCAATCTCCGCCTGCGTTTCCACATATAACATTTCGTACGACGGGGGCGGAGGTTGGTCTGGATCGATGGTAACAACGAACGGTTCGTCTCGGTATGGTTCTTGCGGCACGAGGGGTATATCCTGCTGCGAGCTTTGGCCTGGCGATAACTCGTATTCTGGAGGCCGCATCTGAGCGAGTCGACGGACTCTCGCAGCGAGGTAATCGTGCATAGGTTCATATTGTGGAGGTTGGCCGAGGTCGCTCGGGTTTGCTTCATTGCCTCCTGTCACCTCCTCCCCATTCTCCTCCTGGTCGTCGTCTGCGGGATCGTCATGATATGGCGCGAGAGGCACTATGTCTTCTTGAGGCAAAGGCGGTAAGGATTGTGTGAGTCGTGCGCGTGGGATGGAGGTCGATCGGTGATGATTGGGCATCTTGCGTGTCGGTCAGCTTCATGTATGCTAGAGACCAAAACCACCCTAAATAATCGGACTCGAATGGGAAAGGTTGTCGCCACGTCTAAAGGGTATCAGATTTCATCAATCGGAACTGGCAGTTGCGACAATACAACAACACAGTAACCTTTGAGTAGAGCAGCAGTTTAATCAAACATTGCTGGGCATAATTTCGAAAGGCATGGCATGGCAGCCTGTTATGTCCTTGCTACGCCGCAGTCTTCACGTTGAATTGCGGCTGTGAAAGCGGAGCAGGAGTCAGACACGGCCCGCCAAGGTTCCAGGGCAGACATGAACGAAATCCATGCTCTGACACAAGGCATTTTGATACGCCGGCTGCGCTTCCATCAAGCGTTTCAAATGGCCTTTGTCGGCTGTACAACTGTACTCTTACACGCTGTATCATGCATTGTACTGGTGTATGGAATCCCGTTTCGGCCAGTAAGGGTTATAATCATAAATCCTTACTTTGTCGGACTTTGCGTCCACCGCAACCGCCGACTGCTCAAGCGACGCATCCCTCCTAACGCTGGCACGGGCTGGTTGGCTTTCTCTATTCTCATACTGTCTTCGCTGGGAAGTTGTGCAATCACAATTTGGATTCCAACATCGCGGAATTGATCACTTCATTTTCGCATACGGCGACCTTAAAACCTGGTACAAAAATGCTGTGAACAACAGTTCTGCTCCTTTGAAATTGCCCCGCCGAAAGGACAAAGTGCGCCTTTGAGATGGCCCAGGAGGACAATCTGCTCCTTTCAAAAATGGTCCTAGAAAACAAAGAAGCAGGACCAATTGTATGCAAAAAGGACCTCGAAGGATACAACGGTGCTGAACAGCGTCGACTCTAATTCTAGACAAAAAAAGGTCCAGCGACCGTTAAAATCATCCTTCATCGCCTATCCACATCACCCTCAACAACATGGGTAACGCATTCTCCCACCCCTATCACAGATATTTGACCAAGCAAGAAATCCTGCATACCGGCCAGGGAATTCTCTTTCTGGTCCTCTGCGGGATGGGCAGTGCATTCTTATTGCTATCTTTCACCTTCTGCCTCTACGTCGGCCTCTGTAAATGTATCCGCAGAAAGCTATCGAAGCTCTTCGCATGGCCTCGCGCTCAGCTGGCCAAGCTACGTTCCCTACGAACCCGACCTCAGCGCGACGTCAAGATACAACCAGCGGGTGAAGATATCGAACTACCAAACTATACAGCACCAACCCCGCGCCCTTCATCACCTAGCCCGACCTACCATTCTCAATGGGTGGCTGCAAACCCAGATCCGTTCCTGAATAGAGGGACTTTCGTGGCAACGCAGACTCCAAATCCTGATACTAATCTGAATTTCTCGAGAGCAGTGGAAGAGATTGAGAGTCTCCCCTCTTACTCAAGCACCGTGGCTGGCCCTTCTGGCTCGGAAATTGTATATCCGGAAATTGCTTATATTAATCGACGAGCTCTTGGGTAAACTTTGCTTAGGAGGCTTTAATATTGGTTAGGTAAGTTTTCTGGTAAGTACTAATATCTTTGTTTTTTCACGTAGTTGTTATATATCCAAGAAGGACCCCAAAGAATATAGTAGTGCTGAACAGCGACGATTCAAAGTCTATATAAAAAGGTCCAGCGACCATTGAAATCATTCTACATTCCCCATCCATTCCCCTCCACAAACCCATCTATCCCCTCAACAAAATGGCTTCTAATGCTGCTATGGGTGGCGCTATTCTTGCCCTGGACGCTGCGGACAATGATAATTCCACTCACTACGACTTCTGCTAAATCCTTTCTTATGTCCGAAGCCGGAATAGTTGTCATGGGTCTCGGCGCTTTCCTCGCTATCTGCGTATTGATATATACAATCGTCAAGCTCCGCAGACTCTGCAGACGCGCGTCGGATTCGACTGGATAGGTAAGTCTTCTAGGTCTTCTGGTACGTACTGATATCTCCATTATTTCACGCAGTTGCTGTCGTTCAGTGTGTGTTTTCATCGATATTTCCTTTGTTACAATTAGATTCTCATTATTTCATTAACTAATTTTGTCTTTTTTATTGGTTGTATGTGATGTGATGTTTTCTCTCTGTGTGATGGTGAGTTGTGGATGTATGTGATGTATGTTCATAATCGTGTATGTCCATGATCGTTCAGGCGTTTTGATATTGATATTTTAGACCTCAAGGATGAAGACGTAAGTTAGACGTGAGGGAAATCTCTTTCTTTCAATATAAAGTGGTGTATACAGCGACCTCCAACATTTCAAAAGGTGCGTCTGCTTGTTCAGCACTGTTTCTCCATATCTTCTCTCATGAGCGCTCCTTCGATTGACTGAGGAGAGCCATGGCTTCGACGCCAAAGTTCAATGAAAAAGGACACAGATAAATACAAGAGAACTTAGGGCAGAAGATCTCAAAAGAATCAGAATCCACTAACTACAACATGGTGGTCAACTTCATGAAGTCGAATAGCAACAGTGGCATTAGGATCGCCCCAAACATAAGACAAAGCTTCGTATGGCGGATGATCATTAAGTGAGAAATGAAACAATTCGCAATAAATCTCAGCCTCAAAGTCTGTAGATGGGAAGAGTCGGAGAAGGCGGAATTCGCGAGCCTCGCGATCAAGCGGCTCGTACGAGAAAGCCAGGCTCCTAGAGACCATTTTTATTGTGTCTTTGGAATACTTGATAAAGTAATGAACAAGGGAGGGTCCAGTGTTAGGGAGTTGGGGTAGGCATCCATGCCATACACTCCCGACATGAAACGGCCTTTCGGAACGTTGTAGAGAGAATACAGGACATCGAACTGCCGGTAGGAAGAGTAGAGCTGGTGACAGCTTGGCAAGAAGGTTCTGCGTATCCTATTGGCATACAGAGCATGACAGATACTACGTCGCTGTCAATACCCGTCAAAAGGAAGAAGATTGACCGAATTCGTGGCAGCAAGGCACGTTCATGATAGGGCTCGGCAGCGTTTCGGTGTCGGAGAAAAGAGATCAACAAAGTTTTGTACTTCGTAGATCCACGAGTGTCAGATCACCAACCACATGCTTGACAGCGTGAATATGTAGGTGTCCGCCCCATGAAGCTAAACGTGTCTCCACTTCTGCCCCTCTTCACCTCTTCACCTGCCATTTGCCTGTCATTTGGGCATGTCTGGTCGACCTGTGAAGCATTGCATGGTAGCCCTACTGTCGCTCCTCTGCAACACGTGCCTTGGTCTCTTTGCTGTCCACAGAAATGGTGTTTAGTTTCCCGCATGTTGAATAGGATGACCATGATAGAATTTCAGAAGTCGATGGAAGATCCGGTGGATCTCTCTCGGAGTGGCTTCGATTGCTGTTATCGGGCCTACGAGCTAGGCCTTACAGCGAGGCTGAGAGGTTGGATTGTGGGGAAAGGGAACTGCCTGGACAACAGCAATTGAGTAACAATTGAGTAACCATCCTGTCATCTCAAAGAAAAATTACAGCCTGTACGAATTCATAATCCACGCAACACAGAATCAAATGTGCTTACCGTCAATCATTCTATTTAAACACTCGAAGGTATGAATTATGTGGAATAATAGTTTCGAGAAGATATTCAAACCCCCGGAAGCTCCAGCTTGATCAGTCCATTATTTACAATGTCACTCGTACCATATTCATCCAGAGAAAGTCGTGAGATTGTACTGTAGGTACTCTTGCCCCGTCTTCGAGGCCCTTGAGAAAGCTCTTCGAGCTACTTGGGGCCCTCTTACTGTCTGCGAATCCTCTGGATGCCTGCTAATACTCAAACCTGCAGTCGTCACGATGATGCAATTGTCGTGCGAGATCCTCATACTCGGGAGCTAGCTCTTCGAAGCGTATCTCCAGAGCTCGCATTGAACGATTGCCCTACATGCCACAGACCGTTGCGAACACCATCACCAGAGCGGCAGCAGCCTTCTCATGCCTCGGCGCATTCCAATACCTTTATATCTCCAGAGTACTTTCGCATGCTTCAAACTGTGAATAGCGCATCCGACGAAAACAATCCTCCATCCAGCCCGATTCGCAGACTTGTTGAGCCCGCTCTTACAACTGGGGGAAGTAGTGTGGCAGAGTCTGAAAACAGCGTTGAGTTTGTGGCTAGCACGCCTGCGGTAGCGGGACGATCCAGCATAAAGAAGGAAGCCTTTAGTCCGAATTACTTCAAAAGGTTTTTTATAGAAGAGAAGGAATTGGGCCGTGGCGGGAAGGGCGTGGTACTTCTTGTTCGGCACGAGTTAGATCGAGTCTCTCTCGGTATGTGACTTCTTGGTGTGCAAGGAATGCTATCCACTGACCGAAGTAGGCCAATTCGCATGCAAAAGAGTACCTGTAGGAGATGACCATGCATGGCTGGAAAAAGGTGATACCAGTAACCTCCTTTCTAGGCTTAGTTGCTAATGCATGCAGTTCTCATCGAGGTCCAGCTTCTACAAGGGCTCTCCCATCCTAACCTCGTCTCATATCGCCATGTCTGGCTTGAGGACGTTCAGCTAAACCGATTTGGCCCTTCAGTACCCTGTGCTTTCATTCTTCAACAATACTGCAATTCGGGAGATCTTTTACATTACATAGTCGGTTCGACCTCGACACCACTCAGTACGAAGGAGCAGTTGAAAGAGCAAATGAGGAGGAGGTCAAAAGGAACTGCAGAACGACCTGATTTAAGCTCTAAGCAACGGAAGCTAGCGTTTGAGGAGATTTACTCTTTCTTTAAGGATATAACTTCAGGGCTGGCGCATCTACACGCAGCTAATTATATCCACAGAGACCTGAAACCAAGCAATTGCTTACTTCACCAGGATGGATCCGACATGCGATGTCTGATCAGTGATTTCGGTGAAGTCCAAGCGGAGAACGTGGTGCGAAAATCTACTGGCTCTACAGGGACGATATCGTACTGTGCGCCTGAAGTATTGAAGCAAGATCAATTTGGTCATTACGGGAATTTCACAACTAAATCAGATATCTTCAGTCTTGGGATGATCCTATACTTTATGTGTTTTGGAAGACTTCCTTACAAAAGTGCCGACAGCTTCCACGAGGATTTCGAAGATATGGACTTGTTAAGGGCTGAGATTAGCAGGTGGTCAGGGTTCCATGACGAGAGACGAGAACGACCCGAGCTGCCCAATCAACTCTACAATTTCCTAAAGAGGTTGCTGGCGCTCGATCCAAACGAACGACCAAGTGCAGCGGACATCCTAGAAGCGATCCGTTCGGAAAGAGGACTTCAGAATCCTCAAAGACTCAGACCGAACAGCACTTCAGCAATCCGTGGCAGAATCCAAGCAATCGACTCACCCGTGCCTCCCTCAACTCCAGTGCACGAGCGAGAACCAAAGCGGGTACGTTCAATGGCTTACATAGAGGATGCGGTCTCCTCTGGCAGTTCATCCCGCTCCTCCTCGCCATCTCCAGATGCACAATTGACAATCGAGGTTGCGCGCCATCGACCTTCAAATTCGATTCCGAAAACGACAATCACAACGCCCTTACTCATGCCCCCGCCAACAACACGTTTCTCAGCGCTCATGAACCGAGTTTCCTTATATCACCACTATACGGAATCATGGGTCCGGCTAAACGAGCAGACATTGAGCTTGTTTGCTAGGACATTCATCTTCCTTGTCAAAGTGTTCGTGATCTCAAAACCATGTCTGTCGTCTATCGCTAGACAAATGGTCTGGTATCCATTGGTGATTCTGGCGGCGGTTGAACTTGGTCTTGGGGCAAAAACAAGATGGAGGCTGACGGGCGTACTATTCATGATGCATTTTTTAGTTGCGGGATTGTTCAATTACTTGGGTCCGGGGCTGTGTGATCGGAGGTTGGCTTTTGCTTAGGGGGTTGCATTGCATTGCTGGTTATGATGGAATATAAAATATGGGTTTAATGAAGTGGATGATTATCATGAGGGATGGAGGGTTGGGTTTGTCTGCATTTTCGTTCTTTCTTTGGGGGTTAAGGGAACGGTGATTTCGATGCCGTTGCTTTCTTGACATGTTGGAAAAGCATCTTGAGTTCGGGTGCATTGCATTGCTTGGCATAATGTCATAAGGAGAATAGGGGATGAAATCGTGCAAGGACATAGGCGATGAGGACGGATATTTATGATTCTACTATCACATAACATAGTCACCTCAGCATAGCAAATAATGAGATTTTCGAATCCCCCATTTAAATGCCTAGGCAGTCTCTTGTAGCTTGTGGTGGCATATTGCTGGGACAGAACCAAAGAGCCTACGCTGTGAGGTGGGGCATGCAATGTGTTTGTAGCAGCACGGCATGTAACCTATTGAAATCCACTCGTGGACGGGCAAAGCTACTTCTCGTACTTCTTGATTGATGTGCATGATATGAGATAGCTGCGTGCTAGTTTATTCACAAGAGAATATGGCGAAGCTTGTAAATTCGAGAAGAGTTAGATGATTTGAGCTGGGGAAGGGATATAGTACAACATCTCTCGAATCTCTCAAGCTCTCCTAACATAAAAACATACACCGTAGCTATATAAGGTCTTAGCTAGTACCCTTCACTTCCAATTACTAAACCGCAGTCTCGCTATCATAACCTAAATACTACCAAAAACCTCACAGTGACCAAGACAACCAGTCTAAACCCCCAAACCCCTCGCCCTTACAACTTGACTCTCCCCCCATTCAACTCCGCCCACTCCTTTTCCTTAAAAGGCACATACTCCCCATCTCTCAACCACCACAACTCATCCCCATCAACCTGTTCCGGATCCACGCCCTGCTTCCTAACCACATGCTTCACCAATTTGATCGTCCCCGTAAGATCCATCGATTCCTTCTTCACCCGCAAGAACACCGGTACAGCATAACTAGGGAGCCCTTTTCTCGCAAACGCAGCGAGATCTTTCATGATATGTTCAGGTTTGCTGTCTCCCTTTAGAACGATAGCCACACATCCTGCGCGACCGTCATGGTGGGGAAGCTCCACTCCATACACATTCGCCTCCTCGATTGCAGGGTGTGTGGACAAAACTTCCGAAACTTCGTTCGTGGAGACGTTTTCGGATTTCCAGCGGAAAGTGTCGCCGATGCGGTCGTTGAACCAGACTCTGCCTTCAGCGTCCCACGTCATTACGTCGCCGGTGCGGAACCAGGCGTCGCCTTTTTCGAATACGTCTCGGAGGATTTTACTTTCAGACGAGCCTGCGTTGTTGAAGTATCCTTGGAACGAAGCTGCTACATCGGCGGCATCAAGCTTGTATAGCATTTCCCCGGGCTCGCCGTAGTTGACTTTCTTGCAAAGGCCGGTCTCTGCTGAGCGGAGGGGTTGTTCTGTTTCGATGTCTAGTTCCACGACAGCCCAGCCTCTTCGCAGCAAAAGCCAGTAAAAGAATCCGTTACGACCGACTGCACCCTTGCTGAAGTCGTTCCTGGAATAATTCCAGCTGCCGCCTGAGCTTTCTGTGGCAGAATAAAATTCTGCGATGGTGTCGATGTCGAATCGTTCCTTGAAACGATTCCACACGTCGGGTCGAAGCCCATTTCCAAGGGCCATTCTGACGCTGTTCTTCTTGTCGAGGTTCTCGCCCGTTACGGGGTCCAACTGAGGGGGGGCTGAGAGGAGGTAGCGACAAGTTTCACCAACATATTGGATGATTGTGGCGTTGGATTCTCGTACTTCTTTCCAAAACTTTGACGTGGAGAATTTCCTGCCAATACAGATAGCACCGCCTACACCAAGTGTTGTACAAACACCAAGGACACTAGCAGAAGAATGATAGAGCGGCATACACTGAACAAAGTTAGCGTTGAACACCAGGAGGAAAGAATGAATATTCAATATACCGTGTAGAATATATCAGTTTGACGATGGCCACACCAGCGCGATACTAGCATAGAACCAACGTTTACCTTCTTCCAGCTGACAATAGCTGGCTTGGGTAAGCCAGTAGTACCACTGGTATAGATGAGAGTTCCGATATCCGCAGGATTACTTTCCGCCCTTGCGGCATCTGGCTCCCTGATCCCTTCGATAGATATGATGGCAGCCTCGATCTCAGGCGTAAGGGTCTGGAAAGTGACATCAGGAAGCGTATCCTGAACTTCTTGAGTTACATTATGCTGAATTTCCGGGTCGACGATGCATAGTCTCGTGGTGGAGATCTTGATACAATGCGATAATGCTTTGTCTGTAAGGTTGTAGTTGATAAACGCTGGTTTAGCTCCGATACTCCATAGCCCGAACCAGATGAAGATGAACTTCTCCGAATTCATAAAATCCATGGCTACGATTTCCTTCGTTTTGATGTCGAATGTGTTCTTCAACCATGTCCCATACTTCAACACCATGTCGTATGTCTCTTTGTATGTCCATTTTCTACCCTCGAAAATAATGAACGTGTCGTTTGCATGGCTTCCCAGAGCATGCTCTTCGAGTATATAGAACATGCTCAAGCGCTCCTGCTTCGCTTTTCGATTGAGAATCACATTCGCCTTGAGGGCTCCACCCAATACTCGATAGTCGTTGCCCATCGAGAGCTTCGCATTGAGGTATGCTAGCCCAGCAAGGGCTGCTGGAGCTGCTACAACTAGAGGAACTGTTCATAGCTCGTTAGAATTTGATGATTCAAATTGGGCGTAGAGGAAACTGACCAGGCATTGTAGCAACTGGGAGGGCACAACGATCACAAAACCGATCTCGCGGCCTCTAGGCAAAGCAGATGTGAATGTAGCACCTTTCAGCTGCTGATGTCGATACAAGATAATTGTAGTTATAAAGATATATGAGACAATGAACGAAGCAAGCCAGCTATCTTCCGCAAACACACAAGTCCAGGGGAATTGATGCAGTCAAGGTAGACGATGTATAGAGCAAAAGCAGAAAACGAGAAGAGCGGAAAAATGATAAGGAGGGGGAGAGAGAGTTGCATAAGACCCCTACCTACCTAGCTACTCACCGCATAAATCTGGGGATGGCATGGTTGAATCCTACCGTTGGTTTGGGCAGACGGGAGCGCAGAGCGCACGAGCAATTATGCCTCGGCTCGGATTTTCGGTGGGTTTTGTCACTATTTGCGATTTGCCGCTGCGAGCTGCAGCGTAATCCATTGATTCGGGCGTCTGTTCCGTTATCTCTCTTTGGAAATTGACTCGCCATCCATCCACGCCATTGAAGGAAACATGGTTTGACCGATGACAGTGATTGGAGGTGTGGCTTTCAAAGAGACCATCGATGTACTTTGGGATTTACCTTCGTACAAAGTGTTAATTTCGATATGGCGTGGTACTGTGCAGTCACCGTTTTGTAGACCTGCAGGACTGAGCACCAAGCCTGTGCGACCTCTTGCATGGTAGCCTTGTCCCCCTAAAATCAGCCTTCTCATCGCTAGAACGTCTTGGTCTCGACTTATCGCCGTGTCCTACAATTGACAAATGGACAGCTAAGCTTCGTCATAATGTCCACCACGACAAATGAGCCTGCATCCTCAGGACTGCGCAAAGAAACGGAAGAAGATGTAAAGGTCGTGAATAACATCCCTCCCGCGGATGCCGTGGCAGCGATACAGAAGAAAAAGGAACCGCCGCCAGAAACACCTGCAAGCATCCGGCTGCGAAGTCTGGTTATACTTTCATTTTGGGCCATCGTCGTGTTATTTGGGCTACCATTATGGTGGAAAACAACTACGATCTACAGGGCTCCTTTGCCCTTAGATCAAATGATAGACTGGGCAGAGGGCAGAGTATGTCAATTGTTTTAAAATCGGCCATGTTACTCACTATTATATTTAGGCCTGCCGACCTGTGTTTCCTCTCCGCATATCGATCGAGGCAGAATCTCTACAAGAGCATGAAGCTCAAAACCTATTACGTACGACACAACATGCCCTCGATGATTTGAATGATTTCTCGGCACATCATCTGCGGTTACAATTGTCCCCTCCAAACAATGCCTCAGCAAATTCGGCAGGATTTTCTACTGGTGGAATGGGAGAGGAAGTTGCTTTGGTCATTCGCCTTTTACCAGGCACATCACTAGAGGCAGATCTACAAGCATATGCGCCAATACTGGATATCTACTACCCTCCAAGTCAAATTCCTCTAAGCTCATCTTCGTCGTCTTCGCTAGCTACTTATATTGCCAACACTTTGAGAGGAGTCTTTGCTGAAGAGCAGGCTATGATCGCATATCTTCTATCAACAAGCTCCGCACCACCGGAAAGGAGCCCAAAAGCTCTAGCACCGGAAGTCGCCGATTCATTAGCAAAGTGGACAACACGATCATTGAAATATTCTGGGACGTATCACTTGACTTTCTCTCTCTTTACTCCAACGGCAACCCCATCTTCCTGGGAGATTGAAGCAGCTTTGGAGGAATACATGAAGCCATTGTTAGAAAGCTTTACGGCAATTAGCAACTTCACAATCGATACTCAGGTTCAGTTGTATGCTACACCAGGTGTGAGTGGGAATGTGTTAAGAAAAGAAGATTTGAGCGGTTTCATCAATGCTGCTGAATGGCCATTGAGTCCCAGTATTGGGGGAGCACCTACTATCAACTTTATTCTATACGTAGGCGATATGGAAGTTGAAGGCGGTGGGAAGAGCTGGCTGATACCCCAGTGGGGAGGAGTCGTAATCCAATCAGATATCTCTGATTTACGGCCAGTTATGCTTACTTTCTCCAAGCAACTCATGTCGCTATTGGGTGCACCGGAAAAGGGCTCGTTGCCGTTGAGATTGATGACATTAGTTCGAGTTCGAAGTGCAGGCTTGTTGTTGAAAGCAAGCGGAACTTTGGGAAGTCTAGCAAGACTAAGTCAAGCTCTTCCGTCTATCAGTATTCCTGAAACGGTGGCAGATGGCGTCTATACAGCTATTGAGCATCTGAAAAAAGCTTGTGACGGCTTGGGTGGAAAGGAAGGATTAGAGAATGCAAGAATTGCGGAAGAAGCTGCAGAGAAAGCCTTCTTTGAAAAGAGCATGGTTGGTCAGGTCTATTTCCCTGATGAACATAAAGTCGCCGTTTATATGCCGTTGTTGGGGCCGATCGCTGTCCCTTTGGTGATGGGTGTCCTGAAAGAGGTCAAGGCTTGGAAAACCCGAAGAAGCGCTGCCGTCTGATAATTAGAATAATGACTAATGCGAAGTACCGATGCCACAATCTATTCATCCAGGGAAATATTGTCGTTTATCATTTATGGGAGTTCTCTGGTAGACCGTCATCTGCCGACGTTTACTAGCCCCCCGCCTCTACAAAGGGAAGGCGACGTGCGATCTTTAAATGATTACAACGGGGAAGGAGTACAGGTTTCGGAGATGGCGGATATACCTAGAATATTAAGACAATAAACCCTGATATACATAGGAAATGAACTTCATGGACCTCCTGATATATCCGAATGTTCAATCCAGATATGGCAGTGAGACGCCACAATCTCGGCAAATGTGGCTGGAGCCTGCTAACAAAAAATCTTCAGCCACAGTCGCAGAGAAGAAATTTGACAACCTGATGAGCCCAGTCACCATTCTAGCATTTTTGGGCTTTCAAAATTCTTTCCGAGACCACAGAAGATGATACTGCGGTTATTTCAAATACTTGTAAATCAATGTCTTTCAAGGTCCGTAAAACTACTGGTTACATAATGAACGCGTCTTGACCAGGACTCCAGCTCACTTGCTTCATTATCTTAGCACAACCATTCGCTGAGTCCAATTTTGGCGCTGGAGTTTTATCATACCTCTGATGGACAAGCGTTGATACTTGCTGCTGAAGGATCGTTTCTGAAGATCTTCGATGCTGAGTCTTCGCGCATAGTGGCTCAGTGCCGAGTCTTTCAAGAACAAGCCATTCACGGGATCGCCGCTAGAAATGCGACTGAAGATGTCGACGATTTGGAAGTGGTTATCTGGGGTGGACCGCATCTCACTCTACTCCGCAAGTCTGACATTAAGAGGCTAATACATCAAGATGTGATGAGTATTGCTGAGATGGCCGCACTGGCCAGTGATTGGATTCTGAGCGTTGCGTTCAGCCCTTGGAAACAAGAAAGCTGCGTTATGATAACGGCTCATAACGCCATGCTCCAGGCTAGCTTATCGAAGGAGCGAATGCTGGGTGCTACCCAAATAGAGCAGCTACAGCCTCCTTCGCGGTCGATGTTATACTCGGCTAGTCTTGTCATTGAAAATGCAGACGCTGTCATTGTAGCAGCAGGTACTATCTTTGGAGAGGTCATTGTTTGGAAATGCACAGCTTCTCAGGAAGGCTCAGGATTCTTGAGTGAGGGCTTGTTCGTTTTCACGGGCCACGAAGGTTCAATCTTTGGTGTTGATATCTCCCCAATTATCACTAACAACGATGGGAAGCCTATGAGATTACTAGCAAGCTGCAGCGATGATCGCACAATACGTGTATGGGACATCACTGGCGCGCAGCAAAGAGATGCGGCCACTGAGGAGTTGATCAAGGATTTAATGCCACGAGAGACTGGATTTGGTGGAAGTTCGGATTCTGAACATGGCACCAATCCTTTCAACAGGTGCATTGCGGTGACGATGGGTCATGCTTCTCGCATTTGGGGTGTCAAGTTTCATTGTCAGGATAATTCAAAGACGCCGGTGAACTCACCGATCACGTTATTGTCATTTGGAGAGGATTCAACTACCCAGCAATGGGCTCTTCAACTAAGATCGGAGACTCACACTGAGAGTAAGAATACCGGTATCCTGGAAATCGATGTGTCTAAGCTTAACTCGTATGGTTCTGGTAAACTCACGCACATCAAAACTTTTGCGTTCCATAGTGGTAAACACGTCTTTGGTGCCGCCCTAGCTCGGGCAAAGACCGGACATAATCTCTTAGCCACTGGCGGAGCTGATGGGAAGATATCAACCTATACCTTTGGTGACAGAGCGGCGAAAGTTTCGGGGTTGAATGTTAAGGCACAGACTGATTCTTCTGCACGGCTCGGTATCACGGGGCATGATGTGGAAGGGTCTTCTCAATCCTCGGTATTCGAACTTGAAGAAGTATTGAATTCACTTCCCTCCGCACAGCATTCTGTGGAAGAGGAAGGCGACCAAAAATTAACGAAGAAAAAGAAGTCCTTGAAGGATGTATTTAATCGCTACGCGTTTGTTTCTGAGGATGTTTTCTTAGTCACTACGAACGACGGGAAAGTTCTCCAAGCTGAAATTGGAGATTCTATACGCTTCACTCAGTTGGATCTGCCGCCATCCAATTCTCAAGATTTAAAATCTTACTCTACCCTCAAAGGTGTTCCCTCAATGGGATTCTGCCTTCTAGCTGGATCCAGCGGCACATTATTCTTATATCGGCTTGGCTCATCGATAGATGAAATCGGCTGCGTCAACCGAAAACCATCTGACATATTCATTGTCCGACATGGAGACGACGGAGCTCTTGAATTACTGGTGGATTTGGTAGGCTCGCAGTCGCTACTAGTTTTTCCTATCCATCCTAACCCTGATGGTTCCGGTGTTCTCGGAGAAAGCAGAACACTTACCCTGCATCCAAAATTTGTGGTTACAGGTGCAGGGCGATGTGGTACCATTCTTGTACTAGGGTCTAGAAATGGTCATATAGCTATCCATGATGATCGCTATGAATCTATATCTAACTGGGGTCGTGAGAAGACTGGCACCATTGACGCGATCACTTCCATTATACCAATACCCAACACACACGAAGACTCAAAACAAGTGACTTCCTTTGCAACAACAAGTCGTAACGGTACATACTCAATATTCTCCTACTCGATCGTGGAAGATACCAACACACCCATGATTTCATGTATTCATCGCGCATCACCTCCATTCGGGCCCATGATCGAGTCTTGTTGGTTTCAAGGATCAGACCTTATCCTGTATGGCTTCAAAAGCACACACTTGGTGGTTTGGAACGAATCTGATCAGTCCGAAGTTATGCGTATTGAATGTGGCGGCGCACACAGAGCCCATGCATATTCTCCGCTCAAGGCTGAAAGTGCCAGGGGCAGTGGTCACCTAGTTTACACCAAAGCTTCCAAACTATATCTCCATTCTTATAGTCTACCATCGCATCGCGTCATGAAGTCTGGTGGTCATGGTCGCGAGATCAAAGCTTGTGCCGTACTTCCTGGACATAACTTGATAGCCACAGGTGCAGAGGACACAAATATACGGCTATGGCGATACAACGAATCCGGTCTGGGCCAATTTGAATGTCTTTCAGTGATCCAGAAACATACTGCAGGCATTCAGCATCTTCAGTGGCCTGGCCCCTCTTACCTCTTCAGTAGTGGGGGTGTCGAAGAGTTTTACGTCTGGGCAATTCAGGACATTCCAGGATTCGGCATCGGCGTGGTCTGCGAAGCTTCTTGTCCCGATCCTACGGATGAGCAGGATCTTAGAATCATGGGTTTCGACGTCTCTGATATGCCAGCAGGCTTGGCGAATGAGTCAAGCTTCCTCATCAGTCTTGCCTATTCTGATTCTACTATTCGCACATATTCGTATTCTAAAGCAAGAGGTTTCAAGCTTCTAGTCCGCGGACAATACACAACGGCTTGTTTGACCAAGATACATCACCTAACCGTCACTGATACCGAATTGCATATTCTCACCGCAGCTACCGACGGTAGTCTCTGTACTTGGCATGCTCGCCTCAATGGAACTGCAGATCCTGACGCTCAGGCGCAAGAATTCTCACTACTCTCATACAAGAAAGTGCACCAAAATGCTGTCAAGTCTCTCGACGTAGCAACTATTCATGCTGGTAAACGAACTGTCGTTGCTACAGGAGGAGATGACAACGCTCTCGCCATCACCATATACGATGTGCAAGAGTCATCAGCAGTATTAAAAGCAAAACCAGAGACCATCATTCTCCGATCTGCACACGCGGCAGCTATCACTGGCCTTTCGTTTATCATTAACTCGACAGATGAGGAAGGAACTTTATCTATTGTTTCATCCAGCAACGATCAAAGAGTTAAGACCTGGAAAGTCAAATTCCGACCACGGGAAGAAAAGCATGAAGATGTTTGTCCAATAAGTATTGAGATGGCTGGCGATAAATTCACATCTGTTAGTGATATCGGTAACCTTGCTGTGCTAGATGAGGGAAAGGGAAAGAAAGCAATTATTGTTGGACAAGGCATGGACGTTTGGTCTTTCGACGAATAAGTCAACGAACTTCATGATGCAGGGCGTACCACACCCACTCCCCCTGGGCTTATGAGAATTTCGGACGCAACACATTTGCGTGCAGCAAGAACTAGAAAGCTTCGATAATAATATATTTCGAGACGCATGGACTAAATCGTCCCGCTGTGTAGCTATATTAGATGTTTCGACCGCGGCAATGAATCAGATCTCAATATTATACCCGTGCAGGAACATACAGATGAAAGCAAAGAGATAAAGCAGATACTCACTTAACACACCAACTCAAGAATCAAACACTTACCCCATCAACTATTTCCCTCTACATTCCTGTCCAATCTTACACAAACCCCACTTCACATCTTCCCCTCTCAAATGCATTCAGCCCCCCTTCAACCTAAACCAACCTCCCTTCCCCCATTGAACATTTCCATACAGCAGCCCCTCTCGCACCTTCTCATCCTCCACTGAGGCCAGAATATCCTCCAACCGCTTGAAATCAATCGGTTTCATCAACCACCCATCAAAGCCGCACTCCATGTACTCCGCGCGTTTGCTTTCGACAAGCGATGCCGAGACAGCGATGATCGGCAAACGACCGTAGGAAGCTGCGCGTTTGGAAACCGGGACTGGGGTAGGCGAAGCTTTTTCAGCGGCGCGGATCATGCGCGTGGATTCGAGTCCGTCGGCTATAGGCATCTGTTGTGTTGTGGGTGGTTAGTTTGACGGGGTCTAGATGGGATGGTAGGGGGAAGGGGATGACAGACCTGTATATCCATAAGAATGATATCGAATTTATCAGGAGTCGCTCGAACGGTATCAGCGCATATCTGGCCATCTGCTACGACGTGGACTTCGAAATCCTTTTTTCTGAGACGCTCTTCCAGAAGACGACTGTTAAGGAGGTTGTCTTCCGCATACAAGACTTTGAGATTAGGCTCCTTGGGCTGGGGCGGCAGTTCCATGATGGGGAACGGATATTGGATTTGGTAGTTTTTGTTTGTGGTCGTGGATTTGGCTGAGGAAGGCGATTCGGGGAATGGTGAGATGGGACTGCTGTCTTTAGAACGACCTGGAGTGGATGGGAAAAGTCCGTCGGGCGTGGGCCGGGTTCCGTCACTGGGAGTTCTGATAGTTGAAGTTGAATCATGGTCGTCGATGACAATTGGAGGTGTCTTCTTGGCTGTTTGATAGTTGGTGGCGTCGGTCTCGTCGGCTTTTCTGAATGGGATGGATATCGCAACTCGTGTTCCGTTTCCGGGCTCGGAGGAGATGGTCATCTTGCCGTCGTTGAGACGTACAAAGCGAGCTGTGGAAGCTAGACCAAGGCCGATCGAGGTGGTTTCTCCTTCGGTCGCTTCGGCAGTGGCAACTACGGCAGCATCGTCGTCGTCGATTACCTTTTCCAAATCCATAAATATGCCGTCGAGTTCAGGTCTTGCAAGAAGCGAGTTAGTATTCTTTCCGCTGTGTTTAAAAAACAGAGACCTACTCAGTCAATCCCGATCCATTATCTTCAAAGAATATCTCGATTGGTGTTCGTGCTTCATTTGTCATCTGCGTTGACTCGTTCGGGGCATTTTTCAACCCAACTGTGACATCGCCGCCGCGGGAATGCTTCACAGTGTTAGAGAGCAAATTGGAGATGGTCTGTCTCAATCGTACCCCATCGCATTTAATCATGGGTGGAGTGTTTGTATTCTCGTCGAACTTGATTGTTATGTTCTTTTTATGACACTCGTCGTCGAAAGCCTCGATGACTTCGGTCATCATATCATTGAGGAGCACCGTGTCATGAGAATACTCAAAAGCGTCTTCTTCTACCTCTGTCAGACTCAGTAGATCATTGACAACAAAGATCAAAGATCGTGATGCAATCAAAGACTTCTCTAAATGCAACCGAGCTTGGTCGTCGAGGACGTCATCCAAGGCTATCTCGAGATAATTGATGATGGCATTGAGAGGTGTTCGAACTTTTGGTTGTTAGCGGTTAGGAAATAGCATGGATAAAATATTCGTTCATACCATCAGCTCCGGCTTGTCTGATCAAGAGTCTTGTCATACGGTTCTGCTGGACAATGGCTTCTTTCTGCCTCCATACCTCAATAAATCTTCCGTAGAGCGCGCTGAGTATTCCAGCCGACTCGACTGCAAGATGTTAGTTTTGCGGCATTAAGTAGATCCGTGATTAGACTTCCCTTGCTCTTGAGTCCATTCGCGACAAGTCCCAACTACTTGCTCACTCCATCTTCGGAAACTTGCTCTTGGTTCGAGGTAGCTGGTTCCTGGTTTGAACTTCTTTTCATGCGGGTTTCCTGCCCAACTAACTTCTTTCAGCTGACCTCTACGAAAGAAGACAAGGAAATCAGAGCCGGACAGAGCCAGCGGAATCACGAGCATTCCGGAAATGGAAGTGAAGCGAGCAGGGAACAGAATATCCGGACAATCCGTAGCAATGCTCTGAGTACTGAATACAACCTTATGTGACTTGCTACGCACATATTGAAGCAAGGCAAGACACTCATTGTACGCAAATAAGCGACCAATTGTTCTTGCTTCATCCCTGATGGCCAGGAAGCCAAAATCGGCTTCAAACATCTCCAAAAGATCACTTGACGAAGCTGCCACGTAAGATGACGGAGATACCTTTGGAGGGGCTTTGGTGAAAGGTTTACGAGCTTGAATTCGAGACAAATAGAGTAACTTCTCAATATTATTACTCGCACAGTCTCCCAAGCTTCGGCACAATTCTCTCACAGGGAACGACACTCTCCTTCCCTCTAAGCCATAATCGTGGCACGAAATCAAACCCCAAAGTCTATCATGCACGATCAGAGAGATCGAAAACGATGCTCTGACCCCCATGTTCTTCAGGTATTTCTTGTGCACCGGAGACATGGCTCGGAGATATGACATTGATAAGTCCAGCGGGGTTAAGGCATCCTCTTTGGTGCGATACACGAGTCTTGCAGTTGGTTGTGCTCGATCATAGAGCAAACGTATCTTGTTAAGCTTGTAGAGCCTTCGAGCTTGAGCCGGTATATCAGATGCGGGAAAATGAAGGCCGTGATAGAGGTCTATCGATGCTCTCTCATCGATAAATTCGCTTCTCACTACCCCTGCATCCTCGTCGTCAAACTGGTAGACCATAACGCGATGGAATCCGGTCAAATCAAAAACTAGGCCGACAAGAATATCAAGTAAGAATGGTATGGAGCTTGCGGCATTGATCTGCTCTTGAATCTCACTCAGTAAATGAAAGACCTCCAGCTCTCCGATTTCATGCTTCATTCTTTGAGCTGTGCGAAGAGGTTCGCTGAACTTTGTGATGGACTTGGATCGTTCTGCTGCTGATGCTTGGTTATCGATGACATTGACCGATTCTTCAGGTAGGCTGCTGTTGTCGGGAGGTACGTCAACTGACAGGTCATTCTTTGGCTCAAACTCACAAACGAATAGACCTGTATCTTCACGGTAGTGTAGAGCACAGTACACCCGTGAAGAGGTGCTGGATGATCGTCCAATCATCATTGTAAAGACATCGGGATATGCCCGCGGATTATCTTTGTGGTGCCATAGCTTTGCTGTCCCAATTCGAGCCAAGAAATGATTCTTTTCTTGAAAGTTTAGCAAACTTGTGAAGCAAGCAAGCCCGAAAAGAGCTTCGGAGTCATGACCCAAGAGATCTTTTGAGTTTTCGCTTGCAATGCGGACCGGAAACTGCCCCTTTCCGGTGTCTCTGAGAGCGATGAGTACTCCGAAAGCCTGAACTGCCTCTGGTAGATGAATCGGCTCGTCTTCGCACCGTAGGAGCGTCTCGGGAAACCCAGAGTCTTCATGTTGGTCTTTAGATGACAAACGATGAACCGTACTTGTGATGGCCGTGCTGCCCAAGGGTGGTGAAAGTTCGGAAGCTTCCGTAAAAGCCACTTTCGGCGGTTCAACCTCCACATATGCCACGTCCTCAGTGTCAGGTGGCTTGAAATAATTCGAACTCGGAGGCGACGTAGCTGTGAAGCTGGGAACCTTTCGGATTGCCTTGGCAGCTAAATCTCTGAAAGTCTGCTGGACGTCTGTTGTCTTTAATTAGTTCTCCCATAACAGTATAAAGTCATGTAGATACGTACCAATAGCGGTTTCTATGCGTATTGGAAACACTCTCTCGACTCGAGAAGTTTCGACGGTTCCTGGACCATCCCAACTATTGTTGTTGGGTTCATGAATATGCATGGACTGCAAAATTTCTGGAATCTGCTGTTCCGCCATATCTCTGTGGGTTGCTGTCAGCACGAAGTCTGTGTGGCCTGGAATAGTCGCCAGATCGAAAGCAGATTGGATACTCTGGAAAAAGTTTGACGTCCAGAGCGCTGAATACATATATGAGTTTCTGTACGGACCTGTACGACCAGTGCCTTACAGCTGCGCATGGCTATAATTCTGGAGTAACGCCTTCGAGCCGGAGACAAAAGGCCGGCATGGCTTATGGCAGTTGCCATAGATGTCTCATTTCTGTACCTAACTATTCGAAGAACTTCCCCAAATAGTGTATCCAAACTCGGATCGACGATCATATCGCAGATAACCCCGGCGATTACTTCGAATTGTTCATCAAGAAAGAAAAGAAAGACTCGAGCCATATTGGTAGAAGTCAGCTATGTGATACTAGGAATATTCCTTCAGCACGCGTCGCCAATTCCCTCAACCATTGAATGGCCGATATCTGAACATCAGGATGAAACAACTTCCCGGATGTGTCAACATAAAGGCTAGCGGAACTGAAATTGAAGCATCCGCAGCGCCCTCCGGCTTGTGGCTTCATGTAAGAGTACAAAACTGTTGTTCCGGGGGGCAATAGGCCTAAAATTGCTTTCGAAATCATACCATTTGAGCCCTGCTACAGTCGTTTCGTATTACCCGGAAAAAGCAAAAAATTAAGACTCTTGCTCTTTGCTCCGGTGGGAGGCCGACAGGCCGAAATTTCGAGCCGAAAATAGTCCTTGGTGACATTGCCGCGAACCTTGACCTTCTTCGCCCGATCGACGCAAGAGCCAAGAAGGTATTTCCCGGAACCCGTCTTATATGATACCGAGGAATTCGGCTCCTCTAGCTTTCAGACGGGAAGAATTGGGCGGCAAAGTCTAGCTACATATATACCTTCGTAGCCGTAAGGTTGATGGGGGGGAACACCTGAAACATGCAGATGGCGGTTGCTGACTGTTGACTCTGGCGGCGTGTAACACCAAAGCTTTCTTTCGACTGTTGGTTACACGATGTAGAAAATTTTGCCGTCACGACTTTGCGATGCTGTCGGCTCGTGAATATACGGAGAGAACCTTTTTTCAATCTATCAAAAATCATTGGATACAGATAATGTTTCTCTGCGGAAGCTGATGAAAGCTGGTGAAAGCTGACGACGAGCTCAACAACTCGAGTCTGCTCTGCTCATTGATCGATTGAGTTTTAGCAGCTTCTACGAAGAGCACAAAGCACTTGGGCCAAGTAAGCGCGTCCACTCAAAGCTCCTAGAATGGCAAAAAGATATTTATCTACTAGTGTAGAGATACCAAACAACATGTGAAGACATCGACATGGCAGTACAATGATTCACGGTGATTTAAACCACATAATGTACCCCTCCTAAGTCCCTGCTGCCACTCTCCTCCATTTTCCCTGCTGCAAGCAACTGCTTCCGCGAGAATGCTCAAGAACGAGGGCGAAGCCAGCTCTCGAACCAATGTCAGGCAAATTGATCTTGGACAGCCATTTTCTGAGGTTCTATCAAAGTAAACATGCAACGTCTCATTGATGCCATTCATACCACACCCACTATCGATCATCATGCCCACCCAATTCTTACCCCTTTCGGCTAGGGCCAAATATTCCCTCAGGTCGCTCACCACAGGAGCAGTCGGGGCCGCCATGGAGACGACAGGCAGTTCTTTGGCACTTCTGCGAGCGTGCAAGCAGCTTGCCAAAGTCCTCGGTTGCGCACCAAGCTGGAACGATGTGGCAAAAGTCATTGATGAGCAAAACAGTAAGACGGAGGATACCTGGGCAAGCGTTGTGTGCAAGGGATTGAAAGTATTCTCCTAGATGATGGGTTAAGCATCAGTGAAGAAACGTTTGAATCTGCTTGGCACGACCAGTTCGTAAGAAGTAAGTAGCTCCGAGAGATCAGTTCTGTGAGCCTTGAGAAACACTTCCTCTACCTCAGACTCACATATCACTCGAAGATTATTGGCACTAACCCTTCGATATCCTAGGTAGGTGCAAAAGAATACTGAGAATAGAAACAGTTGCTGCGAAGATCTTGAATAATCACCTCGAAAGGTTCGATGTTTCTGGGCCGAAATATTTGAACAAGTCCTCGATGAATTTGAAGACACCATTCGGAAAGCAATTGAGGACCCCGAAATTGCGGTTTTCGAATCTGTCATTGCTTACCGACCTGGTCTCAACCTACCACGGATGTCCCCAGTCGAAGAACTGAAAGCCTTGTTTCTTAGCATCATTCGCACACAGGGCCCAAAACCTCACACATTTCGACAGACTGGAAAACGAACTACTGAATGCATATGTTGTACACAAAACTGCAGCAGTTATATATCGGTCAAAAGTTCTTGATAATCTGCCGCTTCGTGTCTGAAGTTGTTAATGCTTCTCCTGTGCATACCAATACAAACTCATATATTGTACACTGGTCCAGTTCCCATAGTACTGATCCCGAGTACCTTCGTAGCTTTTTTACATTTCATCATCGCCTCCCCACTACAACACCCTACACAGAAGCATGCCTCCTACTCTCTTTTCTACACATTCTCTCGCTTCCAGAATTCCACTCGATGTAGTCACAAACATACACTCCCCAGGTTTCGTTAATCCCTTGATGTAATTCGCATCTCTCCCCCTGATGATATTGGACAGCCCATCTACATCCATCCATACTCTCTTTGTAGGTTTACTAATCATAGTCATCTTGCTCAACACCGGCTCATTGTTCCAGTATTTCAGGCCCAGCCATAACCTCCGCGTTGAGATGTTTCTCTGTGTAACTTCCTCTGGCACGTATGAGGATAGATCGTCCATAGGAGGAGGGGTAAGACCGCCGCGAGTGACGGAGGAAAGAAATCCTGAAGATTGGAGGGCGAGTGTAAGTGTGAGGATCATGTTCGTTGACGGGACTGATGTAAGCCCTAATCGCGCTTTAGACGCATTTTGGAGATGTGAGCAGACGTTGGAGAGAATAACGAGAGACATGCTGCCGTTTCGGGACGATTCGCAAGCCCGCGCGGGCACAATTGAACGTCTACCAAGGTATCTGAATTGTAATAGGGCGGGGCAGATGCGACTGGAGGTATTGTTAGCTAGAAGACAAGACTGGCAACAGTATGAGTAGAACAAATCTTACCTCTATTTCCAGTGGTATGCTGTAATATGCCCTAGTACTTTGCGCAATAATTCAGAGACTTCAATGCTTTTTTGCCAGTTGATTCGGAGCGCATCAAATTGTGAAAATGAAGCCGAAATAATTTATCTTGGCCTTATCAGTTCGGAGTTAGGTCGTCAGGCACCAACCCCTGTCACAACCCTCACTTCACCCCTCATTGGCCCTTTCATGCAGTTTGCCGCCCAAGACAGTTGCTGGCCCCCCAGCTACAGATCGGGTAAGTCTGCGCGAAAGATCGTAAGTCCCCTCTTCTACTATTTATCTCTCAGTCTATCACTTTCTCTTGTTTTTTTCTAGTTCTTGTAAAATTGCTGCGCAAAAGAGCCAAGGTCGTCCCTTTCTGTCGAGTAGGCAGTTTGCTATCTGAAATCGCAGGTCGATAGTCATGGCAGTACGTCCGGGGGAAGATCTTGCAGCTACTTTGTGAGTTCAAGCTTCCTCTCTATCACGATGGGTTTCTCTAAGTCGTTCCAGGTTCGCCGACGTGCACTACTACTACGGGCCACCCACGGCGAAACCTCCTCACCACAGATTCGATAAGGGCTCCTATGTTTATCTCTTCGAGAACGCTGGACAGAGAAGAGCTCGACTCGAAATAGCTAATAATGCTGGCACACCAGATCAGGATGCATTTACCGGTCGTAGGTATCATGCGCCTCGAACAAGTTACAGTACTGACTTAAACCGCTGTATCAGACCTCGATTCTGCACATGTCAAATACTCGTATAAACACACCGCACTAGTCACCTTGACAGTAGATGGCCCAGATGGACAGCAACGAAGAAGTCCTACAGACGCTCAAGAATGGCACCTGCCTACTTTCGATCCTCGAAACGAGACCAAATACATGTATCGGCTGCATACGATCGATATATACTTTTGGAATAGGGAAGATGCTCTCACATTTGTGAACGGTGTACGTAGAGTACTACCTGCGCATCAAACGACGATTGAGGATGAGCCTGCAGCACCACCTTCTCACGTTGATGATATGAGTCCCGTTGTGCAGCAACTGGAAAATGTTGCTATTACAGATCCATCATACCAGCAAGGAAGAACCAAAACCTCCCGAACTTCCCCTCCACCTGCTATCAATGTAGCTTTTCCCGGACCACCAAGTTCCGCAAGCCCACAGACGCAAACCCCGGCGGCGTTCGCGCCCATGGCATACAATCCAGCCGCGCCTGCTGCACCAGAAGCGATTAGGCACAGAGAAAAGACACCTCCCCCTGAAGATGGATCTGGAAATCCCTTAGTGGCAGCCGCTACCTCGGATCAAGGTCAATTTGCTTCACCACCTCAATTCCACCAGCAGCCAAGCTTCCATGGCATGCCAAGTCACCCAATGTCCCCTCCATTATCAGTCCAGCGGCAGTCAAGCTATCCTGCAATGTCTCCTCCACCTCAAGTGCAACAACAACCAAGTTTCAATGCAACATCTCCCGCACAACAATCGAATCCTGGCTACTTTCCAGGATCTATCCCTAATACCGCCTCAGTCCGCTCACCCTTCTCCCAACAATTTCAACCTCAAACCCCCTCATTTGCACCCCCGCCGACAGACAGCTCATTTGGTGGACCCCTTCACGGTGCGCCTAGTCCATCAGGCCCGCCACCACCTGCCTACACCTCCCCGCCGCTCTCCCCTCAAAACGCCCCAGTAACTCAATACGCCAGTTTCCCCACGTCCTCCAGCATCCCCACGCACGGTCTCCCCACTCCTGGGCTCTTCTCCCCCGGCTTCGCCCCTCAGCATCAAATGCCCCCAGTGCAATCTCCCGCGCCTGGTTTGCAACCGCTAACCTCTCCTTCTGCACCACCAGGCGGCTTCTCGCAGTATAGCTACAGTGCGCACAGCACGCCTGCTCCACATGCACTTGCTACAGATTATAGTATTCACCAGCAGGTATATCGCCCGACGGAGGTGGAGGCCACAAAGGCTTTGAAGCATAAGCCGAGTAAGAATTCTAAGACGATGGGGAAGTTGGAGGAGAATGCTGGGAGATTGGAGAAGGGTGTTACGGGCATCTTGAAGAAGTTTGAGAAGAAGTATGGATAGGCTAGGCTGGACCTGGGTTAATTAGGTAGATGCGATGAAAGGATGGAAGGGGCGTGGAGGACTAACATGATGTGGTTATAATGTATGAGGGGGTATGGATAGTCTTAATTATGTTCATGATATTTAGCCAGTTTGTGAATATACTCAATTTTTATCTGAATGCACAATTTGGATCTAGATGCTCAAGTGTGGAGAAGCAGCGGCAGCAGGAAAATATCCATGTTCGGATTAGACAAAGACATCGCACCACTTCACGGAGTCTGCTCATCTCAAATAATCCCTGTATATAACTTGTATTCCGCTCTACAACATCACATCTATTCAACTCCTTTCTCGCTACCGGCCAATCCATTCATTTATACACCGATCAACCGAGTCCTCTCCATTCCATGCCCTTTCCAAATTCCCACAAACCCATATCCTATCCCAATCTCTATCCTCCAATCTAACAAGCATTCTCTCCTCTCCTCTCCTCTCCTCTCCCCTCAATCAATCTAATCCCATCCATCCATCCCCTCATTGCAAAAACAGGGTATATCTCTCCGTCATTCTCTCCTACGCACCCCGTCCATCCATCGCAAAATGGGAATAAAACGCATAAAGCACAAACAAGGCAAAGGAGAACAACCCGAAACTGCAACAACAATAACTGAAAAATAATCACTACGATAGTATGTAAGGTATAGGTATAAGTAGGTATAAGTACTGTGCTCTTCCCAGCGAGCGAAATCAAAATAATAACAGAACAGGGTGGTATACCATGCCTCTGTTTGTTTGTCCATCCACCCATCCATTCCATTCCATTCCATTCCATCCCATCCGTCCCTCCATCCATCCTTTCCTCCATCCCATCAGCTATTCCCTTTCCTCCCGAAAACGCCAGCCGGATCCCAATGCATGTGTATATCGAAAAAAGAACAAAAAGCAAGGAAAAGCAAACAACCAAACCAATAAAACGCCATTATTCCGAACCCTTTATGTCCATTTATCCTCAAAGGAATAAGAAACGAGAAAATGTAGGACGAGAAAAAAGAAAAGAAAAAAGCGTTCTCAGTGGCGATGGGAAGTTGTACAATCATACTCGTCTCGACTACCTTTTTTCGTCCCCTGTCCTACCGAGGCGGCTCCCCACTAATAGACTCCTCATCCATCGTATCCTCCTCCGTCTCAGTTTCCGTTTCCGTCTCGGTCGGCACAGCCAATTGCTCCATCTTCGCCTGCTGACCCGCCACCGCCGCCTTCCTCGCCTCCCTCAACAAACTCGCGCCAATCTCCGACATACCCTCATTATCGCCCTCGTCGCCATCATCCGGGGGCGCCAGGACCCTCGGCGGAAGTGGAATATCGCTGATTCTCACTTTATAATCCAGCGCGCGTTTCCCTTCATTGATCAGCTCCTCCGTCCAGCCTAGACATCGTTTCAGACTCTGGTTCATCTTTTGGCTGTCGACGAGTAGCTGTTGATGTTTGGATAGATCGAGCTGCAACCGCTTTTCGTCTTTCTGGCGATGTTTGAGATCGTTTTGGGCGACGGCGCCGGGACTGAGTGCGCCGTCTTCTTCGAGGTCGTCTTCTTCTGATGTGTCGAACTCATCGTCTGGGTCTTCGGGGTTCTGCTCTGCGCTGGAGTTTTCTTCGCTCATATCCGAGAGGGCTAACAATTCGGTGCCGTCTACGGAAAGTGTAGCGCTTGCGACACGTGATGATGCTGCTGTTGCCATGGAGAATCGACCTGACCGGCTTAATCGTTTATATCTTCGTAGTTCGGCCGTTTGTTTCCTCATCTTCCTTTCCAGCGTTCGGTTTATGGCTTCAAGTGACGAATTGGTGATTTCCAAATCTAAAACTTTGCGCTCTCTCCGTGCATCTGCTGCTAATTCGTTCATTCGTTCTATAGTATCCCCAGCTTTCAGGGGCTCTTTTGATTCTTTCTGCCCCTCGTCCTCCTCCTCCGCAGAACTCGATTCTTCTTCTTCATCCTCGTCGGTATTCTGTTCTTCTGGGATATCTTCTGTAGCTGGTGTCGAAACCGGACTCGAGGGTTCTGTTATTGTGATTGGGTTTTGTCCATCGTTAGAATAGCCCCCTGAGGATATCTTCCTCGTTGGGACCAGTTTCTCCATAGAAGATCCGCCACTTGTTGATCGTCGATGCCCCCGGCCAAAATCACCGCTAGTTCTTCGAACACTATTCGCAGAGTTACCTCGTCCTCCAATCTGCGGCCGAGGAAGACCAGGAGAGGGAAGGGAGGGCGTAGTCCTTGCTGACGAAATGGTGGCATACTGTGTTCCCTTCTGCGGCGAGCCTGACCTTTGCGATGGGGATGTCGGATGATTAGCCAGCCGGGGCGAAGTGACTCTAGAAGCTGTAGATATTACTGAACTCGGTCGGGACGGGGCGAAATGTGGTGAGGGAGAAAGTTGTAAGTCGGGAGTACCATTGGCGCGGAAGAACTTCGCATGACCTCTCTCCTCTCCAATTGTAGATGCCCCTGATCGGACAGTAGGTTCCTTAGGTATTTTGTCGCCATTTGCGTATAAGAATGTAGATGCCCTTTTCGCGGACGGAACTTTTGGCGGATGGGAAGTATGAATCTCTGGCTTGACTTCACTTGCGAAAAAGAACTTGGAGTCGGCGGGATTCTGCGCTGTATTTAAATGCTTGAAATCTGAGCCAAAGGCTACAGTCTGTCGTTTCGACATATCCTTTTCCAGCCCATTTATCCCCAGCCCAGCCCCATTCTGTACAGAATCGTGATATAACCGTGGAGGAAGTTCGGAAGGAGTGGGCGTCGCCGAGGGTGTGCTGGTTGCACTTTCAAATCGAGCCTTTCGATTTGACGACCTGCTCGTGATGTTATTGCTAGTTAGGAATGCTGAAGCCGGTGTCGTTGTGTCGTCCCTGACATTGTTCGGGGTTGTATTCTCGGAGCGCGATTGTCTGGAGGCGGGTCTTGCTGATAACTTGGGAGTCACAGGAGGTCTACTTCCCGTCTTCGCGGTTGCGGCTGCAGTTAAAGTCGGTCTCAAAGGTTGACTTGGATTTTGCTTATCGTATAAAGGCATATTTGGATTTCCACTTTTCGCGGTCAATGGCGCAGAATCTTTCTGCGGTACGACTCGCATTATGGCATTATGATCTTGCGATTGCAAAGGTTTTCGATAAGGCGGTGGGGTTCTTGCAGGTCGTGAGCGTAAGGTTGGAGGAGTGGATTTTGTATTCCGAGTCGGAATGGTATGGTGGTGAGTAGTGGTGTTTTGGTGAGCCACTGAGAAGACAGCGGCGGCCCTCATTGAATTCTAGCGAATGGGGTGAGGTTTCTCGGTAGAAGGCTTAAAAGGAGTATTCTCTGCGTCTGCTGCGTCTTCACAAAATTATCTAAATTGCTCTCTCTTCATAAATGAATATTACTGTTATACGAATTTTGTACGAAGGACGGAAGTGCACATCAAAAGAATATTATTATTTTTTCAACCGTTTTTTCGCGATATTTGTGTAACTTTGTTTTGTTTACTTTCAGCTGCACACCCAGTGAGTTTACCGGCAGCTTCCATACAGCCGCCAGATATATCAAGCCTCCTATTGTCTTGACCACGGGAGGTTGAATTTCACAGTCTTTTACCGGCAGAGGACTTTGCTATACACACGAAGATCTTGAAAATGAGTCTGCCGACGTGTGAGGAGACGCGAGAACCGATTTGATTGCAAATTCATGCGATGAAGTGGTAACGTATGGCAACAACTGCTGTTCAGAATAGCATTTCACAATGACCCCTCATCGTCTATACTTGTATGGCAGGAGGTTATCTCCCAAGTGCCTCCGTAGCTCTAGCCCTAAGACGGCGAGGGGACTACCCTGCTTGCCATATACACGCTGTTCAGTTCATGACCTTCTGGTTTCCGGTTTTCAGAAGAGCCGTCAAACATCAACGAGAAACATAAGTAAGAATGTATGACGATGCGTACATATGGAATATGCTGCACTTCTGTCCGAAAACCCTCTCCCAATCCGACTGCATGCAAAAAATGGAGCTGCGCATAAATAGGGGTTCCACTGCTGTTCGTCCAGTGGTCCGTTAGTCATACGACTTGAAGAGTTCCTTAGTCGCCTCAGGTGATGGTGCCGAAGCACTGGAAGAAGCCTAAAATGTCTCGGTCGCATCAAATTTAGTGGATAGAAACATATTCCTGCCGAGCGAACCCACCAGGATCGAAGCATAAGGCATTCCAGAAGTGTTCCCTATTTCAGCCCAATAGGAAACAAGCAGCTCGTGATCCCGGCAGCATTGGTACAACCACCAAAGCACCAACTGTGATTGTAAAAGCAGTTGAAATGATGAGTTTCGTCGATACTCCAGAAGTGGAGTAAGCTCTACAGACTAGCTATCCAAGATCTCTTCAGGACACTCTTTAGGGCGCACCACACGACGATCTATGAAACCCAATTCTACTACTGTGGCCCAAAGTCGAAATTACATTCATTGCGCAACATTACTGTCTCATATCGCGAGCAATGGTCATCAAGTTTGAGTACTGCCCAGAAACGGCGATGGGAAGGAGGTGGTTCACCAGGGGGTATAGTCACTATCCGACCGCCTTCAAACTTCGATATTCTCAATATACAAACTTCGTTTAAACAGTCAGATATATTTTGTTATACTGATCTTTAAATTTCACTTGAACAATCGGAAGTTGGTCGGGTAGTTAGTACACCCCCTGGTGGTTCTATGTACTGTTCCGGGAGCCTGTCTATATATCCACTTTTCCAAGCACGCAGCATTGGTTATTTCAACAGGGTGCTCGTCTCTTTCCATTACCAAACAGCTAAGGGTGGATTTATACCACTCTCTCCACGAGCGCAATCCCTTCGCCCGCCAAGGCCTCTCTGATGGGATCACACATCTCCTTGCGATACGGAGCGTGAATGCCCGGGACGCTGAAAGCTGGATGGCGGTCCAGAAGAAGCTGCGTTGCAATACCGCAGGTAACACCAACTGAACGAGCCATGGCGGAATGTCCTTCCGGATCACCTAGAAGCTCGAGAGTGCTAGTCATAGTATCCTAGCCGCAGCATTCATGAGTATGGTTACTCGTGAAGTTTCTTCATGAGAAGTGATTGGAGCAAGCACTTACCCTCTTTCCGTCCTTCCATTCGATCACAAACTTATGCTGGAGCATTACTAAGTCGCGTTCTCCAGGCTCAAAGGTGAGAAGTTTCGCTAGCTGCTGGCAAAGAGTGTCGAAGACATTACCAGACACGATCACGGCTTGCTCATCTGAGAAAAGACCGAACGCACGCATGCCCGATATGATTCGATCCGCCTCGACTTCATCTGGGAATTTGTAGACTTGCTTAATCTGAGCTACAAGGGAACTGAAGCAGTAGGAATCAAGTCAGCATTTGGATTCACTGCAACAGGTAGGGAGATTGAAGATCCACACCTCTCGTCCGAGCTGCCAGACTTAACTATCTTTTGCTGAATCTCTGCCCAGGTAATACCTTCCTTGAGCCATTCTTTCTCCTCAGCATCAAGCCAGCCAATCCCAGCAAGTGCCTGGATGAACTCGGGGTTTCCCTTGTATCTAAGTGACCCGCGTATAACTGTTTCGGCCTCGGGGATGTTATAAAACTCCTTGAATGGAACAGAATCACGATTCGGGTATGCAACGAACGAGTATCCATCCATGACATGGTATGGCTCCGCAATAGACATCAACTTAGTGGATGGTATATTGACTGTTTCACCCTGGTACAAAAAGGAAGCAGAGTTACGCTGCGATAGTATTGCGCCCTTGGGGGACCACGAGAATTTGAAGCCGAGAGGGTTATCAGCGCACTCTGGTGCCGGCAGACCTCCGCAGTAGGAGTAAAACTCTTTGACCTGACCAGATTCAAAGACTGGTTAGCTCATGAACATTGAAAATGTTGGATGGCTTTATCCATACCTGGCCTCCTTTCGCATGCACCTCATCGATCGTTTTAATTGCATACAAATGATCAACTCCCGGATCAACGCCTACTTCGTTCAGCACCACAATCCCGGCATTCTTGACCTCGTCTTCTAGCTCCCGCATCGTAGGAGAAACATAGCTAGTGGTTACCACATTCGTCTTTCCCTTGATGGCAGATCTGATCACTGCTGGATGATGTACATATGGAACGAGGGATATGACGAGATCATGGGCTGCGATGTGAGAATCGAGACTCTCGGTATGTGATACATCCAAGGCCAACGTCTTAGCCCCTGGCGTTTTGGAAGCAAGAGCTTGTGCAGAGGACAGGGTTCGACAGGCTGACGACACAAGAGAATTACGTTAGCCCTCGAGGGAACGGTTTAATCTTCGGGTACGAGTTGATGAGATTTCTTACCGATTGTGACTTCATTTTTGGGACTGCGCATCAGGTATTCGACACACGGCGGTGCAACCATACCACTTCCAAGCACAAGAATCTTCTTATTTTCAGCCATTTTGCTATATTAACTATACCAAACGTACGGCGAAGAAAATGTTTGCCGTTGAGGATGATGGCTCTTGTAGGATATCAAGGAGACTTCTCGGCAGTGAGTCACCGGCGAGCGATATCAATTTCACGTTATGATTGGAGCACTAGATTTTCCATCGAGAGAATTTCACGACTCAAGCAGACGGTTCAAATGCTTCGGCATCAAATATCTATATGGCAGATTCTGTGGAATGATCATTTTCAATCTGGATCCTCTCGAACTAACGCTCTGCTTAAAGCGTTTGATATCAAGGGCCACAGGGGGTATACTCACTATCCGACCAACTTCAAACTTCGATATTCTTAATATCTAAATTCCATTTAGAAAATCAGATACAATTATACTCAAGCATATATTATTAGTTAATTCATAATATTCAAATATTACTTGAACAATCAAAAGCTGGTCGGGTAGTGAGTCACTGTGAGTGCACCCCCTAGTAGGCCTACCTACTCATTGAGCTTATATCAATACAGAACACTCGTTTGTATGGCAGCCTATGGATTTAAGAACAGAGCAGTGCCGCAATAACATCACCACGAAGACAGCCTTATCGCTTCGCCTTGGGATTCATTTCAAGCATATGTTGAAAAGCCATGCTAATCTGAGGAGTAGTGAACAATCCTTTTTCAAACCTCATTCCGGGACCTCGTCGAAGGCTGGTGATTCACGTCTGACCGAGGTTCAAGAGCGACTCCTCAGTTCACGTCTCGTCCCGACAACTCTCAGTCCACCCCGCAGCAACATCCCGTCAATTCTAGCAAGTCATGCCTAGTGCCGCCTCCTGAATGAAAGAAGCGAGGAGTCCAAGACCACCGGGTTGATAGCCTATCGCCACTTTGCGATGCTCATACACCAATGGTGGTTCTTTCTGGCAGTCCAAGTTTCCTTCATCACACAGCGGCCGGGCAGTCTCGGGGCCTCTTTGACAGGCCATCATAGGTTCGAACTCTATTCGTGTTGTTGGCTAACCTAACAGTACCAAAACTCTGGGCAGTACCAAAACACTAGCGAGCACAGGCAAGCTCTAAAGGGCATATATCTTCGATAAATGGCAAAAGGTTCCTCGGGACTACCGGCGAATAAGTGTTTTCCGTAATCATGTATGATGAAGCCAAAATCCGCCGTCTCGGTCCTGCCAAGGCGGAGTATCCTATCTGGGACTCTTACAGCCGCGCGCCATGCGTGGCCAACATGGTATGTCTGAACACCAAAATGGTCACTCTAAGATTGCTCGAGCGTGAGGTCATGCGAATGGCGGGTATGCTTTCTACACAGAGGGTATTGGTTGCTTTTTCTTTGGAGGTTCGATGTTGAGCCTTGGCTGCAGCAACGCTACGATCATTTATGGAATGACTCGTACCTAAGCGATATACGAAGAATCGCAGTGGAGACAGCAAAAAGATGCCAAAATCCTTGACAAGAGGGAATTTGCCTGCTATTGAATCTGTCAAATGCTGTTTGGGAGCAACCATCTAGGACTTTCACTCTTGTTTCTGCAGATGCCTCGAAGATTGCTGCAAACAGACGGGCCCTGCATAGTACATCAGGTTATCAGCACGGCAATACTGCGGCCTCTCCGTTCCCAATCAGAGCAGAGTCTCCCCGCATCCCCGCACCCCACAATCCCCCACACACCCAGCTTCAGCTCCGCTATTCACGCCATGCGAAAGTGAAAGGCAGTGGAGCTAGTCACAGTGGCACCTGTCTGTTTTGGTGCACACCTGGCACAATGGGGCAACATCATGTTGTACATTACATCGGACTCTACCAGGTATTCCTCGGTTGCCCCTCTAAGGGCCTTCTTTCAACTTACTGGAACCGCGCATATCTAAATGCTGCGACAGGTGTCAATCTTTCTTTTTTTGAGCTTCATTTGCGTGACTCGCTCTTGGCCCCATTCTGTTGTCTTCGCCTCCACTATCATGATCCTATCAAGTCTCACCTCCAACTTTCTGGATGCTTCACGTCAATATCTTGAGGAAAGAGAACACGGCAGGTCGTAGCCAAGTCTATAGACTGAATGAAGCCACACCGAGGTAATTTCTTTCAGGGCTATGTTTAATTGGCGCCATGGCGCCCAGAGTCGAGCCCCGGTCCAATCAATCACACCCCCAGTTCGACAGTGAACATGCACTCCAACACCCCGCAGTCTGGTATCTAAGATAAAGTCGACTGTGGATAGGTATGTGCTAATCGTTTTGAATGCTAACCATCCAAGACTCAATGTGTTATAAATAGGGATATTCCCTCTCTTATTCCAGCATAATCGTTACCTGCCATTCTCTCCAAGCCTTTCCCCATATTCCTTCTTCGAGCGTGACTGGGATATCTGCAGATCCCACTTGCAGCTTTTCTTTCATCCTGTTGAGTACGACAAAGGTCCGCCAATATGGCATCCTCTGATATCGAGAAGCATGGCAACGAGCATATCGAGGACACACTAGAAGCTACCTATACAAAAGATTCCGAAGCAATCAATGATGCGCGAATCAATCGATATACTCCAGAAGAGCAGCGCAAAATTGTCCATAGGGTCGATCGCCGACTAGTCTTGACTCTAGGTGTGTTATATTGTTGCTCTTTAGTCGATAGGACTAATTTGTCGAGTGCCAATATCGCTGGGTAAGTTCTGCGTCCTGCAGATATGATTGCAATCTAGCTAACTGAATGAAAAAGTATGGCCAAAGGACCAGGCTCTCTGCACCTCGTTGGCAGCCAGTATTCTATTATCGTCTTGGTCTTCTTCATTACATATGTCATCTTCCAACCACCCGCGACAGTCATCATGCGCAAACTTGGTCCGCGTAAATTCCTATCCTTTATCGTCCTACTATGGGGTGCTTGCATGATTGTAGGTTGACTCGTTTCGTCTTCTCTGCCCTTTCCCCTTGTTTAGTCTGAAAGACAACAGGCTCCTAACTCGCACTCCTACAGGGCTTCGGCTTCGTCACTAAATGGGACCAAATGGCTGGTCTAAGGATCATTCTGGGTGTATTAGAAGCCGGCTTCTTCCCCGGCTGCGCCTACCTCCTTAGCACATGGTACACACGATACGAACTCCAAAAGCGTAACGCCGTCTTCTACCTCATTGGCTCGATGGCATCAGCATGCTCTGGAATTCTGGCTTACGGTCTCATGCAAATGGATGGTATCGGAGGCAAAGAAGGCTGGCGCTGGATCTTCATCATGGAGGGGATCCTAACCTGCGGCCTGGGCATAGCCGGATACTTCCTCATTGTCGATTTCCCCGAACAGGCTGCCAGCTCATGGAAATTCCTTAGCAGGGAAGAATCCGAATTCATGGTCGCTAGAGTCGAAAGAGATCGTCACGATGCTATTCCTGAAGCATTCCGTATCAAGAATTACTTGAAACCTTGTCTGGATAGTAAGGTTTGGGCGTTCGCTGCGCTGTTTGGCTTGACGACTACCAATTCTTATGCCATTGCTTATTTCTTACCTATCATTCTACGAAATGGAATGAAGTTCAGCATTGCAAAGGCGCAGTGTTTGGTTGCTCCGCCGTATGTAGCAGCTGCGATAGTTATGTATTATTTCGCGCATCTGGGCGACAAACATCGTGTTCGAGCACCCATTGTCATTGCAAATGCCATCATTGGACTTATCGGTCTTCCACTTTTGGGCTATGCCACGAATAATGGAGTTAGATATTTTGGGGCTTTCCTAGCAACGATCTCTTGCAATGCCAACATTCCCGCTGGTGAGTTGTCCCCCATATTCAATGAACCCCTTTTCCAAGAATAATCGCTAACAATCCCTTAGTCTTAACATACCAAGCGAACAACATCCGCGGCCAATGGAAACGCGCTCTATGTTCTGCAACTCTTGTTGGAGCTGGTGGAGTCGGCGGTATCATCGGTTCCACGGTATTTAGAGATCAAGATGCGCCAAAATATGGTCCTGGTATCATTACTTGCATGATTTCGAATGGATTGGTGGTTCTAATCACACTTGTGCTATCACTGAAGTTCCACAGGGCTAATAAGCGGGTGGAAAGTGGTGGAAAAGCCATTGAGGGACAGGCTGGGTTTAAATACACTTTGTAAATGTGTTGGGGTTGGAAAATATGGGTTCGAAATCGGGAGTATGTGGATGGTGGTATTTTGATGATCTATGAGTTGTATATAGCACAGAGGATTAAATATCCAATTCACGATGGATCTTTCACGATTTACAAAAAGTGCTGTCGATTCTTCAGGGGATTTGAGACATTCACAGCCCGCCTGATTGACCGACACGAAGGAGATTCCCATTTGACTTATCTTGCACACAACATACGCATCATACTTGGAAATCAAGGTCTAAAAGTATGCAGAAAGCTCAATGTGTCTTTAACAAGTGGCTAATAATGTGAACTTCTCGAGGAAACTCTTCGTTGGAGTTCAATTTGATAGTTGTCATAGAACTTGGAGAAGAATAGATGGTGGGAAGAATCGAAACTGTGCCGTAGTTGAAGTCCAATCATTCATCCTTCTTACACAACGTCCCCCAAAACCTAGCAATAACACGGTACTTGCTCCTCCAAAGGCGTGGCCAGAAACTCTCAGCGCAATGTCACCACCTAACTCATCCCTGAAGAGCCGGACGTTTCCCAACACTTGCTGTAGATTTTCGAAAATGTTCCAAAGTAGTGAAGGTGTATACAAGTGATAAGTGAAATAAGCCAGTCAGGTTCTTTAAAGTAAAACTCGAGATGCCTTCACCGCGAGGGAATCATTTTTGCACCGGAGAAATATGCATTTAAAGCTCGTTCGTATATATCCCAAGTTACTAGTTCCAATCTCTCAACTAGTTCCAACTTCCAACAGCATTCCATTACACTACCTCTGTAAACTTACCAGAATCTCGAGAACACAGGGCAGTTATTAGAAGGAACTTCATATACCTGGACATTAACAAACCAAGAAGTAAACAAGGTTCAACCAACCTCTCCGGAGGAGAAAAAACAAGCTGATTTGGCATAATATACTGATACTGGTTACAGTCGTCAAATAAATATCCCGGCTGATTTGGGACAATATAATATTTCTGGTTACTGTCATCAAATGAATATCCCGGCTTATTCACTATAATACAACATATTATTGTCCAACTGTCTTTGAGGAATTATTGTCGGCCTGTTGTTTCTACGCCGGAGAGCCAGCGGACCGGACATAATCATCATCGGCCCTCGCTTAATTCGTGGGCTTTAAGGAGAGCGAGAACGGACGTAAGCAGTTATATGCTTAATTTGCCTCGAAAAACTTTATGAACATCCGAAAGCATTTCTTGGGAGCAGAGGATATTAGGCTCACTACGTAAAACTTTGTCTTTCTCCGAAAGCATCCACACATCATCTATGTAACGGTGTGTTAACTCCCCGCTCTTAACCCCGTGAACGCGGCCGCCCTTCCGCCTCCACTTCTGATATCTCCATATCGTCACTCGCTCTTCGGTCATTGGGAAAAGCGAGCTGTGGAGCGATTTACAGAAACATAAATACAAGATATTTAGCTTAAGTGGAGAATTGCTGTCTCGCATGCAGATTACCTAAAATTTGGGATAGAATACCATTGCGGGACGGTTCTAGCCATCGGTTTTGAAGGATGTCGATTGGTTTTGGGAATCTGATATGCATGGTAATGTCGTACTTGCTTGCTTCCATCCCCGCACATTTCTATCTCGGCTTTAACCATATGAGCGAGTGCCGGGTGCGGGTTTCATACTGCGTGCACGCATCATGACGGTGATGATTGCATATGTGAAGGAAGTGACATTGAGCGAGAAGTTATATTGACCGCAAGGTTACGGGATGGTTTTAACGAATATAAACCTTCAGTTCAGACCTTTACCTTCTTGAATCTCTCAATCGTATTCTGGATATATTCCCATTTTCCATCATCAGCACCCGCAAAAATGTCCTTCAAAATCCTCCAAGGCGGCACAGTCATCACCTTCGACAACAGCACCCAGCGAATAGTCGTCCTCCCCAATACCTCCCTCACGATCAAAGACTCCGTCATCCACTCCCTCACCCCCACCCACTCGACCCCCATTCCCCCAAACGCTGAAATCATCGACGTAACCGGGAAGATCGTATCCCCAGGCTTCATCAATACACACGTTCATACGTGGCAAAGCGTCTACCGCACCCTCGGACCCGACGTATTTCTCGCGCGGTATTTCGGCGACTGGTTGTGGCACCTGTCTCCTAAAAATGCCGCGGCCTTCAGACCAGATGATGTGTATATAAGTTGTTTGGAGGGGTATCTTGAGGGTTTAAACGCGGGGGTAACGTCGTTCCTCGATCATGCGCATCATAATTGGGGGAGGGAGGTGGTGGGACCGGGGGCGGATGCCGCGGTTGATAGTGGGGCGAGGGTGTGGTGGTGTTATGATGTTGGGGAGAGAGAGGGGTTTCCCATGGAGGAGCAATGGGAGGTTTTTGGGGAGGTTGCGAAGAAGATGAAGGCCGGGGGGTTGGTGCAGCCGGGGATTTCACTTGATGCTGTGGTGGGGAACTTTGGGAAGGATGCTGAAGCGGTGAAGCATACGAAGGAAATGATTAGGTATGTCTATCTTGATATCTGGGCGAAGGAGAAACTTCTAACGTGTCGTAGGAAGCTGAACCTTAAGGCTCTGACTGTACATCACTTGGGAGGCCCATGGCCGAGTGAGTAAATCCCGCTCTGACATTTTATCTATCTTTCAAATATACTAAGGCATTCTACCAGGCCACCATAACTCAGCGCCTGCGCTAATGTGCGAGCATAAACTGCACAATGACGAATGCCCTCTAATCTTCTCACATGGACCATTTCTGACCGAGGAAGATCAACTCGCATTACGTGAAAATGATTCATTCATCTCCATCACCCCAGAATCCGAGATGCACTTCGGACACGGGTCCAAGACAGGCCACCTAATCTCCGACCAAGCCTCACTTGGAATCGACACGAACTGGACATTCTCCGGCGACATCTTATCACAAGCACGTCTGTGGCTCCAAACAGTTCGATTGACACAATACCACAAAACCCTAGAAGGAGGTAAACTACCAAACGCGAATCCTTTCAGCGTCGAACAAGGTTTCCTCGTGGCCACCCGTCAAGGAGGTCTTGCCCTCAAGCGTCCGGATATTGGCGTAATCCAGGTCGGGGCTAAAGCCGATATCGTAGTTTTCAACGGGGATTCTCCGAGTATGTTGGGCTGGAGCGATGCTGTAGCAGCAGTGATGCTTCATGCGAACACGGGAGATATTGAGCATGTTCTCGTGGATGGCGAGTTCCGAAAACGGGATTTCAAGCTGACGAACTTGAAGTGGAGTCACGTGAAGGAGCGTTTCCTCGAGGCTGCGAGACGCATACAGCCGTTGGTTGCAGAACCTCCGCCGATGCCCGAGAAGGTGTTTGGCAGCGGTGAGATGGGGGATGTTGAGATTGTGAGCACGATTAGATCTTGAGAGGTGGTGCACTAGGGGGATGTACTCACTATCCGACCAACTTCAAACTTCGATATTCTCAATATCCAAGTTTCATTTGAACAATCAGAAGTTGGTCGGGTAGTTAGTACACACCCTGGTGGTGTGCTTCAATTATTATCGTTGTAGTTGCGTGACTAGCAGCATAATTTGACCACAATGCATCTAACCTCTTTCAACCCTGCACTGAATTCCCAAGATGTTCCTGAAGCCAGGTGGTCAGTATCGTGAAATCGCGATCCAAGCTAGTCATTCGTTTCTTTTCCGCTGCATGTCTTTCACTGGCAGTAGATGGCGATAAAGTCAGAAGACGACCAACCGAATTCCTGGCCAATAATAATTGGTGATCAATAATTGGCGATCACTCTCGCGCCTGGGAGCCGTGTACTAAGATATTCGTAATTCATTTGTTCGTTTCCTTGTTGCGGATATATATACAAGTCATTAAATCTTCGAAATTGGAGGCGCTACCGTCGTCTATTGTCTGCATGATGCCACGAATGTTGAGCTGTAATTATAGGCGGACTTGGCCCGATACGTTGATCTCTCGGTAAATGATGCTGGACTGTGATCGCCGGCGGTCCCACACCCATGTGCTGATCCTTCACCATGTCCTTTGGCGGAACCTGAGGCGCGTTTCGATTCTCTTGCGTGTCTGCATTGCGCAGCTCGATAAACTCTCCCTGCTCGGCAGCTCTCTGCTGTTGAGATGTAGGTTTGTACCAAGGTTTGGATCGGGATTGACTGTCCTGAGAATATTGGGCGGAGGACGCGAAGAGTTTTGGACTGACGCGAACGAGCAGGCTGCGAATAGCAGGAAAACATGCGCACATGATCGCTACACCGAGTTCGACTACTGTCCATACCTCTGTCATAGTATAATCCCAGGTTGGGTCAATCGAATTCCCGAAAGACAGCAGAGATCTTAAACGGATCATTGATATAATGCAGCCGCTAGGGAAATCAGTTTCAAATTGTCCGTAATCAGGAGATAGGAAGCGCTTACAAACTGCCAACCGCAAACATAAAAAGAACGGCCAGCTTTTTCTTGCGACCCAATTGTAGCTTGTTAAGAATGGGTATGGGGACAACGACGACGAGAATGTCCTGTACAATACTCATGGCGCTATTTGCATATGCCAATGCGTTGATATCTATACATGTTCCATGCAGGTCTCTGTTCCAAAAGTATGAGACCGGCTTACACTGAAAGATCGTGAGAAAGGAGAGCGTAGTCGTGCTTATGCCGACAAATGCGATTGCTCCCCACGTCACATATTGAAACCATGGTTGAGGGAATATTCCAAGATAAAAGACCAGAATCGAAACTTTCACTAAACCTAGAATGACGACATATATGTTCTCTGCGATATAGACTGGAAAAGTGTCAGAAGCTATTTCCATGAAACCATAGTTGTACTCACAGTTTCTTAAAACCCGCAGAAGATCTCCATCGTTGAGCTGCCACACGTGCTTGCCGAAGCCCTCTTTCGTCACTAAAAGGGCTTTAGACACTCTCATTTGAGAAGTAGAGAAGACACTCACTGGTAATGGAGAAATATACTGTCGGGATGACGAGTAGCTAGTCCAGTTAATAATGCCGGAATGCCCAAACTCTCATAGCACGAACCATATCAAAGCCAATAATCCAATCATCTGCTCCCACAGTATTGTTCAACCACCATCTCGTGAAAAGTCGCAGAGCCACGAATATGGCTGCGATTGCTGCAATGGATGCAGTTGCTTCAAGGACCATGTCCGACCGATTTGCGTTGGGCAAGTTGCAGGTGTTCGCCTGGACCTTTGAAACGACTTCATGATTATTGGCAACATATCTTAAGAGCAGATCTGGTCTCATACCTAGAGCGTCGTGCATGGTACAATTTTGGAGGAGACATAGACTCGATGCCTGGGCCAAGTCCTTGCTACTGCACTGGCAAGCCGAGTCTGTTAAAGAGCATCCTGCTGCTGGAACTGTCACTATCAGACAGCCAAGCTTTGAAAGTTAGCAGATGTTCGCAGTACAGAAGCTACTTTGGCAGAGCTCTTACCCCACAAGGCGTCAAATCTGCTATCGTAAACACGGCATTCACAGCTTGGAGGCAGGATAAGAAAACAACAACTGCGTTGAAAAGCAGCATCCTTGGCCGAAAAATACACCTAATGCATGCATGAGAACCAAACAGACTTCAAGTCTCCAAAACTGGGGAGCATATTTCTTTTGAATCCAACACGACCAAGGAGTCCGAGCGGAGATTCATGCATGTTGTACCACCCACCCACCAAGGAACGGGATACAATACCATGCATTATAGGATTCGCAAGTCGAGAACATCGCACGGCCGGGCTACTTTGACTTTGCCCGGGACCCAATTTGCGCCGGCTGACCGGATATTTTCCTAGCCACAGCATCGCTCATTCGCAACGCTCATTCGACTCGCTCGGTCGCTCTCGATACCGACAGGGAGCGGCATTCACCCGGGACTGGGGCAAGTTGTGATCTAAATGTTGGCTAGAAGCGAAAATTTTCACGGGGAATTATGTACTTACAGGCGTTCGTCGCAAGTCCTCCCCAGGTTTACGGGGCAAAGGCCTTGAACGAGGAGAGGGCCTGCTTCACCTGCTCCACCTGCTGCACTGAGCTCCAATGATCGCTGGGACCCCATGATATCACAATATCCGAGAGCAAACTGATCCTCGCATGGAAGCCGGGCACTTCCCTACAAGGAACGATGTCCACTCTTCCAGCCCCACTGCCCAGGGAAGAATGGCGCAAAAGACGGGTGAGTGCCACTGAGTAGGGGTCAAACCGCAATGAGATAGAAACTTTACCAGTGTCGTATCTCCGTTTACGTAAAGAGTCAAAAGACGGTACGGTACAGCTCGGCAAGCTGTTTGTGACAGAAGTTTCATTTACTTGCCGATTGCGCGGGCGGTGCAGTGCATAACTTTGGTGCTTTGTATAAGGTTAAGCTTCTGTTTTACCTTCTTGCGAGTCGCGACCAAACCAAAGCGAATCTGCATCGGTAAATCGACCCATTTTGCCCATCCCAAAAAGCTTTCTTGGTATCAATGTCCACCCACTCACCAATACCACCCCTCAACTTTCTGTCGCTCGTGTGTTACGGTGTTGTGTTACCACACCCGCATATATTTCCCAAAAACCAAAGGATTCAGGGGCGCTTTTTATTGCATATAAGATTGTACGTGCCTCTCTACGTCGCTCTGGCGTCCCATGCGACCGCTGATTGATCGCATAAACAAGATTCGATCAATACAAGGTTGCGCACCTCTCCAACGTCTATCGATTACCTACATGTACTGCATCCACAGAATCTGACCTCCCAGGTAAGCGTGTCGCTTTCTCTTGTGATCCTTCGGAGAAAAGATTGCGGGAGACACATGCGGCACGCGTGTCCCTTTCGGTTCTTTCCCACGTTTTCTTCCCTGGCATGTGTCACATTTGATGGTTCGACACAGCACAATCATGACGCCAGCGATATGACATCCTGAAGCACCATCCATGAAGTTTTACTTTTATTGCGACGGTTAACGTTTTCGTCGATAAAGTGACGCGTTAATTGACGTGGTAGCTAGCAAGGTCAGCTCTATCCAGGATTGTGCAGCGAACCACACTTTCTTATCAAGCTTGAACTGAGAATAGAAATACTGCCACAGCACCATCAACAGCCATCTTTGACGCCCCTATTCCTACCATATTAATTACCAAAACATCTCCAGCTCGTTTAAAAGGCTTGCGGCGCATGCTGTGTTCGTATACCAACCGTATCATGGAATGACCTTAAGTTTTGTGTACCCAACTCCTGTATGAGCAGCTCAAATGAGATAGACGGGCATCATGAGAGGCTTGACTTAATTAAACCCAAGAGTGCTTTCTGCTTATCTATTGATGACCTGATCTTGGTCTGCGAATAATCGTTGAACGCACATGTTGTGTAACGCAGTCTGGGGAACCGATATGCAAGGAACAGCGATAGAGGAAGGTTCACGCCAAGTGTGTAACTTTAGATGTTGGAAAATGTCTAAGTACGTCTAGTGGCAAGACAAGCTTCGAAGGAACATACCAACACCAAGATCATCCCTGGAGAGAAAACAATCTATATTATAGCTCATTTTCTGCATCTGCCATTCCAGTTTTTGATACCGGTTTTAGCTCGAGATGGTGCCCAACTGATGACATCGATTCTACACTGCCCCTGAATAGCTGCTGAATTCAAAGAACTTACCGTCATGGCCATCGGCCTCAACAAGAGGTATTATGTGAAAGCAAGGAAGGAGAAAAGAACGAAAGACAACAGCAACCAAAGAAAGGGGCATCCTTATCTCCAAAAACACTTGTTATTTCCCTAAGTCATAACTCCAGCCTAACAGGCCGAAGCTCCATTGAAATCTAGACCGGGCCAGCAAGCTAGCTACTGATATACATAGACGGAAGTCTTCAACCACTCGACTCGAACTCAGAAAGACGCAGTAAAACACTTCGTCCCGTCAATCTCACTAACAGCAGTGGGACATCTACATTCTCATTTCCGAGTGACCTCGAGACAGATTTAGATTGGCCATGTATCTGCCATTCTCGCACCATGGTATACAGCTAAAGTCCACTCATATGGAGTTGTAAGACCTACTCTCGTGTTTTTACTAACTCGAAATCAAGGGCCCGTCGTATCGACGCCAAGTCTGACGGTTTGATGGGCAACACTCAAGTCTCAGGTACACTGAGCACTAAGAACGCAGAACAAAACGTTGAATCTCACCTAGAAAAGCAAAAATAATACAATGTAATGAGCCAACCATTCACTTGCTACTCCTCATCAGCATGAGAGGTTTGGAGCGCGACTCAAAAGTCTCTATGAGTTGCTTTAACCCAACGCAATCAGAGTTCAACACGTTGGCCAAGAGGAGCCCAATGCAATGGTGGCATGTAGTAGAGCCGGCTCATGATGGTTTGCTGCTGTAGAAGAATCAAACGGTTATGCATGCGAGCGAACTGCGGAACCGTATGCAGTCGAAAGAAAGTAAAATAAGAAAGTTTCAATTCCATGCCAACTGGTTCTGTGTCTGTCTGGACTTCGCACTCGCGGAACCTCAAGCATCGTGGCAGCAAGGCGTTGCAATATCATTTGCAGAGCATTTTCTATATTTGTTATCACCGAATGGCTCATTCTTGAATGACAACAACCGGGAAATGTAGTCAAATTCACATTCTCATCATGTCCAGTTAATGTCTTTGTCAAGGTCACGTCCGTGATGCATTACCAATACTTCCGTATTCTCATTCCTGCCTGAGGCATCAACTAAAAGCTACATCCTCTATACCTCGGAACCACGTCTCCACCATCTCCAACCAGCAACCCTCCGCAGCATCATCGCAGGTCCCAACAACAAACCATGGTCCTTGTCGGTCTCGGACTGCTAATCGCATCCATATCATTCATCTGCTATCGCCATCCACCCGCATCATGGTGGCAATTTCTTGAGCGCCTGCGCACCGGAATCCGCGATGAGAAAAAACGAAAAGATGATGCGCCGACGATTACATTAGGAGATGGAGATGGAGGAGAGGGTGAGGGGAGGATTAGGGAGAAGGGGGATGTATCTGAGTTTGCGACGAAGGATAAGCAAGAGCAGAAGGAATCTGCCTCGACGACGAGTAGACAAATCAACCCCCCTTCTACGAATACGCCTACGTCGAGAACAACTGCCTCTCACAATCCTGCCTCTCAAATCCCCAACCCACCACCCAGCAAAGCCGCCCTCGACCGCGCTGCTATGCCCCCACCACCACTCTTCAAAAAGCCCACACCAACCTCACCCCCCACCCCCCGCGCCAGCTCCCAGAACCCTGCATCCAGCATCCCCTCCTTCAACCTGGATGCCTCCTCCTCCGAAGAACCTCAAGCGCCCTCCTTCCCCGCCCTCAACTCCGCGCAACGCGCTTCCGGTCCCGCACGCCCCAGCGCCCCCTCAATGGCCCCTCCACCTCCACCCAACCGATCTCTCCCCCTCCCCAACCGCTCCCCCCTCCCCTCTCGCCCCCAACCCACCAACTCCCTCTTCCCACCCCCCACGCACACCGCGCCCCCCAACAAACCCTCCAAAAAAGTTCTCCTCCGCCCGAACCACTCCCCCCTAGACTGGGCACGGTTAACCTCCTCCCCTACATCCAACCTCCGGGGTCTTCTCCCCTCCACACCGTACCTGCGCGTCCCTCCTTCCCTCCTAAAACAGTTCACCGGACGAAAAGGAAAAGATGCATGGACGGTACTAGGGGGGAAGGTGTATAATATTACTCCCTACCTCCCGTATCATCCGGGCGGAGAAGCCGAGCTGATGAAGTGTGCGGGACGGGACGGCACGCGCTTGTTTGGGGAGGTGCATCCGTGGGTGAATTGGGAGGGGATGTTGGAGGCGTGTATGGTGGGGATAGCGGTTGGAGAGGGGGAGGTGGAGGGGGGAGGAGGGTCGTTGGAGGAGATGGATTAGATGAGTTGAGGTGGTTGTGTTTTTCAACGGCGTTGAGATTGGGTGATAGATGGGGTATATATTGCATTGGACCGGGCATAAATAATAAAGGATGGGATACAGGTGTATAAAGAGAAACTGACCTAGATGTAAATGCTTATATAGAGGAAAAAACATTATTGTACAGTACGACAAATAAATAAATGATACCCCGTTTAAAGACTCCATCAACCCCCGCCCCCCTCGTCTTGATAAATAAAAATCTCCGTTCTCTATCTCCTGAACTTAAATCTATCCTCGTCACTATCACTATCATCACTCTCTTCCTTCCTAGCCATCGCCCTCCTCACCCTCTTCACCGGCACCGGTTTCGTCAACGAGCTCGCAGCAGGCCGCTTAGCCGTACTCTTCTGCGTCGATAGATTCTGCGACGCATTCGTCTTATCAGCCAAACTAGAACCACGAAGCGATTGCGACGGTCTAGAACGAGAGGGTTGTTCTTCGTCTTCAGACGGTATTGTCTCAGTATGTTTCGCATCCATAGGATTTTCGGGCAAGTCCTCTTCCTCATCATTGACCACGGTGCGAGAAGTTCTAGAATGCGATTCCACAGGACGGCTTCTTGCACTCGAGTCTAGGACCGGTTCTTCTGTTTCCTGCGTTTGAGTATCTCTACCCTTGCCTTTCTTCTTTCGTCGCTGCAAGGAGTCGTCCTCGCCCCAGTATTCGTCGCCAATACCGAACCCCTTTTTCTTGACTTCCTCTAGTGGCACGATAACTCGAGCCGGGGCTCTAAGTGGTCCGTCGGCGCCTCTACGACGGAATTTCTTGAAGTTCTTGCGTCCGTTCCATTTATCGTCCCATCGGTCACTTTCATCTGCATGAGTGCGTGGACGGGGTGCTGGTCGCTGTCTAACAACCTCTATCTCTTCAACAATGGTAAGATTGCGTATTTCATTTATATCGATGTTGCCTGGAGTTTCGTTCAAGGATTCCTGTTCTGCTCTGGCAGCTGCTTCCGTCTTCTCTCTCTGTTGCGCGGCTAGAGCAAGAATATCAATCTCTTTCTTTTCCTTGTCTTTCTTCTTCTTCTCTATGGCGACTTCCTTCTTGATCACAGGTGCAGGTTGTTCTTTTTCTCGTCGTGCAACCTCATCCATAAGACGTCGTCTCTTCACGGTCGATTCATCTTCCGACTCTTCTTGAATCGGATATGCTGCTCGTTTTCTGCTTGTTCTAGCCTGCACAGACTCCGGCTCCACGGACTGAGAATGTTGGCGATCGGTGTTCATATCCTGGGCCTCTCTATCAGGATCCTGCGAAACAAAGAGACCTTGAGACTCATCGGGAGCTCGGTCCATATCCATAGATTCCTGCATAGATTCCATTGGTGCTATCGAGTTGGAAGCACTGTCATCATCTCCGAGATCAAATCCGGTGAATCGGCTGGTAACGGCTCTCCTAGGTCTGCTCCGCTTGACTGAGGTATTTTGGGTAACCGGCTCTTTTGCTATGGGAGGTGCTGAGGCAACTTTCGGGGCTGTGGAAGTGTCTACTGCTGGCGGCTTCGGACTTGATGCTGTAGAGTGTTAGTGAGCTCATTTAGTTTGTGATAAGAAGCCTACCAGGTGCTGGGTTGGAAGCTACGACACCCGAAAGCTCTATCTCAAGAGGTCTTCTCAGCAAGCCGGCATCGGTTTTGAGAATCGCATCCAAGAATTCGTTTTGTTCGATAAGGCGGTGATCCAGATGAAGAGCGACTTGTCGACCAAAATCCTGAAACCATTCATGCCCGTCCCCTTTCACAGGATTATATCTGACGACTACTACACCCTTACCCTCGCTACCATCTTCGAATGATCCATCCCCCTTCTCACCCGCGACATCCTTTACGTATCTCACGAAATCGGTGACAGTTGTCTCGAACGGTACCACTTCTCGAAAGAGCGCCTTCCCTCTCCCGTCGGTAATAGGCGCCAAGAGGGTTTCAAACTGGCTCTTGTCATAAAATATGAAAGTGTAGCCTTCGAACATATTGGCCCTTGCTGGAACAGGTGCATAACTTGTCGCCGGCTCATCCGTGGGCTCCGAACCACGTTCGGGAAGGTATTGAATAGCGTCCGGAAAATTGGCGTCAAAGTCTTTCTCCAACGGGGATGTACCATCTTCTTCAGGTCTGGTAGCGGCAAGTAGTGCTTCTGTGAATGGGTCATTGTTCACGATATACTTTCCATTTATCAGTGCCTGCAATCCCTTCGAGGTGTTGCGCTTCTTGACCACAACATGAGTAGTTACCCCACGCACGTATTCTGGGAGGACTTTGATATCAAGAGGACCAAGGGTGTTGTACAGTTCTTCGAACGGTTTCCCCTTGAGTTCTTTCGAAGTGAACGAAAATGTGAGCGCAACAGGAACCCAGGTAAACCTAAACACTTGCTTAAGCCTACCCAAGAAAACCTCGTTCTCATCCTTCGTAAGAACATGTTCTTGACCTCTGATTTGCTCTCCGTTCACTGTCGTGCCAATTTTCGTATTCAAATCTTTCAGAGTGACTCGGGCTCGAGATTTTGGGTTGGCCTTATGATTGGTTAGCACAGCTCCAAGGCAGCAACATAGATGGATGTAGATACACAATCAAGAGGGTTGTTTGCAGCAATGGTGATTTCTAGATGCTGCCGTGATATGGACTTGTCTGATATGATGTATTGCCCTTGATGATATTGTGAGCTTAGACATCATTGGGGAATACGGTGCAAGCAGACCTTCCGCTTGTACTCTTCCAAATAAAAATTTCTTCCCAGGACGAAGCCATAACTTCTTTCCTTCACATGTGTCAGCCTGACGGTCGCAATCTGACGCATGCCCGAGTACCATACCTTGGAAGACATCACCATCATGATCAAGGACCCACATAATTAGTAGTCGGAATGGACAGGACGAAAGCGTTGGATTTAATGATATTCCATTGGATGAAAGGCGATGGTCGAGGATGATAGTGGAAGAAGACTGACTTGCTCTACAGAGTCTACACTAATCATACAGGGCGGACTAGATTGAAAATGGAATTTGCGCAATCGCGTGCTCTTTTTCACCAGTAATCTTTATGAGATCGCGCTTTGCAGGCAGGAAAAGAAATTAAGATTCGATGGACGTCTGGCTGCAGGTAAGTTTAAGGTACGCGTTGAGCTTAAGCACGAAGTCACATGTTGATAACGGTAAAAGTTCGGGTAGCTTTGCCAGCGGGCAGCGGGCAGCGGGGAAGAAGTAGAGAGGCAGAGAGGCAGAGAGGCAGACCGAATGGCTCCAGCGGTAAGTCGACCAAAGTAACAAATTCCGGCAGATTGTAATCCAAATAGTAGGTGTAGTACTTTGACACTTAAATGATTTGATTTGGTCACACGTCAGATTGATGTGTCCTTCATACTATCATACGAATAGATACAAACCTCAAATGAAGGAGAGCTGCATGTCCCCGCCGTCCATCCTAAACCACTCCATTCATACCACCTTTTCCCAGTAAAACATTCCACTCATGATTTCATTTTACATATGCCAGCAAACAAAACAATCAAAAAATATCCCAATCTTCCACCAAATCATGCCCCGCCCTCCCTTTTTGCGTATTCTTCCTCAATAGCCTCCTCATACTTTTTCTCAGGATCCGCTGTTGGGCTTGTTGGGTCCTCGTGCAAGACGCCTTGCTTAACCAGTTCCTCCGGCGTTGGGCGATGCGAAATTTTCTCGTTCAAGCTGTCAGCGCGCATGTGCTTCTGGAGCTCTTTCTGCTGCGCTTGAATCCCGGGAGCTGCGCTGGTCGAAGGAAGGATGTTTCCTATATTTTGTGGATGATTAGTTCTAGTTTTGACGAGGCTGCCACTTTGCCGCATGGAAATGGGATAGGATATCTTTGGAATATCACGTACTCTCAACGAGGTCTTCCTTTGTAGGGCGTTTCTCAAGTCCTTTCTTGAGGCTGTCAGAGATTCTTTGTTGCTCGAGAGAATGCTGTGCGCTTTGGATACCACTGTTTACCCCGCAGTTAGCAGACATGAATAGATAGCAAAATTGCGTGAAAGTTGGACTCACGGTGCAGCATCGGTGTCGAGTAAAATATGTCGGTCCTTCAACTCTTTTGTCGTCGGCCTGTCTGTCAGGAGTTTCTCTATGGACTTGGTACGTTCATGCTGAGCTGGCCGCACAGCAGGGGACGTGTCGACGAGAGTATCTTGATTTTCCATAGTGATCTTGTGAAATGTGTTTTTCTGTAAGTGCTCTGGTAGAGGAGGATGAAAGGAAAGTAAACCGGTCGTAGAAAGCTTTTGTAAAGTAAGTTTTGGTTGCTATGGAGGAAAAAGAAAGGTTCGAAGAATAAAGCTGCGATTGCTGGCGTATGGTTTTGGAATTCGAAGCTCCCGCACTCCCCTACCTTTAACAGCCAATGACGGAGCACCACAAGGATCGTCCACCTTGTTTATTTCTTTGTTTGTGGGGAAAGTTGCCAGGTCAATCGTTCGAAACAAATTCACTTCTGCGAAAATACTGTCTTGACATGACTTTTTGAAGGACTTGCTTTGATAATAAACAATCTACAGGTGAAAAATATCAGACGACTGAGACACAATGTCAGAAATTTGGAAACGACGAGCTTTAACACTCAGCCGTCCTGGAAAATAACGGATTCGTGATTCGGCAAGTGCCGAAGACGCTGCCACAGAGCCTGGGCCTGAAGGAGATTTTCCTATGCAGATACTCATCGGAAAGGTTCCACTACTTTTCAGTCTGCCTATGCGTTCCTATGTATCTCACTCGAATAGAATTACAGAGACCCAAGGCGGATCATGGCATACTCCTAAAGTCGAGAGGTCTTCCATCTATTTCCTATAGTACATGTACTCAATATCTCAATCCAGGCATCTCGTCCATTCGTTCCTTATCCAGTGCCATACCTTTATTCGTCCAGAGGGATATATTTTGTACGCCCCGCCAATTCTCATATATGCTGTACTATACATACCATTCTATTCCTGGAGCATCGTCGTGTATCTAGTTATAATAACACAACCGGTGTAAGCTCCGATATGTTTTCCATGATCCAACTTCTCTTGGATCTATCACTTTTTATGTTTTTCGGCTAGTGCCTTCTCGTGTTTGGCAATTAATTCCTTTCTGTAATACAGTTAGTTAGTATGAGCAGGATAAATTTATGAGTGGGGAGAAAAAGAAAAGAGCATACTGTAACTGTCCAGGAGCAGGACTATAATGACTGAACTCCATGCCAAACTCCCCCTTTCCTTGTGTGGCAGCTCTCAGCTGGGAGCTGAAACCAAACATAGCATTCAAACTACAATCGGCCAATAATGTGAAATCCTCAGGTCCAATCTCGGTGTCGTTGATCGTCGCATTCCTCTTGTTCAACAAGCCTACGATATTGCCCTGGAACTCGTTTGGTGCAGTGATGGTAACCTTCATAAGGGGTTCCAAGACTTGCGGTTTCGCTTCTCTGAACGCCTTACGGAAAGCTTGCTGGGTAGCGTTCTTGAAAGCCATTTCAGAGGAATCGGTGATGTGGATAGCTCCGTCGTTGATCACCATGTGTGTCCCAAGAACGGGATGGCCTAGAAGTGGTCCCTTTTCACAGGAGGCCATGAATCCTTTCTCACAAGCAAATAAGTACTTGTCAGAAATCGATCCACCAGTAACTTCTTGTTTGAAAGTAGGTGGTGCGTAACCGTTTGGCCCTGGCTCAATTGGCTCCATAAAACCAACAACTCGTGCGAAATCACCAGCACCTCCAGTTTGCTTCTTGAGAGTATGGTCGAACTCAACACGTTGAGTGACAGTCTCTCTGTAAGCGACTTGAGGTTGGCCAGTCTCTACTTCGACCTTATATTCTCGTCTCATACGCTCGACATAAATGTCAAGATGCAGCTCTCCCATACCGGAAATGATGGTCTCTTGACTTTCCGCATCGACGTGGACTCTGAATGTTGGATCTTCACGTTGGAATCGGTTCATAGCCTTACTGAAGTTGGAACCGTCTTTCATGGTCTTGGGCTTGATGGACAACGAAATAACCGGGTCTGGGACGAACATGGAAGACATGGAGTAAGGCAGGCCACCATCAGTGAACGTATCTCCAGACGCACAGTCGACCCCAAACACAGCACAGATTTCTCCTGCTCCGATTTCAGGGACTTCTTCCATTTCGTTGGAGTGCATTCGCACAATTCGCGGGATCTTGACTTTCTTATCTGTCCTAGCATTGAAGACGTTCATGCCCTTCCTCAACGAACCCTGATAGACCCGAATATATGTCAACTGACCATAGTTACTTTCTTCGAGCTTAAATGCCAGTCCAACGAAAGGCAGTTCGTTATAGGAGACAAGCTTGACAGGAGCTTCAGCCCTTCGCTTGTCAAGTGCCAAGTTCTCAACTTCCGCAGGATTTGGTAGGTAGTCACAGACTGCATCAAGCATAGGCTGCACAGATTTGTCTGCTAAGGCACTGCCCATCAATACTGGAGAGAATTTTAGGCTAATGGTGGCTCGTCTGACCGCAGCCTTAATCTGTTCTGGGGTTGGAGTTCTTTCATCCAAGAAAATCTCGGCAATTTCGTCATCGACATCGGCCAACGTTTCGATCAAAAGTGCTCTCTTCTCTTCACACAATTTCTTGAGTTCCTCTGGAATGACATCGGTTTCTCGAATGACTTCTCCCTTTGGTCCTTCGTTATAAATAGCCTTCATTCGGATCAGGTCGATAACACCTTGGAATTTATCTTCGGAACCAATGGGTACTTGAAGAGCAGCTGCTGGCATTCGTAACTTCTGGTTGATTTGATCCACTGCCTTGAAGGGGTTGGCACCCATTCTGTCCATTTTATTAATAAAACTGATGCGCGGAACATTGTACCTTCGCATTTGCCTGTCGACTGTAATCGTTTGACTTTGAACACCACTGACAGCGCAAAGTATCATGACCGCTCCATCGAGAACTCGGAGTGCTCGCTCGACCTCGATTGTAAAGTCAATATGTCCAGGTGTGTCGATGAGATTGATGTGATATTTCTCTTCCTTTCCGTTTTCGACCTTCAGCCAGTCGCAAAACGTGGCCGCAGATTGAATTGTGATACCCTTTTCCCTTTCCAGTTCCATGGAGTCCATCTTTGCCCCAACAGCATCCTTTCCACGAACCTCGTGAATAGCATTGATTCGTCCTGTGTAGAAAAGAACTCGCTCGGTAGCCGTTGTTTTGCCACTGTCGATATGCGCCTGCAACCATTTGTTAGCAATTTTATAGCGACGTGATTAAAACCTCGCAGACATACGGCAATACCAATGTTCCTGACTCTCCTAAGTCGTTCTCTTTCAGTGGAGTTGAGGTTGTCAATAATGTCTTCCTGCGTCAAGGCCAATGGATCAGAAGCGGCCTGTTTCAACCTATGTTACAATCGAGCATCAGTACTTGTGCTATTCTGTCAGGCTCTCTTTTCTGATCAGACTGGCTCCCGTTGCAATTGCAATGCCTTGATTCTGTTCGGTCGTTGAAACCGCACTTTGCTTCCCTTTACGATTAAACCGCAACCGCGCTGCATATTCAGTGCGTTGAACGTGCAACCCCGAGGTGAGACTGATGTATGATTTGGACTTACACAGCTTCCGCAGCACCGGCTCTGACTATCCTCGAGTGTGAAAAGTGCCTCCTCCCCGCGAACCCAGCTCCAAGAATTGCCCCTCTCTGCCCAAGTCTCTGAACCGGTGCATTCAAGCACAAAGTCCTCGATCTTGGAACACTTCCACGCAGAAGGCCAGCGCAAGCTTCCGATGAAGCTACAGCGCGGGCGACCCTATGCATACTCATTGTCGCTGATATAAATGCGAAAATGGTTAATCTCCCGACATCTGCTTCGAGACCATAAGCAACTTTTTTTTTATCGATTGCAGTCTCGGGAAGCTTTAGCCGGGCTCCATACCAAATTCCCTCTCATTGGCCTGAGCTTTCCCATGGCTGTGCTTATGTCAGCCAGGGTATTCTTAAGATAACTTTTGGTGAACGTGACAGCGCGAAGGCGAAAACACGAAATCCTGAGCCCTTCGCGTTCGTGATCTGTCATGCTATCGTTATCATCACATATAGGGATGGATGACGAGAAATGGCATCTGAATCAACAACCCCTGATGAGAAGAAAGATAATGAGCATACATCTCTGAAGTACTCCCTTTTAGGACCTTCACTGACGAAATCTGGTCAAGACTCTGTCGACCAGTCAAAGGTGCGCGGGGACTCTCAAAATACCATGACGTATATTCTAACTTTCGCATTACTAGGTCTCTGAAGTTATCTACAATGCTTCGAAGGGCTCCAAATATTTCAATCATGAAGAAGTCCGCGACAAGACCCTGACGGTCAAGATCGAGAGGATCTTAGCAAAGAAGGCAGAATTGGAGAAACTCGACTTAGCCCACGATCGGCGGAGAGCCGATACTGCAATCGCTGAGCTTGAACTTACCCGCGATTTATCCCAAACAATTGTCCACATCGATTGCGATGCATTCTATGCCGCCGTAGAAGAGCTGGACCGTCCAGAACTGAAAGATGTTCCGTTCTCAGTTGGAAAGGGCGTTGTCACAACGTGCAATTATCATGCGCGACGTTTCGGTGTCCGCAGTGCAATGGCGGGGTTCATAGCGAAGAAGTTGTGTCCACAACTTATACAGGTTCCGCTGAACTTCGATAAATACACCGCCAAGGCGCAAGAAGTACGAGAGATTTTGGTCGATTATGATCCGAGATTTGAGAGTGCTAGTATTGACGAGGCATACCTGAACATCACGGAGTATTGCCAGACACACGATATTGAGCCCATGGAAGCTGTTGAACAGTTGCGAAGGGAAATCCATGAGAAGACCAAGATTACTGTCTCTGCTGGCATTGCAGCTAATGCGAAAATAGTGAGTAACCAGGATGCAGCAAGCTGGATTTAAAAGAGGCTCAGACCGTACTCTGAATTTGTGTAGGAGGCTCATCCACGATACTTGTGCTGACATGCGCCAGGCCAAAATATGCTCGAACAAAAACAAACCAAACGGCCAGTTTCGTGTTCCCAATGATCGAATTGAGATAATGAAATTCATGCGGGACTTGCCTACCCGCAAAGTGAATGGAATAGGTCGAGTATTTGAAAGGGAGCTGGGAGCCATAGGAGTCAACACTTGTGGCGATATATATGAAGTTCGACAATATCTGCCCAAATTGTTCGGAGACAAAGCGTTCATATTCCTGATGCAATGCTATCTGGGCCTCGGAAGAACGAATGTGAAGCCAGCTGAAGAATATATCCGCAAGAGCGTCGGTACGGAAAGCACATTCGGTGACATGAATGATCCTATCGAGCTTCGATGCAAACTCAAGCAGACAGCTGAAGAGCTAGAGAAGGATATGCGACGGACGCAGTTCAAAGGACGAACATTGTGTCTCAAGGTAAAGTTGAAAACCTACGAGGTTCTCACAAGGCAGGCAGCTCCCCCAAAAGCTATCTATACTGCCGACGATCTGTACCGGTATTCTTTACCTATACTCGAAAAACTTGAATCAGAGATCCCTGGCATGACACTCCGGCTCATGGGCCTGCGCTGCACGCATCTTGTTAGCATGAAAAAGCCCGACACCCGAGCCTTCTTCGGTTTCCGCAAACAAGAGTCCCTCGACTCTTCCAACGGAGAAACAGACACTCAATCACCATCTCCCGGCCCCAAGCGCAAAGCATCCGCACTCCAGCCCGACTCCGCAGAAGAATGGGAAGTCTGGCCCGACGAGCTCCTCTTCGAAGACGCGGAGCGTCAAGAGCGCGAAGACGAACTGCAGGAGCTGGAACATCTCAGCCAATTAGAAGAACACGATCCTCGACGCCATCACGGGAAAGAAGTTGTTCCAAACCCGAAGGCTAAAGATGCCAAGGAGGAAGAATGGTGGGATTGTCCGGTGTGTCAGAGGCCGCAGCCGACGAGTGAGAGGGAGTTTAATGAGCATATTGATTTGTGTTTGTCGAGACAGACGATTAGAGATGTGGTGCAGGAGACGGCTTCGGCGAGTGGAGGGGTAGCTAGAGCTCAGACTATGGGGGTGAGTGCGAAGAAGAAGGATAGGGGGGCGACGCCGAGTGATCCGAAACAGCGGAGGCTGCGTTTTTGATGAAAAGACTGCAATCTTGGTGTGAGACCGGCAGGAGTGTTGTTTATATATGCATTCACAATGGCGGAGCAAGGTTTATAGACATTTTAAGATCAGATACCCAGTTGAATATAACGACATTACATTTGCCATTTTGGACACTTAGGTGGGAAAGGAAGGTGATTGCAACAGAGTAACAAGGGAACGAATGGATAAATAGACGTGAAAGAATAATAACTGATCCTTGTAATCGAGCAGCCTAGTGCATGCACAAAAGTTCTCTATGACCAGTAATAATAAGTATACTCCCCCACTTCAACGTCCCAAACGACGTACCCAATCACTCCACCCCCTCACAATACCTCCTCACCACCTCAATAACCCTCCGTCTACTACTCTTCTTATCAAAAACCTGCGCATGATCCAACCCCGCAAACCACAGTACCTCCACTCCCTCCCCCTTCCACTCCCTATATTTCCACTCCTCCTCCACCTCATCATCCTTCGTACTCTCGCCCACCTCCCCCGTAATCATAGTATCCTCCTCCTCCCCCTCAACATCAATCAACCTCCCCATATCCAACCTCCCAGCACTCCCATTCGCGACCCCCTCCCTAGGCGTTCCCCTCCCCGACAAACTCCCACAACACAGATACCTCCCCACCGCCTCCGTATCCACAATCAGATCCCTCCCCGCAAGACAAGCCGTGACTTTCCTATCCCCAAGATCTTGTTTCCACAGGACATTTTCGTTCCAGAAGAAGCGTCTTCCAAGCGTATGCGCCACGCCGGGGTCCATGCTCGCGAAATAGTAGAGCTGGTATTCATTCGCAGCTTTAGGGATACGGCGCGTGAAGTTATATGCTACGGAGGGTAGGTGCAGACAGATGGAGACGGGGTCCATGAGGACGACGGGGCCGATACGGGGGGAGAGGTTGGGGTCGTGCAGGAGATGGGTGGTTATGACTGTGCCGTAGGAATGGGAGATGAGGATGAATTTCTGGTCGGGTGGGAAATGCTGGTTGAGGATTTGGGAGATCTCTCGGCAGGTTTCTTCACGGGGGAGACCGGAGTGCGTGAGGCGGAAGCTGATGTTCATGATTTCGAGAGCGATGATGCCGACTTTGTCGTCGGTTTTGGCGTTGAGTTCGTTGAGGAAAGAGGTGTATGGGTAGAGACCGATGCCGATGCCGTGGATGAAGATGATGGGGAGCTTGGTTTTTGAGGTGTGTGGACGGTGCCAGTAGGTGATGTGGGAGGCTGGGGAGCGGTAGGTCGTCCAGAAGCTGTGTGGGCGGATTGGAAGAATACTGAGAGATTGTTTGATTGACGTCCGATGGAAGTGGAAGCCGTGAAAGCGCAAAGAGCAGAATGTCAAGAAGTCAACAAACCCAACGCACTATCAACAAGCACATTAGCTATTGAATACTTCCACCAGTTTGGCATGCGCGTCGTGTAATGAAATGAGTACTCACAAAATACCAACTCAAACTCCTATGCGATATAACAACCTCATCCAAGGTCAACCGCAAGCACTTAGCATTTCCCCTCCCCGGCCGAATCTCCCTCCCCAACTGCTCCTCCAAAGTAGCAATATACCCCTCCAACTCCTTATCATCGTCCCCTGGCGGCCCCCCTCTATTAAAGAACGCCCACAAGAAAAACTCCTTAACATTCTCCCTCCTAATCTCCTCAATATCCGCGCCCAGAAACCATTTCTGCAAATACGCTTCCGGATCAATGATATTATCGCTGCAGTTCCGATAAAGTTCTTCTCTTTCCGCGCGAAAAGGAGCAGGCGGATGGATAGCTTCGCGCTGCAGCCAGATGCGGTAGGGCAGGAAGCAGAAGAGGAAGAAGATGGATTCGGCCAGGAACCAGCACTCGAGCGGGAGAGGCAGTCGACGGATTGGGTAGCCGAAGAGGTAGGATGCGGGGATACTTAAGCAGTATGCCAAGCTGATGACGGGGATGCTCTGCAGCGCAAATATGCATACTCGTATGAATACATATTCCGCCCTCGAATTATTAATCATGGTGGTTGTAGACTGGTGAGGTGTTGTTGAGGTGCAGATGTTGAAAGCATGGAGGGAGGTGAGCGAGTGCGCAGACTTTATGGTTTGAGACGCAGGATCGACAGCGCAGCAGGGCGGAGCGAGGGACAGTGTAAGCAGTTGGTCGCGCTTTCGTTTCGCTTTCGTCGTTTGCTTTTTCTTTTGTTTTGTTCAACAATTTGAATTCTCCTTCACATGCGGGACGAGCCTCGGACGTAGCATAGGGCTGGTGTGGCTTTCTTGAGTTTTCTTATGACGAAGGTTTGTGGCGCATGCCCCAACGGTTCCTGCATTTGAGAAGCTTTCTGTTATCGAACGATATCTCGGACCCGTCTGAATTTCTACACCAGTCACATCAGACGAAGTCATAGCTCCTGTCAAAAAATTGGGTATCTTCATCTCTCAACACTTTCTTCGACCTCGGCATCGGCGCGAAACGAATTGACATATGATCACGGTTTTACTAGGAGCGTATGTACAATGCAATCTAGACGATTTTATTTTACTTTTATTGACACGGATCTTGGATCTTTATCCAATATGATCCTGCTTGCTATCTACAACTTCCTCAAAGGCGCACTAACCCCCGTGAAGTTACCCGTCTGAGTAGTGAAGTCTCCCACCACCGACAAGTTGTCAATTCTACCCAACAAGAACTCCAACTGTCTGTACGCAGCACCCGGTGTATATTGCGGGATTTCGTGACCAGCAAGGTTGACAGTAGTCCAAGTCAATCCTCTCTCAGTGTGCCAGTTACCCTGGAACCCCGCGCCAGCGGTATCGATTTGTGCGGGAGTGTTGGGAATAGCTGCGTTGGCGATTTCGAGAATGTAGCCAAGACTCTGGTGGTAAGGCACGTAGAGGTTCTGGGCCTTGGAGGGAGGGGTCTGGAATCCTTGGAGACCGTTCCAGGTCATGTTTTGGATGGTGATGAGGGAGCCGTTGGCGAAGAGGAGGAAGTCGAGGAGACCGTGGCCGATGATGGTGTTGTTGGTACGTTCGATGACGGAGGGGAGAGGTCCGAGAGCGGATGGGAGGGACTTATCACCCTTGGGGAAGAGGTTTTCACCACCGCCGCAAATGAAGTAGTTGGTAGGAGGAGCGTGGATAACTTCTTGGACATCAGATCGGTTGAAGTAGTTGTTTGGTCCACCTGCAAGCGATGGGAATCCGAGCTCATCCCACAAGTATGGGCAAAAATCTGTCAAGTGATAGATGTTGAAACATGGGTTGACATAGTAAACTGCGTTGTATATGTCATCGAAAAGATCACAACCGGGCTGTCTCGAAGATGGTGCCGCAGGGATTGGGCCCGGTGGAGGGAAGCTGGTGGTGTATGTCTCGAGGAAATCGGTGTAACCACAGGACTTCGCACGTGCAGTAACGTTCGCTAGGTAGGTTTCGTTAAGATTCAGGACGTTCTGGTAGTAGATAGCTGCAGCAGTGACGGGAGCTAGGATTACAGTCAGAAAATGATAATCGTATTGGGTCCTGCTTAAACTTACCCTGCATCAAAGTGTCATCGTGGTTGATAGATGGATCGTTGATCTTTCGTAGCAATTAGTACAGTTCCCTAGCTATCAAGACGAGACGCTTACTTGAACACCCTTCACGTTGTAGTATGTAGTGTCGTTGTGGTCCAACATTGCGCTTGCGATATACGGGATGTACTGTCCAGCATAACTCTCACCAGTGATGTACACCTTGTAGCCCTGCATGCTGAAGGTGTCGATGAAGTTCTTCCAGAACGCGTTGAACTGAGTAGCGACATCGGTCTCATCGTTGACAAGGGCGTTTCCGGGAGAGAAACCAGTCGAGACTGGTTGATCAATCCACACCATGTTTGTGAGGTTTGTCCAGGAGTATGGGTTAGGTACTGGGGCGTAAGTACCGGATTGCCAAGAGAAGGGTCCGTTTTCTTGGAACAGGCCATCTAAGGAAGAGCAACCTGGCTGTGAAACTCGTTAGCTGATGTCTGACATGTGGCAGTCTAGTCTGTAGTCTGAGGGGAACTTACACCGCCGTTGAGCCAGATGGTGATTTCCTTCTCAGCCAATGGGTTGTCGGATGGGAAGAACCAGAACCACAATCGATTGGTGTCGCTAGCATTGTTACTGATTGGCAAGGTTCCAGCGTAAGACTCGCCAATGTTGAAGTCGACATCAGGCAGAGCACTTCCATTGACCGCATATGCTAAAGTAGTTGTCAGTACAATCCAATGCCAGAACACAGAAGGACAGAGAGGTAGAACATACAAGCAGTAGTATTGGTCAAATACTTGGAAGTCAACTTCGCTCTCGGCGCAACCTTCGCTGGCTTCGACACCGGCAGACTTCTCTTGTACTTCTCATGTTTATCATGAGGGGACGCAGTGGCGGAAACCAAAGCAGCCGAAGCCGCCAGCAGTAGACTCAAGCTAGTAAGAGACTTCATCGTGACCGGCTGAATCCAAGACCAAAAAGCAAGAGAAAAGCTTAAGGATAACGACGGAGGAGAAAACCCATACGAGGGGAAATCCACCTACTCTTTATATACCAAACCCGCCTCCTTCATCCTCCAATCCCCGTTCTCCATACCGATTGACCTACCGCGTCGTATTGATCAGCAAATACAAATGAGAAAAATAATTCAACAATGTCATCATCAGAGCATCTGTGCCTTGAAGATATGTAGCTAGCTAGCTACCCATGGATGTTTCCTGCAGCAGTGACTTTTCACCTACCGTAAGCAGTAACGGCAAAGGCTATCGTAGGCAAAATGCGGAGGAGAGCACAGGGCCCGGTTAGGGGTTTAACCTTAAAGAGGCAGCTCGTCAGTGCTCGTGTTGTTCCGGTCGCTCTTAGACCCATCGAAAGATAAGCGAAAGGCTGGTCGACTCGGCATCACGCTTCCTAGGCGGACTTGAAAGAAGTCAAAACGGTGAGGCGCATATAAGCTTTGGACATACATCGGATCACCGTTTTTTTCCGAAGGGGTGCTGGGTCCATTGTAGACTACGGAGGTAGTGGCAGTGAGAGACATGGAAAACTTCCGCGGGTGTTTTCCCCGCCACTCAGAAATTCGCTATGCATTCCCAGTTTGTCAAGCATACGACTAAAAACAGACCGGATAGCGTGATGCGGTATTATGTGTATTTGCTATCTATGCTATCAAAACGAAATAACCATGATCGTAGTACCAAATTCCCATTCAAAAGTGCTCATGAAAGTAACATCGAACCTAATTTGCTCAATGTCTCGCAGATTCGGGTGCCAACTTAGTTTGTTTTAGACGCCCCGACAAACGCTCGAGAACCAATGCATTGTGCTCAAAGAAGAGCCCTGATGGCATGAACAGCTGCCTCCGCAGCTCCCTCGGCGGCGGTCCCTTCACCGCCGCTTTCGCCTCCCTCTTTTGGGTGCCATGGGTTCGCTGGTATTAAAGTTAGTCTTTGCTCGGTAGATAGTTTTTCAGGCCAGAAATATGCACTCACGATAATAGAAAGCAGCGACTGCAATAATGATGTAAACAATCACGCAAAGAGCACCCTCCAAGTAGTTACTCTTCTGGTCCCTCAAGAAATTTCCGACCACCAAAATAGCCAGGATCAATACCACGATATCGAATAATTCGAAGTTGAGATCCATTTGCTTATTGAGTCCCCAGCCAATAATTACTACCAACGGTCCATTAAATAGTGCCGTTTGAACGGTAGCACCAAGTACATGAGACAAGGCGAAGTTCATCTGGTTGTCCCAAGCCTCATCAATCGCAGAAAGATGTTCGGCGGCCTTTTCAACGAGCGGAACCAGAATGAGGCCCATAAATGCATCAGAGACACCATAACCGTCAACAATATGTTCAATTTGTTCGACCAGACTGATAGCAATGATCGTAACCAAAGCAATAGAAATCGCAAGTGCCACTATGCATTCGGTTAAGGTGAGCTTGTCTTTGGCCAAGTCCTTATGACGATCTTCATCCCTTGCCTCGTCTGCCTCGAAGAGTGTATCGTAAATGCCGTGGTGCGTTCTCATTTGGAAGTAGACGTATGTTGCATATGCAATAATAAGTAGAACAGAGGTGATTCGAGATATGTTGATAACTGAATCCTTGATGCTGTCCGCAGTGACATTAGTTGGGGTTCCGGTCACCTGTGCTACTGCTATATTCAAACTCAATGCATTCGAGAAAGCCGCAGGTACAATCAGACCAAGACCACTATCTTCCAATTAGCAGGTGCAATTAGAGCAGGATAAGATATTCATACGCTGTCAACAAGAGCCCGCTCCCAACCTCACTAACAGCTTCATCAAACTCCTGTTCTACATATTTCATGTTAGCAAAAGTCCAAGAGTATGTATGTAGGAAGATCCTGTCATTCATACCATCTCGTTTAAGTCCTCCCACGAAGAAGCACATTCCCAAACATAGAAGTAGAGTAGCTAGGATAGATCCCAGAATTGCTGCCTGAATGACAGGATATTGGTCCCTGACGAACAAATATTAGTACGTTTCAATGCCTTAATATCAACTTCATGATCTAACCTTGTCAACAAAACAATGAATAACACCATCTCGACAATACTGCCCAGCGTTATTTCCAGCAAAATACCAAACACCTTGGGTAGTTTCCTAGCCAGCTCTTGTCCAGCGAAACCGATCAGATTGGCACAAGGGACCATGGCAATGTAATTCAGTATGAAAATAGCCAGATGGGATTCTGGTTTTGCGTATCGAACAGCAATAGCTGCGGGTACAACAGGCCACAGAATATTGACAAGCCTTGAAGCATCACTGGTAGATCTCCAGCATATCTTGAAGAAGTGGAACGGGTGGATGCCCCGTCTGCCACTCTCTCCATCCGGCTGTATGCCCTTTGTGACTTTGTACCCCTTGTGGTTGACTCTATGATGATGCGTAGGTAAAATGCCGTGCAAGGACAAATTGTGATGTGCTGAAGAAGATGCTCCAGTGGTCGGCGCTTCAACCGACACTTCTGCGACGTGCGGACGTTGTGAAGAGCTCGATGTCATTTCGATTTCCTGCTTGCGACCTGGACTGTGGCCGTGTCGACGTCTCCTCTCTCCGTGTCGCCTTTCTCTATGCCTGCGAGAAGGAGAAGGCTCAGCCATGATGGGCTAGGTAGGGAAAGAAATAATTGTGGTATAATGTCGAGATCAATGTTGTTCTTTCCTCACTTGTCTCACCGCGCGGACTCTCCAGTTATCGATAATCGAAAAGGTCGAAGCTCGCGATTCGTACCTGCACTTTTAGTAGTTGTCAACCAATTCTGCAAATGATTCACAACTCAAGAAGTGAAAGTGACAATGAAGTGAATTGACTCGAAGTAATGTTGCAAAAGCGTAAGGAAACCAAATTAGGGAGAAGGAAAAGAAGATGAATTAAAGTTGAAATCCCCCAACGCCAGGTAATCTGAACACACTGACACAGCTGCCAAGAGACCAGCCGACATCTTGGCTACAGCAAACAAACCGGATTTCCCAAGAAACCTAATTCTTTCTGGCTCTAGACTTCCCCAGTTCTCACCTCATGCGCGTAGGACAATAAGCGCAATGCTGTCGTGTCTTGGATTCTTTTCAAATCGATGAGAACCACTGCCCATTTCTCGAGGCTGTTCTGCTTTGTGTGGTGCGTACCAAAAGCGATCGTAATTGAGCGATTGGGTACGCGCGTGTCTTTGGGATCTAGAACGCAACGGCAATTCAGCAGGGATTTTAACCGCCAAGATTACTTCAGCTATTCAAGGGACTCCGCAGGGGACTCAGCAAGGGATTGCTTCGCCGATTCTTGGGCAAAAGAAATGTTGCGACCAAAGGAGGAGACGTTGGATATTTATCTTTCGCTTGAATACGTCTCTCATAACCTTTTCGGGCCGTTTTACTAATGGTACGGGGCGTTCCTGAAAGTTCCAAGAGTGCTTGTCCACATAGTTTGGGGTCAAGCTTCTTGTCATCGATTGATGCAGGATTGATCACTTGGCAGGGCAGTGGAGATGTGGAAAAGTCAGAATGGTGGTTGAGAGATTAAGATTAGTCGAAAAAAGGGAGGTATCTACACCCTCAGTATCATATACAGCTCTGTCCTTCTCTTCGTGGTATCAAAAGCCTTCAAGAACGCCATTTCCACTTCCAGAATATATCGTACATCGTCGAACCGGTACGTCCGGCATTCTGCTCACATTACCACATCGCCCTTGTTTCCTCGGCTCAATCGGCTCAGATGGTGGACGTGGTGGTGGTCCTCACTCGTGCTGGGTCGTTCTTTGAGATAACATACCAAGCGTCTGTTATAGCTGTTAGCTTGTGCTCAATTCCTCACATATGAAGATAGAAGACTTACGAAGGACACCTGGAATCCATGCAAGAATCGTCAAACAGATATTGATGACGAAGTCCGCTCCCAAGCCAGTCTTAAGGAACACGGCAACAGGAGGGAGGAAGATTGCGATGATGTACGCGAAGACGTCGGCCTGCGAGGACTGTTAGCTGTGCTACTTGTCGGGGCATTCCAGGAGGAGAACTGACTGAAGATGATGCTGACATTGTGAGAGTTTGGTAGGTATTAGATTTTGAGATTGAGAGTTTGTGGTTATAGAAATTGTTCTCTGAAGCGACTCTGAACTGATAATAGTTTCTTTTTCCAAAACATCACAATCAACAGCACCGCAACCAACGAATATATACCTTTTGGAGCCTCAAGAAAATATATTCCATTTCTTGGCAGCGGAAAATGAGTGACTTCAGGGTGACGTAGTTCCGGCGCATCAGTTGTGGCTCAAGTGTGGCATAGCACTGCTGCTTTAGGTGATCGCCCTATTTCTCCTTGCTTAATTGCGGACGAAATTAAGCCCTACACTAAAGCAGCACAGCAATCATTACAGCTCCCGCCGCAACGGTAGGGAAGGTACGGCATATATTTGCCGGTTCAACCACACCCCAGCTCTTGATTGTCGTCCAGACGTCAGATTAAGTCAAGATACATACCGAAGTGCTTTCCAAGATTCAATCACTATGACACAAGATATACCGATCATGTCCAACGAATCGCATTCGCAAAACCCGTTGAAACCGCATTCCCAAAATCATGACGAAGACCATACCACTACCTCACAATCCCCTTCCCAACCACACTCCCAACCACACTCCCAACCACACTCCCAACCACACCCACAACAGCCCCAGGCATCCCCCTCCCCCCACGCCAAACCCTGCTCCCTCTGCAACACCCCCCGGGACGTTCTAATCCGGTGCCAAATCGACGAAAGCCAGAAATGGCATTTCGTGTGCACGGGCAAGTGTTGGACGAGGGTCAGCGGCGGGAAAGTCGATGGCGATGCGGTGCATCCGTGGTATCGGTATGGGGGGATGTGGAAGAATAAACATGAGGCGGTGAGTGCGAAGATTAAGGGGAGGGCGAAAGTGAGGAATCGGAGGAGGGGTAATGAAGGGAAGGAGAAAGGGGAGAAAGGAGAGGATGCGGAGAGAGGAGGGAGTGGTGAGGGAGGAGGGGATGATTGATTGATCCCTGAGATTGGAGGAAGGTAGGAAAGGGGTATATGCTCAGTGCAGGTCACGATCGAGCACTTGTGTGGAAAATCACGCCATGTGTTGATTCTTATATACACGATACACGAACGACCAACTTAGTCCAGAATCACGAATCCTCTATTGAATCTAGCATATACCATCACCACTCATACTCCACCGGCAATTCGCAGTCCAACTTCTACTTCATCACATCCCTCTCCTCCGGTAGAGCATCTTTGAAAACCTCCAGGCCCGGAGTCGTGCCATCGGAGTACGGTGTATCGATGGTCTTGCGGATGTACTCCCGAATCTCAGCCCGTCTTTCGGGTTCTGCTCGCCTTTTGTATGCATCGTTAGATCTCTATCCGAAGGGCTGTTCTGTTCTTCTGTAGGTGCAGGTGCTTGCGCTTTATGTACTGGGTCATTGGGCTGTGAGAATGCTATGGGCTCAGGCCCTGGCGTGTGGCTTGATAGGTTGGAAAGTCGATGGGGGCATTTCGAGCATAATCTACAATTCCCCTTTTCGTCCTGCGGAGAGGTAGAGTACGCCGAGGTTCCGATTGGAGCGTCCATTATTTTGGTTTTTATTGGAGATTGTTGGTTGATTTGTTTGTTGTATGTGTTGTCCGTAGGAACTCAGTTGAGCTGGTGTCGTGCCCGGACATGAGATGAGATCATTTTATGTTGGAGGATCATCAAATGTAGTTGGATTAGAGTTCGAATTGGTTTCGAACATTCACGATATATGCGGCTGTGGTATATGGAGTTGTGTGATTCATGGCTGTTTCCAGACATGTCCAGGACAATCCCGTGGACATAAAGTTATCATGATCACGAAGTTCCTCATATTAATACTGAGGTATATTTTAAAAATCCATGCTTTCCCATGTATTAATATAAAAACATATGCCCTGTTAAAAAAAAAAGAAGAGAAAAGAAAATATAGTACAAACGCCCTTGAACTCCAACGCTAACTGACTGTGACTATCCTAATTCACAAAAATGTAGTTCAACCAAAAATTCCATGCCTCAAACCAGCTATAAAACACCTTGTGACCCCAATAAGTTCCACGCATTACCACCATCATCCCTTTACGCCGCGTTATCCATATTTCTCGCAAGATTCGAATCAACCACGACCACGACCACCACCCCTCAATAGTTATACAAAACCCCATCATCCCAAGGCTTATCCTCAGGAGCATCATAAAGACCATCCGCCTCCCTCAAAGCCTTTTCCATCTTCCATGCCTTCATAGCCTGCTCCGGGGGCGGACAACCCGGGCAATCGCAGAAAAATCCATAGTTCCGATGTAAATCGTTCGGAACAATACAGTATGAAATGGTCAACTCCTGACCCCGGGCCACCTCAGCGATGGTGGTGAATACCATCTCCCTGGTCTTTTTATTAAGATCGTAGGTGCAGTTTCGGAAGCCGGGGCAGGCGTGGTTGAAGCGGGAGGATTTGGGGAAGATGCCGGAGGTTGAGCCGTTCATGTAGAAACTGGAAGGTGTGGTGGTCAGTATGCATAGGTAGGAGTGACCTGAAGGCAGAGAGGTCTGGATCGTAGTAGGGCACATACCGGTTCGTTTGATAGATTGCAACAACCTTGTGGTTGACGAGACCACGGTAATAATATAAGTTTAAATATTCTTCCCTCTGCTCCGGGGTCAATTGTTCGAAGGCGTAATGGACACCGACTAGGGAACACTCGAATAGAGCCTTTTCCGAATGGATGACAGTTCCCTTAGCAATATCCTTGACCGCAAAACATCCCAAGCCGCCCTTGGGAGACTTCCGGACTTTGAAGAACTCCGTTTCGAATTCTGCAGCTCTGTTCACGGGAGAAGGAGGTGGAGTAGCTGCAGTGTTGATATTTGAGATTGGGTGCGCCGGCGACGAACAACGACGTTGTTCTGATTCCGGAGAAGGAGCTTGCGGTTTATGTGGACCGATGGACGATGAAGGAGACTTTGGAGTGGCTGCACGGGACGGAAGCGATTGACGCTGGGTCGATAGAGAGGATTTCGAAGATGATGAGGATCTTGATTTTGGAGGTGATGGAGGTGGTGTCAGAAGTCCGGTCTTCTTCGTCTTGCTGGCGTTAAATGCTTCTTGATTCTTTCGATGCACCGCTCTATATTGCTGTAGGAGACAGAATGAATAAACATTTAACGATAAAGTAATGATTTTATCCTCTTACCTTTCCATTTTTCCACTTCATGGCTATTGCGAACCATTCATCAAAGTTGCTGGCATCGGCCAGAACCGCCGTTTGCGTTACAACAGGGTGCATTTCGGGGATGCTAATGATATGAGCAAATCTTAGAGTTTCCATTTGCAATAATGTTGTTGATTAGCAATCTTCCTCAGTGAGATCTGATGAATATAAGGAGTTTGTTCCCGATTCAAGAAAAACTTGGTAAGATCGCCTATGATAGTAAGTGAATGACTAGAGCCGATATGCTACTGTAAGAAACTGAGGGTATGGCGAAGGGCAAGAATGATGACAACCACTGCTGGAATACCCCTCAGAAACCCCCGGAAATCGGACGTGGTATCCAATTAGCTAGCTACCCTGACTTCTCTAGCAGCAAACTTATGCCCAAGAGATCACCATGGTCGCGAAATTCCAAATATATTCTTGTTTGATACCAACGGAAGCAAGAACATGTATCAGCGGTAGTGTTCATATGATGGTTTTGAGGGCATAATTTTGCGTAATACTGCCCTTTCTTCGTGCTGATACCAGAAATCCAAATTCAACCCAACCAGAGCAACTCTGAGGGCGTACTTCGATGCTCGCATTCAGAATGAAACGACGCGAGTGCTTGGTGGCAGTAATTGGGGACAATCAACAACAACAACACAGACAACAACAGCAGCAAGGAAAATGAGATCGAGAGCTAGGAAACAAGATATAATTCCAGACGTACTGCATATTAGATAAAAAGCAGGCCAAGCGCTCACTCGCTCTTCTTCGTTCCTCACTCGAATCACTTCTCGCTTCATGTCGTTTGCGTGTATGAATTAAAGAAAAGTCAAAAAGTAAGTGGCCTTCATGAAGCCGAGAATAAATATGCGAATCGAATCGGATGAAAGTAAAGTTTCTTATGGCAGTGAATCTGTTGTAGGAAGCGAGAGAAAATAGAGAGAAAAGAAGGCGACCTTGCCCGATTGGGAAGTCATGGGATGTGGATGGAAGATGGTCGTATAAGAGGCAACAGGCTCGGTGAGTTGACTTCTCAACCATCTCGTAAAGACCACTTCAAAAATGATCCTATGCTGGTGGTTGATAAAAGTCTGATTCTCGAAGATGGGGGGTTGAGCTGGATGCTTAAATAAACCAGCTCTTCTGTACGACTACAGATTTGAGTAATTCTTCGAATGCCCTCATGTAGGCCCATGTGGTACAATCGACTGATTCTTGTATTACTCTTCCGTAGTCCAAGCCCATTTAATCTCGTTTAACCAACAGACTCCAACGGTTTCTACTTAGCCCTGTGTCTACTTGGAAGAAAAGCAACTTTTGAATGTTCCAGGTTAACTTAGTAAAGACACGCAAATGGATTTCACTACCCACGCTCCAACTTAAACTTAAAGGACAGCAAGTCAATCATAAACAAGCAACGGCGCGTTAGTCTCATATTTCAACCACTGGAAACAAGCACGATTAAGTTTAATTCAAAAAAGATTAGGTCTGTGGCATTTTGAAGTGATAAACATCCCGCAGAGCTGATTACAAACGTGCAATCCTCTCTACTGAGCTTGCCATTTCTTTCCGGTTCCACTCTTGACGGCAGATCGCTATATCTGTTAGTGAACCATCCGTACTTGCATTAGCCTTACTTACTTGAGCAATTCTATCGATCCATTTCAACAAGTGAGGGAACTGATCCATCTCTTCCTTTTTAATCTCCCCAGAGAAATCCCAACCGCTGACCCATGCTGGAGCTCAATGTTAGTCTCTGAAGTTCAGGTACTGGATTGCTTTACTTACGCCAAGTGCCGATATCTGCTACAGAGTACTTCCCCTTTCCGTTGCCAGCGAGATATTCGCGTGGTTCACTGGTGTACTTTCCGGAGAGGCGTATTTCCAATACTCCAAGAACACGTAGGAACTCGTTTCTGAAACGATTGATAGCAACTATCCTCCGGTCAGTGGGATATTTTCACTTCGTTAAATAATTTTCTTACGTTCACTCTTCTCAGAAGCGAACTTAGAGAAGTAGTTCACTTGACCTTGGTACTACGAATCCATGTGGTTAGTTATTGGGAACTTCTCATGAAAGACGATGGAGTCGGGTGGTATGAATGAAGAACACAAGTTGGCATGTTTCGCTGTATGTTTTGTGCTCATTCGGTATGGAAACTTACTGGTGCTCCCTATAGAACGGTCAGTATGAAGTCATAGGGGGGGGGACTTGTCATGCTGCCTATGCAAGAGACGTACACTGCCGTGCCAGAAGAACAACCACTGAAGACATTCGTTTCTCTCCAATTCATCCTTGAATCCAAAAACATCCTTACTATCGTACTCTTTGAGAAGATAGAGCAACTCGGCGCTGGTCTCCATGACAGGGAACGGAGGGGTCTTTGTGTTGTCGATCAAGATCGGGATTCGGCCTTGAAATCATAAGCCACTTGCAAGGAATGGTTGGGATGAGCTCACCGTTGGGGTTCAACTTCAAGAACCAATCTTTCTTCTGCTCGTTGGTCTGGATGTTGATTAATGTGTGAGTATCTGTCATGAAGTATTAATAAGTTTTTCGACCCATGCCTTATTGATTCTTACAATCAATGCCGTAGACTTCGTTGAGCTCCTCGAGCATGATCTGAACTTTCTTGCCATTGGGAGTCGACTGAGTCACAATATGAAGCCCCTATACTCCTATCAGTCATTGTACCTTGGTTGAATCAGCTCCCTGGACCGTACATACCTTTGCATTCTTGACGTCCTCAGGAGTACCCTCAAGATAGAAACTGGAAGAAGACATTGTTAGAGTGCTTGTGTGTTGTTAGACGATGACTATGTTGGGCAGAGTTACGAAGAGACGAAATGAAGAAGTAAGGCAATGGAGATATCGAGTGCTTGATACTGAATAGGTGAAAGCGACTCAAAAGAAAGAGGATGGCGGGGTAGTTAAGTGAGGGAGGGGTCTTTCAAAGCATTGGCATGTACTCGTAGCACGTAGCACGTAGCACATAGCACATATCGCCCAGAATTGTTAACGTCATGACAAATCTGATTTGACAGCTTTGCGGGGTGCTTGATAATCATAAACTATATTTTGCGGGCGCCACGCGGAATTGGCTTCGTCCAAGGGAGGGAATCTCACCATCTGCTATTGGTGCTGTACGTGCTTGCTCGTTTGGGGAGGATGCTGCGGGGCAAGGCGTTTCTGAAGCCACTTCTCGCGAGCGCACGGCATGGTAGCAGCAACATCATGGAATGGTGGAAGAAGGAACAATCTTTTGTCTTGTTCCTACAATTCTTACAGCCATGGCACGGTACAATCGTCGCAGCGCACATATCCTCGATACCGAAAGTACCGCTCTCGGATATATGTTAACCTTAGCTCCTGCCAATCGGAACATCGCCTGCTCTTCGTTGCGATGACCTGTAAAGTTAAGGGGACTGACTGTGCGCATTATTCCCACTGTTGCAAATTCTGGCCAAACAAATCCGCCGACAGCAGGTGGCTCTCAGATATCGCTTTTCTGATGGATGACTTAGACCGAGCAATCCCATTTCAGTACAGTCCGCTCAATTATGACCGGGACGAAATCAGACTGCTGCAGATTCTTCATGTTGAACAGGGTTATGCAGTGCAGCAGGTTGGTACTAAAAGAGTGCCTATAGGCTTAAAGGGATTTAAAAGTAGTGCGTAACTTAGGCTTGATTCAACTGTTCTACAGGCCTATCTACAGTGAGAAGGACTCTTTATATAGGTGGGCAACTTAGGGTAACCCTTAACGCCTACAGGCCCCGCATTTAGCGCCGAACGCCGATATGCACCTAAAAGCCGAAAACCTACAGGCTTTATAAGCCTGATGCTACAGGCTTACCAACCCTATTTTGCCACCTTACTCAACAGTCCCCTTCCTGATTACTGTAGATACCCCCCCTACCCCTAGCTTTTTATTCTAGGCTCATTAGCCCCTGAATACACCTCTTGAAGGTTCTAAGTGGCAGAGGCTTAGTTAGTACGTCGGCTAGCATATTCTCAGTTGAGCAGTATGCTACAGTGGCCTTGCCATAGGCTATAAGGTCCCTAATATAGTGGTACCGAACCTCTATATGCTTCGTCCTGCTGTGAGCTATAGGGTCCTTAGCTAGGGCAATACAGCCCTGGTTATCACTAAGGATAGGCACCTCTAGGTGGTCCCCTAGGTACTGGGGCCTATCCACCTCCCTAATTAGAGCCCGCAGCCACTGCCCCTGCTTACTAGCTTCGGATAGGGCTATATATTCGGCTTCAGTGGTCGACAGGCTCACACAGCGCTGTTTAACTGAATTCCAGGTAACTGGCCCACCTAATAATAGGTACAGATACCCTGAAACTGACC